>CM030364.1:195776308-196376308 GCA_017893485.1 Hemerocallis citrina
GATTAGAAAATAAAAAGTAAAGTAAGTTGTATCATGAGCTGTAAAAGAATATTGGTGTGGAATGAGAACGAATATTAATGTACTATGAGGTAAGAATGAGTATTAAATTAATTACAAAAAATAATATGAGTTTGATACACTTTGGAATTATGTCGAGGAACTACTTGCCTGCTGTTTATGTCGAGGAACTACTTGCCTGCTGTTTCTACGGAAATAGTGGGTACTACCTGCCGAGGCACAACTTCAAGGTAGACTGAGTATATGTTGATGTGATAGATTGGGTGCAGTATCGTAGATTGGGTAGAGGTTGATATGGCAGACTGGTTGAAGTTAGAAATTACTTCTTGTAAAATATCCAGTTTTCTTTTATTATGTTTTCATGTTTAATTCCAGGTTATATTGAATTATCATTATGGTAGTATGTTCTTTAAGTTTCTTTTATATTATTTATTGCAGTAACTAACCTTGTAGATTATACTCACACCAGTTATGGCTGACCCCTGTCGTGTTTGGGAGTTAGATGAGTCCTTCCCTGAGGGTGGACGTCTCTAGACTTCTCTTTTGCAGGATTCGAGCAACAGCGAGGTGAGACTTGTGGCTGATGTAGTATTGTAGTAATGGATATGTAGATATTATTAAATTTCCATTAGTTAAAGTTTTATGTAAATAGGGTAGAGTATAGAATTGGTGTAATAATTTGTATGTTAGAAAATTATGGGTGTATCTGTATGAGATGTTGACATATAGTGATGAGATAAGAATGATAAAACCCGTACCTGCCTCGTTGTGGAGTATTGGGTCCTGTGTGTTGGTTTTTGAAAGTTTTTTTATGGTTTTTCTAAAAATCTATTATGTTTTCAAATGAATTTTTGGTTTTTAATTTGTATCTTACATATTATGATGAGTTATGCCCCAGAGTCTTATTTATATATTGCCTGTGTGATGTTGCTTGTGTTGGCCTGGGGAGGATTGTTATTAAATGCTTGTGTTGTGCTGTGAAATTTGAAATGCAGAATTTCGTAAGGAATTGCTGCGAAATGGCTAATATTTTAAGCGAGACTCTGCCGAAATTTTTATTGAAATTTATAATAAGATAGTAGTTATAAAATAAGCAGTAAAAAAAAGGGTGAAAATTTGGGTCGTGACAGCAATCCCTACAACTCCAAGAATGGAATTTATTAAAAAGAAAATGACGATTATATGTTCTTGGTATGTTTAGTCGTAAATTAATTGGTTGAATCCGAATAACTTGTTATCCTTTTAATCTAATATCCAACCTTGATTAGTTGTTAATATGGCTAAAAATGAGATTAAATCAAGACCGTTCAAACCGGGAACGAATCTTAAAGCTCTCAGGGATAAAATAGTAATTTCCACCACAAACGGGTCCGAAATGAGAACGGGGTCTTTCTTCAAAGCCTAGTAACCTGAAAACAGATCTGTCATATTGGGTATGGGTAGCAACCCGTTACAAACCAGCCCAAATATTTAAAGAGTAATTCAAATTCGTGGTAATCTCTAAGAGGCGGTTTAAACCGACTTTCTTATCATAAAACGAGTTTAAACTTTACAACTTATCCAAAAACACTGGGACATAGAGATAATTGATTATCTCTAAACTGTCTCTAAAGGCGACTATAAATACCCCCTCTCCCCCTACTATAACAAGGTAATAAATATTTTTCCACAAAAGTGCTCTTTCATAATCTTCCTGATTACTACTTGAGCATCGGAGGATTCGTCGTCGGGATCCATCCCGGTGTATCGAACTTTTTGCAGGTTAACGGCAGCAACAAGAAATAGTCAAACACTGGCCAAAAGTCAACAGGTTTGCCTTATTTATTTCCAAAAGAATCCACAAATTCATCTGTTTGCTCCAACACCAAAATCAGCAGCAACAGATTGGCATCGTCTGTGGGAAACGAAAAAGCAATCCAGTCACATATCACCGGTAAAGGCAGTTTCCAAGCCATGCCTCCTAAAGGAAAAGGGAAGGCAGCAACATCCAGCTGAAGAGTCACTCCTCTTCCTCCTCCTCCACAACCCCAAGATCTTCCTCTTCAACTCGACCAGCAAGTTCAGCAATCTCAGCCTGAACAGCCTCCTCCAAGGTCCAAGGGGGCTGCCCCGGGGGGCTCCTGTCGGAGTCGTCAGGGAAAATACTCCCATCATGACCGCATCTCAGTCCACAACCCCTCTACTGACTCTATGGCTTCTCAAAGCCCTTCCAGCCAAGATCTCTGTCAAGTAATCATTAATCGACAGCAGGGGGTCGATATCCGAACCCGCTTAAATGAAAGGCGGCCCCTTGTGGAAGTCCCTCAACCCGAGCTCTAAAGGGCTCCCAGTGTAGAGCCCCGAATTTCCAATATAATATCTCACAAATATGTGGCACAATTCCAAGCATCAACTTCAATTGTAATAGTAAACATAGCCAAAACACAGATAAATTTTCAACTTTTATTATATCAATCTTTGCAAAACACAACGAAAAATTAAACACCTTGAATTACAATTTCTTTCTTTTACAAAATATTCTTTTACAATTTACATAAGCTCTATTATCATTCTACCACATGCAACCAATCCCAAGCTAATAGGTACCTACCTATAAAACATGAGTCTAGAGATAACCCTAATCCCCAAAACTACAGGGGTCAACCATAACGGTGTGAGTGACATCAAAAGAAAATGCAACATGAATAAAATATAAAGGATAAAATCATAAACAACATGTATCAACAGTAAGAATAAATGAAAAGAATATAAAATAACAACAAATAAAACATGAAAACATCAAGTGAAACTAGACTAAGTGTCAACTGTAGAAAAACAGGAAACAACATGCATAAAACCAAGTAAAGAAATACCAATACTATATGCTCTCTCTAATGCATACTTGTCAGAGTCTATGCATCCCACTCTACATAGGTCCAGTGCAAGCCCTTAACGTTCTCCACTTGATCGGATTTAATCCCTTGTTATGCAACTAATCCTACTACAATTACTACTATGAGATTTAGACATTTTGCAAGTATCGGTTCTTGCCCTTGGAATACTGGAAGCCAATCCCACTCTGCGGATCATTCTGTGGCCCTTACGTCCATTGTCCCGAAAAACTAGGGATTGCCTCGTTCCGCAGGTCATCCTGGAACCCTCATTGCACAAATACTCCATGAGCGTCGCTCTTGTCCTCAGAATAATGGAGATCAATACCACTCCGCAGATCACTCTATGGCCCTTACATCCATCGTCCCGGAATACTGGGAAATATCTCACTCCTTGGATCATCCTGGAGTCCATCAATCACGTTTGCACTCATTTCATCTTATCACCATCTAGTGTCTGTCCTTATCTTGTTAAGTTAATTAATTATTTACGATCTCCTAGAGTTGGTGTACCCTGGCAGACTTAACTCAACTGATCAACAACAAGGCTACAACTGGCCAAACCACAAAACCTCAACTGTCGGTGTACTAGGGTCCCACTCACCCTCTAGAGACTCACAACTCAATCATCAACACCAAAACTTTTATTAAAACTCTCAATTCCATTATCAAACTTCTAAAAATCAACAAATCCAAATTCACTTAATATACACATAGATTTCAGAATTTGAAATAAAGTATTAAATTCGTTAAATAACTGAGATTCATATTTTAAAGTCATAGAAAATTACAAAATATCAATCCCTTCGAAAACTGTATATATTTCACTTTACAAATTCGTAGAAATACAATTTAAATTCTATTATAATCAAATTATAACTCTCTGTAATATACTGTAATCTATAGTAAAAACTTCATCTAGAACAATAGATCAATAATCTATAATATCGAAGAAATAACCGTTTAAAGAAAACATCAGAAAACTTAAGAAACCCATCAGCCAGAACAATGACAGACGACTGTCAAAAATGGCAGGTCAACTGTCCTGCAAAATTCCGAAACTCAAGAAAACCCATTAGCGAGAACAATGACAGTCGACTGTCAAAAGTAGTTGGTCGACTATCATGCGAAAATCCGAAACTCAAGAAAACCCATCAGCCAGAACAATGACAGTCGACTGTCGAAAGTGGCCGATCGACTGTCCTGCAAAAAACCGAAACTCAACAACTGACAGTCGACTGCAGTCTTCAGTTCAAAAAGAAGCGATCGACTGTAAATTCCATCAGACTGCAGTTTTGAAATTTCGTGCATGTTTTACTGATACATTCATCGCTTTGTAAAATCTTAAATTTGCAAAACTAAAATCCTAAAATGGTTTAGTATGAATTGTATAACATATGGGAGTATATAAAATAAATCAAAACCACTTCAAATCCATCAAAGAGTAAATTTGCACAAAATTCCTTTAATACAGCAATATGTGCAAATATATGTGTAAGTGTGTATATGTATGTATTTGCATCAGTTTAAAACATCAAAATCTCATCAATTAGAAATGTTATAATGTTCAAAATTATTTCAGTACCAATAACTCAAATCCAACTCGAAATTCCACAAAACTCACAAAACTCATTTTTCTTCAAGAACAGCAAGATAGTTTATACATACATACATATATATATATATATATATATATATATATATACATAAGGTAATTCAAGCATCAGTTGAGCTTCAAAGTACACCAAATAAAAGTAGTAAAATGTATGATTCAATCTCCGTACAAATAGTCAAGGTTTAAATTACAACTTCACAAAACATACAATATCTTAAGAACAGTGAATAGTGTTCATATGCATATATATGTATATAAGTGTATGTGTGCATATTTGTATCAGTAAACATCAAGAATTCATGGTATGTATGTAATATAATGTTCTCAATTCAACTCAGTATCAAACAACTCAAAAATCCATCGAAACTTCACAAATTCACAAAAATCAAATTTTCGGCCAAACTCCATCAGACCCGAAACCTGATTATCCAAATCCAACTTCAAAACTTGATCTTTTTAATTCAATAACCCTTCTTATAATCCATTTAACTCATATACAATCACTCACAATAGTTTACTCATGAATATAAGTAATTATAACGATCATTCATCAAGTTTCTACTCAACGAAACCCCCAAACAGAACATATGCAGTATATACACAGTAAGAATCCACTTTGTTCACTTTTGTACCATATCATCATGTAACTCATTATAATAAAATCAAAACAGCAAGTATATGAAAGAAAACAACCTACTCATGATATCTATTGAGTTCTATTCATCTATATGAAGTTCTAATCATCAAAGCATAGGTTTCATGAAAAGATTCAATTTTTAGTTCATCTACCCATCAATTTTCATTATATCAACATACAATCCCGAACATACTTTCTAATAAATAAATCATCACATACAACATGCTTAGAACAAAAGAAATCAAACATATATCACTCACCTCAATGAAGAAATCAACAGAATTAATAAAGAATGAGAAAAACCCCTTCGTTTGCAAAATCCAAGATCATCGCTTTGAAACACCAAGAAATTAATAGTAAAAATATATCTTATTTTTGCAGAGGAGAGGGACGGCTGTAGTGGCCATAATATAGTCCGAAAATCTGGAGTTTTTAGGGTTTTACAAGTTTATGGAAACATCCCTTAACAAATTATTACTTTACATATATAAACCTTTCTTTAATAAAGTAGTTAAATAAGTTAAATAAATTAAAATAAAACCAAATCCTTTTACTACTGAGCTATCCAGCCATCAAGCATAGCCCAGAAATTAGAAAAATTCGGATTTGTACTCAAAGTGGTAATTTTGCACAAAAGTTCATCTGCTTGTAATATTTGCAAATAGGCCAAATAAATATAAGAAAAATCTAGAAAATTCATAAATAATACCTACTAATAAATATTAGATTTTCCAAACAAAATTTCTGAATTTTAGTTTCCATGAAAGACATTTGCACAAGATCCAACCTAAATTTCATATTTGCAAAAATACCATATTTGTTTAAAGTCTTTACCAAATCAACTCTAAATAAAATTTAGATAGATTTTATTTTCAATGATGACCATGGAAAGCCCAAAAATCAACAAAACTAATTTTCATTATTTGTTTGATTTCCAAATCGACCTTTTACATAAAAGCCCATCTCTTTCGAAATATTTATAAAAATAGTTTCTTTATTATGAAAAATCTCAAATTTTAGGATATACTTAATTATAAATAGGAGAATTTATACAGAAATCTAAAAGTGGAGATTTGTACCCAAAAAAAATTTGCACGTGTTTTGCACGTGTAAAATCAGACAAATTCGTAAAATAGTCAAATAAATTCAAATAATCCTCAAAATTAAAATATCATAAATAAAGAAGGAAAATCAATAATCAACCATAAAAGTTTAAGAATTCAAAATTTCCTAACTCTACTCGTGCGTTACTCGTGCAAAATTGCAATTTCAAAAAAATAGTCAAAATAGTCAACTTTACCAATATAATATTATTTAGCAATGCAAAATAAATCATTTTATTTTGTGAGGTGTTACACCCAGAGGCCAGTCTCCCCGTAGACCAAGGCCTAGAAGAACCCCCTCCACAAGGAGGTGAAGATAGTCTCCTCCACGTCGCCGGCAGAGAAGCCATACTCCAATAAGTCGAACCGCACCTAAGGACCGCCGGGCTGGAGGAGCACCATTCGCTCAGTCCGAGTTTCATAATTTCAAGGAGGATATCTTGCGAGCTTTCAAGGTCGCCACAAGTCAGGAACGACGTGTGCCTAGCCCTCCCCATGCCCCGAGTCATGACCAACGCACGCCTAGCCTCACCGTACCACCACTCATGAAGGAGAATCCTGAGGGTCGACTAGATCCAACCGTAGCGATGACTCTGCCGACCACCGTCTCCACGAGATGGAGAGGCACCTCAACAGGCTCAACCAAAGGACTTTGTGAGTAGCCGCCGGGTCGAGAAGAGAGTACATCTTTGTAGGCACTCAGTCAAAGGAAGGGTGAGCGCTTAAGGGACTATGTCAAGCGCTTTACCACCGAGGCTCGGTCTATCGCCTCTCTTAATCAGTCGGTGGCTTCTGCTGCATTCCGATACAACATCAATCACGCAGACCTGAAGACATCTCTCGCTAAAAAGCCACCCCGGGAATTCTCAGAACTCCTGGAGTGAGAAATATATTCGGGCAGAGGAGGCCCTCCTCTCCCTTGATCAGCAAGAGCCCCTCTCCGGGAACAAATGGAAGGGTGCGAACTGAAGAAGGTTCTAAGAAGCTCCAAAAGGATAATGGTGGCCAGTGCCGCCCTCCTCCTCGTTTTGAGAAGTTCACCCCTGCTTAATGCCATTGTCTCGGCCTTCCTAATGGAGGTCAGAAAAGAAGGGTTTCCCCAACCACCCCCGAAGATGAATACACCCGGTAAGAAGAAGAACATGGACAAATGGTTCCGCTTTCATAGGGACCATGGTCATGACATAAATGATTGTCAGACCCTCATAGATGAGATCGCGGCCCTTATCCAGAGGGGGCAACTAGCCAAGTTCGTAAGGAAGGACAGAGCAGATCCTTCGCCTCCCTGAGGGGCTAACAAGCGAACTAAAAGACCTGTTGAGACCCCTGACTTCGAAGCTGAAGCTGTCTTCACCTCATTCACAGAGGCCCAATGGGGGGAGAGTCGAACTCCTCCTGAAAAGCCTTCGTCCGAGAGGTGAACTCAGTACAGCATCACCCTCCCCCTAAGGGCCTTGGGGTTCCTGTCACCTTTCAGACAAGGATTTGGAAGGCGTCCGAACACCTCATTGTGATGCTCTTGTGATTAACCTCCATATGGCCAACTTCGAAGTGCGCCGAGTCCTGGTCGACAACGGCAGCTCGGTCAATATCCTCTTCCTAGAAGCCTTCCAGGGCCTCAAGTTGTCTAGAGACCGCTTCAAACCCGTCGGCTACACTCTCCACAAATTCTCCAGGGTGCCAGTGACGATTGAGGGAGTTATAACTCTCGACGTAACCGCTGGCAAAACCCCAACCACCTGAACCGAACCGATGGACTTTATGGTTGTTGACGTAAATGCCGCTTACAATGTCATCCTTGGCCGAGCCGGCCTTGCTGCTCTTCAAGTCGTACCCTCAGTCTACCATATGAAGATGAAATTCCCCACCACAACTGAGGTGGGAGAGGTCAGAGGGAGCCAGGAGACGGCCCGAAAATGTTACATGACTTCGGTAGCAGGGCCGGTCCTCTCACTTGAAGCCTTCGAGCTCCTTCAAGGGAGTAGCCAAGCTATCTCAGAGCCGGTCGATGAGTTGGAAGAAATAGTCTTCTCAGAAGAAGACCCGACCACCAAGACATTCCAAATTAGTGAGATCCTTCCCCCTCCTGTCAAAGCCGACATTATCCAATTTATAAGGGGAAATCGTGACCTATTAACTTGGACTGTGACAGATATGCCTGAAATCTCGGAAGAACTTCTCATGCATCACCTCAGTGTTGCTCCCGAAGCTAAACCTTTCCAGCAAAACAGTTGCAAGTTTGCACCAGAATGCCAGCAGGAAATCAAAGAAGAAGTAGAGAAACTCTTGAATGCTCGGTTCATACAGGTGGTTAACTATCCCGAGTGGCTGTCCAACGTTGTGATGGTCAAAAAGGCCAACGGGAGCTGGAGAATTTGTATTGACTTTACTGATCTAAACAAAGCTTGTATGAAAGATTCGTGATGCAACCTCCGGTCACGAACTCTTGAGTTTCATTGATGCCTACTCCGGGTTAACCGGATCAGGATGTTCCCCCCTGATATTCCAAAGACTTCGTTCGTAACAGACCAAGACCTATATTGCTACTGGGTCATGCCCTTCGGGCTAAAGAATGCTGGTGCGACTTATCAGCGCCTTGTCAAAAAGGTCTTTAGAGAACAGATCAGCCAGAACATGGAGGTGATGAACCAAATATTATTCACTTTTAGGAGCAATAATCTTAAGGCAATTAGACATTTAAATGCTCTATATGTGGTATTTACGCTTCTTTTCTCTTTTTCCATAGGAAACAGTCTAAAACAGCAAAACGAAGCAGATTCAGGACTTTGAGGATGATACACAGAATATTACAGAGCACCAGTCGACTGGTTTCCCCACACAGACGACTGGACAGAGAAATCAAGTTTATGCAGATGTCTCGGCACAGTCGACTTACATCCAACACCAGTCGGCTTGGCTGATCAATGATGAAATCTACATGTCTCGATAGAGTCGACTGGTTCGAAGACAAGTCGACTGGTACGCGACGAGTCAGAAGATAAGAACAGATGCATCCTCATCCAAATCCGAATCAAAATTAAGTTATCCAAACCCAGGTGTTTTCTGCGAATAACAACTTCTCAAACAATCAAAGCAAGAGCACGTGGTGAGCAGATAAGGAAGAAAAGAGGAAAAGAGAAAGAAATAAAAGGCTGATCAAATAAGGAAGGAAATAATAAAGAGGAGGACTTTCCTGAAAAAGTGGCAAACCCTAATTCTCTTCTCTTGTTCTATAAATACCAATGAAGAAAGAAGCGGCAAGCTCTCTGGATCGACCTCTGGGACTATCTCAAGAGCGGCCAGGAAGGCCATCGACAGCAAGCATCAAAGGAGGAGAACAAGACGACTGCCAATTGGGCTAAAGTGCAACATCATACAAATCAGCGTTCTTCTGTTCTTTCTCTTTAGTTTTTATTTCTATTGTAGTCATGAACTCTATTATATTAATCAATAAAAGTTTTATTATGTGGAACTAACTTTCATAGTTGGGTAGATTGAAACCGTAGTTATGTAATGCTAAGTTCTTCTGAATGCTACTCTATTATTTATTGATTAAACCTGATTGAAAGAATAACAATTTACATGAATCAAACTTGTTCAGATGTTCTAAGGGCAGTCGACTGAAGTGACAGCCAGTCGACTGACATACAGAACTTAAGATTATCAAGTTGGGCAATGTAGATCTGAAGCTGTTATATGAGCATATTGAGACGACCCGTATCTCGTGTTCATAACTTGTAACAAGGGAATCTCTAGGGGTTCTTGGTTTAATCAACTTGAGGGATCTAGATCTGATACCAATTTCTAGGACCTTGAGTGTTTGTTCGTTTCCACTGTTCTTATGTTTTCTTTAAGAGCAACTTAGTAGATACCATGCTAAATTCTTAATGAAAGAAACGAATTAGAGTAGATACCATGCCTAATTCTTGGCTTAGGAAAACATTACTTTAAGGAGTAGATACCATGCCCTTGAAGAGAACAAACATGAGTAATAAGAAGAAGTTCAGAAGGTGACTTAGCATTATTGACTATTGGTGGAGATCTTAACCCAACTACTCACTAGATAATTGTGATCCAGCATTTCTTGATTTAGTTTTAATCTTTTCATTTCTTTTAGACCTTTAGAACAACTCTTTATCATTTTCACTCTTTTTATTGATTAGTAAGTTAATTTCTACAATCTCTGTGGGATCGACCCTTGTTATTGCTACGCTTCTATAAACGATTCGTACACTTGCGAGGTTTTAATTTGTATCTAGTTTATCTATTTATTTAGATCATCTAGATTGCACAACAAGTTTTTGGCGCCGTTGCCGGGGATTGTTAGTATTTTAACTTACAAATCAGTAAAATCTTTTTATTTTTATTTTATTTTATTTCTTCTTTTTCTTATATTATCTTTCAGGTTTAACAAACTCAGACCAGTCGACTGGCTCTAAGGACCAGTCGACTGTACAGCGAAGAATTCCAAAAAGCAACAATGGGTGAAAAAGTATTAAATCGAGTACCAATGCAAGACAAATTCATTCCAAAGAATATTGAGCAACCGTCTTGCATAGCTTTTCAACCCAAAGTCACAGGGAATATGCATCTATCTCCTCAGTTACTTAGCATGGTTCCCCACTTCTTTGGCAGAATAGACGAAGATCCGCATCTACATCTACAAGACTTCTTTGATCTTTGCAGGACACAAAGCATCCAAGGGCTTATCCCTGAACAAATCAGGTTAATCTTGTTTCCTTTTTCTTTAAAACTTAATGCTAAGTTATGGTATAATTCCTTGGAACCAGGATCAATTAATTCATGGGAGCAAATGGCGACAAAGTTCTTGAAAGAGTTCTTTCCAGCCCAGAAAACCAGACAACTAAAAAGGGAAATTTTACTTTTCCAACAAAAAGATGGCGATTTGTTTTTCGAGGCATGGAAGGACTTCAAAAACAAGCTTTTCAAGTGTCCTACGCATAACATACCTAAGGATGACCAGGTACAATCATTTTATGAGGGTTTAAATGAGGCTAACAAAGCAATTGTAGATGCAGGTTGAAATGGAATGTTGATGAGGAAGAGTGCTGAGGAGGCCATAGAGTTATTTGAAGAACTCAGCGAGAACACACAATAATTCTCAACTAGGAGGGGCCTTTCGAAAAAACAGGGAGTATACGAAATTTCTTATAATAATAACATGCAATTAGAAATGGAAACCATGAACAAAAAGATTGATATGCTTGTGAATTCAACGTTGGGTGGCGTAAAAAACCAACCAAAAGAAAATTGTGCAAATTGTTTTCATTCTAATCATACAACTAATTCATGTCCCATGTTTTCTTTCGCAGATCAGGAGCACACAAACTACGAAGAACAGGGAATGTAATCGCCCCAGAACAATTTTTTTTTAAACACGTATAACCCAGGGTGGCAAAACCATCAAGGCAATCAATTCGCACCAGGGCATACGCAGCAAATTCAGGGTGGGAATGGGTATGGTAGGCCAGCACAAGAACAGACGAAGTTGGATTTCGAATCCACCATTCTTCAACTACTCCAACAGCAACAACAAACAAGCAATCAACAAGGACAGGCCATTCAAAAATTGGAAATGCAAATTGGTCAAATTGCGACGGAGTTAAGTGAAAGAAAGGCAGGAGAATTCCCATCACAAACCATACCCAACTGTAGAGGACAAGAACAGCTCCCATCAAGGACAACACTAGAGGAAGAGATTGAGTTTAAAATGTTTGATGCACCACAATTTCCACACGATGATCATGAATGTTATAATGTTGATATGGTTCAGGAAATTTGTGACCAAACATTTCAGGAAAATAGTGTTGATCCAGTACAAGAAACAATTACACACCCTCCAATATTGTCCCATGTTGAACAGGAATACTATGACTAGAGAATTGCAGAGACAGTACATTCAGGTAAGCCTGCACCTGCATTTAAAAATTTTGTGTCTGATAACATTTGTGTTTTCCCAGACCAGCCGACTGATGAACAGGACAAGTCGACTGGTGAATGGAATAAGTCGACTACTACCAGGCAACCAGATGAGGAGCTGAAGCCACTGTATGAATATTTGGGGGACAATAAGACATTACCTGTGACAGTTGCTGCAAAATTCAGGATGCATGAAGAAGCAAGGCTGCAGGGAGTCTTGCAAAATCACAAAGGTGCACTAAGGTGGACCCTTGCAGACAGGCTCATGGCAAGATGGTACGGTCCAGATATTGTTGCAGAGGTTTCCCCACATAGAGCGTTCGAGAAAAATCAAACGTTCAAGGTGAATGGGCAGAGGGGGAAACCTTATAATAAGATGAGTTGTGAGCCGCAAGCCATTCAATACAGTGCACAACTCATCCAGTCTAGCTGAAGACAAGAAACACAGCGCTTATTGGGAGACAACCCAATTTTTCAGGGGAGTATTTACACTTTCTTCCTTTATTTATATTTCTTTAGTCATTTCTTTATTTCTTTATTTCATTTTCTTCAAACTAGGTGGTAACACATGCCTATTTTAAATTTTTGTGCGAACATTGAGGACAATGTTCCATCTAAGTTTGGGGGTATTATATTAGTTAGTTACATTTGAAGTCTTTTGATTTTTTTTTTTAGGATAAACAATTTCTTATAAAGTAAGAGGAAGGATGCTTATTTACTTTAGGATTGTTGAGTTTCATACTGCCTTACAAAATTATATGAGTCATGCGATTATACATAATAAACAAATGTGATGCTTTTTCTGGTGATTATTCCCTTTAGATCTAGTCCTAAACAGAGTTTAAGTAAATAGAGTAAAAATAAAAAGAATATGTACATGAATAAAGTCAATCTACTCCAATGTTTTGAGTGCTTAGTAACTAGGGGTATTCATCACCAATGTTTACCTTTACGTCAAACGGCAACTTGAAATATGAGTATGCAAAGCACTTAAAAGTTTGTGACTTGTTGAGTAACCGGGTGGATTCATCACAAATGTTTTGCATTCGCGTCAAAAGGCAAGTGACAACTTTAGAGAGGAGACTTAAAAAAAAAAAAAGAAACTCTAGTTTGCTACTCGGTTTGTAGTAGAGAAAAGGGATAATCACAGATTGAGTAATTACATACTATAACTATAATTAATGGCATGACAAGTGTGGTTGGGTTTGGAGTTATGAATAGACAATTGCACTAGAGAAAGTGGGTATGCTTGTTTTTATTTTATTTGCAAACTGTTTATAATGCTTGCACAATGAGACATTTTCTTGGTGCGATGGGTTGAGTGCTATTATTTTCCCCTTGTTCATAATTTTAGTTTGCTTGAGGACAAGCAAAAGCTAAGTTTGGGGGTATTTGATGAACCAAATATTATTCACTTTTAGGAACAATAATCTTAAGGCAATTAGATATTTAAATGCTCTATATGTGGTATTTACGCTTCTTTTCTCTTTTTCCATAGGAAACAGCCTAAAACAGCAAAACGAAGCAGATTCAGGACTTTGAGGATGATACACAGAATATTACAGAGCACCAGTCGACTGGTTTCCCCACACAGACGACTGGACAGAGAAATCAAGTTTATGCAGATGTCTCGGCACAGTCGACTTACATCCAACACCAGTCGACTTGGCTGATCAATGATGAAATCTACATGTCTCGATAGAGTCGACTGGTTCGAAGACAAGTCGAATGGTACGCGGCGAGTCAGAAGATAAGAACAGATGCATCCTCATCCAAATCCGAATCAAAATTAAGTTATCCAAACCCAGGTATTTTCTGCGAATAACAACTTCTCAAACAATCAAAGCAAGAGCACGTGGTGAGCAGATAAGGAAGAAAAGAGGAAAAGAGAAAGAAATAAAAGGTTGATCAAATAAGGAAGGAAATAATAAAGAGGAGGACTTTCCTGAAAAAGTGGCAAACCCTAATTCTCTTCTCTTGTTCTATAAATACCAATGAAGAAAGAAGCGGCAAGCTCTCTGGATCGACCTCTGGGACTATCTCAAGAGCGGCCAGGAAGGCCATCGACAGCGAGCATCAAAGGAGGAGAACAAGACGACTGCCGATTGGGCTAAAGTGCAACATCATACAAATCAGCGTTCTTCTGTTCTTTCTCTTTAGTTTTTATTTCTATTGTAGTCATGAACTCTATTATATTAATCAATAAAAGTTTTATTATGTGGAACTAACTTTCATAGTTGGGTAGATTGAAACCGTAGTTATGTAATGCTAAGTTCTTCTGAATGCTACTCTATTATTTATTGATTAAACCTGATTGAAAGAATAACAATTTACATGAATCAAACTTGTTCAGATGTTCTAAGGGCAGTCGACTGAAGTGACAGCCAGTCGACTAACATACGGAACTTAAGATTATCAAGTTGGGCAGTGTAGATCTGAAGCTGTTATATGAGCATATTGAGACGACCCGTATCTCGTGTTCATAACTTGTAACAAGGGAATCTCTAGGGGTTCTTGGTTTAATCAACTTGAGGGATCTAGATCTGATACCAATTTCTAGGACCTTGAGTGTTTGTTCGTTTCCACTGTTCTTATGTTTTCTTTAAGAGAAACTTAGTAGATACCATGCTAAATTCTTAATGAAAGAAACGAATTAGAGTAGATACCATACCTAATTCTTGGTTTAGGAAAACATTACTTTAAGGAGTAGATACCATGCCCTTGAAGAGAACAAACATGAGTAATAAGAAGAAGTTCAGAAGGTGACTTAGCATTATTGACTATTGGTGGAGATCTTAACCCAACTACTCACTAGATAATTGTGATCCAGCATTTCTTGATTTAGTTTTAATCTTTTCATTTCTTTTAGACCTTTAGAACAACTCTTTATCATTTTCACTCTTTTTATTGATTAGTAAGTTAATTTCTACAATCTCTGTGGGATCGACCCTTGCTATTGCTACGCTTCTATAAACGATTCGTACACTTGCGAGGTTTTAATTTGTGTCTAGTTTATCTATTTATTTAGATCATCTAGATTGCACAACAGGAGGTCTGTGTGGATGACACGTTGGTAAAAAGCATCAACAAGCTGAACCATGTGACTGACCTTCAGGAGGCCTTTGATGTATTGCGGAGTCACAACATGAGACTTAACCCGACTAAATGTGACTTTGGTGTCTTATCCGGCAAATTCATAGGGTTCATAGTTAGCCAAAAAGGCATAGAAGCCAACCCGGAGAAGATCCAGGCCATACTGAACGTGACACCCCTTCCAGTGTCAAAGAAGTACAAAGACTCACAGGATGCCTCGCGGCTATAAGACGCTTCCTCTTAAATTCAGGAGAAAAGTGTCTCCATTTCTTCAAGGCCCTTAGTGGAACGAAAGACTTCGAGTGGGGACAACAGTAGGAGGAGTCCTTCGACCAACTCAAGGCATATCTAGTCAACCCCCCACTCTTGAGCAAGCCAAAGGCTGGAGAAATCCTCTACATTTACCTCGCCACCTCAGAACAGACCCTCAGCGCCATCCTAGTAAGAGAAGAAGATAAGATGCAAAGGCTAAACTACTATGTGAGTAAGGTCGTCAGAGACGCCGAACTCCGTTATCCAAAGATAGAAAAGATGGCCTATGCATTATTCATGGCTACTCGAAAGCTCTGCCCTTACTTCCAATCCCACTCGGTGGTCATTCTTACCAACCAGCCACTCAAGAAAGTGCTCCACAAGCCCGAAAGTTCGGGCGCCTCATGAAGTGGTCCATAGAGCTGAGCCAACATGATATCAGCTATCAGCCAAGAACCGCTATCAAGGCACAGGCCCTAGCAGAATTTATAGTAGAGAGCACTATCCTCGACCCCAACAAAGAGAGAGAGAGGAACCCCCATTCTGGATCGTGTATGTTGATGGGTCCTCCTGCGCTGACGGGAGCGAAGCAGGGGTCATCCTGACTGGCCCTGATGACTTCATTCTTCAGTACTCGTTCCGCATCAATTTTTGAGCATCAAACAATGAGGCAGAATATGAAGCTCTCATAGCCGGTCTATGCCTGGGGCGCAAGACCGGTGCTCTGTGCGTCAAAGTATTCAATGACTCACAGCTGGTGGTAAACCAGGTATCGGGGGAGTATGAGCCAGGGATGATCGCATGGTCAAATATTTGACCAAAGTTAAAGAGCTGCTAGTTACTTTTCAAGAAGCAGAACTCCAATGAATCTCCCCATAGGAGAATGGGCAGGCAGATGTCCTCTCAAAGTTGGCTTCCTCTTCCCTCCAGGGGCTTGAATGCACTATTTTGATAGAAGTCCTTTTGAGACCTAGCATCGAGGAAGAAATCCCCGAACTAATGGAGATACAGCCCCTTGTACTCAGGGATAAATGGATGAAGCCCTGTCTCGAATTTCTCAAAGACGGAATCCTCCCTCTAAACCCTAAAGAAGCTAGAAAAGTCAGACTAGAGCAGAGCGATATACGCTTATCGAAGGGATCATGTACAAGCGCTCTTATACTCAAGTAGACGGCAGACCCTACTTGAGATGCCTCTTCCCCGAGGAGGCCCAATACGCTTTAAAGGAGGTCCATGAAGGGATATGTGGCGTTTATCTGGAAGCAAGATCCCTCTCCCGCAAAATCCTGAATCATGGCTATTTCTGGCCCACACTCCTTAGTGACGTCAAACAACATGTTCGCTAATGCGCCCCCTGTCAAAAGTTCTCAACAATTCGGTGTTTACCACAAGCCTAACTATCCTCCTTATCCAGTCCGATCTCTTTAATGTGGGGGATGGTCTTGCTCAGGCCCTTCCTTCCAGTGCCTAGCCAGCTGAAGTTCCTTGTCATTGCGATCGACCAAATGGATTGAAGCCGAGTCTTTAGGAACAATCACTGAGAACAACGTCCAACAATTCTTTTGGAAGAACATTGTCTGCAGATTTGGTGTACCTCAAATCTTAGTAATGGACAATGGGACCCAATTCACGGGGGCAGCCTTCCGCAATTTCTGTGCGGACCTCGGTATCTAGCAATGATTCTCCTCAATATCCCACCCGCAATCTAACGATCAAGCAGAGAATGCCAATCGGCAAATTCGTTCCGGTCTAAAGAACAGACTCGACAAGTCTGCCAAGGGATTATAGGTCGAGCAACTCCCCAATGTGCTATGGAGCTACCGCACTACTAAGCATATCCTAATAGGAGAATCTCCTTTTAACCTTACTTATGGCTCAGAATTCGTCATCCCACTTGAAGTTGGCATACCCTCTCCCTGCTTGATTGCCTTCAGTGAAGAGCGAAATTCGAACCAATTTCGGGGCAACCTGGACCTCATCGATGAGACTCGAGAAAGATCCTCCATTCGTCAAGAGATCTATCGGTGCAGGATCGAGATATCCTATAACAAGAGAATCCTCTCCATAAATCTCAAAGAAGGAGACATGGTTCTGAGAAAACTATCAATTTCTTTTCCGAGCAAGAAAAGGAAACTATCTCCTAATTGAGAAGGGCCGTACAGGATCTCCAAAGTTGTTCGCCCTGATGCTTATTAATATGAAGATTCGGAGGGAAAGAGAGTACCAAGAACATGGAATGCGGAACACTTGTTGAAGTACCAAGAGGGTGTTCAAACACCGCTCCAAGCAACTTCTACCTAAAGCATTTCTAAGTTTGTTTTGATTCTTATTACTCAGTTGATTTTCTCAAATGTAATAAAGTCTTGCAACTCAGAAGCAATCACTTAGTTCTCTTTAATAAAAGCAATTTACTTCTCAGAAAACCTATTGTCTAAATGTTCTGGTTGTCTTACCCCAAAGCGTACACTCTAAGTACGAAACTCTCTTAAACGTCAAGTTCGGAGTCCAATACTTGGTTCGATGCCACTTTAGCTACTTGCGAATAAGTAAGTGCGAAGTATCTCACCATTCAAAATTACTCCCACAGTTGTTGAAACTATCTTAAACGATAAGTTCGGAGCCCAACACTTGGTTCGACGCCACTTTAGCCGCTTTCGAACGAGTAAGTGCGAAGTAGCTCACCATTTGAAATTGCTCTCACAACTGTTGGGACTCTCTTGAACACAAGTGTTAGCAGACACTTCAAGAAATGACAAACTCCTAAGCCAAAAAACCTTGTTTGTTCCACAAGAAAGGAATAATTACAAGTGTTATTGGGCAAAAAAGGCTCGTTACAACATCAAAAGATGCATTAAGAAAAACATTGCTTGAATACTACAAAAATCTTATTAGGCTAAAATTGGAGATACAAGTCTAATTCAAGCCCCGACTAAAAATATCTTATTCTACTAAAAATGGGGATACAAGTCTTATTCTAGATTAAAACCTCTACAAAGCTACAAAGCTACAAAGTGCGATTCTAACTCTTCCTAGGAAGTGAGACACTTTTATTGAGCGATACACAAGGACGACGAGCACTGTGTTGCTCCCTTGTTTTCTCCAAATAAATCTCTAAGCTTGCAAGATGAGTCATACCGTCGGGACCCGCGGGCCCAGTGGCCCCTCCAACCGATGCCCTACTAGATGAACCGGCCACGCCACTTTGAGCATCCCCAGAGTTCCGCGGAGGCATGCATAGAGCCAACTCATGGTCGATCGGACTGTTAGAGTTTTAAAAATGAAAAGAAATATTTCAAGTTGAAACGAGAATGTTTTTGGTGATTTCGGATGTATTTCTATAAATGAAATCAAACAATGATGAAAGTAGTTTGTTCATTAATTCGAGGAAAGAGGATTTTTTTTTGTGATCTATTTATTGGCTAAAACTAATGATTTATGAGTTTAATGTGAAAATAATAGAGATGCATTAAGTTGAGACTAATGTGGTTTTGTGGAAAATCGTATTTTTTTTGGAAGTTGAGAGGGTTATGAATGAACCGTTGCGGGTTAGTTTTGAGTTTAGAGTTAATGTAGAAACCCTAGCAAAGGAATGTGGTAACGTTTTAATTGTGAGGGCTCTAAAGGCTGAACATGACCCTGAATACTGGCATGTTGTGATTATAAAAATGTGAGAATTAGCCAGGTTGGGCCTAGTGTTCCTAGAGGGGTTGATTTAAGTCCGGTAGGGGTGAGTTAGCTCTAGGTGGCCGTGGTTGTTTTGTGTAAATATAAGTACATGCACTAGATGAAGATATGACGAAGCAAGAGCAAACATGAGTGGGAGGGCCTCAAGAGTCTGCAGTGTGAGATGGTCCCCGGAATTATCGGGATGTGATTGGGAGTATCCCCAGCTCATATATAGTGTGGGTGTAACACTCTGGAAATTTTTAATGTATTAATAAATGAATTAAAGTGAATTTTGGTGATTTAATAAACATTTTTCTGAAATTTTACCTTTTGCACGTGCGAAATACGTGCGAATATTTTTCTTGGGAAACAGAAAGTCAAAAAATTTATTTGGAGGACCTACTATTTGTTAGTGAATAATAAATGCAGATTTTCTGGATTTTTTATAAATCGCTGTTGGTATTTTCACAAATATTTCTATATGAATGGGTCTTTTCGCAAAAGTGCTACTTGGAGGCAAATTTCGAAAAGTCGAAATTTTTGGTTGCAACTTGAGGCCGGCCAGATCAGGAGGGATTTGAGGGACTTAAATCTTACCTTATTTGGTTTATTTAACTACCTAATATGATAAGTCCACATATGTAAAGGTATTTCTTAAAAGAATATTTTATAAAATCCTTACAAAAACCCTAGGGCATCATCTCAGCCTATTTCTACTACTTCTACATCCGTCCTACCAGTTGAGAACCCAAAAATTTATTCTTCATTATTTTTCCTTGGAGTTTGATCTTGAAGCTTTGCTAAAAGGAGGAGGTGAAGGCCTCTTATTGCCCTTGTTTTCTTCAAATTAATCTTCTTTAATGTGAGTGATACTTTTATCGCTTATTTTGTTCTATATTTGTTGAATATGAGGGCTTGTCTAGTAGGATGCATGCTAGAAGATTTTATGTTTGATGTAATAAATAAATTTGATGAATAAGTAGTTAAAATAAGATCTTCATGAACAAAATGCAAATTGATGAATGAATTTTCATGTATAGATGATCGAAGAATGATGGAGATTTAGTAGTACTCATGAAAGTGTTGCCTTCCTTAATATTATTGCTGGTTTGATCATGTAGACTGAGATTTGTACGAGTAATGATGCATATGGTTAGATAAAGATGTGTTGTTCGCTGTTTTCCTCTTCGACATGCTCTGTTTGATATTTTGTTAGGAAAACTCAACTATTGATTGAATTAAAAATAAGTAAGTAGGGGAAACTATTTTAGTAGTGAGTTTCTATGTACATGAAATCATGTGGTACAGATTTTCAAGTGAGAAATCAATATTTATATGCTAAAAACTGGGGTGAACTTTCGGGTCTGTAAAGTGCAGGCCGACATTTGAATATTTGAGATTTTTGCAAAGTTTCCAAATGAATTTGATTGATACTAGGGACTGAGATGGATTGATCAACATACAACTCAACTGTAATGAATTCCTTTAGGCATTTACAGATATTTCTAGAATTTTATGAAAAAGTCTTCCATATAACTTTTATTCAATACTGTGAACTCGAAATATTGGTATTTTGTGAAGTTTGTGAAACAATTTGATTGGCATATGAACTGAGTTGGATTTGACCAAGATTGCATTGAC
This sequence comes from Hemerocallis citrina, assembly GCA_017893485.1. Lineage (NCBI taxonomy): Eukaryota > Viridiplantae > Streptophyta > Magnoliopsida > Asparagales > Asphodelaceae > Hemerocallis > Hemerocallis citrina. The sequence goes on from CM030364.1 coordinate 195,797,144, forward strand.
CATATTGTTGATTCATCAGATGAAACCCTATTTTTTATATATGAATACGCATATATCAGTTTTTGTGAGATTTCGAAGACATTCTACAGTCTGGACTGCTGTCTGTCTCAGCTTGGAACGTGATTTTGACTTAGTCGCTGATGATATTACCTAAAACTGTATTAAATAGAAATTGTAGCACATTGTGTCTAGTTTCCAGAATATCTGACGGATCCTCAATCCTACTCATAGATTGTAAGATATGAAATTTCTATCACTGTGTCTGTCGTAGTTTCATATTTTAAAATAACGGTTAGTTTTTTCAGAATTTATTGATATGAACCCTTTAAACTAATTTATTTGAGCTCAGATTTGTATGGTGAATTCCTCGTTATGTGCTGAAATTAGTTTCATTTTTTTCAGAATTTAATATCGACTATAGAACCAACTGTTTTGAGGAACGAAATAATGTAACTTTCAGATTTTTGAATGAAAGATAGTTTCCAGAAATTATTGAATATCAGCCCTTTAAACTAATTTATTTGAGCCCATACTTTTTTGGTGGATTCCCTGTTATGTGCTGAATTTAAGGCAGTTTTTTCAGGAATTTAACATTGATTTTAGAGTGTACTGTTTTGAGTAACAAAATCGTATAATTTTCAGATGTTGTAAAAATCTATATTTTCTTAGATGAAATGTGATTCCATACCTATAAACGAATTCTCATGACTATATTGGTTGATTAAGAGGAATGTGACTAATGAAGAGTATTTTTGTATAATAAAAACCAAGATGTGTTTGATTTGAGACTTAGGGTTATGATGTGGACCCTAGAAAGAAAATTAATGATGTTTTGAGTTTTGAGACACTAGAGGTTGAGTGGGACCCTAGTATGCCAGCAGATGAGATTTTGTGGTTTATGGCCAGTTGGGGCCTTGATATTGATTAGTTGAGTTAAGTCCGGTAGGGTGCACCAACTCTAGGGAACTGTGATTAATTAAATGAACTTAATAAATATAAGGACAGACACTAGATGGTTATATGATGAAATGGGAGCAAATGTGAGTTATGGACTCTAGGATGATCCGCAGAGTGAGACAATCCTCAGTATTCTGGGGCGATGGATGAAATAGGCCACAGAATGATCCACGAAGGGGATTGATCTATCGTATTCTGGGATGAGAGCGACGCTCAGGGGATATTTGTGCAATTAGGGTTCCAGGATGACCTACGGAGTGAGACATTCCCCAGTATTCATGGATGATGGATGAAATAGGCCACAGAATGATCACGGAGTGAGATTGGTCTCCAGTATTCCAAAGGCGAGAGCCAATACTTGCAAAATATCTAAATCTCGTAGTAGTCATTGTAGTAGGATAGTTGCATAACGTGGGATTGAACCCTATCAAGTGGAGAACGATAAGGACTTGCACCGGACCTATGTAGTATGGAATGCATGGAATCCGACAAGTATGCATTAGTATCATCATATGCATTTGTGATTTTCTTGATTTGATTTATACATGTTTTCTTTGTTTTCTTTGTTTTCCTTACACTTGACACTTAGCCTAGTTTTACTTGATGATTTTTGCTTCATTTATTATTTCATGTTCCATCTGTTATTACTGTGTTAATATGTTTCACTTGTTGACTTATGATTTTATCCCTTATGTTTTCATTCAAGTTGTATTTCTTTGAATGTCACTCACACTGTTATGGCTGACCCCTGTAGTTTGGGGGGCTAGGGAATTTCTCTAGTATCATGTTTTACTGGTAGGTACCATTAGTATGGAGTTGGGAGCATGTGGCAGAATAATTAATATTTATGCATATCTCATAAAAGGAACGATTGTAAAAAGAAAAATTATATTTATGGTGCTGTGTTGTAAAGAGAATTGTAATTCAAGGTCTTTAAATTTCGTTGTTCTTTGTAGAGAATAGTTGATGTAATAAAAAGTCTCAATTTTCCTGTATTTGGATGCTATGTTTATGATTACAATTGAGGTTGATTCTGTAATTTGTGCCACATATTTCTAATTTTATTTATTGGAAATTCGGGGCACTACAGAGTTGGTATCAGAGAATGCTTCAATAGTAATGTTAAACATGGTATAGGGAATAAACCTAGGTGGACACTAGAGCGTGAGTACCTAGGTGTGGACATTAGATGTGTGAGTATTACACATAAAATTAAAACAGAATGAAATGATTTGAACATGAGTAAAAAAAAAATTGCAATAGGATATTGGTGCGAATGTGAATTATGTTGTGACGCTCTAACATTTTAGTCAGTATAATGGCAGGACCCAGAAACAGGAATGGTGGGAAGGGTGATGAGGCCGAAGGTTCTCACGGGGCCCAACTTGATCTGGACACGTAAATTGCCAGAGTGTATCAAACTCTGAATGCATTCATGGCAACTAGCACGACCCAGAATCAGGGAGCAGGGCCAGTACCCATTAATGCAGACCCGATCAAACAAGTGGAGTCCTTCAAGCAGATGAAGTTGCCAGTTTTTTAGGGGAAAGCTGATCCAAATGAGGTCGATGATTGGATCAGACAGTTGGAAGTAGTCTTTGAGGTTTTGGAAACCCTTGTAGCCAACAAGGTGAAATTGGCTACAATGCAGCTGGAGAAAGATGCTGGCGTCTGGTGGCAGTCAAAGGACCTTTGGGGAGGAGTTGTTGTCGTGGGAAGCTTTTCTTGAGGATTTTAGGGATCACTATTTTCCCCTGGACATTCAAGAGAAGAAGGTGATAGAATTCTTGAATCTACAGCAAGACAGCAGGATAGTGCGCGAATATGAGACTAAGTTCGCCCAGCTGTCGAGGTATGCACTGGAGATGGTAGTTGATGAAGCGAAGAAGGCCAGGAAATTCGAACAGGACTTGAGGCCGAATTTGAGGTCTCGAATGATACCGTTGGGCATTAGGAGGTTCGATAAGCTGGTCAAGAGAGTAGCCATGACAGAGAAAGATATGTATCAGTTCCAGAAGAAGCAGGAAATCTAGAACAGAAACTAAGGCCAGTGACAACTCAGAGTGGGAGGAAGTTCTCGGTGAAGCAGGGCAAGTTCAGTAGGCCCAAGCAGAAGGCACCCGTAGCTCAGAGGTTGACTTTTTATTACTATGGTGAGGCGAGTCACTACAAGTCGGCATGTCCCAAACTGGTGAAGGGTCAGACTTGCTTCTAATGTGGGCGAGAAGGATATACTAAGCCGTTTTGTCCATAGCTTAAGAAGGATGGTGCAGGGTGGGAGAAAATTCCAGAGGCAGGGGCGAGTATTCGCATTGACTGAGGAGGATGTAGGGTAACTCAGAAGATGTGATTCAGGGTATGCAAGAATTTTAATTCATTTATTTTATGTATTAAATAAAACTTTGTTTAAGAATAAAATGGAGTTTTGAGTATCATTCCTCATGTAACAGGATATGTGTTGAATAATGGAATAAAAGCAATGGTTTTATTTGATACTAGTTCTTCGCATACATTTGTGTCGCCCAATTTTGCTAAAGTTTTATGTGTGGAACCTAAGATTTTTCCAGGCAGAGTCTTGTCAGTGGAAACACCATCAGGAGAGGAATTGGTTGCTGATCGGCATTCCGAGGATTGTGATATCGAGATTGGAGGGAGGCTTTTCGAAATAGATCTCATCGAACTACATGTCGTGGGTGTAGACGTGATTGTGAGCATCGATTGGATGGCAATTTATGATGCTACAATTGAATGCAAGAACAAAGAAGTGTTAGTGAAGGCGCTGGGAGGACCTGCAGTGACTTTTCAAGGGAAGAAAAGAAACTCGAAGGTGGTTGCAACTGTATCAAAGTTGATGATTCCAGATGAGGTCAGAGACATTCCAGTTGTCAGAGATTTTCCTACTGTGTTCTTAGAGGAGCTACCGAGATTACCTGCCGCAGCGAGATGTTGAGTTCTGCATCAATATTCAGCTAGGAAGTGCTCCAACTTTCAAGGCTCTATACCGGATGGCACCTATGGAGCAAGATGAAGTAAAGAAACAGATTGAGGAATTGCTAAGTAAGGGGTTCATCAGGCTGAGTACTTCACCTTAGGGATGCACCAGTGTTGCTAGTGAAGAAGAATGATGGGTCAATGAGGATGTGAATTGACTACCGGGAATTGAACAAGGGTGACCATTCAGATGAAGTATCTGCTTCCACAGATTGATGATCTGTTTGATAAGCTTCAGGGAGCGGCAGTATCTTTGAAGATTGATCTGCGGTCGGGGTATCATCAGGTCCGGGTTAAGGAGGATTATGTGAGCAAGACAGCCTTCAGAACTCGTCATGGGCTTTATGAGTTTTTGGTGATGCTATTCGGAGTGACGAAAGCACCGACATTGTTTATGAATATGATGAATCGGATCTTGCGATCGTTTATCGATTCTTTTGTGGTGGTTTTCATTGATGACATACTGGTGTATTCGAAGTCGGAGGATGAGCACGCTAGAGCACTTAGCAGAGGTATTGAAGAAGCTGCAGAAATATAACTTGTATGCCAAGCTATCAAAGTATGAATTTTGGAAGTTCGAGGTAGCATTCCTTGGTCAATCCTTTCTAAGGAGGGAGTGGCCACCTGATCCTCAGAAGGTAGAAGCAAGTGAAGAATTGGCCTAGACCGACGACCGTGAAGGAGGTCAGGAGTTTCTTGTGATTGGCTGGGTATTACAGGCGATTCATTCAGGGCTACTGCACAGATTGTAGTTCCATTGATAGGGTTGACTCGGGAGAATGTTGATTTCACTTGGACTGATAAGTGTGAGAAGAGTTTCCTGAAGTTGAAGGAGAGGTTGACGACTGTGCCTATCCTAGCTTTGCCGCAAGCTGGGAAGGACTATGATATCTACAGTGATGCGTTACTCAGAGGTTTGGGGTGCATCTTGATGCAAGAAGGGAAAGTTATTGCATATGGTTCGAGGCAGTTGCGTCTGATTGAGAAGAACTATCCGATGCACGATCTGGAGCTAGGAGCTATTATCTTTGCCTTGAAGCAGTGGAGGCATTATGTATATGGAGAGAAGGTCAACATATTAATGGATCACAAGAGCTTGAGGTACATTTATTAGTAGAGGGATCTAAATCTTCAGTAGAGAAGGTGCTTGGAAGTGTTGGAAGACATTCGCCTTGAGATCAAGTACCATCTAGGCAAGGAGAATGTAGTGGCGGTTGGGCTCAGCCGGAAGAGTAGTCTGTAATGTTTGATCACGACTCAGAGGGAGTTGGCAGTAGAGTTAGATTGGGTAGGTATCGAGGTTGTACTGCAGGGTTTGGGAGCATCTTTGGAACAGTTGAGGCTTCAGCCTTCACTGAGGGAGAAGATTATGGAGGGTCAGAGATCAGATGAAGAGATTCAGAAGATGTTACAGCAGATTTCCAATGGCAAACTATCTGAATTTCGTGTCCAAGATGGAGTCCTTTGGATGGGTGAAAGGTTGTGTGTACTGGAGAGTGCAGATTTGAAGGAGAGCATCTTACAGGAAGCACACAATACCTTGTTGTCAGTACATCCTGGAGGCACGAAGATGTACAGGGACATCAAGCAACACTTTTGGTGGCCAGGAATGAAGAGGGATGTTGCAGATTTTATGGCGAGATGTTTGACTTGCCAGCAAATCAAAGCAGAGAATCAGAAACCTTGAGGCTTGTTACAGCCTTTGCCTATACCGAAATGGAAGTTGGAGAATATCAGCATGGATTTCATCACTATGCTGTCGAGGAGTCCGAAGGGCAATGACTCGATTTGGGTCATCATGGACCGTTTGACCAAGTCGGCTCACTTCTTGTCTATGGAGATTACTTGGTGTAACGCCCCTGCCCCTAGCTCAGACAATTTATACAATTTAGATGACAATTTATTTATAGTAGAGTACAACTGCCCACCACAGGCAAGCCTCTCAAAAGGTGGTTAACCGGATTGGTGACTCTTGATCATAGGCATTATTATTTTAATACTATTTTATTCTAATGTGATTTCCGATATGGGACTAAATCCCACGCACTCTCTTTCCTTGAATCCATGTATACACACAGTGAAGTATACACTGATCTTTCTTTTTACTCAAAGTCAGGGTGGTCCCCCACGTTGGTGACACCTCAATTTACACAGCTTGTTGTGCTATTTCAATTCAGCTCTGGGCCCCCTTCATATAATCTATTTCAAGTTATTTACAACATATGCCATCCACTTCTTATATTATATATACTACTACTATTTTTATATTATTTTAAATTACGGTGTTACACTTGGTCCTTGGAGAAACTGGCAGAGTTGTACATCAAGGAGATTGTGAGGATCCATGGGGTTCCAGTGTCGATTGCTTCCGACAGAGATGCAAGGTTCACATCGAGGTTTTGGAAGAGTTTACAAGCAGCTTTGGGTACCAGAACTGACTTCAGTACTGCTTTTCATCCATAGACCGATGGTCAGACAGAGAAGGTAAATCGAGTATTGGAGAATATGCTGAGGTCTTGTGTCATGGATTTTGGTGGCAACTAGGAGAGGTACCTGGCATTGGTTGAGTTCTCTTACAACAGACAATTACTATGCAAGTATCGGTATGGCACCTTTATGAAGCCTTATACGGGAGGAAGTGTCGAACACTCGTCTGTTGGTACGAAGTTGGAGAGAGGCAGATGTTTGGACCCGAGATTGTGCAGCAGACATCAGAGAAGATCGACCTGATTCGTAAGCGATTGGTCGAAGCTCAGAGTCGGCAGAAGAGCTATGTAGATACTCGGCGTAGGAACTTGGAGTTTGAGGTCGGGGATGCAGTGTTCCTCAAGGTGTCTCCGACTAAAGGGGTGATCAGATTTGGGAAGGGAGGCAAGTTGGCGCAAAGGTACATTGGGCCATACAGAATCTTGAGGAGAATCGGAAAGACAAGCGTATAAGTTGGAATTGCCTGAAGAATTGGCACAGGTGCATGATGTGTTCCATGTGTCGATGTTGAGAAAGTTTGTGCCAGATTAGAGTCATCAGTAAACGAAAGTGCCCGAAGGGCTACAGCTGAACTTGAGCTACAAGGAGCAGCCTATGGAGATTGTTGATCGATGGGAGAATGTATTGCGGAATAAAGTGATACCTATGGTCAAGGTTTTGTGGAGGAACCAGTTGTTCGAGGAAGCTACTTGGGAGCCAGAAGACTGTATGAAGAAGGATTTTCCCGAACTCTTTGTATGATTGTATTCTTTTGCTTCAATTGTTTCTCCCTATTAGCAGTAGTTCCGTGGACAGAACTATTCAAAGGAGAGAGTGATGTAACACCCTAGAAATTTTTAATGTATTAATAAATGAATTAAAGTGAATTTTGTTTATTTAATAACCATTTTTCTGGAATTTTACCTTTTGCATGTGCGAAACACGTGCAAATATTTTTCTTGGAAAACACAAAGTCAAGAAATTTATTTGGAGGACCTAATATTTGTTAGTGAATAATAAATGCAAATTTTCCAGATTTTTTATAAATCAATGTTGGTATTTTCGCAAATATTGCTAAATGAAGGGGTCTTTTTCGCAAAATTGTCACATGGAGGCAAATTTCGAAAAGTCGAATTTTCTGGTTGCAACTTGAAGCTGGCTAGATCTTGAGGGATTTGAGGGATTTAAATCTTACCTTATTTGGTTTATTTAACTACCTAATATAATAATTCCACATATGTAAAGGTATTTCTTAAAAGAATATTTTATAAAATCCTCACAAAAACCCTAGGGCATCATCCCGGTCTATTTCTACTACTTCTACAGCTGTCCTACTGTTGAGAACCCGAAATTTTATTCTTCATTATTTTTCCTTGGAGTTGGATCTTGAAGCTTTGCAAAAAGGAGGAGGAGAAGGCTTCTTATTGCCCTTGTTTTCTTCAAGTTAATCTTCTTTAATGTGAGTGATACGTTTATCTCTTGTTTTGTTCTATATTTGTTGAATATGATGACTTGTCTAGTAGGATGCATGCTAGAATATTCTATGTTGGATGTAGTAAATAAATTTGATGAATGAGTAGTGAAAATAAGATCTTCATGAACAAAATGCAAATTGATGAATGAATTTTCATGTTTTGATGATCTAAGAATGATGGAGATTTAGTAGTACTCATTAAAGTGTTGGCTACTTTTATATTTTTGCTGGTTTGATCATGTAGACTGAGATTTGGATGAGTCATGATGCATATGGTTAGATGAAGATATGTTGTTCACTTGTTTTCCTCTTCGACATGCTCTGTTTGATATTTTGTTGGGAAAACTCAACTATTGATTGAATTAAAAGCAAGTAAGTAGGGGAAACTGTTTTAGTAGTGAGTTTGTATGTACATGACATCATGTGGTGTGGATTTTGAAGTGAGAAATCAAGATTTATATGCTTGAAAACTAGGGGTGAACTTTTGGGTCTGTAAAGTGCAAGCCGACAATTGAATATTTGAGATTTTTGCGAAGTTTCCAAATGAATTTGATTGATACAAGGATTGAGATGAATTGATCAACATACAACTCATATGTAATGAATTACTTTAGGCATTTACTGATGTTTCAAGAATTTTATGAAAAAGTCTTCCTTATAACTTTTATTCAATACTGTGAACTCGAAATATTGGTATTTTGTGAAGTTTGTGAAACAATTTGATTGTCATATGAGCTGAGTTGGACTTGGCCAAGGTTGCGTCGACCATATTGTAGATTCATCAGATGAAACCCTATTTTTTATATATAAATACGCATATATCAATTTTTGTGAGATTTCGAAGACATTCTACAGTCTGGACTGCTGTCTGTCTCAGTTTGGAACGAGATTTTGACTTAGTCGCTGATGATATTACCTAAAACTTATTAAACAGAAATTGTATCTCATTGTGTCTAGTTTTCAGAACATCTGACGGATCCTCAATCTGACTCATAGATTGTAAGATATGAAATTTCTACCACAGTACTGTCGTAGTTTCAGATTTTAAAATAACGGTTAGTTTTTCAGAATTTATTAAATATGAACCCTTTGAACTAATTTATTTGAGCTTAGATTTTTATGGTGAATTCCTCGTTATGTGCTTAAATTAATTTGATTTTTCCCAGAATTTAAAATCGACTATAGAATGTAAAATCATGTAATTTTCAGATTTTTGAATAAAAGATAGTTTCTAGAAATTATTGAATATCAACCCTTGGAACTAATTTATTTGAGCCAAGATTTTTATGGTGGATTCCCTGTTATGTGTTGGATTTAAGTGAATTTTTCCAGAATTTTACATTGATTTTAGAGCGTACTGTTTTGAGTAACAAAATCGTATAATTTTCAGATTTGGTAAAAAATTATATTTTCTTAGATGAAATGTGCTTCCATACCTATAAACGAACTCTCATGGCAATATTGGTTGATTAAGAGGAATGTGACTAATGAAGAGTATTTTTGTATAATAAAAACCAAGATGGGTTTGATTCGAGACTTAGGGTTATGATGTGGACCCTAGAAAGACTATTAATGATGTTTTGAGTTTTGAGACTCTAGAGGTTGAGTGGGATCCTAGTATGCCGGCAGATGAGATTTTGTGGTTTATGGCCAGTTGGGGCCTTGATGTTGATTAGTTGAGTTAAGTCCTGTAGGGTACACCAACTCTAGGGGAACTTTGGATAATTAAATGAACTTAATAAATATAAGGACAGACACTAGATGGTGATATGAAGATAAAATGGGAGCAAACGTGAGTTATGGACTCCATGATGATCCGCGAAGTGAGACAATCCCTAGTATTCCTGGACGATGGATGAAATAGGCCACACAATGATCCACGGAGGGGATTGGTCTCCAGTATTCCGGGACGAGAGCAACGATCATGGGATATTTGTGCAGTGTGGGTTCCAGGATGACCAGCGGAGTGAGACAATCCTCAGTATTCCGGGACGATGGATGAAATTGGCCACATAATGATCCACGGGGTGGGATTGGTCTCCAGTATTCCAAAGGCGAGAGCCAATACTTGAAAAATGTCTAAATCTCGTAGTAGTCATTGTAGTAGGATAGTTGCATAATGTGGGATTGAACCCTATCAAGTAAAGAACGATAAGGGCTTGCACCGGACCTATGTAGTATGGAATGCATAGAATCCGACAAGTATGCATTAGTAATCATCATATGCATTTGTGATTTTCTTGACTTGATTTATACATGTTTTCTATGTTTTCCATGCACTTGACACTCAGCCTAGTTTCACTTGATGATTTATGCTTCATTTATTATTTCATGTTCCATCTGTTATTACTGTGTTAATACGTTTCACTTGTGGACTTATGATTTTATCCCTTATGTTTTCACTCAAGTTGTATTTCTTTGAACACCACTCACACCATTATGGCTGACCCCTGTAGTTTTGGGAGTTAGAGATTTCTCTAGCCTCATGTTTTACAAGTTGGTACCATTAGTATGAAGTTGGGAGCATGTGGTAGAATAATTAATGTTTATGCATGTCTTGTAAAGGAACGAGTTTAAAAAGAAAAATTGTATTTATGGTGCTCTGTTGTAAAGAGAATTGTAATTCAAGGTGTTTAAATTCTGCTGTGCTTTGTAAAAAAGAGTTGATTTAATAAAAAGTTTTAATTTCCCTGTATTTGGATGTTATGTTTATGATCACAATTGAGGTTGATTCTAGAATTCTAGAAGTGTGAGTGTCTAGGTGGACATTGGGTGTGTGGGTTGGCCTTTGAATCAAGCTTCATTTTGCATCAATAATTATATAATATGTTTTCGGCTAAATTGGTAAATTTTGTGTGTACGGAAATGGCAAGGCCTAGGGCAAGGAACGACAACAATGGAGAAGGAGCCAGTGGGGTCAACATGAACAGGCTTGATTTAAAAGAAGAGATCTCTAGGGTATATCAAACCCTGAATGCATTTATGATGGCAAGTATGGGCCAGAACACTGGAGCCGGGACCAACAACTCCAAATTCCGACCCCATCAAGCAGGTGGAGTTTTCAAGCGGAAGAAGCCACCAGTGTTCGACAGACAGGCTGATTCAAATGCAACCATGATTAGATCAGGCAAATAGAAACCGTTTTCGAAGTCTTAGAGACCCCAGCAACCAGCAAGGTGAAGTTAGCCACCATCTAATTAGAGAAGGATGTGCGAGTCTAGTGGCAGTCTGTGAAGAGAACATTTGGTGAAGGACCGGTAACTTAGGAGGCATTTTTGGAGGAATTCAGGGATCACTTTTTCTCTATGGACATACAGGAGAAGAAGGCCATGAAATTTATGAGTCTACAACAAGAGAATATGACTGTATGGTAGTATGAGACGAAGTTTGCCCAACTATCGAGGTATGCTCCTAAGTTGATTGTAGATGAGGCGCGGAAGGCCGAAAAGTTTTTGCAGGGTTTAAGGCCAAGTCTGAGATCCAGAATTATACCAATGGGGATCTGGAGGTTCGACAAACTCGTTCGCAGGGAAGCCTTGACTAGAGTCGGACATGGAGCAATTCCAGCTGAAGAAAGAAACTTGGAACAAGTGAAAAAGGTCAGGCACCAGCGAACGATGGTGGAAAGAAGTTTCCTGATAAGAAAGGCAAGTTCAATGAGCTGAACAAGAGTAAAATGTTACAATTCTGGGGAGTCGGGTCACTACAGATCGGGGTGTCCTAAACTGCTATGGGTTCAGACTTGTTATCGATGCAGCAAAGAGGGGCACATTAGGTCCGGACTGACCACAACTGAAGTATGGAGGTGCCATTGGAAATCAATTGGGGAGGAAAGAAAAGTCCTATCGGCAGGGGCGGATATTTGCATTGACTGAAGAAGATGTAGAAAATTCCAATGATGCAATCTCTAGTATGCAACAGTTTAAGCAAAGTTTGAGATTATTTAATGAGGCATTGTAAGAGAATAAACATTTTTGTATTGAATAATGTGAATTTTCTTGTGGCAGGGCATCTTTTGATAAATGGAATAAAATTCAAAGTTTTGTTTGATACTGGATCTTCTCATACTTTTATATCTCCTAGATTTGCAAAAGTGTTAGGTGTTGAGCCTAAGATTTTTCCTGGCCGTGTTTTGTCGGTGGCAACGCTGTCAGGAGAGGAGTTGATTGCTAATCAATATTACGCCAGGTGTGATATCGAGATTGGGGGAAGACTTTTTGGCATTGACCATATCGAGCTGGATGTCTTGGGAGTCGATGTGATAGTGGGCATTGATTGGATGGCAATCTATGATGCTACTATAAAGTGGAAGAGTAAAGACGTGGTGGTGAAGGCACCAGCAGGACCCGCGGTGACTTTTCAAGAGAAGAGAGGAAGCGCGAAGCTAGTTGCGGCATTAGCAGAGATGAGTTTTCCGGAGCAGGTCAGGGCGATTCCAGTAGTTCGGGATTTTCCAATGGTGTTCCCGGATGAGCTACTGGGGTTACCGTCGTAGCGTGATGTGGAGTTTTGCATCAACATTCAGTCGGGTAGTGCTCCAATATCAAAAGCTCCTTACAGGATGGCACCTGTGGAACAGGACAAAGTGAAGAAGCAGATCGAGGAGTTGTTGAACAAGAAATTTATCAGGCCGAATGCTTCACCTTGGGGTGCACCAGTATTGCTAGTAAAGAAGAATGATGGATCAATGAGGATGTTCATTGACTATCGAGAACTGAACAAGATGATAATTTAGAATAAGTATCTGATTCCAAGGATTGATGATCTATTTGATCGACTACAGGGTGCAGCTGTGTTCTCGAAGATTAATCTACGGTCGGGTTACTATCAGGTCCGAGTTAAGGAGGAAGATGTACACAAGACAGCTTTCTAGACTCTTCATGGGCATTATGAGATTTTGGTGATGCCATTTGGGGTGACGAATGCACCAGCAATATTCATGGATTTGATGAATAGAGTCTTGCGGCCATTCATAGACTCGTTCGTCGTGGTATTCATCGAAAACATTCTGGTGTACTCGAAGTCAAAGGAAGAGCATGTTGAGCATTTGACAGAAGTTTTGAAGAAGTTGCAGGAGCAGCATCTGTATGCCAAGCTGTCGAAGTGTGAATTTTGGAAGTTGGAGGTGGCATTTCTGGGTCACATCCTTTCTAAGGAGGGAGTGGCTACTGATCCTCAGAAGATTGAAGCAGTGAAGTGTTAGCCTAGACCAACGACTGTGAAGGAGGTCCAAAGTTTCTTGGGGTTGCAAGGATAATATCGGCGTTTCATTCAAGGTTATGCACTCTGTTTTTCATTCTAAGTTATGCACGGATAGCAGTTTCATTGAAAGGGTTAACAAAGAAGAATGTGGGTTTCAATTGGACTGATCAATGTGAAGCTAATTTCCAAGAGTTGAAGGAGAAGTTCACAACAACACATGTTCTTGTGTTGCCGCAAGCAGGCAAGGATTATGACATCTATAGTGATGCGCCTTACCGAGGTTTGAGATGTGTTATGATGCAAGAAGAGAAGGTCATTGTATATGGGTCAAGGCAGTTGAGACCTCATGGGAAGATCTACCCGACACATGATTTGGAGCTTGCAGCCATCATTTTTGCCTTGAAGTAGTGGAGGCACTATGTATATGGTGAGAAGGTCAATATGTATACAGATCACGAGAGTATGAAGAATATCTACTAGCAGAAGGATCTGAACCTATGTCAGAGACTGGTGGTTGGAAGTTTTGGAAGACATTCGTCCTGAGATCAAGTATCACCCAGGAAAAAGTGAATGTGCTGGCTGATGCGCTAAGTCAGATGGTTAGTCTGTCTCGACTAATTACGATGCAGAAGGAGTTGGTCGAGGAGCTAGATCAGGCAGGTATCGAGGTGGTATTACATGGCTTGGGGGCATCGTTGGCACAGTTGAGACTTCAGCCTACTTTAAGAGAGTAGATCATTGAGGGCCAGAAGTCAGATGCAAATATCCTGAAGATGTTAGAACAAACTTTCAATGGCAAATTGTCAGAGTTTCATGTCCAAGATGGGGTGCTTTGGATGGAAGAGAGATTGTGTGTGCCAGAAAGGGGGGATTTAAAGGAAAGTATTATGAAGGAGGCACATACGACACTGTTGTTAGTACATCTAAGAAGCACGAAGATGTGTAAGGACATCAAGCAGTGTTTTTGGTGGCCAGGCGTGCAAAGAGATGTTGCAGATTTTGTGGTAAGATGCTTGACGTGTCAGCAGATCAAAGCAGAAAATCAGAAGCCTGGAGGACTATTGCAGCCTTTGCACATTCCGGAATGGAAATGAGAGGTTATTAGTATGGACTTCATCACTGGATTACCGAGGAGCCAGAGGGACAATGACTTGATCTGGGTCATTGTGGACAGGTTAACCAAGTGAGCACATTTCTTGTCAATGAAGATTTCATGGTCATTGGAGAAGATGGCCGAAGTATATAATGAGGAGGTCGTGAGACTTCATGGAATTCCTGTAACGATCGTCTTCGACAGAGATGCAAGGTTCACATCAAGGTTCTGGAGGAGTTTGCAAGCAGCTTTGGGTACCAGGACCGACTTTAGTACCGCGTTTCATCCGCAAACTGATGGATGAAACCGAAAGGGTAAATTGAGTACTGGGGGATCTGTTGAGGGCATGTGTTATGGACTTCGGTGGAGGCTGGGAGAAGTACTTAGCACAGGTGGAGTTTGCTTACAACAACAGCTACCAAACGAGTATTGGCATGGCACCGTTTGAGGCTCGGAACGGAAGGAAGTGCAGAACACCTATTTTTTGGTTTGAAGTTGGCGAGAGACAGATATTCGGGCCAGAGATCGTGCAGCAGACTTCGAAGAAAAGCTGATTCGGAAGAGGTTAGTCGAAGCTCAGAGCAGGCAGAAAAGTTATGCAGATGTTCGACACCGAGAGTTGGAGTTTGAGGTCGGGGATGTAGTTTTTCTAAAGGTGTCGCCAACGAAAGGAGTCATTAGATTTGGAAGAGGGGGAAAATTGGAACCTAGGTATATTGGACCCTACAAGATTCTGACACGGATTGGGAAAGTGGCTTACAGATTGGATTTACCAGAAGAGTTGGCATAGGTACGCAACGTATTCCATGTATCTATGTTGAGGAAGTACATACCAGATCAGAACCATCAGCTACCAGAAGTACCGGAAGGATTGCAGTTGAATTTGAGCTACAAGGAGCAACCTGTGGAAATCCTGGATCATCGAGAGAAGATTCTGCGGAATAAGTTCATACCAATGGTCAAGATGTTGTGGAGGAACCAGCTATTCGAATAGGCTACTTGGGAGTCCGAGGACCGGATGTAGGGGTGGCATTCGGGCCGGGCTAGCCCAGAACCGGCCCGGCCCAGCCCGCCCAACCCCAGGCTGAACCGGGGTCAGCCTGCCCAACCATCGGGGGCCGATTCGGTCCTCAAAAAACCCAAAAAAGCCTGCCCAAGGCCCGACCCACTCAGACCCGGGACCGGATGAACCGGCCCGCGGGCCAACCGTTACCCTGGTTTTTTTCAGAATTTTTTTTAAAAAAATAAGTTTGTATAATTACTAAAATACCCCCCAACGGATCTATACTAGCTGGGGGTATTTTAGTAAATTAGAATATACATATTCTATATATACAACCTCATTTCATTCACTCAACTCTCTCTACTATCTCTCATCTTTCTCAACAAACAAAAAACAATCAACAACATTCAACTACTCTCTTGCAAGGATCAACATCAACAACATCCAACAACAATCAACAACATCAACAAGAACACTACAAGCTCTCAACTCTCTCTACCTTCATTCATCAATCTACATTCTGCACTCATGCGGTATTTTTGCATTTATATAATTAGCATTGTTGTTCGTTTTCATTTATTTTTCTTAATTAGATTGAGTTTTCTTGTACTTCTTCTTCTTCTTCTTTTTAGATTTTTTTAAAAAATTTGGTAAACATACATTTTTTAGATTTTATTTTTTTTAGATTTTTATTCATTTAATTGTTGTTGTTTTATTGAAATATTTTTTTTTTGTTTGGAATTTTTTTATTAACATACATCGGTTTATAGTAGAATTTTATTTAACTTTATTTACTTTGTAGAATCATTTTCTATAACATACTCTAATTGAGAACTGGTCATGTGCAAACTGGTTCGCACCTAATCAGTAGAGAACTTCTCCAATAGCCGTTGGATCTGCAATTTGATCATGGGATTGATCCAATGGACTGAAATTCTTCCGTTCATCTCACTTTTACGTTGGGGTAGTTGATTCATTCAACTCTCTCCTTCATCTCTCTCCTTCTCTCTCCAGACCCTAAATCGAACCTCATTCGATCTATGGCTTCCCCTGCTGCCTCGACTCTCTCTCTCTCTCCCACTTCGACCTTCGAAATCAAATAGGCCTTCGATTTCCTATGAAGCCCCCATCGACCTTCGAAATCCCCCTTCTACCGCTTGTTCTCTCCACCCCCAAATCGACCTTCGAAACCCTAACCCTACGTTTCCATCTTCTACCTCCGAGCTCCACCTTCCGATTCCCCACGCCCCGACTCTCCTCTATCTTTCCACCGCTATACGAAATCCCTTAGATGTCGCGCTCTCTCCACCCCCACTCGAGCTTCGAAATCCTAAACGATCTCCATCTCCATCTCTAACTTGGATAAAGGTAAATTTTCAATATTAAGTTTTTTTTTTTAAAGTTGTTTATATACATCCAAAATTAAGTAAAGTTTGCATCTTTATGAGAATTACCCCATTGTCGATATTTTTGACAATGAGATTGTTGTTGCTGTCATTTTTCCTATAACTGGGCAAGTTTGAAAGTGTTCGGATGCATTTTTTGAAAGTGTACAGAATAAGGATTAAAGATAAAACTTGCTAATTGCTATGGGGAATTGCTTTCATATTTGATGCATTGCATAAGCTAAAGAAACAAGTACTTCGGTTATGGCTGTGATGATATTCACACTATTATGTTTTAATGCTCATGCTTATGCTGTCATTTTTCCTGTAATTGGGCAAATTTGGAAGTGTTCTGATGCATTTTTTTCTTGAATCTGGGTTAAGATGACTGCTGCTTTTGATGCTCATGCTTTGATGTCAATATTTTTGGTTATGGTAGTGATGAGATCACACTATTATGCTTCATTATGAGATTACAATGTGATGATATTACACTAATGCACTTAATTTGGTTATGACTATGATGATATTACACTATTATGCTTCATTCATATTTTAGGGATTGAATTTTCTGAATTTGGGCAATGATGAACTTAATTTGGGTCTATTTCAGTTTTCCACTTTGTTTTGACATTGTGCATTACACTTGTGCTGCTTCTCTGAATATGAGATGTGTTTCTGAGGCTCTATCCTTCATGCATGGAAAGAAGTTATTGCCTGGTGCTATATTTTTGTGATGCATTCATTATGCTTCCATCGGGAAATTGGATCACTCCCATTATGCATTCATTATGCATTCATTATGATTGAGAGAGTTAAATGACTAAACTACCCCAACGTTAAGTGAGATGAGCGAATGAAATTCAAGCCATTGGATCACTCCCATGATCAAATTGTAGATCCAACGACTATGGGAGAAGTTCGCTACTGATTAGGTGTGAACCAGTTCGCACTGCCAGTTCGCACCTTATCAGTTCTCTATATATATATAGTTTTGCACTTTGTTTTGACATGGTGCATTACACTTCTGCTACTTCTCTGAATATGAGATGTGTTTCTGAGGCTCTATCCTTCAATGCATGGAAAGAAGTTATTGCCTGGTGCTATATTTTTGTGATGAATTCATTATGTCCATCGGGTTTTTTACTGCATTGATTAAGTCTACTTTATGATTTGCTGGATGAAATTTTCTAAGTTCATGAAATGTAATATTCAAAAAGTTCTGAGCCTAGATATTGAAGAAAATTAGTGTGATGCTGAGCCATACAGTTGTATTCATAATTATGTTCATTTGTTTTAGTTTTATCTTAGCCCTTATGATGATGGAATTATTTGTGTACTGGCAATTTTGAGCAATTTAACTGCTATAAAGTTTTTTGAGTTTTAGCTTCAAGAGAAACTTTTGATGATTTTAAGATGTGCAAGAGCAACTGAGAAGAGGCAGAGCATTATCAGCATCATCAGCAGACAGTTACAAGACTTGACTTCTAGTTGTTCTGAGCCTACAGTGTTTAGAATTTTGTTTAATCTTTTGTATGATCTTTAGCATTTTGTATAAAGTTGAAAAGTCTAAAGATGAGAAGTGTAAAGATGTGTAAGACATGTATTAGAATTTTTGAAGTGTATGTCTATGAATGAATTAGAATTACAATGTTCATCTTCATTGTATATATGGTTTGTTGTTCTTTGCTGTATGCACTTTAAGAGCCTTAGATGAATAAATGAATGAATGAATGAATTAATGGATGCTTCACTGTATAAATGTATGAATGAATGAATGAATGAATGAATGAATGGTTTCAGCTTAGATCTACATATGATGAATAAAGAAACAAACAATACTAATTCACAGAAAAAAAATTGTAAGTGCTCGTATTTTCATTTTCTGATGTTTCACATGAAAGTGTGTTCATTTTGTATTTGAACAAGTAACTGAGATTGCAGCGACACTCAATTGTTTATACAGACATGAAGGAACCATGTATTTCTTCAATTGAAACATCTACGAATAATTTAAGTTAATTTCACAATGCACTTAAAGAGACCATGATCAGTATAAAGACTAGATGATCAACTATTGGCATGCAACGAACTCATGTTGTATCGCACTTGGGACATGCCAACATCTTCAGACAAGCTAGAGTACTGTGAAGATGCAAGTGTCTTCCCCTTTGAGTTCACTAAATGCTGATGCCAATAGGCAATCCTTTATTTTCATCATCGTCTTGATCCTTTCCCTCATTTCATCGGTGCACATGTATTATTCCTAAATCAAGTTATTCAGAAAATTCTCGACAAGATTCATCATTATCAATTGTTCAAATACTTGGGAGATCATAATTCAATCAGATACACAAATCGAAAGAGCCATAACTATTGACTACATTGCTTTGTATATAGGTAAATAAAAATGGAGAGTACATTCCACTACACCTTCAACAGCTTAATCTGCATGTAAAACCTGATACACAAGTATCATACACAAATATCTTCACAACAATACATACAATATTTTCACCCTGGTTTTAAGCAGAAAAATGGCTCCGATTAAATCACCAACCCAAGGGTTGAAGCTTGGAAAAGAAAAAGATATATATATTTTATATCTACTTTTGTAACTAGACGACTAGATGACATATGGCAGTTTCGTATGAAATTCTTTAACGGGGATTGGGTGTAATCCAAATTGGAGGTTGCTTCCAGTGTGACCGAGGATGCGTAATCGGCTCTATACTTGTATCATCCAAACTGAACACCCAAGTTTCCCCAAAATGCAAATGAGGATAAATGGACTCCACGCTTCTATTCTCCAAACTAAACCTACGAGTTCCCCACTCCCTCCTCGGCTTCTCTAAATGCCCTGTCATGAAGTAAATACAATTAGCTCTCAAATCTCCAAGATCACGGGCTGACACTGACATTGAATAGAAAATGAATATCACAATTAGGAACAAAAAATGAAACTTACACAGAAAATGAAACAATACTAATTTTGGCTTAGCATCACGCTAATTTCTTCACTATTTAGGCTCAGAACTTTTTAAATATCACAATTAGTGTAATTTTAGAAAATTCTCTCAGGAAGCATAATGAATGCATCAGAGTATATCGAAGGCCTATTTGAATATCACAATTAGGGTTTCGACGGTCGATTTGGGGTGGAGAGAACAAGCGGTAGAAGGGGGATTTCAAAGGTCGATGGGGGCTTCAGAGGAAATCGAAGGCCTATTTGATTTCGAATGTCGAAGTAGGAGAGAGAGAGAGAGTCGAGGCAGCAGGGGAAGCCATAGATCGAATGGGGTTCGATTCAGGGTCTGGAGAGAGAAGGAGAGAGTTAAATGACTCAACTACCCCAACGTAAAAGTGAGATGAGCGAAAGAGATTCAGCCCATTGGATCAATCCCATGATCAAATTGCAGATCCAACGGCTATTGGCGAAGTTCGATCAAATTGCAGATCCAACGGCTATTGGCGAAGTTCGCTACTGATTAGGTGCGAACCAGTTCACACATGATCAGTTCTATATATATATATATATATATATATATATATATATTATCCTCCTAATATAATATTATATATATATATTCTTTAAGTACGGTATGTATAGCTCACATATATTCAAGGCTAAACAAAGTGTAGAAGAATTAGGTTGCACCCAACATTCAAAAGCCATATTTCTGAACAGCCTAAGAGCAGTCTGAAACTTTTCGTGTGCATAACTGGTGATGATAGAATTCCATGAGACAAAATTTCTTTTGCCCATTCTATCGAACACTGTCCTTGCATAGCGCAAGCTTCCAGATTTTGCATACATGTTTACCATTGTGGTTTGAAGTGTCACATCTACCATTATATCATATAAGACCACTTCTCAAAGAGAACCCATGCAAGATTTTACCCGGCATAACGTTCTTCATCTGCGAACACAGAGAAAACATAGCAGTTAAAGTCATCCCATTGGGTTCAATTCCCTCATTCAACATCTCAAAAAAAAAAAATTACACCCAATGCTCGGACATTTAACTCATTTTGCAATAAGCCAGTGATCATTGCGGTAAACAAAGCTCCATCTCTCTTGGCAATCTCATTAAACAATCGAAGAGGGGATTCAAAGTCACCATTCTTGCAGTACACCTCCACTAGGCTCGTGCTAACAAAGATGTCGGTAATGTAGCTCAATTTGATAGCAAAAGAATGTATATACCCTCCATGAAGTAGATAGAGGTCGATTTAGAGCTACAGAGAGCTTGACGAGTGATGGAATAGTGAACCTGTCCGGCATAAGTCCTCATTCCCGCCATTGCAAGAAATGGGCAAGACCCATTTTGGGTTGATGAAATTGACCCCAAAAATTTGGTATAGTAAATGTTGGCAACGAATATTCGTCAAACCAAATGTTGGATCCCTTGCATTTGCAATGATAAATCATTCACATTCAGTTTGAACCTTCATGGGCAATTCATCAAACACTTGATGGGCCATCAAATGGACAGAGTTCTCTTAAATTTTTCTGCCAAATTTCACTTCTTTCTTCTTCCCTGCAATGCTTTTCACTGTAATGTTCGTGTTTTGCAGCTATCAATTGATTGATTTAAATCCATTCTACGATCCAAACTTTGTTGAAATTTGAAATGGTTGCATAAAAGAAAGGAAAAAATTGGATAATTTTGGTGCGACTAAATGAGAGTGCCCTGTCTTATGATATGTTGATGGGCCAAAAGAAGGCCCGGCCCGGTTGAGAGGGGAGTAATGGGTTGGGCCTGCACTCATTATAAGAAGATTATTTTGTATGACTACATATAAAGCGCGTGTTTCTTATTAATCTACACATTATTACATTATCATTCATCGTTCAAGATTAGTTGTATACTTGTAAATATACTTTCTTTGCTTAATTTTAGAAGCCATTTATGCATGACATTAATAGTTCATGTAATATGCTATAGGAACAGTATTTTAATATGGTTTGAGTGATCATTGTGACGAGTTTGAAGTTGTTGCAGTATATACCATAGCTTCTACTTTTTCTAGAAAATGGAACGTATTATAACGAATACAATTTTTCCTACTTATACAATCACTTCTACTAGTTAACACAATAACATCACTGTGAAGTCGATAAATGCTATATACATATGTATCTTTGTACTGCTCTATAATACAGGAAACGATGTATTTGACCGGCCTCTCCTCTCGTTCAGTTTTAAATTCTAAACTACTTAATGCACTATGATTAGCTTAGAGCATCCACAGTATGGTAAAAATATGCATAAATGGATAAATGGATATAGCAATCTTTCATTTTGCTGCAATCATAAAATGCTATTTTTTACCATTTTAAATTAAAATAATAACAGATAGTACTTCATGTTTCGTCGGAAAGGAAAAAAAATTAGAAAACATTTAAAAACGGTGGGATGGCATATCATGTTCCGTCGGAGAGAAAAAAAAATTAAAATGATGGGACGGCGCTTCTAGTGCCGTCCGAGGAAAAAAATCGTACTCGAAGTGCAAAAAAAAATACAAAAAAATTATAAAATATTATAAAAAAATTTACAAAAAATACAAAAAAATTACCAAAATTTTAAAAAAACTACATAGACGGTGGGATGGCACTTCAAGTGCCGTTCGTGAGAAGTGTGCTTTTTTGGTTTTTTTTTATTACGAAAATATTTTTTTTTTCGAAGGCGTCTGACCATTAAAAATTTTATATTTTTTTTGCGACGGCACTTCGAGTGCCGTCCGACCATTAAAAAAATATTTTTTTGTGTACGACGACACTTCGAGCTCCGTTGCTTATATATGCATATTTCTCATTTCGATTCTCAATTATAACAATCTCCTGTAGCGATTTATACATAATGTCAATGAATGCAAAAGATTTTTTTTTAACCAACATGTATATTATGTATATTTAGCAAACCACTAAAGATGCGCTATGCTTAAATGTTTTATACTATTCTATGCTTGGTTATCCAGTATTTGCCCGTGGGCATACAATAAAGTTGTGTCCTTCCCCGTCCTCTCAATACTTTAATGCCCCCACCGGATTTGGATCAAACTGTCTCGTCACTGAGCGTTATTAACAAAATCCACTAGTATAAAATGTATCATGTGTTAGTTACACTTTTTTTTTTGTGTGTTAGATATGATTTTAATAATAAAAAATATTGAAGTACTAAAAACATACCTAACTCATCTCTGCTACTATAATGGTAGAACCCCTTAGTCCTTAACCCAACCCGTGCAACGCACGTGTTGGGTTATGGACTAACTTTGATAAATATTTTTGACAGTGGACCAGTTTCGTAAATATTTTCGAAAGTGGATCAGTTTGGAAATTATTTTTTTTTTTCCTTTTTATTATTTCTCTACTACTATAATGGGAGAACCCCTTAGTCCTTAACCCAATCCGTGCAACGCACGTGTTGGGTTATGGACTAACTTTGATAAATATTTTTGACAGTGGACCAGTTTCGTAAATATTTTCGAAAGTGGATCAGTTTGGAAATTATTTTCTTTTTCCCCTTTTCATTATCTCTACAATTTTTTCCACGTGCACGTGTGCACGTGTATGATACTAGTGCATTTAACCCTTTGTTAACAAAATGGATCAAATCTCATATCTAATCTCCCGTTAATAGTAACTCACTTCAAATCTAAAAAGCCCATACATACAAAGTGGGGCCCACCGCATGTACTTTGAGCTTCTAATCCGTTGGAACCCGACCCCCAAATCCCGACCGTTACCTTCCAAAATTTCAAACTCTTGCAAATTCCCCAAAATACCCCTGTAAGCTAACACTCCAAAATCACTCCTTTCCCCCCCAATTCTCTCTTACTTTCCAAAATTCGACCCTCAATTCACTCAATTTCCAAAATTCCCCACTAGCCCTAACTCCCGATCTGGGAACCTTCTAAAATCCCAACTTGATGAGTTTTTAGCCCCAAATCGACCAATTTCATCCCCCAAAAATGCCAGTTTCCACTCGATCTCAGATCGCTGGAACTCCGGCAGCTCCGGCGGCCCAAGATTCGCGGGCACCACTTCTAAGAAACCCTCATCTCGGCCTCAAAGAGAAGATGAAGATATTGACCCTGCTGTACGAGCCAGCACCAGAAGCTAGCACCAAAAACTCACCCCCAAACCCTAACCCTGAAAGATCAAAAAGTGCATCACGAAAAGAAGCCCATTTTGGTCCGAAGAACTGAGAATCAAGAAAACATATTGCCCGAAAGCTGCATTGGGATGTACAATTCATGCCCGAGAAAGCCGGTAGCGAGGAGGCTATCGGTGGGGGGGAAGGGAAGGGTGATGTCTGAAATGGCGGTTAAGATGAGGAGGGTGGAGGTGGGGATGGTGGAGAAGGAGGAGGAGGAGGAGGGGGGGAGTGAGAGTAGGATCATGGTGTTTGTGAGGTTGAGGCCGATGGGGAAGAAGGAGAAGGAGGGGGGAGCGAGGAGCTGTGTGAGGATTGTGAATAGGAGAGATGTTTACTTGACGGAGTTTGCGTCAGAGACAGATTATTTGCGGCTGAAACGGGTTCGAGGGAGGCATTTTTGCTTCGATTTGTCGTCGTCAGATTCGACCACTCAGCAGGAGGTGTATTCCTCGACGTAAGCATTTTCGAACTCTGTTTTGTATTGATTATCGGTTTTGTCAAGCAAAAAGTAACTTGTTTTCCTTCGTTTACCTTGTTCTGAAATTGAGATAATGAGCCTAGATACAAACTTAATTCCATAGCATTTTTATGAAGATTTGGTGTTTAGAGTAAAAAAGTTTGTTTATGGAAAGAAAAAGATGCTTTTTCCATCTATTGTTTCTGTTCACTGCTTGTATGGCAAGACTGAGTATATTTAATGGTATGGTTGTTTGTGAGAATGCTTGTTTTTTTAGTGATAATGCTAAAGAAGCTACATGCTCTATGTTATAAATGACTCGGTATAATGTGGACACTTTATATGTTGTTCTCCTCTCAAACCATTAGGTCAACAGGATCATGCTGGCTTGCTAGATCTCTTTCTATTCTATGCCCGTATGAATCTCTAAGAGGGCTGAATTGTTATTTTGATCTAGCTTAGATGTCTAAAATGTTTTTCAACAACTCCATTAGATGTAAATCGTTACTTAAGAAGAAGCATGTAGAATGTGGCTAGAAGAGCAAGCCCTCAGAAGTTCTACTTACTTCGGAATTTCACTGAAATCTTAGTCTCCATGATTAGTTGTTCTTAAGTTCGACCCACATTCAAGGCTTCAACCTAGTATGCCAAGTTTCTGAGCTCTGGCATTCATTGTTTAGTTTTGGTATTATCCAAAACTCAAGCAATATGAAGAAAGGAGTTGGTAGATGATTCAAGGTTGGGAATTATGGTGAAGTTGGATTTGAGGGCAATGTAACTGATACGACAAGGCTTCATTAATAAATAATTTTAAAAGATGCTCTCAGCCTTTCTTTTCAATAACATTTTAAAGCTAGATAATTACAAGTGAAGAAACAAAATATCCCAGGAACATTGACAAGAATAAGCAAAAATAATCAGTTTATCACCAGGTTTTCGCCAGTGGCTGTGCATTTGAAACATCAAACGAGAATAAGAAAACATTTACACTGTAGGCTTTGTAGTTGAACTGCATATGACAGTACGCAGACATAATTTGGGGCAGACTGGTGCATTTTTTTAGTTTTTCACACAGATAACGTCATCTCTCTACTTAGTGAAATCTCACTCAGCATTTGTTTATGAACTACGATCTACATTTCTAATACATATGGTTCTCCCTGATACAGAAACCACAATTTTCTCATGACTTGTTGATGAGGACATCTATTCTGTTTAGATTTTATTTTCAGTACCATATTTGTTTCTGACAATTATAGCCATATGTAATCTTTTTGTATTTTTTAGATTTTGAGAATATTTTGAGATTTGTATCAAGTCGTATTTTAAGCCTATTTATAGGCCTTGAGATTAATGAGAAATATATGCAATCTTGATTTAAAGAAATTGTGTTGAGTTTTGCTCTTCCTCTCTCTCTTTGTGTGATATAAGTGAGATCCAAATTATTAGGATTTTTTAAAAATCCTAATACAATTTTAGCATTTGTGATAAACTCTAAAATCTACCCCAAATTTAAAAAAAAATCCCAACTAAAATTACCCAAACCTATTTCCCAAATCCCCAACACAAAATCCTAATCCCCTACTCTTACACCAGCCGCCATTCACAATCCCCTTCTTCATCTTCTTCTTCCTCTACCCCAGATCCCGATCACAAGCAAAAGAACCCACTCCTTCGTCTTCCCCAATCCACCATCCCGTTGCCGCCGCCACCCCGACGACCACATCCCGCCATCCTCCCCGCAACCATCACCCTCAAACCCTGACGCCCTCGCCCCTCCCTTCATCCGCTTCCTTCTTCACCCCGCAACCTTCCTCTCTTCCCCGTCGACACTCCAGCATCCGCGTCGTCTCCCGGTCGACGCGACGCCCTCTACAAGTGCGACCCCCGGTGCTGGCCTGCGTCGCCCCAGTTGACGTCGCATCCAGGCCGTCAGCCAGATCCGTGGCCCTATCTTCTCAGTTGCCGCCCGTGCTCTTGATAGTCTTGCTGTCATGGCTGTTCTTGGAGTGCTGTGTTCTTAGTTGCTGTCCGACTCCGAGATCTACGCTGGTTTCTTCGCACTCGGTATACTCTTTTCACTATTAAATATTTGTGTTCTACTGCCCTATTATCTATTATATTATCTGATTTGTCTGTCGTCCACAAAAATAACTGAGATTGAGTGTTTCACATACTTGAGTAGAGTACGAATCAATATTGAACCTATTACTTGCGAAAAAACACTTAGGGATTTAATTATTGATTGTAGAATTGAATTATTAATTGGGATTGTTAATGTGATTCAGTTCTTAAAAATCCATCCAACCAATTAATTCTTTAAAATTTTCAACTTTGATCCGCACCTACGTGTTGGTAAAATTAATCCATTAAGAATCTTGGAAATTCTCTATTTTAGGGTTAGTTTTACATCATTTTGGTATCAGAGCGAAGGTTCTTAAAACCCTAGTTCTTGCATCGTAGGCATCAATTTTGCATTCATTTAGGATTTAATTATTGATTGTAGAATTGAATTATTAATCGAGATTGTTAATGTGATTCAGTTCTTAAAAATCTATCCAACCAATTAATTGTTTAAAATTTCCAATTTTGATCTGCACCTACATGTTGGTAAAATTAATCCATTAAGAATTTTGGAAATTCTCTATTTTAGGGTTAGTTTTACATCATTTTGGTATCAGAGTGAAGGTTCTTAAAACCCTAGTTCTTGCATCGTAGGCATCAATTTTGCATTCATTTAGGATTGTGTAGTCTTTTATTTTTTTCTTTCTTTTATTTTAGGTCATTTCAGATTCATTAATAATAATAATAATAATAATAATAATAATAATAAAAATTAGGACACACACGACCCATAGTTTCTACTTTTGGTGAATGCGTCTTCGCAACACCATCACAGATCCTGAAGAGCCTTTCTTATCCCTTCCAACTCACCCAATTAGGAACCCTAGACTTTCCCGACCTGAAATGGACAACTCTGATATCTCCGCTACCCTAGCTGCCATTCAAGCAACTCTTGCCAATATCAATAAGAGGCTTGAGAAAGTTGAGTTAAATCAAACCATTGTCCCTGAGGTCTATGCAGTTAAAATCGGTTTTCAGAACTAATCGGTCTAGTTTCGATTAGTGACTAATGGGGTAATCGGGAAAATCGTGTGTGTGTGTGTGTGTGTGTGTGTGTGTGTGTGTGTATATATATATATATGGGAAAAAATAATTTATTATCTCTAGTATATATGATTAAGAAGATCTTAAATTTAAATTATCGTGTATTTAGTATATATTTGACTTTGTTAATAAAATATATATTTTGTCTTAATGCAGGTAATTGAAAAAAAGCTGGAATGAGAAGATTTGCAGTTGTCACAAACCAATATTTTGATAGTGGAAAGATTTGCAATGACAGAAATGTAATGAAAAAAAAACTGTGAATGAAACTGTGAATGTACTGAGTGATTGTGCTGAAAAAAAAAACTGATGTGATGAAAAAATCAGAAGTTGAGTGATTGTAACTGTGAATGTAACTGTGAATGTACTGAGTGATTGTAACTGTGAATGTGATGGAAAAAAAAAGCAGAAGTTGAGTCATGAGTGATTGTGCTAAGTTACCTGCCGAGGAGCTGATGTTGGAGGTGAAAGAGAGCAACCTGTCGCTGCCGAACTGGAGGGGAGAGAGAGAGAACGGAGCTTTCGACGATGAGGAAAGAGAGAACTGGACGATCGAAGTGGAGGAAAGAGAGAACTGGACGATCGAAGTGGAGGAAAGAGAGAACTGGACGATCGAAGAGCTGTCGACGATCGAAGTGGAGGAAAGAGGAGTTGTCGGCGCAAGAAGTGGAGCTGGCGATGAGAAAGGGGGATTTTGGAATTTAGGTTAGAATGGAATTTGGGTTGAACGGTAGTGGAAGGGGAGAGGAATCGATTGAAGAGGATGGGGATATGCGGGTCTGATTGAAACGGGTCGGGTTTAGGGTAAATTATACCCAGTTTTAAAATGAGGAGCTGTCGACGAGAAGAGCTGTCGGTGCAAGAAGTGGAGCTGGCGACGAGAAAGGGGGATTTTGGAAATTAGGTTAGAATGGAATTTGGGTTGAACGGTAGTGGAAGGGGAGAGGAATCGATTGAAGAGGATGGGGATATGCGGGTCTGATTGAAACGGGTCGGGTTCAGGGTAAATTATACCCAGTTTTAAAATGAAATGATTAATCGGCATATCGGACGATTTGCATATCGGCCGATTAGTACAAATATCGGCCGATAATAGCAATTTTATCGCTGGAAACCCATTTCGCAAATATCGCAACAAAAATAATCAGGGAACTCCCGATAACCGATTAATCGGCGATTAATCGCCGATAATCGCCGATTTTGGCTGCCTAGCCTGAGGTTCATGCCAATTGTCAGAATGTTCGTGACGATCAACGTCAAGAATGTGACCCTGACGAACAATATAAGAAGAACGGACGTTTCCCATTTTGAAGGCCACATGGATACCCAAGCTTACCTCGATTGGATTCGTGCCATGGACCACTACTTTATGTGGTTTGACATGAGCGAAGCCCTGAAGGTTAAATTTGCCACTATAAAATTGGCGGGTAAAGCTCAACAACACTGGATCAATCTTGAACATGCCCGTAGAGGCTGAGGCCTGGCACCTATAGCCACTTGGGAAGCCATGAAAGAGAAGCTCACTGAGAGATATGTACCGTTATCGTTCCATACCCGATTGCTAGATTCGTGGAACCAACTTTATCAATGAAGTAAATCCACACAAGAATATATTGATAAATTTGATGACTTTCTTATTCGGTGCAATGCTTTAGGTAAAGAGAGTGAAGAACAAACGCTCTCTAGGTTCAGGGCTGGATTACGAGCCGATCTGAGGAACGAGCTAATTCATATAAATGTGGACTCAATAGCGGCAGCCTACGCCCTAGTCCTCGATATGGATTCCCTTAAAGCTAGTTCCCATTACAAGTCCAGCAATTCGATGGATCATTCCTCTAGAATGAATCCTCATGACCCCTCTAGACCTGAGCACTCCTCTCGTACCCTAACAAGTCTTACCCAAATAAACATACTTCAAATTCCTATTCACATAGAAATGACAACATGGGTAAGAACACTGAAAGAGACTATTCTAAGATTGATCCTCTCACTAAGTGCTATAAATGTAAGGGATATGGCCATGTTGCTGGCAACTGTCCCAGCCCAAGTAGGATCAATATAGTAGAGGGTACCGCAGTCATTGCTGATGAGCCCGACAATGAGTTTACCTATGAATCTAATATAAGTGATGACTTTGATGAGAAAGAGGATGGCCAGCCTCTCAACTGTATTCAGCCTGTCCAATCACCTCCATTGAGTATACCTGAGTCACTCATTCATTCCCAAGTCACTTGGCAATCCATAAATTTTACTCCTGTGTTAGAACATCACAAAGTCACAGAGTCTGTACCCACATTTGCATATAACATTCATGACTTGCATAGAGAAATTTCCAAGAAACTTAATGAGAATAATTTTAACTACAAGTTAATAGCAGATACTAGAAGAAAATTTATAACTTTTGATATTGGTGACGAGGTGATGGTTCGGATTCATCCAGAACGGCTTCCTGTTGGACCCGTTAAGAACTTGAACATATGTGTTGCAGGCCCATTTAAGATTTTACATACAATCAATGATAATGCCTATGTCCTTGACCTTCCTGAAGGTTTTGGCATAAGTAAGACTTTCAATATTGAGGATCTAGTACTTTATGAAAGCTCAAAATTCAACCCTAAAAATTTTCTTATAGATGAGCCTATCCTGTAGCCTAATGGTGAGATTCCCACATTTACCCTTTTACCTGATACTAGTCACCCACCGACAGAAGAATTGAATAATATTTTAGATGATCAGATAATCTCCACAAGAGATGGTGGTATGCACAAGTATTTGGTGAGGTGGAAAAATAAGCCGAAGTCGGATGACACTTGCAGTGATCGTGAGGGGCTCCCGCAACTGGATCAGGATCTTTTGGAGCATCATGACAGGATCACTTGTTTTGACTCGACTAGGTCGAACTCTCTCCCACCCGGAGAGAGTGATGAGGACATCTATTCTTTTTAGATTTTATTATCAGTACCATATTTGTTTCTGGCAATTATAACCATATGTAATCCTTTTGTATATTTTAGATTTTGAGAATATTTTGAGATTTTATCAGATGTATTTTGAGCCTATTTATAGGCCTTGAGATTAATGAGAAAGATATGCTATTCTTGATTAAAAAAAATTGTGTTGAGTTTTTGCTCTTCCTCTCTCTTTGTGTGATACAAGTGAGATCCAAATTATTAGGGTTTATGACAAATCCTAATACAATTTTAGGATTTGTGAGGAACTCTAAAATCTATTCCAAATTAAAAAAAAAAATCCCAACTAAAATTACCCAAACCCTATTTCCCAAATCCCCAACACAAAATCCTAATCCCCTACTCCTACACCAGCCGCCATTCACAATCCCCTTCTTCATCTTCTTCTTCCTCTACCCCAGATCCCGATCACAAGCAAAAGAACCCACTCCTTCGTCTTCTCCAATCCCCCATCCCGTTGTCGCCGCCACCTCGACGACCACATCCCGCCATCCTCCCCGCAACCATCACCCTCAAACCCTGACGCCCTCGCCCCTCCCTTCATCCACTTCCTTCTTCACCCCGCAACCTTCCTCTCGTCCCATCGACACTCCAGCATCCGCGCCGTCTCCCGGTCGACACGACACCCTCAACAAGTGCGACCCCCGGTGTTGGCCTGCGTCGCCCCAGTCGACGCCGCATCCAGGCCGTCGGCCAGATCCGTGGCCCCATATTCTCAGTTGCCACCCTGTGCTCTTGATAGTCTTGCTGCCATTAGTGTTCTTGGAGTGCTGTGTTCTTAGTTGTTGTCCGACTCCAAGATCTATGCTGGTTCATAGTTCTACTACCCTATTATCTATTATATTATCTGATTTGCCTGTCGTCCACAAAAATAACTGAGATTGAGTGTTCCACATACTTGAGTAGAGTACGAATCAATATTGAACCTATTATTTGCGAAAAACACTTAGGGATTTAATTATTGATTGTAGAATTGAATTATTAATTGGGACTGTTAATGTGATTCAGTTCTTAAAAATCCAACCAACCAATTAATTGTTTAAAATTTCCAACTTTGATCCGCACCTACGTATTGGTAAAATTAATCCATTAAGAATCTTGGAAATTCTCTGTTTTAGGGTTAGTTTTACATCACTTGTCAACTGAACTATTTTTTTCTCTAGCATTCTTCTCTCTATGATTTAATTTGATTAAAATATCACCATCAAACTCTTATTTATTCTACTCCTTTAAATATTTCTTCATATTTTTCAGCACATTTCATGTCAGCTTGTTCCTACTTTATTTATGGGCAAAGATTAACAATGTTAAAAATTAACATTCTGATTAATTTGGATTTAGATGTACAACATCATCAATATCTTCTATTCTATATATTGCAGAACCGCTAACCTTGTGGAAGGAGTTCTTCAAGGGAGAAATGGAACCATTTTCTGCTACGGAGCTACCGGAGCTGGGAAGACGTACACAATGTTGGGAACAGTGGAGAATGCCAGGAGTGATGGTATTGGCCATTAAGGATCTCTTCTCCAAGATTCGACAAAGGGGCCTATGATGGGAATCACTCAGTTCATCTCTCCTATCTTGAGGTCTACAATGAGACTGTTAGAGATTTGTTGTCTCCTGGCCGTCCTCTTGTCCTTAGAGAGGATAAGCAGGTAAGTTGAGATTTATCAGTTTGTTCTTAATTAAGAAGATGCAGAACAATAAGTGTAGATGGCCGGGTTTTTTTATATTAAGAGAATATTAAGTTTAGTTGTGTTTTTTAGTAATAAGAAGCAGAACAGTACTTAGAAAAAGGATATCAATCTCTGTTTTATTTTAATTGAATTTAAACAGTGTAACTATGCTATTTGCTTACATATAGATACTTTTGATGTATTGTTTCTCTTCTTTTGTTTTTCTTTTGAATCATTTATTCCTTTAGTATTTAGCTGAACTTCAAAAGAATTTCAGTATACATCAGATTTACGTTTTTTTTTTAATCTTTATTTCTTGGCAGTGCGATTTGCTAGCTCATGGTTTTTTTTTTTTTTTTTGAGTTTCTTAGATTGTATATTTTAATTCTTGGTGCTTACTCGAGAAAACCACATTCTTTTTCAGGGAATTGTAGCTGCTGGGATTACCCAGTACAGAGCTTACTCTACAGATGAAGTAATTTAGCATATCTCTTCATTTCTTCCTTCGATAATTATATTGTTTCAATTATGGAAGTAAGAAACTTGGGTCTTATTTCTTGTAGGTGATGGCATTACTACAGCAAGGCAACATGAACAGAACAACTGAGCCTACTCGAATGAATGAAACATCTTCAAGATCTCATGCTATTCTACAGGTCTCTCTCTCTCGCTCTCTCTCACACACGCACACGCGTGTGCACACATGCACATACACTTCAAAATGGGTTTTTGTATATGTGACTGAACATGTCTTCAACCCTTGCAAGTTCACCAAGTTTACGTCCTATAAATTAATGTAGCCATGCGTGTATCCTATATTTTGGGAGTTGTCGTTTTCGCATTTATGTGTCATGTCATATTTATGTCCCATGTTTGGATTCACACAATGTAGGTAATGTGTATATGCATGCATGCAATGTTTGGATTCACACAATGTAGGTAATGTGTATATGCATGCATGCATTCATGCACCATTCTCTAGTGATGTTCATAAACAATTTGAAGCTTTTCTCTTTTCACTGGTTACCTTTATATTTTGTAAATACTGTATTATACATGCACTAGATTTGGGCGTGGGCACGTGCCTACGGCACGTCTTCAGAACGATACAGCATATGAAAAGCCTTGTAAATAGTAAATCAACAATTCTATTGCTCAAGTTTGAATAGTATAACAATAATTAGCTGTAAATAAAAGTCCATGTTTTCATTAGTATATGTTGAAAAATAATTATAAATTGAGGTATAAAATTTCATGTTTTCATAAGTATATATATATATATATATATATATATATATATACTAAGTTTGCCCGTTGACACGTGCCTACGGCACGTCTTCGGAACGGTGCACCTTGTTTGATCATGTAAAATAGTTTTGGAGGTCCAGCACATTAATTGAAGTAGGAAACATAAAGCAAAAAACATATTATATGATTTTTTTGATTTTTTTTTTGAATTATTTTTTGAGTTTTTAAATTTTAATTTTTTTTAGTTTTTAAATTTTTTAAAATTTTTATTTTCTTAATTTTTTGAATAGAAGAGGGATGGAGAGAGAGAGAGAGAGAGAGAGAGAGAGAGAGAGAAATATAGGAGTTGTTTTGGGTGGGGGATTTGAATTGGAGTTTTGGAGGGAACTTTTGGAGGGAAAATATGTTTTGTAAGGTTAGATCTGGGCCTTTAATTTTTGGGGGGATTGAAGGAGAGCCACTTGATAGCTTTCTTTGTGTTTGATTATATATATACATATAGGGAAAGGATCCGTTGCACACTACTTTGGTGCTCACCGCGTGAACACTACGTCTTCGGGCGTTCATATCGAAAATCCGAACCGTTCACATTGATCTACACATCTAAATTAGTCTTCATTTGCCCATTCATTGAAGTGTTACAAAATTGTATGGCTGGAATTCATTGTTTTTATAGTCACATGATGGATGGGCAAATGAATTTCAAATAATTTGATTTTACATATTTAGACTAATTTAGATGTGTAGATCAATGTGAACGGTTCGGATTTTCGATATGAACGCCCGAAGGCATGTTCACGCGGTGAGCACCAAAGTAGTGTGCAACGGATCCTTTCCATATATATATATATATATATATATATATATATATATATATACTAGTTGAAATTTACCGTGCACCAAGTGCACGTGGCTTGGTGCACATAAATATTGAAATTTTTATCTAAACACACTTGCATTTAGCACACACATATTCATTAAACTAAAAATTCGACTTAGTAAATTATCTTAACAAGACAACCATGAATTTCAAAATTTTTCCAACGACAACAATCTCATCGAAATCAGATTTGAAGTATGCATCAAGAACCCAAAGCTAGACAACAACGTAAACATATAATCATTGTATTTTCATAAGATTAATCATCATTTTCGACTTTAACTTTCTTGAACTTAAAACTGATATTAAAAAAAGAGATTAAAAAAGAACAAATTAGTAAATCCTAAACTGATATCATTGTATTTTTCATAAGATCAATTATCACTTTCGACTTTAACTTTTTTAAACTTAAAACTGCTTATAACTTTTTGTTCATCCTTTTTAATTTTGCATCCAGTCAATATTCTTGTAGTTGTTCTATCATATTTGACATCTTGTGATTTAATCAAAAAGTATACTCATCTCCAAATGCATTTCTTGGTCCTTCTATCAAATTCTTCAACATTTTTTTCTGCATATAGAAATAAGAAATTAGCTCTTAATTATTTTTAACACTATGAGAATAATATATTATACCTTATTCTTAATATGTTCCAGGTTTTTTGCGGAACAGCCGATGATGCATCTTGCTTCCTCAACAAATAAAGTCAATTCTGCCTCCGCACTTGTATCTTTTATTGTGATTTTGAATACATATCTGAAACAGGTTATTCTTAGTTTTTTTTAAATGTTATTATTTTTTTAATGATTTGAATGAAGAATGGAAAGATGGAAAACTAACAATATGTTGTTTTGTATACCTTGGCTCATATTTAACATTATTCTTTTTACATTTTCGACAATAAACTTCATCATTTTCAATACTGACTTTTGTTGAACAGACTTTGCATGCAATATACCATGGATCTCTAACGTCTTTGACACTTTTGATCAAAACTTTACAATAATGGTATTTTGCCTTAGAATAATTTAAAAAAATTGAAGTCATCAAAATATTTATAGACATATAGAGAATTGAAAAAAATATTTTAAAATAATTTCATTATTTATAATACCTTAGAAGAATCCTCATCTTTGATTTTTTGTTGGCCGGGTAGGTCAACAAGAAGGTCTTTATGGTTATGTTGGATGTGTCTACTAACTGTACCGGTGTCATCACCCCTCTTGAATTTGTATGTCTTAGAACATGTTTTACAAACTTTCAAACCTATATACGGAGTTTGTTCGCCCGGGATATAATCGTAAAACTTATGCCAATCACTACTTTATCCTCTACTTTTTCTACTACTACAGGGTTGTGTGGTTTCGGTTGGTTGTTGTTGTTGTTTTTCTAATTGTATATCATCTACAACCTCGTCGTGTGTACCCCATTGTTGGGTAGGAGGATCATGATACTCTTCGGCGGGCTCACTAATTGGGACAATTGGTGGCCTACGGGAAGTATCAGTGGAATCTTGCCCACTTTGGCTACGATTACTACCACGTGATCTAGACATAATGTAGTAATGTATGTATAAAAAAAACTACACAATGTAGGAGCGATGAGTTATAAAAAAAATCTAGAAAACAAGAGGGTTAAGATAGAGAAGATAAAAAAACCAACAAAAATTATAACTACAACAAAAATTAAATAAGAAGAGATGTATGAAATTTTGATATCGTTCACCGTGGATACACATATATAAAAAAATCCGTGAAAATAAGAATAGAAGTAGAAGTAGAAATAAGCGATTCCAGAATTGAAGAGTTGAGGAGAGCTTGAAGGAGAGTTGACAACTTGATCACTTGGAGTTGGACGAGAGTTGAAGAGTTAAAGACGTTGTTGAATTTTGATTTCGATACGATCGAAATTTGATTGTGTATATGCCTTGAAGACTTGCTTGTTGAATACTTCAATTGTTCAAAAATTCCTTAGAAACGAGTTATAATAGTAGAGAGAGTAAGAGAGTTTTTTGTGGATTTTTTTGATAGGGTTTTAGGGGGTATTTATAGGGTTAAAATAACAACAACAACAAAAAACCAAAAAAAATACAAAAAAAAAACAAAAAAACCACAAAAACGGCTATAAGAGCCGTTGTGCTCTCTGTGCTACAGTACCAGGCCAACGGCCTTGCGACCCGTTGGACCCGTTCGAGTCAACGTTTGACCCGGGGCGGGTCGAACGTTTGATCCGTTCGGGTCAAACGGTTCGCAACCCGAGGGTTGGCGAATTTTAACCGGGTTCGCGGGCCAGGTTAGGCGGGTTGGATCCGATAATTCGGCGACCCGGGTCGACCCGTTACTGTTCACGGGTTCGACTGGAACCCGAACCGCAGTTTTGCGGGCCAGGTTATACGGGCGGCTCGCGGGTGGGTCGGCGGTTGACCCGGCCCACTTGCCATCCCTAAGGAGAGGACATCAATGAAACTCTAGTGAAGGCTTACACAACAACGCTTACAGATGTAGCAACCATGTAATTAGTGATATATTTGGACTGCGTGTGTGACGTGTGTCAATGTATTACTGCTTGCAAGCTTCGATATCTAAAGAGCTATGGAGAAACAAAACAAGCATTAATTTTTTAGATTTTACAAATGGCTAAAATATCGAGGAGTAATGCTTCAGCCACTACCAATTTCACTACCATTCTCTTCACTATCTTAGGTGGCATACTCCTATTGGAGAGTTTTTCCACCTACTCTATCTTTCCCTATCTATTAGAGTGTGCCACCTAAGGTAGTAAAGAGAAATGTAGTGAAATTGGTAGTGGATGTTGCATTACTCAATATCGAGATGTGCCTTGTAGAGGCCTCCCATTTTCAGAAACACCAAATAACTCATTGAATGATATCTGTAATATGGTGCTTGATGTACTCCTGTTTTTAGTACATATAAAAGCATCCACTACCATTTTCTAAACACTCAAAATTTAGCATTTGAGATCCAAAAATCCCTCTCTACGTTCGCTATAAATGTATTTATAGCAAACGAAATGAACAGTGGATCGCTAAATTTAGCAGTCGGCTTTAGCGATTGCTAAATAGAGAAAACAGAGGATGATCTTATGTTTCATATTTTTTATTATGAACAGATAGATGAAGATCATCCGTCTACCAAAATATAATTACGAAAATGTCATCCATTTAATTACGAAAATGCCATTTTGCTAAATAAAAAAATCCAAAAAAGATGGGACGGATGAAGATTATTCGTCCACCAATTTTTTTTTGGAAAATATTTACGAAAATGAAATCCATTTATTTATGAAAAAAAACCAAAAAAAAGGTGGGATGG
Organism: Hemerocallis citrina; assembly: GCA_017893485.1. Lineage (NCBI taxonomy): Eukaryota > Viridiplantae > Streptophyta > Magnoliopsida > Asparagales > Asphodelaceae > Hemerocallis > Hemerocallis citrina. The sequence continues at coordinate 195,834,615 of CM030364.1, forward strand.
TCCACCAAAATTTTTCAAAAGATATTTACGAAAATGCAATTTTACGAAAAAAAAACCAAAAAAAGGTGGGACGTAATGAAGATCATCCATCCACCAAAATTTTTAACAAAATATTTACAGAAATGCCATTATTTGCAAAATTGACAATAAACGATAGTGGCGTTCCCCTGTGATTGCTATTTCCGTTTCTAAATGTGCTTTTTTTTTACAAAACGATGTGGATGCTTTAATATAGTGCAACTTTCGAACATGTGCATCTCCAGTGATGAGTATTTAATTAACAGCGAACATTGATAATGAATAACTAATCAAGAAACATTTTGCATGATCATGATGTAAGAAATTCTTGAAGTAGGTATCCCCTGCATAGTATTTTGGTTCAGTTCGAACAATATCATGAATAAGAGCGGCTAGGCTGCCATTGTCATATTCCTTCTTGGCTTCAGAGATGGATTCTACAATGTAAGGTACATCAAAGTCAAATTTGCAAATCAAGTGAAAGATTAAAGCAAAAGTTTTTGTCTGTTTGATGGAACTTAGTAGCTATGGTGCCAAGGAATCATCCAACACTATCTCTTGCATGGGCATCCGTCAATAAGGCTGCATTCTCAGACAAGCGAGAACTTTAGAGGTCAGACAGTTGTTCTAGAAGTGAGCAAAACTTACTTTGAGATCAAGGATAAATAGTAGCTTTGATCGATATCACTTGATCGAAGGAGTAGAGAAGGATTGATTATCATGCTTCTATATGTCTCCCAATTCAATGAACTGGCAGAACTTTTCTTTCGTCCTAGTGTACCAATCTAAACACAAAGAATCAAATATTGATGTTTCTGATTAATACACGAATCTAAACCTGCAGATTCCCCCCCCCCCCCCCCCCCAAAAAAAAAAAAAAAAATTTGATATTAATATTCAAAGAAAGAAGAAAGGGCCTGGAAAGGCAACAGAAAGGCGGGCTCCGTAAGGGAAAGAGGTCTCCATCTCTATCTTAATTCTCACTTCCATTACATGTTTACCATAAGAGAAGATGTATGTCCAACTAAAATTAATACATTCCAAATCCTTGAATAAATTCATACAAGTTGGAATTAGTCATCCATTCTGTGAGTGAGCATGCTATAGAATTTAAACAGCAGCAGTGCACAAATAAACATCTATCCTTGAGAGGCAAGAACATGAAGCTCCCATCTTCTCACTTTCAGAGTCGGCTTGCTTTTTTACAAGACGGAGTCCATTACCTATAAGAAGAAATCAATGTTAGAGAGAAAGACTTCCAAGTGCAACCCACAAAGGCTTGAGAATGCTCTTCTTGGGAGATGTTTACATGACATGAAACATAAGAAAATGATTCTTCCTGGATAATGCTAGAGTCTGTTACAAGCATCTAGATGATCAGAGCAACAAAATGGCCATCTCAAGGGCATGGAACTCATCCAAATGAAAGAGCAAGCTGTCATTATTATCAAATCACCTTCATACTGTAAGGGTGGAAGTCTTCTATTATCAGAGGCATTAAAGCAAAGCATTTGTCCTTCAAAGATGAAGTAAGTTTGACAGATATCTTGGGTGAAATTACGAGCTTGCTTACATCTATATCTGATGCTCATGATGAAACTGGGCCTTCCACCTTGTGGTTTAGTTCTTGGAACTCTATTTAATAAGTTGGATAGTGTTCATCTTCATCAAGAATTAGAGAGCCGAAGTGGGGACAAGAAACCCCGAACTCACAAACATAAATGAACAATTGAACTCTAAAAATAGTATTCTTGTCTCACAGGTTTCACCATACGACTCCCAAAACGAATTCTAGTTAATGAGGAACTTCTTAAGAACATAGAAAAATGCAAGAGTGCCTACAATTTTGTAGTCGATGGTAGATTTAATATATACGGAGAATGAATAAAAGATCATCAAAAAAAATCTTCTCCACAAATAATTTAATGCAATTATATCAAGCTTGCCTTTTTTCTTATAGGCCAGACCTAATTTCAGTAATCTTAAATCTGCAAAGGGAACCAGTTTTCATCATCAAATTGTCGCAAACTTTGATCTTCCACTACATTAGAATTCCTCCAAGCTTCAAAGCTGGCTTACGAATTCAACGATTAGAATACAATTGAATAAAATTATACCAAACTAATATATTGTTGAAGGATCTTATAGAACTACATATTCTTGAAGGATCTTTTGTGGACTCCAAATTATACCAAACTTATATATTGTTGAGGTCCCTTAGTATCTCTTCTTTTTTTAGATGCAAAGGACTTACCCCTGCTTCATATATATTGTTTAATTCACATAAATTATGGGCAAAGTTTTTTCATTCAAAACCAGAACACCGTTTATGCATATTTTAGATACTAATTGATGAAAATAATTTCCCTTAATTTTTACTGCAAATCTTCTTCTATGTAAATGAAATTAATCGCACATAAATTGTCTGATGGAATTCATATAACAAGTATATAAATAAATCGTGTTCAAGTTTATATTGTTCTTCTCTATTCGTAGCCTACTTTAAAAATCCGAGAGTCCGAAGTAAAACTATCATGGTTCTTGCAATTTTAAAATTTTATGTTGATGCACTAATACAGACAAAAAATAAACAAATTAACGATTGCACGAATTGAAATAAAAAATCATACCTTTCTGCTCGAACTCAATATAAGTCTAGAATAAACCAGAATCAGAATTGGAGAAGGGTGGTGATATATATATATATATATATATATATATAGAGAGAGAGAGAGAGAGAGAGAGAGAGAGAGAGAGAGAGAGAGAGAGAGAGAGAGAGAGAATTAAATAAATAAAGGAGTTGTTTTTTTGGGAGATTTGAATTTGAGTTTTGGGGGGGGGAGTTGTTTTTTGGGGGATTTGAATTTGAGTTTTGGGGGGAAAATGTGTTTTGTGAGGTTAGATCTGGGCCTTTGATTCTGGGGGAATTGAAGGAGAGCCACTTGATAGCTTTCTTTGTGTTTTATTATATAGACTAGGTTTGCCCATTGACACATGCCTACGGCACGTCTTCGGAACAGTGCACCTTATTTGATCATATAAAATAGTTTTGGAGGTCCAGCAAATTAATTGAAGTAGCAAACATAGAGCAAAAAAACATATTATATGATTTTTTTGAATTATTTTCGAAGTTTTTAAATTTTTATGTGTTTTTTAGTTTTTTTTATAGTTTTTTTTTAAAAAAAATTTAAAATTTTTATTTTCTTAATTTTTTGAATAGAAGAGGGAGGGAGGGAGGGAGGGAGAGAGAGAAAAAAATAATTAAATAAATATAGGAGTTGTTTTGGGTGGGGGATTTGAATTTGAGTTTTGGGGGGGAAAATATGTTTTGTAAGGTTAGATCTGGGCCTTTGATTCTGGGGGAATTGAAGGAGAGCCACTTGATAGCTTTCTTTGTGTTTTATTATATAGATGTACACTGTACATGAATGTACATTTTTCATCAACCTTTTTTTAATTATCCTTTTGCCGTCAAGAATTTTTTTTCCTGCAATCCTTTATCTTCTTAACATTCTCGTTGTAATATGTAGGTTGTTGCAGAATACCGAGTCAAAGACAACACTAATGTAGTAACTCAAGTGGGGAAACTTTCACTGATTGATCTAGCCGGTTCAGAGCGAGCTATAGCAACAGACCAAAGAACTCAGAGGTCAATAGAAGGTGCAAACATCAACCGATCGCTCCTAGCACTGAGTAGTTGCATAAATGCTCTTGTTGAGGGGAAAAAACACATTCCTTACCGTAATTCAAAGCTAACTCAGCTCCTTAAGGACTCACTTGGAGGCTCTTGCAATACTGTTATGATTGCTAATATCAGCCCAAGCAATCTATCCTTCGGTGAGACGCAAAATACTCTCCATTGGGCTGACCGTGCCAAGGAAATAAAAACTAAGGTTTGGTCCTAATCCTCAATAGTTGATGGTGCAAATAAAGACCCATTAGCCTTTTACAAATCTATTGCTTCATAGTATCTATGTTTATGTACATCTTGTTGCTTCTACAAGTAATTTAGTGTATTCAATTGCTAGGATATTATCTATGTAAAAATTATATGGGATCAAAAACGAATTTGACATTAGCAGTTGATTTAAATATAATATTGACATTTTCAAAAATTCAAGGTGTTTACGATATTTTATAATTGACATTTTTTTATTATAATTCTATCTCTACTAATTTATAGTGACCACAAGCAATATATGTATGACTTCTCTCTGTTTGATGTGCCAATTCTTTCTTAAGTTAACCTTTTCGTTTACCCATTCTTTTTGAGTTACCTATATTATACACTTGTCTTGAGAAATGCAATACTAACTACTACGTATCATTTAAGAACGGTGTTTGAAGTAAGTAAGAGAATGAGTACCATCAGTTCCCAATTAACTGAACAGGTTCCCTAAACAAAAATAATGTCTTCCAGTCATCAAAATTGCTACTTTATGTGCGTGTTTCGCTCCTTCTCACTGTCTTTAGTTAAGTTTTAACATAAACTCAAGTCACTTGACACAAAAGATAAATTCTTTAACCAAACCAGTTGGAAACACTTCACTTATGGAAACTTTTCCTTCATGCAGGCATGTACAATAAATGAGGAAGTGACCTCAGTGGCTGATTCTGAAACCAACCAAACTAAACTAGTCCTTGAGCCCCAAGAAGAAAACAGCAAGCTAAGACAGCAATTAGTACGCCACCAACAGAAGCTTCTCACTCTCCAAGCTCAAGCCTTAGCCTCAAACTCGTCCCCTCCCCCTCCCTCCTCTTCTCCCATTTTCCCACCCTCTAACTGCGCACCTCAGAAGGCCAAGCGAGCAATCCTAGCTGGCAACTGCTATGGTCCACCAAGCGATGCAACGGCTGCTACTATTAAAGCTTTGGAGGCTGAGATTGAACGGCTCAGGAGAAACCATGCTATTCAAATAAAAGAGAAGGATGAGTTCATTCAGAAGTTGATGATCATTACAAAAGTTAGGGCAGCAGAGGAGTTGAAGAGCCCTAGCCATCGGTTCACGTCGCCAGTGCCAGTGGCAAAGAAGCGAAGCTATTGGGATATTGGTGGAGGTAGTCCTTTGCGAGGCACAGGGAATGGGAGGAAGCCGAGGAGCCATGGGCCTGGGACTCCACCAGCACCTTCAATGTTGTTACAGGTATGATATTCTTTTTGCATTTTATTTTGAGTGTTCATCTTTAAGTTCATTTCCAGATAGTAGAACTTATCATCTCTGTTATGTTTCGTATTAGTAGATAGTCTCTAGTGATTGTACCAGCACTCGGTTTACCTTTTTTTTCAGTAACAAAACGTATGCTACTAAAGAGAGAATACCACGATTGTACCAGAACAGTTGTTCTTGTGCTCCTGAACTGTATGAAATCTACAATTTAGATTCATGTTAGAACAACATATCATCTTGGTTATCTTTCTCATTAGTATGCGGTAGATAAGAGAGATCTTCTTATACAGCAACTAGGTTTCTGTTTTTTTTACTTACATACTGTATGCTCCTAAGTAAGATTGTAGCAAGAGATGCATTGCGTGAACCTAATAACTTCAATGGTATATAGCACGCATAGAACCTAATAACTTCAATGGTATATAGCACGCATATTTACACTACTTTGTGTGATATTTATGAAGACGAGCTTTAGTTTAGTAGCACATGGTATGGGAACATGACACGAGAAGCCATGGGTTTCTCACTATTTAATAGGAATTAGTAGTCAACTTTTCGTGATCACAAGGATTGCAATGCACCTCTAATGCTACAGTAGACTGAGATTCAGTATTTTCAAGACCAAACCAACCGATTGTTTTCTGCACAAGTATAAAAACCATTGTAAGCCTTTTGTTGATTTTCACGTATAGATTTGCTTTAGTACATAAGTATAACAATCATCATTCTACCTAAAGGATGTTGATTTTACAAGCAATTAATACACAAAATACTGGGAGCACACTTTTAAACTTCTCATTTTATATGTATGTCGGAAATATGTACGAAATACAACTTTCTCAATTTTGTATGAAATACATTATTACAATGGAATGGGTCATCCAATTATAAAAGAGTGTACGAAATACAGCTTTCTCAACTTAAAAAAGAAGAAAATAAAATAAAAAGAAATGAAAAGGAGGCATAAATTTTAGTTAATCAGATGCTAAACTCGGATATAAATTTTAGTTGTGCTATATACTGATGCAGCTTGCATATCAATGTTTCTCCTTTGTGTTCTTGTTGGGGCCTCATGTTGCTAATTACATCTTCCAGCCGGGTTTTGCTCGCCGAAGAACTGACACTTTCAGATGATGAAGAGAGAGAGAGGATGGAGGATCAACGAGCAGGCAAACAAGGCGGAGAGGCTGACTGCATTTGATGTTCCCTATTCCAATCCCTCTCTTCCCCTTTTCGTAAGACTGTTATGTTTATAGTTTGTGGAAGAGAATTTTATCCATTGTTTCACATTTAATTTGTACAATTAAGAACCGGAGGTTGCTGTTGGTTTCTATTTCTTCATTGGAAAACTGTTTATAATTAATTACATTTGGGGGTTCCCCCTTCGTTCCATTGTTTGAAAAAATGTGGGCATACTTTTGGAAGGAATACTCCATTCCCTAGAAAATAAAATCTATCAATTTCATTTTTACTAAACATGTGGGATTTCTCTATTTCCATGGGAATAAAACTACAAAAGACTATTTCATCATCATTACTTATGTTGATCTCCACCACCACCACTACCAGCATTGCCGCCCGGCACCACCACTACCACCATTGCCGCCTGCCGCCACCACCGCCATTGCTGCCACTACCACCACAACTAGGATTGGAACTGGGTCGTGTTCGAGTCGTGCCTTGTAAAACACATGCCTGATTCGAACCTATATCGATCATCCGCTTACCCGCATGCCTTAGCTGGTGACCCAATTGTACCTATGTGGGCTAACCCAATCGTGCATTCGTGGGCCAACCTAATCATGCCTGCGTGGATTGGACCAAATGTCTATATATTGACATAAACAAAGAACACTTGTCTAAGTTCAATATCAACTTCATCTATGGTCTTATAAGCATAGTTCTTGACAACTTCACTTCCCAAAATTTTATATAAAAAATATAAATTAAGTTCCCAAAAATCACACTACTATATTTGATTACTTACGACATGGGGTGGCCACTTTTTCAAACATTGGGATCATGGATCTTAGATGAGTCTTGTGCAGCCTTACATATTTTGGGTTATAAGTGGGCTCTGTATAGTCCTCATGTCAGGCCTTATCAATGAGCTTTATTTGAAACGGATTATGGGCAGGGTTCGTGCTGGGCTGAGCCAAAATCAAACCAGACCCAAATAAATATGGGCGTTCTTTTCTACATATTTGACCTAAAATACTGTTCTTTATGCCTAGAGTTCCACTTTTTTGCGAGCCGGCCAATGGGCTTTGGACCATCCCAAACCCAGTTCCAACACTAACCGCAATAATCATCACCACCACCACTATTGTTGCCATTGCCACCACCACTGCCACCACAACTATCGGCACTACCACTGTAGAGAAACTCCGATAGTGCTTAGCACTAGCCCAAGACCTTAATACCCGAGAAACCCGAGCGAAACCAAGAGAAGAAACCCTCTAAGTATGAAGAATGATATGGAAGAATACTTAGAAAATACTTGAAAGATTTTTAGAGAGAATTAGAGAACTTATGAAGAACACTCTTTCTTTAACTTGCTTTTTATTTATTTGTTCAACTTGTTTACAAATGAGAGAGGAAGGAGCTATTTATAGGCTCCAAGATTACAAAATATCTTTCTAGAACTCTATACCATAATATCTAGATTTTATGTCTTACAATTCCTAGAATTTTCTACACAATCTTTAGATAATTATTTTATAGAATTCTCTAGAACATATAGAGGAGGTGATAATATTTTATGATGTTTCTAGAGAATCTCTAGAACTTGGGCTTAATTTTGGGTTTGGATTATGAACCCATAATTAAGCTTAACTCAAAATCAAGTTTAATTTCAATACTCCCCCTTAAACTTGATTTTGTCAACCATACCGAGCTTCGAGCGAAGTAACTCGAATTTACCTTTTGGTAATGACTTTGTGAAGATATCTGCAACATTGTCATCTCTTCGAACTTCCAAAGCTTCAATTGTTCCATCAAGCACCTTCTCCCTTATGAAGTGATGCTCTAACTCGATATGTTTCGTCCTTGCATGAAACACCGGATTATTAGCCAACTTGATAGCACTTTGATTATCTCCATAAATTGCAACCGACTTATTGATTGGCTCGAACAAATCTTCAAGGAGTCTTCGAAGCCATGTACACTCTTGAGCTGCGAGTGTTGAAGCTTTATACTCTGCTTCAGTGGTAGACAATGACACCGTTCCTTGTTTCTTGCTACACCACGACACGCTTGTGTCTCCACATAAAAACACATAACCTGATGTTGATTTTCGATCATCTAGATCTCCACCAAAGTCAGCATCGGTGAAACCATAAAGAGAAACCTTAGCATTGTACTTGTACACCAAACCCATGCCAAGAGTTGTCTTCACATACTTCAAGATCTTCTTTGCTGCTTCTAAATGTGGTTTCCTTGGTTCTTGCATAAAACGGCTTATGAGACCTACCGCGAAGGCAATGTCAGGTCTTGTAATGGTTAAATATAGTAGACTTCCCACAAGAGAGCGATAAGGTCGAGGATCAGGTAGCAAGGACCCTTCATCGCGCTTAAGCCTTATGTTCACATCCATCGGAGTAGTACGTGTCTTTCCTTCGTGTACCCTGAACTTCTCAACAATCCTTCTTGCATAGCTTTGTTGACCGATGAAGATTCCATCCTTTACCCTTTCAACCTCCAAACCAAGAAAGTTATTCAACTCACCTAACTTCTTCATCTCAAACCTCACCGACATATCCTCTTGTAGACGAGCAATTTCAGCATCATCGTTCCCGGTGATTATCATATCATCCACGTAAAGAAGGACTACCACGTGGACTCCTCCATTCTTCTTGAAGAATAGACTTGGATCCGAATTTGATGGTACATAACCGCAAAACTGAAGGAATTGAGCAAGTTTTCCATACCATGCTCGAGGAGCTTGTTTTAACCCGTACAAGGCCTTCTTAAGCTTACACACATAATCAGGATGCTCTCGTGATTTGAAACCAAGTGGTTGCTCCATGAAGATACTCTTATCAAGCTCACCGTATAGAAACGCATTCTTCACATCTAGTTGCCATAACTTCCAACCAAAGCTTGCGGCTAAAGATAGAAGTAAACGTACCGTAGTCATCTTAGCCACAGGACTGAAAGTCTCATCATAATCTTCTCCATACTTCTGAGAGAACCCCCGAGCAACCAACCTTGCTTTAAATCTATCAATGCTTCCATCCGCTTTCCGCTTAATTCGATACACCCATTTACATGAAACGGGTTGAACATCCTTGGTTTTCGGAACCAAATCCCAAGTTTCATTCTTTATAAGGGCATTCATCTCCTCTTCCATTGCGGTCTCCCACTCTTGAACACCTTTAGCTTCATCATAAGATGATGGCTCTTCTTCATCTAATGGAGCAGCAAAATAACATGAGTAAGTAGTGACAAACCTTTCATCTCTGAACCGGGCAGGCTTAACAATGTTCCTTTTAGGCCTTTGATTAGCCATGGAACCGTGATCTTCATTATCATCTTCCTCTTGATTAGTGCTCCCCCTTTCACCTTGCGTCTCTTTTTCAAGACTTCCGCTCACACTTGGCATTTGAGGAACTGGTTCATCAACCTTGAAGGAATCTCCACCTTCTTGTTCGACCAAGACTTGAGGTTGTCCATAATATGAGGAAACTTCGTCAAAGACAACATCACGAGACACGACGTACCTATGTGTCTCAGGATCCATGCACCTCCATCATTTTCTTTGTTCATCATAACCGACAAATATGCATTTCTTCGCCTTTGCCTCCAAATTCGTTCTCTGAGAGTCGAACACATGGACGTAGCAGATTGATCCAAATATCCTGAGATGTTTCACCGTTGGCTTCTTCCCATGAACCATCTCATAAGGAGACTTCATGTTATTCGGACTTAGTGGCATTCAATTGATGACATATGCTGCACATCTCATGCCTTCCGCCCATAAGGCTTTAGGCAAATTCTTGTCATGTAGCCAGCTTCTACACGTTTCGCTTAGATGTCGGATCTTCCTTTCTGCTACTCCATTTTGTTGAGGTGTATATGGGCATGTAAATTCCCTCTTGATACCATGCTCTTGACAAAAAGAGAGGAACTCCTTTGACATAAACTCTCCTCCATTGTCCGTCCTTAGGGTCTTGATCTTCCGACATAACTCGCCTTCCACGGTAACCTTGAATTCTTGAAATCTTGAAAATACTTCTGATTTTTCCTTCACAAAGTATACCCAGGTGTACCGTGAGAAATCATCAACGAACAATAACATGTAACGAAACCCGGAATAGGAGGGTGTTCTTGTTGGACCCATCAAATCGCTATGGATCCTCTCCAACGGAGCGCTGCATCGTGAAGTGGAGTTGTCAAATGGAAGCCTATGTGATTTTCCATGTTGACAACCTTCACAAAGTTTTCCTTCATCTTGAATCTTCAACCTTGGGAGTCCATTAACCAAATCCTTATTTACCATAACTTTGAGCTTAGTCATATTTATATGACCAAGTCTAGCATGCCATATAAAGACATTATCATTGGTGCTCATCTTCTCAACATATGAGTTGGAGGCCGATAAAACATATAGATCTTTAACTCGTGCTCCGGTGTGAACCACATCCGCCTTTAACTCTTTAATATTCTTTAAGAATTTGACGTCACTTGGGCCAAATAAAACGTAGTTACCTGAGTCCACCGCATTTACCACAGAGAGAAGATTCTTCCTTACTCCAGGAACATGATATACATTCTTGAGAGTTATTGGGCTTCCATCATCTCCTTTAATGACAACAGTCCCTTCCTTCTCAACGCGGTGGATTGAATTATCCGCGGTAATGATGGCTTCTTTCCCGTCATGACACTGAAGACTAGAAAATAACTTCTCGTCTCCGGTAATATGATGGCTACAACCAGAATCCACAATCCAATCATTTCCAAGATTTTTAGTTGTGGATGTACCTAAAGATGCAGACTCCACCGTGAAACATTTTCCCCATGCTTCGTCTTCAGTGTGACCTTTTGATTCCGCCATATTTGTTTCTTTCAACTTAACTCGGCAATCCTTTTTGAAGTGCCCAAGTTTCCCACACCGGTAGCACTTGAATCGCTTCTTGTCTCCCATAGAAGATCTTTCTCGTCCATTATTATTTTTTGTATCACTATCCTTGAACTTGGCTCTAAAACTTTGTTGCCTCCGAGCTACAAACGCGCTCCCCGAGTCATCATTGACTTTAACTCCCGCCATTTGCATGGCTAGTGATTCTTGCGAAGCTAGTAGATTTTCGAACTCCTCCATGGAAGGTTGTGTAGCCCATCCTTGAACTGAAGTAACAAACGGTGTATATTCGGGTCGTAAACCACGAATAATAGACCGCTTCATCCGAGCTTCTGAAATCGACTCCTCCGGATTAAGAGTATTAATCTCTGAGCAAAGGTTTTTTACCTTGATAAAGAACTTTGAGATTGAAGACTCCCTCTGCTTTGCATTCGCCAACTCGTTCTCTAATAATTGTAGCCGAGCCTCGTTCTTCTTGTTGAACAATTGATCTAACGCTTGCCAAATCGAACTAGCGGATTTACACCTTGAGACATGCTCAAATACTCCCGAGGATATTGACCTCTTCAAAGCAAACTCCGCCTTGGCATTTTTCCGTGTCCACTCCTTTGTCGCTTCCGCTGTTGCAGCATCTCCCCTTGGTGGTGTTGTGCTACTACCGCCGACGACATCCCATAAGTCCTCACTAACCAAGTATGACTCCATACATGACTTCCATAACCGGTAGTTAGATTGGTTTAAGATCTCCATTCCCAATCCAACGACACGACCCATTGATTCCATACTTAGAATAAACTGAGCTCTCTTAAACCCTGATCTTGATGAGCACAAGATTAGAATGGCTCTGATACCATGTAGAGAAACTCCGATAGTGCTTAGCACTAGCCCAAGACCGTAATACCCGAGAAACCCGAGCGAAACCAAGAGAAGAAACCCTCTAAGTATGAAGAATGATATGGAAGAATACTTAGAAAATACTTGAAAGATTTTTAGAGAGAATTAGAGAACTTATGAAGAACACTCTTTCTTTAACTTGCTTTTTATTTATTTGTTCAACTTGTTTACAAATGAGAGAGGAAGGAGCTATTTATAGGCTCCAAGATTACAAAATATCTTTCTAGAACTCTATACCATAATATCTAGATTTTATGTCTTACAATTCCTAGAATTTTCTACACAATCTTTAGATAATTATTTTATAGAATTCTCTAGAACATATAGAGGAGGTGATAATATTTTATGATGTTTCTAGAGAATCTCTAGAACTTGGGCTTAATTTTGGGTTTGGATTATGAACCCATAATTAAGCTTAACTCAAAATCAAGTTTAATTTCAATAACCACAACCACCACCATTGTTGTTATCACCGCCGCCGCCACTGCCACCACCACTGCTGCCGCCACTGCCACCACCACTACCGCCGCTGCTGCCATCACCACCACTACTGCCACCACTGCCGCCACCACTATCAGCACTACCACCGCCGCCGTCACCTCCACAACTGCTCACCTCTGCCTTCTCACTTTCTCTCACTTTGCCTTTTCACCTAGTAGGGTATTTTCGTAATGGAGTACTCCTGGGAATATAGCGTACAATACCAAACACAGTAATATAGTATTTGTCACGCCCCACTTCCCAAAAATACGGAATACGAGCACATGACATTGGCCCAGCGAATGACTAACGTTACTCATAAACTGTTTAATCGATCCACTCAACAATATAATCAATGCAGAACAAATGCGCAGGCAATAATAATAATCTCAAGAACAATAATACTTGGAATGAAGCAATAAAATATCCAAATACAATAATAACCAACGTCTGGAAACAAATAACAATATTCGGGATATAAGCCTAAAACAATAATAAATCCAATCCAACTAATAATAAGTCTCAATACATTAAGTTTATTAAAGCAATAAGCAATTTAAAAGCAGTAGTCTTCAGAATGTTTGTTCTCCAATTCAAGCAGGCAATCCTCCCTTAATACCTGTAAACACTTCATCTAAAAAGAGAAGAAAAAATATCCTTAGAGCAAGTCATGGACAGCAAGTAGAGAAAACATGGAACAATAGAATAACAGTATAACAATGAATCAATGGATCAATAGGAATCAATAACACGGGACAATAACAATAATTGATATCATGATATTCGGTATAATGGCTATAAACAATGATGCAATTTTCGGTGACAATAATCAATGATCAATTCGATATTAAAATGAACAATGAGGAACAATATGCTGTGTCAGTGATGTGTCAATCCTTAAGTCTATTATTCATTTTAATCCTACTAATGCATGTACTACTGCATCCCATACTACAGGTTCGATGCATACAATTAATTTCGTTTTAGACTCAAGTGGTGCACTCGGTAGATCATGTACTTGGCAACGGTAACAGTAAATACTATTCACTTTTTGGTATATGAAACGGTCATCAGCAACGATACGGTACATGATAGATTGGGTTACTGCCATAACCACAATCACACGATAAAATGGTAGCCGAAACGGTAGTTAGGGAAACATGGGCCCCTCCTCCAAGTACAGTCACGACTTTGTTCACTACTTAAATCACCCTTTAAGCCCCGGCTTATTAATTATTTATCAATGCATCAACACAATATGCAATTAATGGACAATTCGGTGAACGATAGTATCAATAGGGAAACAATAGGTTGATAAAATGGATAGGACGGTTAGAATAGTGACAATAACTCATTGAGAACATACAATGCAACATACATTCATTAATTCATGCAATAGTACAACACAGGAATTATTAATTCATTAAAAAGAGAAATCTAAAATTCTGGACAGCAAGCGCAACTTGTACAAAAATGCAGTTTTCCGCTGACTCAAAAATCGAAAGTTGAATCCGTCAAAAAATCTGGAAACTAGACTTCCACACAGTTCCAACGCATATTTAAAATTCGAATTTAGACAACAGTAGCTAGGTCAAACACATGTTTCTTTTCAAGTTTTATGTTCAGGCAGAATTTCGACCTCTTGTTGTTTTAATTTTTGAATCCACAAAATCTCAATATTAAATTCAGTAAAAATATTTGCTGGACTCCTAAACATGCTAAGCAACAATCTAGAAATTTTCATAGCAAAATTTTATCATTTGATTAGCCTTTTTACTGTTTAAACATGAAAGGTACGAGAATCTGAAAATTTGAAAGTAAAATCACAGATGTAGTAAAACGGGCATAACTTTTGCTACAAAACTCGGAATTCGAAAATTCAAGATGATCTGGAAACTAGAAAGATAAGGATATGTTACCGCTGATTCTGGTGTGGGGGTAAACAGATAGAATTTGTGGGTTCGTGGAAAAACCTAAATAGCAGATCCGAACCTGTTCGTCTGAGTTGGGCAGTTGAGCTCCCGCCGTGCACCTGCAAGGAAAGTGCGAAACACCGGGGTTGATCTCGGCGACGCACCCTCCGACGCTCTTGTCAGTATCCAGTAATGATTAAAAAAAAGAGCTTTATTTGGGAAAAGAGTCATTAACCTGTAACAGTGGTAGGCGGGGGGTATTTATAGTCGCCGTTGGGATCAGATTAGGAATATGATTCCTGTGATCTGATAAGGCATAAAATCCTCGTAATCAGATTAGGAATGTAATCCCTTAATTCCCGGTGAGAGAATAATTGCAAATCAGGCCCGTTAATTTAGTCAAATCAGTGACCCTGATCTCCTCTTGCTGGTCTGGGTTTGTATCGGGTCAGGACCCGTACCCAGTTGAGGTGGATCCGTTCGCGGGTTGTTGGATCTGTGAGAAGGAGACCCAGTACCCGCTTCGGACTCGTTAGTAGGTGAAATTACCGTTTTACCCCTGAGCTTTAAGATTCGTCTCCGATGTGAACGGTCCCGATTTAATCCTATTTTTAGCCATATCACGAGCCCCCCACTCCTAGAGACTGAGTTTTTCAGTCTTTGAGGAGTAGTTTTACTGTTCTAATGGCGTACGGGATTTTATCGGTGTTCTTAAGGGAGTTTTGGATCTTGCTTGGGGTATAACAGTGTTATTCTGGGCTTGTAAAATGCCCAAAAATATTCTCAGAATTTTCTGGATTTTTGGTGATTTTTCCAGATTTTTCTGAATTTTTTCTCATTTTTTTGAATTTTTTATTCATTTTCCGAATTAAATAATTAATTATCGAAAATATTAATTAATTATTCTAATTTAATAATTATTTTTCCAGAATTTTAAAATATTTTTTTCTGAATTAATAATTATTTTTTTAGAATCTTTAATTAATTTTTTCGATTTTTTAAATATTTTTTCTGATTTTTTAAATAAAAAAAACAATTAAATAAATAAATTAATTAAATTAAATAATACCTGACACGTGGCGCGTTCTGCGCCATCGGATCCTGGCACGAATCTCGAGGGGGCGCGTTTTTCGAAAAATCGTTTTTTTGTCGTTTAGCGCACGTGGCGCGATCTGAGCCGTTCATCAATTTTTGCGCAATTTTCTGGAAGATCCAACGATTGTAGTTGCTCGGCTGATTTTTTCTCCGTTTGCAGAATCGGAAAGGGACTTGTTCGGCAGCCGACCGAGCGACTGTGGCGAATTGTGCGCAGCTCGGATCCGATCCCGGAGCCAACCACTGAGGTGAAGCCACGTGGCTCGCCATGTGGCAAAAATTTTTTTTCCTTTTCTCTCGCCAGCTCTGTTCTCTCTCTTCTTTGTTTTCTTCTTCTTCTTCCTTCGTCTCAGTCTTCGCCCCGACCGTGCCTCTGACCTCAACTCCGTCTCCGTCTCCGTCCCTGAAAGCGCCATTGAAGCTCGGCGAGGAGGACGGCAACGGCGACGGTGAGAGTTTTGTGGAGTTCGGAGGAGAGGCGACGAGCGGAGTGGGGCTCGTCGGAGGTGGAGCTCGGTACTATGGTGGAAACAAAGGTGGAGCTCTTGAGCTTGGTGGGGAAGAGCTCGACGAAGGGGAGGCACGGCGAACGTGGAGCTCGGCCATGGTGGAGCTCGCTCGAGGTGGGAGCTCAACGGAGCTTGAGTTCGGCGATCGAGGTTGGCAGAGGAGCTCGTAGCTCAGTCGACGAGCTCGGTGGGAGGAAGCTTGATGAAGGGAAGGCACGACGGACGTGGAGCTCGGCCATGGTGGAGCTCGCTCGAGGTGGGAGCTCGACGGAGCTTGAGTTCGGGGATGGAGGTTGAAAGAGGAGCTCAAAGAGGCCATGGCGGAGCTTGGAGAGCTCGGAGCTTGGAAATGCTCGGCACAGCGGTCGATGGCGTGGTTGGTACTCGGCATGGAGTTGGTTCGGAGGTCGTTCATGTGCTTGGTCGAGGGAGGAGTGAGAGGTGGAGCTCGGCCATGGAATGGGAGCTCGGAGTCGATGAGAGCTCGCGCTCGTGAAGGTTTGAGCTTGGCAACGATGGGTCGAGAGTTGAGCTCGACTGTGGCGGTGGTGAGCTCGAAGCTTGGTTTCGGCGAGGAAACGTTGAAGCTCGTCACCTGAGCTGGAGCTCGGCGGCAGAGGCGTGGAGCTTCGGATGTGGCGAGTCGAGGTCGGCGACGGAGGAGAGGGGCTCGTCGTCGGAGGAACGAGAGCTGCATGGGTTTGTTCTTTTCTGTGCTGTTTTGGCGGGAAGACGGAGAAGAAGGGGTTCGGGGTTTCGGGTTTGGATCTCCTTAACGGGTCCGAACCCGGTCCCTTTTTTCCTTTTCCTTTTTTTGGCTTCTTGTTCGGCAAATCCGAGCACAGATTTTGAGGTGCATTTTTGCCACTTCGCAGCTCGGTAGGGCAGTAGCTCGGATGGTAGATCCGAGCTGTGTGGCTCGATCTGGGCCGTTGGATGGTGGCACGAATCTCGAGACGGGCTCAATTCCCAAGAAAATGCTATCTTGTCGTTTAGCGACGCTGGCAAGATCTGGGCCGTCTGATCGAGATCTTGCACGAATGTTGAGGAGAAAGTGAGTTTTCTCCGTTTGCAGGATCGGAAAGGTACTTGCTCGGCAGCCGACTGGGCTCTTTGATGTTGGGGCTCGGATGGGAAGAGCCCGGATTCTTGCTCGGGTTCGGTTCGGATTTCTCCCTCGCGCGAGTGGCTCAGCTCGGATTCCCGAGCTATTCGGCGCAGCTGCATTGAAATCCACTTTTCCAGTGCTACGGAGGTCCGATCGGGGAGTACGACCCCTCGTTTCGAAGCTAGTTCGAAGATCTACAACTCCTCTTTAGGAGTGGGATGAATATTCACCCTCCTTCATGGCCAGAATAGCACCGCAACATGCTTATCTTCATGAAGTTGATAAGTACTTTGGTCTTGGGGATTTTGGAAGAGGAGTTCCACTCCTAGGGGCAGAGAAGATGTGCTAGGGAGACCCTTGTGCTTGGAAGACCCTTGGACTAGGAAGACCCTTGTAAGGTGTGCTAGGAAAACCCTTGTGCTTGGAAGATCCTTGGGCTAGGAAGACCCTTGGGGCCAAGAAGAGGCATGAGTGGGTCGGATCGCTAGTCGCTTGGCTAGGAATACTGAGCGACGTGGACCGATCTGAGCCGCCGGATCTCAGCGCGGATCTCGAGGCGGGCACAGTTTCCAAGAAAACACTATCTTATCGTTTAGCGACGCTGGCAAGATCTGGGCCGTTGGATGATGGCACGAATCTCGAGACGGCTCAGTTCCCAAGAAAACGCTATCTTGTCGTTTAGCGACGCTGGCAAGATCTGGGCCGTCTGATCGAGATCTTGCACGAATGTTGAGGAGAAAGTGTGTTTTCTCCGTTTGCAGGATCGGAAAGGCACTTGCTCGGTAGCCGACCGGGCTCTTTGATGTTGGGGTCGGATCGGCACTTGCTCGGCATTCGAGCGGATGGAAGAGCTCGGCTCTGGAAGAGAGCCATTTGGGAGACGAGTTTGAGGAGCAACTCTAGGAGAGAGTTGTGAGCTCCGAACTCGTTGAAAGGAGGTCCGCTTCGGCGGCGAGCGGAGGGAAGAGCTCGGCTCTGGAAGAGAACCATTTGTGAGATGAGTTTGAGGAGCAACTCTTGGAGAGAGTTTTGAGCTCCGAACTCGTCGAGAAGAGGTCCGCTTCGGGGATGAGCGGCGCGAAGAGCTCAGCTCTGGAAGAGAGCTATTTATGAGACGAGTGTGAGGAGGGACTCTATGAGAGAGTTGTGCTCCAAACTCGTGGAGAAGAGGTCCGCTTCGGAGGCGAGCGGAGTGAAGAGCTCGGCTCTGGAAGAGAGCTATTTGTGAGACGAGTGTGAGGAGGGACTCTATGAGAGAGTTGTGCTCCAAACTCGTCGAGAAGAGGTCCGCTTCGGCGGCGAGCGGAGGGAAGAGCTCGGCTCTGGAAGAGAGCCATTTGGGAGACGAGTTTGAGGAACAACTCTAGGAGAGAGTTGTGAGCTCCGAACTCGTTGAGAGGAGGTCCGAGCGGAGCGAAGAGCTCGGCTCTGGAAGAGAGCCATTTGGGAGATGAGTTTGAGGAGCAACTCTAGGAGAGAGTTGTGAGCTCCGAACTCGTTGAAAAGAGGTCCGCTTCGGCGGTGAGCGGAGGGAAGAGCTCGGCTCTGGAAGAGAGCCATTTGTGAGATGAGTCTGAGGAGCAACTCTTGGAGAGAGTTTTGAGCTCCGAACTCGTTGAGAAGAGGTCCGCTTTGGGGATGAGCGGAGCGAAGAGCTCAGCTCTGGAAGAGAGCTATTTGTGAGACGAGTTTGAGGAGCAACTCTTGGAGAGAGTTTTGAGCTCCGAACTCGTGGAGAAGAGGTCCGCTTCGGCGGCGAGCGGAGGGAAGAGCTCGGCTCTGGAAGAGAGCTATTTGGGAGACGAGTTTGAGGAGGGACTCTATGAGAGAGTTGTGCTCCAAACTCGTTGAGAAAAGGTCCGCTTCGGAGGCGAGCTGAGTGAAGAGCTCGGCTCTGGAAGAGAGCCATTTGTGAGACGAGTGTGAGGAGCAACTCTTGGAGAGAGTTTTGAGCTCCGAACTCGTTGAGAAGAGGTCCGCTTCGGCGGCGAGCGGAGGGAAGAGCTCGGCTCTGGAAGAGAGCTATTTGTGAGACAAGTGTGAGGAGGAACTCTAGGAGAGAGTTGTGCTCCAAACTCGTTGAGAAGAGGTTCGCTTCGGAGGCGAGCGGAGTGAAGAGCTCGGCTCTGGAAGAGAGCCATTTGTGAGACGAGTGTGAGGAGGAACTCTAGGAGAGAGTTGTGCTCCAAACTCGTTGAGAAGAGGTCCGCTTCGGAGGCGAGCGGAGTGAAGAGCTCAGCTCTGGAAGAGAGCCATTTGTGAGACGAGTGTGAGGAGCAGCTCTAGGGGAGAGCTGTAGCTCCGGACTCGCTGCTTATGTGAGAGAATCAACGGTTGTGGGAGCAATTCCGAATGGCGAACCACTTCTAACTCGCTGAAGAGCAAGGTATTTGAAGCAGAATCGAGCCAAGTGTTGGACTCCGAACCATCGGTAGAGGTAGTCAAAGGTTGTGGGAGCAATTCCGAATGGCGAACCACTTCTAACCCGCTGAAGAGCAGGTTATTTGAAGAGGAATCGAGCCAAGTGTTGGACTCCGAACCATCGATAGAGGTAGTCAACGGTTGTGGGAGTAATTCCGAATGGCGAACCAATTCTAACCCGCTGAAGAGCAGGTTATTTGAAGAGGAATCGAGCCAAGTGTTGGACTCCGAACCATCGGTAGAGGTAGTCAACGGTTGTGGGAGCAATTCCGAATGGCGAACCACTTCTAACCCGCTGAAGAGCAGGTTATTTGAAGAGGAATCGAGCCAAGTGTTGGACTCCGAACCATCGGTAGAGGTAGTCAACGATTGTGGGAGCAATTCCGAATGGTGAACCACTTCTAACCCGCTGAAGAGCAGGTTATTTGAAGAGGAATCGAGCCAAGTGTTGGACTCCGAACCATCGGTAGAGGTAGTCAACGGTTGTGGAAGCAATTCCGAATGGCGAACCACTTCTAACCCGCTGAAGAACAGGTTATTTGAAGAGGAATCGAGCCAAGTGTTGGACTCCGAACTCGTTGGGAAGAGCTTAGTAAGTTGCAGGAGCAGCCATGTAGAAGAAGCTCTACAATAAGGTGAAGACCTCTTGGGAGGAGCTGGGAGATTCTGAGTCTTAAAGCTCGGCGGGCCCTTCGGTTCGTTTGTTGGCTCCTCAGGGGGGAAGCTCGGGCGAGGAGCTTGGTGACGAGGAGTTCGGAGGTTGGAGCTCGATGGTTTGAGCTCAGTGAGTTGGAGTCGAGGTCAGAGCTCGACGACGGAGCAGACGAGAAGAGGGGTCGAGCTCGGCATGGGGAGAGCTCGACGGAGCCATGGGAGATGGAGCTCGAGCTTCGACGGAGCTTGGGGAGTGGAGCTCGGTGCTCCTTCGGGCGAGGGAGGAGCTCGACAGCGAAGAGGAGGCTCGGGAGGTTGGAGCTCGGCAATGCAGTGGATGTGAACTGTGAGCTCGGAGCACGTCGAGGGAAGCTCGCTGTCGTGGAGCTCGGCAATGCAGAGGAGTTCGGTGCTCCTCATTGGAGCTCGGCAATGGAGAGGAGTTCGGTGCTCCTCATTGGAGCTCGACAATGGAGAGGAGTTCGGAGCTCCCTATTGGAGCTCGGCCGCGAGGGGAGCTCGTCGAAGGTGGTCGACGAGTGGAGCTTGGGGCTTTTGCTTCTGCGGGTTAGGACCAGTGGGACCGTTAGGGGGTTGCTGATTCAGAAGAGGAGGCTGGTCCTGTTGGAAATGGTCCTCGGCCGGAGGAGAAAGTTGCCCCTGCTGCGGAGCGGGATGGACGGGGACTTCCTGCTGTTGATCAACAGGGTTGGGTCCACGGTTGGACCCCTTGGATCTTACTTTTCTGGGAGGCATGGCTGGAGAAGAGCCAGTTGACGAGGAAGAGGAGGAGGCTATTCGTATGGTTTCCCACAGACGGCGCCAATCTGTTACCGCTGATTCTGGTGTGGGGGTAAACAGATAGAATTTGTGGGTTCGTGGAAAAACCTGAATAGCAGATCCGAACCTGTTCGTCTGAGTTGGGCAGTTGAGCTCCCGCCGTGCACCTGCAAGGAAAGTGCGAAACACCGGGGTTGATCCTGGCGACGCACCCTCCGATGCTCTTGTCAGTAACCAGTAATGATTAAAAAAAAGAGCTTTAGTTGGGAAAAGAGTCATTAACCTGTAACAGTGGTAGGTGGGGCGTATTTATAGTCGCCGTTGGGATCAGATTAGGAATGTGATTCCTGTGATCTGATAAGGCATAAAATCCTCGTAATCAGATTAGGAATGTAATCCCTTAATTCCCGGTGAGAGGATAATTGCAAATCAGGCCCGTTGATTTAGTCAAATCAGTGACCCTGATCTCCTCTTGCTGGTCTGGGTTTGTATCGGGTCGGGACCCGTACCCAGTTGAGGTGGATCCGTTCGCGGGTTGTTGGATCTGTGAGAAGGAGACCCAGTACCCGCTTCGGACTCGTTAGTAGGTGAAATTAACGTTTTACCCCTGAGCTTTAAGATTCGTCTCCGATGTGAACGGTCCCGATTTAATCCTATTTTTAGCCATATCAGGATACAATTCATATTCAGAAAGTATTTCATTTTAAGGTCGTTTACTGGTTCGAAAACAGCGGTCAATATTCAGGTCAGCAAGCATATACAGTTTTTAGGGTATTTTTCTTGAAAATAGATTAATTAAACATGATGGGTATCAATTCTTTATTCAATAAATTGTGTAATCGGCATGATGGGTGTCAAAACATGATAAATAAAATTAGAATACGCTCATACATCAATTTATCATCAATCAATCATCAATCAATCAACCAACATACAACCTAGCAATTGTCTCTACAATAGTTTATTTGTGTGTCATTTATATGAACAACCCTATTGTCAATTCTATATGCACTCATGAAAGATCCAAAATTTAGAGTCAAAGTGGCACGATGTCAAGAATATTGGGATTAGCTCGTGGAAACCCTCAATAGACCCAATAAAGAGATGAACAATGTATAATACGATAACAAAGAGATCTACTTCCAAGAATTTTAATAACACTTGAATTTGATACAATTAGCAATTCAAGAGGACGGTGACTTGCCTGTTAGACGGTGAAAACGAATAACGAGAATAACAAGATGAGAATCCCGAAACAACGAACCCACGAACACACAAAATCGCACGTGCTCAACACATGCAAAAGAGCACCCAACAAAACAAAGAGACAGCAGCAATAACAACAATGGAGCAATAGACAGTACAGCAACAGCAACAGCCAGCAAGGGCTCGGTGTCGCTGGCGGGGGGCTGCATGAACGGCGAGGCGTCGAGGGCCGGGCGGCGCCGTGCTGTGGTGGTGTCGCTGTGGTGGTCGTCGATCGGAACAAGGAGGAGTACAGGGGTTTTCGATTGGGTTCTGTGTTGACGAAGGGGAGAGCATGAGATCGGGGTGTGGTGGCGCGACGGGGTTGCGGGGGTAGCCGGAGGCCAGGTGGCTCACCGGAGAAGAGGATGAGCACAGGAAATGGGTGGTCGGGAAGATGAACAGTGCGGTTGGTTGTTTGCGCGGGAATTCAAGGAGAGAGAAACACAGAGGGGAGAGAGGAGAGAGGAGAGAGATTAGACCGCTAGGGTTTCGAAGATGTGCAATTTTTGTTAGGGTTTGCATTAGGATTGTATTTATAGGATACAATTAGAGGACTGGGGTGGTGAATTAGGGTCCAATAACAGCGGATTTGGGTCAAGAACAACAAAAATTGGGTTTTAGCGTTCAATTAATATCAAAATCAACCTGATTCAAATAAAAACACCACAATAAATAAGAGAACAATAGGATCGACAATAAAAGCTCAATCAAAATAACAAAGAATTTCATGAACAAAAATTGAAATCCAAATAAATAGATAAATAATACAAATGAAAACAATATAAATTGGCCTGAAATTCACCACGAAAATCAGATCGAAAACAAAATAATTCGTTAAATGTACTTTAATTAAATAATCAAGGAATAACGATTAATAGTTATAACTATAAAATAATAAAATCGTACAATAAAATAATTATTCGGGTTTAACAATTTATTAAAATGACCTAATATATATATATATATATATATATATATATATATATATATATATATATATATATACATATATATAATTTGGACTCAAATACAAATAGTCAATCAATAAGATATATAGAAAATAAAATCAAAATACACTTTTATTCGAAATGAAAAAAAATTACGATTAGAAAATACTTTAATAAAAGATCCGAACAGAGTTTAGCACAAAATAATTTATAAAAGAAACTCAAATTATAGAAAATACACGAAAAATACTGATTATCGGGAATGGGGGTTCCTAAAAATACGCACTCCCACCATCATATTCGTGGGAATACTTTATTCTCGGAAATAGTTCAATCCGCAAACCAAACACACCCTCGGATCATTTTGTCCAAGTAAGAGAAGGCAAACAACTATTTATTTTTTAATTTATTTTAGGGAAATAATGTTGAATATGCACCTTAGGACTGTAACGTCTAATGTGTTATCAGTTCAAAAATGTTCATAAGCACACCCATCTCAAAGGACGCTCATCTCAAAGCTGCTTAGATTTTTTCCTGTACTGGGCCCAACAATAGGCTCGTGTTCGTTGAGTGATAGTTTATCCATCTATAGGCTTCCGCATTTATGGGCCAAAGCCACAGAAATGATGTTTTTGACTTAAAAAAAAGAGATCATATGCACGTTTGGTAATAGTAAAAAATGTGTATCATGTTGAGAAAGAACTATCTTTCTTTCTTTTTTTTTTTTTTTTTCTGCGAATCTCTAGACGACGAATGTCATCTTGTTCCATTAATAGATTGTATTGAAACCCAAATAGATATAGATTCCGACATTGCTGGGCCAACGAAAGGGAAACAACTTAAGGAGGACAAGTCCCTTCGCAAATCAACACAAAGTAAACTAGCTAACCAGAAAAAAATAATTTAAAAAAAAAATCCCCTCGCTCCTCCGATTATGAACATCAAACAATGGACAGCTCCAGCTTCGGTCGTGGAGTTGGTTGCAAAGGTCAACATCGACCTCAATGGTGAGAGGGGAGCCAACGATGGTGGCGGGGGTTCTTGACCAATCGGTGATCATCACTTCGAACACACAACCTCAATCTATGGCGGCCAAGACCTCGTCTCGACAGCAACAACTTCTATGGGCTGGTAATCTACAAACTCTTCGGGTTTGGAACTTTTGTTTTGGTTCGGTGTGGGAGTGTGAGGACTGAGAAAATGTTGATCTGGTTGGAATTTGGATATGGGGAAGAAGAGAGAGGTGAATGTTCTTTGTATGCGAGAGTATTGGTTGTGAATGTGAGAGAAAGGAGAAGGTAAGCACGTTACTGCTCACTCTTTGATGGTGTACTGTGAGTGAGAGAGGAAGATAGAGGAACATGGAAGATTGTTTGGGACTGAGTGAAAGTGTAGGAAGATCTGGGAGACGAAGGCGATTCCCGGCCTCCCTCCTTAGAAAGGGCAGGCTGCGCCGGTGTGCGGGCGGTAGCCGTTGTAGCATGGCTGCGGGAGGTGGGCTCGACGATGGGGTCCCCTAACCATCATAAACTTTGATGATGCACACAATGTCTTCGTGGGAGTGGCGTTTCTGCTTTTTTGGAGGACGTTTCAAATTTCAAATTTCAAAATGTTAAACATAAAAACCCCGCCCGATTTACTTCAGGTGGGTGTGCGCGTACCACGGGTGTAGCGCACGAAGCTAAAATGACGTATAGACATTTTCATTAGGCCAAGCATTGTGTCTAGGCCAAGGGGCCTAGCACAATATAAGAGGAAATTCCTTTGGGCCTAGATGTTGTCTAGTTAAGTTTTGAGGGTTATTTTTTGGGCCCAAGAAACGGTTCAGATTGTCCTCTCTCCTCCAGCGTGATTTCTCAAAAATCACTTGAAGAACGAGTATGTCGTCATGGAGATACTATTTTCGGGTCAATGGCCCACCCTCCAGGGTTTTGTTGGAGGGAACGCTTTGTGTCTGCACTGGTTATGTCGCTTTGTGTTTTTGTTTCTTATCTATCACACCCTCCCATGTAGAACTGGAGGTTCAATATTTTTTTCATGTACTGTAAGTTATACTTTTGACCCAATACTTTGGGTTTATTTTGTTAATTTCTTATTAATAAAACATAGTGTCTATATTACACATTTTCCAGTATTAAAAAAAAAATCAATTCAGCAATATAAACAAATGAAAACAAAAAAAGAAAAAGTTAAACTGAGGATAGGCCCCTCTGAAGCCAAGGTCTCAACTACGAACCATCACACCCGCAGTCGATTCCACCCAGTGGATCCGTAAGAGCATCCATAGTAGTCAACTAAATATGCATTTTATGCATAAATCCACACTGTAGATGCCACACTCGTCAGTTATTCTGCCATTTTTCCACTTTTTTTCTACAGTAAAAATGTAAAGATAGCAGCCGATATAAAATTATGCATATTAGGCGTGATGAAACATCATGTTTCGTCTGGATTATTTAAATATTTTTTAAATTCTCGTACAAAACATGATGTGTCGACTGTAATATTTTATTTTATTTTTTTCATCTCCAATGAAATCTTGAATTATCAAAAAATAAATAAAAAAATCTTAAGCTCCTAATTTAGTTAATTAATTAGTGTAGTTTGTATTTTTAATTAAACTTTTAGTTAAATAATTAGTTAATTAATTAGGTTTAGTTAATTAAAAACTTAATTAACTAAACCTTAATTCCAAAAAACCCACTGGATGTTTCATCCCATTGGGTCCTTAACCTTTTTGTTTTTTTTTAATAAAAAAAACCATTAAAAAAATTCCCAGAAATCCAAAAAAACCGAAAAAAAAATCAAAATTCATTTCCGAAACATGATGTTTCGTCCGACGTGAAAGTTGTTTTTTTTTTCTTTAGACGAAACATGTTTCGTTCCGTATATTTTATTATTAAATTTTTAATTTCTGCCTATTTAAATTAATTTTTTTCTCACAGACAAAACATCTGTTTTATTTTGAATAAAATTATGCATTTTTTCGCTTTTGACGACTATAGCATTCGCTCAAATTACTACTGTGGATGCTCTAAGGAGGTCCCTCATCTCAACTGCTTTGACCCAAGAGCTGCATTAGCCCTGGACTAAATTTAAAAGTACCTAATCGGAAGGTTGAAACACCCGCAATGAACTTTATTTATTTATTTTTATATAACAAAAAGATGAAGTATGATCACTCTATTTTATTAGTGAGAAAACAAAACAACTTCATATACTAGGGGAATAACTTCAGATATTTGTGAAAATGACAAGAAGCCACCAACATCTAAGAAAACAATAAAACTTGGAAAGATAGTTAAGGCGGCCCAAACAACAACATACAGCATAATATAAAACAAGCAAAAGAGTCCGAACATAAGCCCAACAACCCTGGGGGTAGGTAATGTAATGTCCAAAAACGATCCAGAATCCAAAATGACAATGAGTCCTTTGTAGTCCAACATCGGTCCTAACTAACACTGGTAACAAAACCTGATACTTGTATCCGAACCCCCGGGTCCGAAAATAAGACCCGTTGCTTCAACGGGTTGGGTCCGGATCCTCTTAAAGTCAACCCGACCCGACCCAAACCTGGACCCGAATAGAAAACCCAAGACAATTATCTTCCAAATAGACCGGACCCGACCCAACACGGACCTGATAATAAATTTAATGACTATTAAATATAAATATAAATATATATACAAAACCCATTACCCGGTTACCCGAACCCGATATCCCCAACCCCAAGTCCGAGACTCGTGATTTTTCTCAATCTCTCTTTTCTTTTTGACTCTCTCTCCCAAATCTAGTCTACGGTTGGCTCCAAGGCAACCCACCGCCGCCGCCGCTGTCGCTGCCGCTGCTCCCATCTGTTGCCCCTTTCTCCTTCGCCAACGCTCCTCCCATCCACTGCCTCTCCGTTCTCCATCAACCCCTCTCCAAACCCAAGTCCCGATGTCCATTTCTCAAGATGTAACTTGATTAGGGTTTTCTTTAAGGGTGTTTTATTCATAGGATTTTATCAAATTTGTATAACTTGATATAGGGCTGGAATTAGTAATCCTATCAAATTTGTTGTTCATAACTTGTAGTCCTCATGTAGAGGTAAGAGTGTTCATAATTTGTTGTTCATAATTTTTAGGCTGTTATTTATTTGTGGACTTTGACAAAATAGAGGGATTAAAGAGAATAGTTAAACATAGATAGATTTTTGCTATTTTAAACTTTTTTTGCTTCCATATATTGAGTGTTTACAAAGACTTATTGTTGTCTTTTGTTTACTATATATTTTGCTTGTATTCACTGTATTCACTCACTGTATATCATATATTGTTGTCTTTTGTTTACTATATATTTTGCTTGTATTCACTGTATTCACTCATTGTATATCATACGATCTTGTATAGCTTTGTTAATCCATATTTCAGAATTACTTAATTAGTCAATTCTCTGATAAGTTGTTTTTTGTCGTCGTTGTTTTTTAATTAAAATTTTATAGGTTGATGCTCATGGCCGAGGAAACTTAGGAAAGCATTAACCAAATGGTTATTGGTGAAGCTGATGATCCAGTCCAAATAGAGGCACTCACACAAACACAAGTACAGCTATTGGTAATAAGAGGAACAAGAAGACTTCTGCAGTTTTTGAGTAGTTCACCAAAGATGAAAAAAAGAACTGGCCCACTGTAAGTTCTGTCATAACCATCTTGTTTATCGTCCAAAATCTGGAAAATCATTATGGAAGCATTATAAAACATGTAGAGTGAGAATTTTGCGTGATAAAGCTAAAGGGAAACTACAGAATTTTTTCAAGTTCGTCAGTTCCTTCCAGAAGGGACTCCTTTGCTCTCCAAATCATCGCAAATCGAATCCGGTTCCATTTCCTGAGTTTGCCCCTGATTCTGCTAAGTTTCTCACACCATATAGCGGATGCCTCCCGACCCTTGGTTGGGTGAGACCAACTCACGCTAACCATATGGTGGAAGCCTTGTATATCTAACCAAACTTTCTCGAATCGAAACTTTGACGGCTTTCTGAGTAGGTCTTCCCCGGAGGATAAGAAAATAGGCACGTGGTCTGACGTTGGTTTAGGGAGAGATTTGGGCCGATGTCAATGGAAATTTAGTCTCCTAGTCCGTGGAGACCAGAATCCTATCTAACTTGGCCAGAATGGGCGCCGCTTGCATATTTGACCAGGTGAAGAGCCTATCTGAAATGGGGATGTCCACCAATTCCAGGTCTGTGATGACTTCATTAAATGCTTCCCTGTCTGGGGTGCTAGGTCCTCTGCTTCAGTGCTCTGAGGCAAATTTAGTAATGTTAAAGTCGCCCCCCTACCACCCAGGGGTGTGGCCATTTAGCTTGGATCGCTCTTAGTTCCGTCCAAAAGGACGTTCTAGCGGCAGCAGTATGCGGTCCATAGACCACCGTGATCGTCTGAATCCAATCGTCGAATTTTTGCTTTAACACAACCGACAAAGAAAATTGTCCGTGTAGCTCGTCCATATAATCAAAAAGGTTGGGGTTAAAACCCATGGTGATTCCCCCAGCAGCCCCAACTGACGGGGACATTCTCCATTCAGATACTCGAGTACCCCAACTCTAATAAGTCTAGACTCGTGAGAAAGTTTGGTCTCTTGGAGACCAACAATGTTAGCCTTTGACCTGGCTATGACTTCCTTAACCATTTCTCGTTTGCCCCTGCCTACTGAGGCCTCTGACGTTCCAGAAAATGGCCTCCATTAACTACGGCTATGGGGGGATCGTGGATCGATATGGGCGACGATATCGAGTTATGGTTAACCCTATCGGTCTCCCATCCCCTAATCTTATTCAGGAGAAATGCGTTTCTATCAGTATCGACTACCTTAAGACCACAGGTGTTGGCTAGACTAAAAATTTCATTATCAGTCATGATGTAAGAACCACTTCACCCCGTCCTCCACTTTCACCTTCTCAGCTTGTACCTACATTACTTTCTTCCTCATGCTGTCTGAACTTGAATTGAGTGGGTGCAGGCCCAATGAGAGGGCCCGTCACCCCCTCATCTCAGCCCCCTCAGAAACACTTGCTGCCACCCCCCCAATCATCTCAGCCCCCTCCCCCTCGAAAACACTTCCTGCCCCCCCCCCCCTGCCACCCCCTCAGCAACCGTCACCACCTCATTCATCATCATCTGCTAAGCACTCTACTTTGGCTCCCCACGCTGCACCCACACATCCCCCACCCCCCTTTTGAACCCTGGCCCTGAGAAGGAACCACAGCAGCTCAGACATGTAACTTCCCGACGAGTGCACACCGAAGCACGTATCAACGTCAACAAGGGAGGAGCCACAGTCATCATCGCCATGGAGAGGTCAGGTACAGGGGACGGGCCCAAAGATGGGGTCGTCCTACTGGCCACGAAGGGCATAAGAAAACCCCACCTTCGTTCCAGCCTCACCCTTACGACCATGACCCACGTCGGCAATACCACCCTCAATCTCATAACAAGTTACAGTCCCAACACAAGTTTACAGAACTACACACCAAAAGCTCAGTTTCTACCCAACACCACAAACACCATAGAACACACCAAGGACCTCTACAATCTTCCCCGATCAAGATCCACCACCACAACCATCACCCTCCTCCTCAACCACAGATGAACACTATCCCAGCACTTAAATCCTGCATCGATCGGTCCCATAAGAGGGATCCGCAAGACGGGATTATAGCGGAGACTGAGTCCATCGAAGGTAGGGAGCAGGGGGCACAGTGGATTCAAGTGGCCGGGAAAAGAAACAAGAGACATAGTTCTTCCCCCACCACTCAATTCGATCACAAAAAGAAACAAATGAAGGGGAAACGTAAGCCTGTACCGTGCTTCAATTGTGGCGATTTGGACCATTACAGGAAGGAATGCACAAAAGAAGTCTGATATCTCAAATGCATGAAATGGGGGCACCTCTCTTATGTTTGCACTAATGTGGTTGAGACTCACAATGACGACGAGCGCACGGTGAGCCGCGGCAGATCTCCTGATAGCCCAACCTACATTAAGCTTGCAAAGAGCTTAGATTCTATTAAGAACGAAGAACATTGGCTAAGACAGCGGTGTGCAATTGCCAGAGTGAGATCAGGGAGCCCGTCGGAGGTGCATCTCCTACAAGCTCTTAACGCTAAGTGGCCAATGAGGGCCCACAGAGACTGGGTTGCAAAGAAGGCGTGTCACTTACAATTCCTTGTGTCATTCCCATCATCGGAGAAGGTGATCGAAGTCACAGACATGGGAATAGTTGACTTCGGCCACTTCAGTCTAGAATTCTTTGCGTGGACACCTAGCTTCGGAACGGAACTCCCACAAGGCGATAGATACTGGATTTGGATCCACAATGTGCCTCTTCACTTTTGGAAGAGGGAGGCACTCCAAGAGATTGTCGCTGACTTCGGTTCAATCGAAGAGATTGACGGGAAGACAGTGCGCCGATCAGATATTGTGTTGGCAAGGATCCTCATAAGGAGCGCTGATATCTCATTGATGCCCCGTTTCGCCAAGATATTCTCCTTCGATGAATCGTACCTGGTCCGGTTCGTGCTCGACAAGCGAACGGAGCCAGAGATAGAACTTTCAGGCCATCACGTCCCCCAATCCTCCATCGGTGCTCAGAGATAACCAGACGTACAAACAGGTGGTGTCGCCACAGTGGGATCTGACCATTGATGAGGCACATGAAGTGGAAAGGGCGCGTCTGGAGCTCATCAGTGTGGCAAGAGGGAAGGAGCAGTGCCATAGTCAAACGGCAGTGGGATCAGAACCAGGGAGGGTTTCTCCGATCAAAGGTGGTCGACATCGAGGCCTGACCATCAGATCCAGCGATCCACCAACAGGCACAGCAATACCAACAAATCCAACGGTGGATCTACTAAGAATGCCAGATTTGGAAGGTCTCGCTGCTCGAGAAAGGGCTTCTCGAAAGGTGGGGCAAAAGAATGCTAAAAGTGGCAGTCAACACCTTGTAGTTGGTGGTGGGAAGCCCAGTGAGGAGCACAGAGTGGAGACAGTGTATGCAAAAGGCAGAAAGAGCAAGAACACCTCAGATATCGACATGCAAGACAAGCAAAGTCGACATCCGAAAGGGCAAGAGTTGGTGGCGTTGGGACCAGGGTTGAAAGGGGAGGATACTAATTTGGGGAAGGCAACGAGAGATGACAGAGAACCCATCACAAAAGGGAGCTCTGCTAGGTTGTTGGTTGAAGTGCAAGGAAAAAGGATAGCTCAAAGAGGCAAAGAGCAAAAGGGAGTCTGCTTGGTTAACAGCAGTGAAGGGGGTTACGAAGCGTCTCATGCTTCGACTTTGGCGCTTAGCCCCTTGGAAACTACGCTCACCACATCGACCACCATGCCATCCAAAGGGATTGCACCACGTTGCAAGCCCTCTGTCGTGGGCGTCAGAGGCCAGAAGCAGATGAGCCCAAGCTGCACCTTATCTTATCGTGCCCTCGAGAACGACAGTAGGGCGTGTGGAGACACTAGGTTGAAGCCTGGGCTTGGGCCCATCGATAAGTTTAAAGAGGGTGGGCTTGGGGCTAGTGAGGTGGAGATGTTTAATTGGGCCCAGAGAGGGGCCCATGGAGGGGCCTACTATAACTACAGATTTGCACAATGATCAACGACTTGTGACGAATAGCGGGCCCATTGAGGGGTCTGTTATGAGTGTCCCCGCTACTCAGATTGTAACGACGACAAGTTGTGGGCTTCTTGAGGGGTCCACTTCAGGATAGCCTACTATGCAGTTGGCAAACAAAGGGATGAAGACAATCCGGAAGACAGACTGAACCTTGAAGATGACATGGTCTACTCTGAGGGGGAATCTGTGGAGTCAGAGGATTATGATTTTGATGTTGATTTTCACGCCACTTCCCCAGAGTTTGTTCCGCCCACATACCCTTCGTCCCAGATCGACTCAGGTTTCACAGTTCAGAAAGTGGCAAAGAGGACTAACGAGGGGTCCCTGGATGACTATCTGGATATCGCGGTGGCTGCTAAGTCCGCTAAGACGGGCAACGAAGGTACGCATTCCTTCTTAGCGTCTATTTTTAATTTCATGACTGTTTTTGTTGTTGTCTGGAGATCGCAGCGGCTGCTAAGTCCGCTAAGATGGGTAGTTAGCTTATTGTTGCCGATATCTGGTTGAAGACCCTGTTGTTGACTTGTTGGTTGCTACTGCCTCATTGCTGACTCGCTGCAATTAAAACTCTGTTAATTCAATACTTAAATTGTTTGTTGTTGTGTCTATTTAACTTCTTGTCACGTTAAAATTGGTCAAAAGTTTTGCTTTCATGTGTACTTGGAGTGTTGGTTGCTGTTGATGTTGGTTGTTGTTGGAGATTGGAGTGTTGGTGCTGTCTCTTTTTGTTGCTGCCATAGCTTGTTATGTTGTCTCTTATTACTGTTGTGATTTTTGTGAATGGTGTTGTTGCTGCAATAAGTATAAAATGAAATGATGTTATCTCTTGTATGTCCGGTACCTGCTTGTGAAAATTGTAAATTTGTATTTTTGTTGCTATGTTTTTAGTCAAATTTGAAGAAATACACTTGTTATTCTTTTTCAGATCTAAACCCATTAGTAGCAAATTTTAGCAAGGACCTGGACCCGAACTTGGTTCTCACGGATCCAACTTTTAGATTCGTAGAAGGCTGGATCCGGGTAGTGAAGGACCCGATCCGATAGGACCTGATACCGGTGCTAGTCCTAACTTGATCTCATCGTCATCATAGCTCCCAATCTGAAATAAACTATGAACTATCCTGAATCATGCATTCCTAAATAATTAGCAAGATTTTAAACTAGTATTGAATGCATAGTTGCCCAAAAACTCTGATATAAAAGACTAAGAGATCAATATAATACACCCCCCCCCCGTGTTCTCCTTCACCATGAAATCACCGCCACCGCAGTCCTCATCGATCACCCTCCCCTCAGAAGGGAAAGAAATAGCTCAGACATTCACCGGATAAAGCTCATCACAAGCACTCTGATGAAGTCAAGTATCATCATCACCACTCTTCCTCATCTCAGCGAGTGCATGGGCTCTGCTAGTGGGTCCTCTTCTAGCCACTATGGGCGTAAATGGAGCCCATTTCGAGGTCAGGATCACAGATGAGGCCATCAAAGACTGCGTGAGTTCGAAAGCAAGAAGCATGGGGGGAGGAAGGGAGCCGACATACCATATCACCAACAACAATACCATATCAGAGCTAAACTTCCCCATATATCCCAAACCACCGTCCAACACCGCAACACATTTCCCCCTAACCCATTGCCTCACCACCCTCCCATTATTACCATAACTAGGTAGCTCCTCAACCACTCTCATCTGATACTAAGAACAATAAACAACTCTCAACCCATCCCCCCATGCCCAACATTCCCTCTCCACAAACAAGCTCAATCAATTCCCCTCCCCCACTCAATCACCTTGCCATTCCTTCGACCTCCAATTCAACAACGCTTAACCACCAGCCTGTCCCCCTGCCTAGGGTTTGCGTTCCAAAACAGGGTATACCCAGGGCCCCCCACGGGGGGGGGGGGGGGGGGTCCAGTTGTGTAGCACCCCGAATTTCCAATAAATAAAATTAGAAATACGTGGCACAATTTTCAGAATTAACTTCAATGTAATCATAAACATAGCAACCAAATACAGGAAAATTAAAATTTTTATTACATCAATTGTTTACAAAGCATAGCAAAAAATTAAACACCTTAAATTACAATTTCTTTCTTTTACAACACATTCTTTTACAATTTGCATAAGCCTTATTATCATTCTACCACAAGCATCCAATACCAAGCTAATAGTACCTACCTGTAAAACATGAGGCTAGAGATAACCCTAATTCCCAAAACTACGGGGTCAGCCATAACGGTGTGAGTGACATCAAAAGAAATACAATATTAATAAAACATAAGGAAAAGAAGTCATAATCAACATATATCAACAGTAATAACAAATGGAAAATGAAATAACAAAAAATCATTAATATGAAGTGAAACTAGACTAAGTTTCAAGTGTAAGGAAACAGAAAACAAACATGCATAAAACCAAGTCAAGAAAATACAAATGCAATATGATGACTCTCTAATGCATACTTGTCGGATTCTATGCATTCCATACTACATAGGTCCGGTGCAAGCCCTTATCGTTTTTCACTTTATAGGGTTAAATCCCTCGTTATGCTACTAATCCTACTATGATGAATACTAAGAGATTTAGATAAACTGTGAGTATTTAGCCCATGCCCCGATAATTCCGGAGGTTAATCTCTATCCACAAATAATTTCGGAGACTATTTCACTCACACTGGGAATTTTCGAGAATACCCCACACCGCAAGCTATGACGCCTCATCACAATAATACCCCATGAGCGTCGCCTCGACCCCTGATAATTCTAGAGATCAATCCAATACCGCAAGTAATTTCAGAGACTATTTCACTCACACCTCGATAATTCCAGGGATTATCTCACACCGCAAATCATACTGAGGTCCATAACCCATGTTTGCACTCATTTCATCATATAACCATCTAGTGTCTGTCCTTATCCTATTAAGTTAATTAATAAATTACGAAGCTCCTAGAGTTGGTGTACTCTACCGGACTTAACTCAACCGATCAACAACAATACAACAACTAGCCAAACCACAAAATCTCAACTGCTAGTGTACTAGGGTCCCACTCACCCTTTACAGACTCACAACTCAACCATCAACACAAAATCTTTCATTAAAACTCCCAATTCCATTATCAATACTCTCATATTAAGAAAACTTCTTAAAATCAATAAATCTAATTTCATTTAATATACTCACAAATTTCCAGAACTGAAATAAGGTATTAAATCCGTTAAATAACTGAGAATCATATTTTAAAGTCATTGAAAATCACAAAATATCAATCCCTTCGAAAATCGTATATATTTCACTTTATAAAGTCATAGAAAAATAATTTAAACTCTATTATAATCAAAATATAACTCTCTGTAAAATACTGCAATCTGTAGCAAAAACATCATCTAAAACAGTAGATCAATAATCCATCAGTTCGAAGAAATAATCGTTCAAGAAAAACTCACAAAACAGCCAAAAATAATGATGTCGGTCGACCTTCAAAAGTCACAGTCGACCGACATGACAGTCGACCTTCATTTTAGTTCAAAAAATGGACACTCAACCTTCATGTCAAAAACAACCCATACAGCAGCTTTAAATTTCGTGCACTTCTCAACTGATACTTAATATAAACTCTTTAAAAGCATGAATTTAAAAGATTAAAACCCTGAGATGATCAAATACAACTTGTATAACATACAGGAGTTTATAAAACTATTCAAAATCTCATCAAGATCATAAAAAGAGCAAATTTTCATAAATTCTTCATATCAGTTAAAGTAGTATATATATATGTACAGGGTGTTTAAGCATCATTTAAAATATCAAGAAACCATCAAATAGAAGTAGTATAATGTGTATTTCAATCTCAATGTCAAAACAATCAGATGCAATTTGAAAACATCATAAATTCACATCCAATTCGAAAACATCATAAATTCACAAAAATCCAACTTTCGGCCATATACCATCAGGCCCGAAAACAAATACTCAACCCCCAACTCAATAACTTGATTCTTTTGATTCAAAACCCTTCTACAACTAATTATACACATACCTCACTAATTCCATTAGTTTCCCCATGAATATATGCACACACAACATGCATTAATCAAGTTTTCTTCATCAATAACATCAAAACAGAGCATATATATATTATACACAGTGAAAGGTTAAGTCCTGATCACTTCTTGAAATAAACATCATGCAAACTTAATATGAACAATTAAAATAGCAAAAATGTGCAAGAGAGCAACATACCCATGATTTCTATTAGGTTCTTAACAATCTCAAGTCATCTATTTAGGGTTTTAGTCATCAATAGTATAGTTTCGTGAAAAGATTCAAGCTTTATTCATCCACTTATCAACAATTCATTATATCATCACACAATTCCTGACATGCTTTCTAATACACACATCATCACATACAACATGCATAGAATAATAAGAAACCAAACATATGTCATTCACCTCAATAAAGAAATCAACCGAATTAATAAAGAATAAGAAAAAGTCATTCCTTTCACAAAAATCCAAGATCATTGCTTCGAAACTCCAAGAAAATATATAGTAAAATAATATTTTATTTTTTCAGAGGAGGGGGACGGCTGTAGTGGCTCTTTAATAGGCCGAAATCTGGGTTTTTAGGGGTTTACAAGTTATATGGAAACATCCCTCAACAAATTATTCATTTATATAT
This sequence comes from Hemerocallis citrina, assembly GCA_017893485.1. Classification (NCBI taxonomy): domain Eukaryota; kingdom Viridiplantae; phylum Streptophyta; class Magnoliopsida; order Asparagales; family Asphodelaceae; genus Hemerocallis; species Hemerocallis citrina. The sequence continues at coordinate 195,871,269 of CM030364.1, forward strand.
AGACATTTCTTTAATAAAGTAGTTAAACAAGTTAAATAAATTAAAATAAAACCAAATCCCTTTACTACTGAGTCATCTAGCCATCAAGTATAGCCTAGAAATTAAAAAAATTCAGATTTGTACTCCAAGTGGAAATTTCGCACAAAAGTCTATCTCTTTGTAATATTTGCAAATATGTCAAATAAATATCAGAAAAAACCAGAAAATTCATAAATAATACCTACTAATAAATATTAGATTTTCCAAACAAAATTTCTGAATTTTAGTTTCCAAGAAAAATATTTGCACAATGTTCAACTTAAATTTCATATTTGCAAAAATACCATATATGTTTAAATCTTTACCAAATCAACTCTAAATAAACTTTAAATAAATAAAATCTTTAATAATGATCTTGACCAGCCCAAAAAGCAGCAAAAAGAAATTTCATTATTTGTTTGAGATCAAATCGGCTTTTTTTATACATAAAGCCCATCTCTTTCGAAGTATTTATAAAAATAGTTTCTTTATTCAGAAAATTTCCAAATTTTAGGATATAATTAATTATAAATTTGAGAATTTATTCAAAAATTTAAAATTGGAGATTTGCACCAAAAAAAATATTTGCACGTGTAAAATTGACAAAGTCATAAAATAGTCAAATTAATTTAAATAAATCTGAAAAATTAAAATATCATAAATAAATGAGGAAAATCAATCATTAACCGTAAAATTTTAAGAATTCAAAATTTTCTAACTTTGCACAGTGTGTTGCACGTGCAAAATTGCAATTTTAAGAAAATAATTAAAATAGTCAATTTTACCGATTTAATATTATTTTAAAATGCAAAATAAATTATTTTATTTTGCGGGGTGTTACATCACTCCCCCTTTAGAATAGTTCTGTCCTCAGGACTACTCTAAGCAAAAGAAAACAAAATACAAAACATACAAAACAGTTCCGAAAATTTACTCTATCATTATTTTAGTTAGGTTTAATTATTAAGTAAAAATAAAATATAATTATAGCTCGAAGAGTAAAATGTGGGAACTGACATGGCAAAAGTATAAGAAATCCAATTGAAGATACAATTAATCTCTAAACGTAAGAAAATAGCAAGACTATTCTTATAGAATAAGAAGTCAAATGTGAAGAGATAAAAACCAAATATAAAAAGGTTGATAACTATACAAACAACGATGGAACACAAACTTAAAGGTTATATAAAAAAAAATTGGGAAATTAACGAGTCAAGATACATAGAATTACGATCAAATTTAGCTAAGTAAAGAAAACATTAATAAAAATGAATGTACAAGACAAAGAATAATGAGTATACTAGTGAATGTTAACATTATAATCAATACTCAAAAAATACATTAAAGGGCAACGAGCAAAATTGACCGAAATATATATATGCAGGAAGACTTAAAAGAAGTTCATTGAATATTACAAAAGTAAGCATCAAATCATTAATTAGGATATAGAAACAAAAGTAAGTGAGAAATCTAAAATGCTACAGAATTGAAAAACGGTAGCAATAAATAGTAATTACAAAGAACGAAAGCTTAGACCATAGTTGATGTATTCCATCTTGACATAAACGTAAAAAGTTCGTAATTACAAAATAGAGTAGAATCAACTATACTAGTTCAAATTACATTGAAACATAAAGTGTAATTGTATAAACAAAATATCATAAAGAAAAGATTTCTTTACCATTAGTTTCATTATATAAGTAAAAAGTCTTGAAATATCAATTAGCAAATAGGTAGAAACTCCTTTTTTTTTTTGGGTTCGCCTCATTGATGTCTGGCGGTAGACTTGCCTCCTTAACATCAAGTTGCATATTTGCCTTCACGACATCAGGTTGTAGGTGGCCGCCTGGATATTCGGTTGTTCCTCCTCGACATCCAGTTGCAATTTGCCTCCATTGACGTCTAGTTGCATATTTGCGATCTCGACATTAGGTTGCACCAAAATGGTAAAATGGAAGATGTAACCTTCCATGTGCATAGGGATATTGGACATTTAATTTAAGTATGTTGTTATGTTTTGAAATTCGTGATATAAAAATACCAGCAAAAGTAAGAAATGGAATTGAAAGTCACACGATGGAATATTAAAATAGATGTATAGATTATAAATATCAAACACAATAGTACAAATTAGTAGTAGTGAAAATGATTTATAAAAGTAAGGAGAAAAACGAAATGAAGTACATGCATAAGCATAAATGCAAATGTGAATGAGAAAATAAATATGCAGTGTAGTAAATTTACATAATAAATATATCATAAAATATACAGTAATGTAGGAATTAAACAAGTGTAAAATGATATGCATAGCAAGTATGTTGAAATATATGGTACATATATAGTAATTAGCAGGAAGTACATGTAGAAATCAAGAATGTAATGATAATAAAAATTAAGTAAAATATAAGTAGTGCGTGCATATAGTACATTTGAGAAGTATAAAGCAACGAAATTAATAAGTAGCTTTAAATAGTGAAAAGTAAATATAACAAAAGCAGTAAACAGTAAGTAATAATAAAGGTATTGAATATATAGTGCAAAAACATAATAAATAAATAAAATCTAAACGTGCCGAGATATATCATATTTTTATGAGTAAAATACTACAATCAAGTTTAAATGCTCCAAAATAAATAAGACAATACAAAATATTGAAAAATATAGTATCGAAAAACCCAAGTATATATAAAAATGAAAGTAAATATGCAAAACCAAATTTTATAATATAGTAAAAACAATAATGAAGGAAAATAGGAGTTGTGATAATATAGTAATCCAAAACTTAATGTAATATGTAAATGTAATAGAAAAATATACGAGTAACGTAAAAGCGCATGAAAGTAAGAATGATAAAAACGTCAAGAAAGAAATGAGTAAGAGTTGCAAAACAAAAATGGGCTTGTGAAATGCTAAAGGATGCACTGTTGAATTATAGCAAAAGTTGCAAAATAATAATTTGGACAAAAGAATAAAAAGTAAGAACCATTTGTAAAGTCATGGAAACAATTTTAAAAGAAAAACAACACGATTAGTGAAAGTTTAATGTTTGTACTAATGAATAGAAATAATATAAACTCAGTTATAGATATAGAAACTAAAATAAAACCAATCACTGACAATAAAAGAAACCGAATAAAATTATTAATTTACACAAAAGTTATTTAGTAAGCAAGTAAATGTAAAATAGTAAAAGTGATAGGATATAAGAGTGAGAACTACAAAACTAAGGAACATTCAAAAAAATACGAGAGGATAAATAATTAAAAGAATTTAGCGGAAAATAATTAAAATAATAACTGAAAAAAATACTGGCGAAAATCATAGAATCCAAAAATTATACACAATGAGTAAAATAGGAAAAGATATAGTGAATATTAGTAAGCAAGATAGAAAAGATACAAGTTGAAGGGGCAATACCTTACATAACAAAATATCAAATGCATAAAGCGAACAAAAGAGATCAAAAAAGAGCTAGTGAGAAAAGTATATAAGCTTTATGCAAAAATAACCAATACACTTGCGATAATTTTTTTTATTCAAGTCTTAAGTATACAGACAGTCTAAATCTCATTACAGGTCTTCATGATCAAACAATCAAGTCACACACATCAAATGTTCACCAAGTACTCACACTTCTAATGTCCACCTAGGTATTCATACATTTAATGTCTACTTGTGTACTCACACATCTAATGTCCACCTAGGTTCTCACACATCAAATGTCCATTTATGTTTATTCCCCATACAATGTTTAAAATTACTAATTGAAGCACGCTCTGATACTAACTTCTGTAGTGCTTCGAATTTTCAATAAATAAAATTAGAAATACGTGGCACAATTCCCAGAATCAACTTCAATGTAATCATAAACATAGCAACCAAATATAGGGAAATTAAAACTTTTTATTGCATCAATTGTTTACAAAGCACAGCGGAAAATTAAACACATTGAATTACAATTTCTTTCTTTTATAACGCATTCTTTTATAATTTGCATAAGCCTTATTATCATTCTACCACAAGCATCCAATCTCAAGCTAATAGTACCAACCTGTAGAACATGAGGTTAGGGATAACCCTAACCCCAAAACTACGGGGTCAGCCATAACGGTGTGAGTGACATCAAAAGAAATACAATATAAATAAAACATAGGAAATGATGTCATAATCAACATATATCAACAGTAATAACAAATGGAAAATGAAATAACAATAAATCATGAAAAAATCAAGTGAAACTAGACTAAATGTCAAGTGTAAGGAAACAGAAAACAAACATGCATAAAACCAAGTCAAGAAAACACAAATGCAATATGATGACTCTCTAATGTATACTTGTCGGATTCTATGCATTCCATACTACACAGGTCTGGCGTGTAACACCCCGAATTCCAAATAAGACCGAATTCGAGATTCCACAGGATCTTTACACTTCACTTCGTACAATTTTACAAGGAAATTTAAAATTTTCATCATACATCAGAGTTCTTTACAATTTTTTACACAGCGGAAGATAAACAGAAGTACAACAATGAAAATAATACACAACTTGTAACATCTTTAACATTTAATTAATCAACAGCATCATAACGACTTTACTTCTTCATGAAAAAGTCCAATTACTGCATAATAAGTTGTGGGCACGTCAGTTACTTACAACTGACAAAAATGTTATACTCGGTCATCCTCTCTATGCCATACATATAACGATCTCAATACTTTAACAAACCACAAATTTGAATGCAAATAAAGTTTTAAATGTGACTATACTAAGCATGTAAGTATATGCGATGCCTTATGCCTAATGCAGATATTTTATACTAAGATGACACTAATGTATACTTGTTCCGATTCTATGCATCTCATACTACATAGGTCCGAGGACAAATACCTACGTACTCCACAATAAAGGGTTTGATCCCTCACCATGACAAACTACCCAGTAATAAAACAAAGTTGAGACGTTCCACGAGTATGGATCCCAGTCCCGGAGAACCACCGCAGTAAATCCGCCGCCCGACTGTTATACAGACTCCTCGTCGTGCAAACCTCCCGCAAGTGCCCCTCTAGTCCTAGTATACGTATATACATTGGATTACGACAAACTATCCACCCAACTATGCATAGTACAAGATTTAAAATAAAAGCACGTCTCCCATGAGGCAACCACACTCCCGGAATCTACCGCCCGACTAGGTCTATAGTCCCAGAGAACCACCATAGTAAATCTACCGCCCGACTATATAGAGTGCCCCACTTACGTTTGCCTAGGTTTTACTACATCTTCACTTAGTGCCTAGTTCCTAAGTTCAAGAAATGAATCACTTATCATACCTAGAGTTAGTCTTACCCCCTACCGGACTTAATCACAAATACTAAGATAGCTCCATGGCAATTCTCAAAATATAACTCAATTCTTTTTATTTCAACAATGCCAGTATCCGAGGTCTTACTAACTCCAAAATCACAACCTTTCATGTACAAAAATCCATGGGTACTCATACCCTTCAATAAACATGTCTTAAACTTAAATATTCTCACCTTCAACTTATTCACAATGTCTTATCTAGCATCATTCATGATTCAATTATTTATTTACAATTCAAAGCTAAAACGATATTTCTTTTCATGAAGATAGATTCATCAACTTAAGTCTCATTAGCAATTTTAAGCTCATATAACAATACATCTCAACGCACATCAAATATTTCGTTCAAAAGAAGTATCAGAAAACTCAGAAAATATCAGTTAGAGCAGTAGCAGTCGACTTCATAGGGTGATCGGTCGACTGTCCCGTATGAAATCCAAACTCAAGAAATCCATCGATTAGAGTAGTAACAGTCGACTGCGTACTGTAGCCAGTCGACTGTCCCGTGCAAAATCCATCTCAAGAAAACATAAATTAGAGCAGTGGAAGTCGACTGTAACAAGGGGTCAGTTGACTGTCCCGCACAAAAAATCCAAAACTCAGATAACACTGTAGTCAGGTTCGCGACGGTCGACTGTCGAAACTTACCAGTCGACTGTCATACCTACAGACTGTAGTATTTGGGTTTGTGCAAATTATTTCCAAACGGAGTTTACTTGAAAACCGTGATTTCCGAATTTCCAAATTTATATCTTAGACATTGTATCTATATTTCGAATTATCTCCTTCTCATTTATGAACATGAATTTCATTACTTCCTTTTTTAAAAATAAAAAATAGCATGTTAATTCTCTTACAAATAATTTAACAGAAATGATCCTATATGTACCAATTCAATTTCATCAAAAATTTATTTTTTTATCATAAGGGAAAATCTCAACAAGTGTTCCCACCATTATATATTTCTACATTTTGTAAATTAACATGTGTATATGGCCATAACTCATTATGTCTTTTTCTTACTTCTAATTAACATGTTAATAACAAAATTTTACTACTATTCATAGTACAAACAATGGCATAGATTTGTTCTCTTTCTTTTTCTCATTTTTAACCAACATGATGACTATAACAAAATCTCTACAATTCATAAATAGCATGGATTTGGTTCACTAATTATTACATCAAATTTATCATTAGCACTCATGTAATAAATTAGTATGCATGTCTTAGGTTTAGAAAAATACAAGATTACCCACATCACATCAAATTGATCTATATTAATAATATCATATTCTATCATGATCAACCTACGAATTAGAAAATATAGAGACCACCCACCTCTTATGAAGAACGAACAACCAAGATGAAGAGACAACTTCTAGCTCCTAGCTCCAACAAAGCAACTCCTAGCTCCTTCTCCTCCTAGCAAGATCACTCCAATGCACAAGAATATTCTCTTTCTCTCTTTCTTTTTCCTCTCTTAAATTTGTTTATTTTAAGTGTGAAATGAGAAGAAACAACTAGGATATTTATAGGATAAAGTGAGGGTTTAAATTGCAAATTTCCTCACCTAATAAATTGCTCAACTCTTCACTTTCCTAACTCCTCTAACTCTTCACAACTCCAACCCCGATAACCCCCAACCCTTCTCTTTTCCGCTACCCAAAACCGGCCAACTCTTCTCTCCAAAGCGCACGTGCACGTGCCGTGCACTACTGCACACACATACACAATATAAATACAATTCCTATAGTTCTAAAATGTGTATTAAAAGTGGTTACATGTCATATATGAGTCCATGCATAACTTAAAATAGGATTTAATTAATGGGCTTGTCCCATGGGCTTTCTTTTTAATTGATTAATTAATTAGTCTATTGGGCTAGAATCTAATCATTGGTCTAAATAAAATAAAAAGACTTATGCATGCTAAAATAGCAAATGAGAGTAAGAAAATAAATATGGAAAAATTAGCACGTGCATCATATGTGCAAACTTTGAAAAATGCATTAAAATAAAAATATGGGATGTTACAGTACTCCCTCCTTAGAATAGTTACGTCTCCGGAAATACACTTAAGAGTGAGAAAAATACAAAGAAATAAAAGAAAAGAAAAGTTTACAAAAAATTTAGTTGAAAAGTTCAGGGTGATTTTTCATCATCTTTTCCTTTGATTCCCAAGTGGCCTCCTCAACAAATTGGTTTCTCCAAATGACCTTGACCATAGGTATTATCTTATTTCTCAAGATCTTCTTTCGATGATCCACACTCTGTACTGGATGCTCTGCATAGCTCAAATCTAATTGCAAACCTTCTGACACTTCAGGCAAATGATGACTCAGATCTGGGATATAACCTCGTAACATAGACACATGAAAGATATTGTGCACTTGGGCCAACTCTTCTGGTAATTCTGATCGATAAGCTGTCTTCTCAATCCTTTTCAATATCTTATAAGGTCTAATGTATCGCGGGGCTAATTTTCCTCCCCTTCCAAACCGAATCACTCCCTTGGTTGGAGACACCTTCACAAAGACAAAGTCACCTTCACCAACTCCATCTGACAGCTAATCATCCTGGTCTGCAATTAAATAAATTGTAGGAATATAAAAAAGAAATAAACTCCCGTCAATGCAAGTTACGGGCCGCTTGTAGTACAGGATACAAGTACATGGGAAAGATTAACAAATAGCATGGAATAGGCATGATAATAAAGTATAACAACTAGCATGGTAAGGTGAACAAGTGTAAGTAGCATGTATCAAGTGTTAAGTAAACAAGTATTATGTAAACAAGTATCAAGTGTCAAGTATCATGTAAATAAGTATCAAGCATCATGTAAACAAGTATCAAGTATCATGTAATCACATATCATGTTCAAGTGTCATGGTCAAGTCTTGAAGTTATTACTATCTAGGTAGCACTTCATGAGCTCCGGGTTTTATCACATGGTTGCTACATTCAAACAGTTTTGCTTTAGATTTCATAGTGGACCATAGAGGGCAATGTACTCAAGAAAAAGTATCGGCAGTGTACTCAGGGAAAGTATCAAGTAATCGAGCTCCAATCTCCAAGTATCATGTATCATGTAATCACATAGGATCTGTGAATCCCCTTCAGAGTACACGTTTCTGTATTCCACTATTAGATCTTTTCCATAAACCCCATCTTGGTTATTTATTATTATCATCAAATAAGTATGTGTGTGTTCAAAACATGGCAAGAATAACATGGCATGATTAAGTAGCAAGTAAAAGATGAACAATAAACATGCATAGGTGAAATATAACTCATAAAAGACTAGAACAACGAGAATTCTAGTTCAGGACAGTAAGACAGTACTGCACTAAAATAAGGATTTCCATTGCTACAAACATGCAAACCTGAATCCGTCAAAAGGTATAGAAAATAGACTCCCGTCCGAATCCAGAAAATTTATATAAGTCAAATAGTATTTCACAAAAACATAACTCAAAACTGAATTGAAACCAAAAAACATGTTCAGCCAGAAATTAGAAGATCGTATTCAAGAACAGAAAAATAGCATGAAAACTCAATAATTAAATCCACAAAAAATCTGGGTTATTCCCCTATATGTGTAGCATCAGAATATAAAGTTTCATAATTTTTCAATATAAATAGAGTAGTCAAGTAAAATCAGAAAACATCAGGATGCAGTAGTTTTGTAAATCTAAAATCACAAACACTGCGGTACGAAAACAACAATATCTCACAAAATACAAATCGAAATCTAAATCCGCCAAAAAGGGTAATAAGATAGATACAGTAGGATAACTTTCATATTCAGAAATGTTTTACAAACAGCAAGTAGAATTAGGTCGAAAATCAATTTCTTTTCATAACAGCAAGAAAAATCTGCTAGTATAGTAATTGTTTGGAAACATAGAACGGTTTGTAAAACTCATCAAATAAACCCACAAAAATTCAGGGTTAATTCCAATCAGGTTTAGTTTTACTGTGAAAAATATTGGCTCAAAATAATACTTTTAACATCATGATAAAAATAGATTACTCTTCAGAATTCATAGAAAATAACATCTGGAAATATTTCGACACCACTGTAGTAAAATAGACATAACTCGCAAACCAAAAATCAAAACTGAGATCCGTCAAAAGGGTTGGAAAATAGACAGAATTCTTTACAAATCATGTTCACAAAATGTTTTCAAATACTAACCTTAATAGGATCTAAAATACTGATCAAAACGGAAAAACCAGCAAAACTGAAAATATCCTTTATGCACAAAATTCACTAGTTCACATAGAACTCATCCAAAATACAACCAAACATGAAATATAGTGTACTAGATGTCCAAAAAACATGATATAAGGTATTTCACAAGTTCATAACATGTCTACCACGAATAACACGAACGAGCACATGATATCATATGAACAACACGCATATATACAACAAGAAGTGGTCAATCCTAGGTTATTTCATATCATGTATGTCGTGAGGCAACTATGGTCGAATAATCACTATAGAGACAATATCAATAAGGGGTTTCACACACAAATTATTTTTAGAACCCAACTACACTACATGTGGTATTTAGTACTTGTATTACACAAAAAAAAGAATACAAGTTACTTGCCTTATAACCAACGATGAAAACGACGAAGATCAAGAATAACAGGAACGGATTCCCGTGGCACGAATACGATCGAACGAAGAACACGAATCACCACAAACCAAGAAAGAGAACCAAACGCTCCAAGAACGAACGAACGAACGAACTGAAGCACGTGCATGGAGATCGTACGTGCACACCACGAACACCATAACCAAAGCAACAGTAAGAGAAACACACACAAAGCGGGAACAAGCAGGACCTGACACACACAACGTAACAGCGGAGGGCGGCAGGCCAGGGGGGATCGCCACGCAGTTGCTGCTGGCTAACCACAGCGAAGAGGAGACGGGGAGAGAGAGCGGCAAGGCGGAGAGGGACAGAGCGACGAGAGCAGGTGGTCAGGATGGGCTTAGGCGAAGCTAGGGGTGAGACGGGATCGAGATGAGGTGCGGGTGAAGTCGGGGGGGTCTCGGGATGGGTTCAGGAGGTCGGAGGGGGTGCAGGGGTGCACGGGAGGGTGTGCTCGGGGATCGAAAGGTGTAGGGCTAGGGGTTGCAGCTTGGAGGCTAGGGTTTCAAGGTGTAGGGATGCACAGTAGGGGATGGGTATATATATGGGTGTAGAATTAGGGTTTGGCTGATGGAATTAACGGGTATGCTTACATGGGTTTTAGGTTTGGGTTCATAGGATTTTTAATAGGGTATAGGTTTAGATAATGGATATTTAGTTAGTGGGGTTGGGTAATCTGGTATAGGGCTCAATATAGGATTTTGGGTTCAATCTCAGGGAAACAAAAGTAGGAGATGGAAAACGAGAGCACACACAAATATAGGGCATGAACAAGAAATAAGAATAGAGCAAAAATAATGATGGAGAACAAATATAATGGCCTGATCATAGAAATGATACAAAAGACAGACAAACAGATACAAGAAGATTAAAAAAAATACAAATGAATATATTGAAGATAAAATCCAATATACAGGCCAAGAAGGGATACAAACTAAACAGATACAAGGAAAAATAAAATACACCCAAAAAAAATACATAAAATGAAAAACAGAGGTTACAAGTAGGATCAAGGAATGGAGAATCTGCCCGTCCGTTGGGACTTCAGGAGGTATCGCTACTGGCTTCAATCATGTGTCGTTCACTGTCTTAGAAAAGTTATGCAGAAATTTGTCACTATTAGTTCTTCTCCAACGCCGAAATGATAGCTAGACTAAATTAATTATCATTGTGTATGGCCCTAATTACGCCGCAACAAGAGTGGCATTTTGGAATGAGCTCCAATCCATCAGTATGAGATGGCAACAACCCTGGATTGTGGTTGGTGATTTTAATATCACTAGATTTGCTTTTGAGCATCAGGTAAAGGTTTGAGCGACGCGGACAAAGAAGAGTTCAATTGTGTTATCACTATCATGTAGCTTGTTGACCAGATGGTTCTAGACCAGCTCTTCACTTGGTCCAACATACAAGCTGCCCCTAATTATGGAAAAACTGGATAGAGTTCTAGTTTCGATGGATTGCGAGGTCATGTAACTCCTGTTTTTCATTTTGTGTATTTTTTGAGTGTATTTTCCTTTTCCTTGTATTTGGTTCCGTTGTATCTCTTTTGGACCGTATATTGGATTTTATTTTCAATATATATTCTTTTATTATTTTTGGTCTCTTTTATTTGAATTCTTGATTTTTGTTCGTCTCTTGTTTCGTTCCTTTTGATTGAGCTGTTGTTATCTTCTCTATTTTATTTGTTCATACCCTACATTATATTTTCTATTATTCTGTTCATTTTTACCTATCTATATTTTTGCTTTAATCCCTAATACCCATTTTAATTCTCTAAGCCATTCACTTAACCAATACCCAACTTTCACAAATCCAATCCTATCAAAACTCTACACAATTATTCTATACCCAGACTAACTAAACCCACCTATACCCATTTCCCTACTCACTACCCGACCTGTTAGCCTAAAATCCACACCCGAAAATTTCCCTACCCTGTTTCTGCCGTCATTATCTACACCCCTACCTCTCTAACCTCATAACCCAGCTATATATAAGAAAACCCATGCAACCCTGTTTCCCCCATCCCTTTCTGCCGCTCCCTTACTCTCCCGTCTGCCTCCCCAACTCGCGAACCCTCGCTCCTTCGCCCTACTCCGCTGCACCCTCTCTCCGTCTCTGCCTCCCGCTCTGTTTCTGTCGTGTGCGAGCCGTAAGCAGCCAGTCGCCCTCTCCCGTTCTGTCCCTGTCTCTGTCGGTGCCAGGTAGTGGCAGCGGCAGCCTCTCTCGGCCACCGTGGTTACCTCGTGCTCTCTTGTGCGTGCTTTTGCATTAGTCGAGGTTGTGTGTGCTTGCTTTGTGTCTTTGGGTTTTGTTCTCGTTGGTTCGTGGGTTTTGTTCCTGGTTTTTCGTTCGTGGTTTTCGTTCGTGGTTCATTGAGTTCTTTGGCTGGGAATCCGTTCGTTGTGTTTGTGTTCGTGCCCCGAGATCCGTTCCTGTTATTCTTGATCTTTGCACCGTTTTCGTCGTCGGTTAAGGCTAGTAACTTGTATTAAATTTCTTTGTAAATACAAGTACTAAATACCGCTTATAGTGTAGTTGGGTTCTAGAGACAATTTGTGTGTGAATCCCCTTGTTTATATTGTCTCTATTGTGATAATTTGATCATAGTTGGCTCACGATACATATGACATGAATTAACCTGGGGTTGACCACTTTTGACGTGTATGTTCATGCTATTTTGAAATATCCGGGTTTGGTGTGTTATTCGTTATAGACTTGTCTTGGACTTGTGAATTACCCTATAACATGTTGCTTGGACATCTAGTATACTCTATATCGTGTTTGGTTGTGTTTTGGATGAGTTCTATGTGAACTAGTGAATTTTGTGCATATGCGATATTTTCAGTTTTGGTGACTTTTCGGTTTTGATCAATATTTTAGACCCTATTAAGGTTAGTATTTGAAAATATTTTAAGAACATAATTTATAGAGAATTCTATCTATTTTCTAACCCTTTTTATGGATCTCAGTTTCGATTTACGGTTTGTGTGTTGTGTTTATTTTACTACACTTGTGTCGAAAGATTTCCAAATTCTGTTTTCTATGATTTCTGAAGAGTAATCTATTTTTATTATGTTATTAAAATTATTATTTTGATCTGAAATTTTTCTCAGTATTTCTAGACTTGATTAGGGTTTATCCAGAATTTTTGTAGATTTATTTGAGATGTTTTACAAACCTTTTCTTGCTTGCAAACAAAGATTGTATATGCAGAATTTTACTACTGTTCAGTAAAGAACTTGATTTTCGACCGATTTCTACTAGCTGTTTGCAAATTATTTCTAAATATGAAAGTTAGCCTACTGTATCTATTTTATTACCCTTTTGGCGGATTTGGATTTCGATTTATGGTTTGTGAGATATTGCTGTTTTCGTACTGCAATGTTTGTGATTTCAGATTTACAAAACTATCGTAACTCGATGTTTTCTGATTTTACTTGACTACTCTATTTATATTGGAAAATTTGAAACTTATTTTCCTGTTACTCAACACATAGGGGAATACCCCAGATTTTTTGTGAATTTAATTAATGAGTTTTCAAGCTATTTTCCTGTTCTTGAATACGATTTTCTGATTTCTGGCTGAACATATTTTCTGGTTTCAATTCAGTTTTGAGTTATGTTTTGGTGAAATACTATATGACTTATATATGTTTGTTGGATTCGGCCGGGAGTCTATTTTCTAGACCTTTTGACGGATTCAGGTTTGCATATTTGTAACAACGGGAATCTCAGTTTTACTGCAGTATGGTCTTACTATCCTGAACTAGAAATTTGGTTATTTTATCCTTTATGTGTTATCTTGCACCCGTACATGTTTATCTTGCAACTTGAACTTGTCACATGATCATGCCATGTAATTCTCGATATGTTTTGCACACCTACATGCCTGTTTGACAATAATAATAAATAATCAAGTCGGGGTTTAAGGAAAAGATCTAATAGTGGATAATTCAGAAACATGTACTCGGAAGGGGATCCACTGATCCTACGTGATTACTTGATACATGATACTTGATACGTGATTACTTGATACTTGCACGCAAGACATGTACTTACCACTTGCATAACTTGACACGTGATACATGATACATGATACATGATACATGATACATGATACCTGGAGCTTGAGCTCGATACTTGATACTTGTTCCTGAGTACACTGCCCTCTATGATCCACTATGAAATCTAAAGCGAAACGATTTGTTGTAGCAACCATGTAGTGCATGAAGTGCTAACTAGATAGTAATAACTACAAGACTTGATACATGATACTTGAACATGATACATGCTTACTTGATATGTGATTACATGATACATGAGACTTGATACTTGACACATGCTACATGATTACATGATACTTGATACTTGATGCTTGTTTACATGATCCTTGTTCACTTGACACTTGTTACATGCTACGTGTACTTGTTTACCTTATCATGCTAGTTGTTTTATTTTGTTATCATGCCTATTCCATGTTATTTGTTAGTTGTCCCCATGTAATTGTATCCTGCATTACAAGCGGCCCGTAACTTGCATTGACGAAAGTTTGTTTTCTTTTTCCTATTCCTGCAATTGTTAAATTGCAGATTTTGGAGAACTGGTACCAGATGGTGTTGGTAATATGAAGTATTAGTGCTGGATTTTGCTATTATTATTTTTTGTTGCTTGCTTTGAACAATTATATTTTGATACTTAGATTTATTTGTATTTGGGCATTGTGACCTAGGATATTTGACTTATTCAGATTGGGATTATTTGAGATTAATATATTTTGGTTTCAAGTATTCTTGTTGGTATTTTGGTTCATATGTGCATGTTGGTTGATTCTTTTTCTTCCGCCTCTGATCATTCTTGTGAGATCAATGTTGTAAAGATTCTTGAACAGCTTATGGATGATGAAAATCATTCGCTGGACTTTTATTGCGTATCCGTATTCCGTATTCTCTTTTGGAAAGTGGACCGTGACATGGTTTTTAATGGTATCAGAGCCCAAGTTTGGCTAATGTATTAGTTGCCTAATATATTAGACAAGCTTGGCTCGTACTGGGATTGGCTCAACATTTCACCAACCATGCATGCATAAATGAATTATTATCAACATTGATCTGGATGCTAATTGTTTTTGATTTTGTACAGACTATGGCTCGAAGAGGTTCTTCTCGTCCCCAGGATGAGCAGCCAGGGCTTGAGGCTGTCACCTCTGTGCTTGAGCGCTTGATTAACATGCTGCAAAATCACAGTGACTTGGTGATGGCTGCTTTGGAAGCTGCTCAGGTTCCTCCGCTTGCTGTGCATATGCAGGCAGCTTTTCCTTCCCATCCAGGAATAGTCACAGACTTTATGAGGTTGCATCCCGACAGGTTTTCAGGCACTGAAATGCCTTTGGAGGTTGAATAGTGGCTGATTCGGACTGAGCAACTACTCTTGGCAGCTAGAGTGGCAGATGCAGATAGGGTAGATGTGGTAGCCATCCAATTGGTGGACTTGGCTCATATCTGGTGGAGGTCCGAGTCCGAAAGGCTCGAACGACCGATCACTTGGGCCACTTTTACTAGGAGCTTCTTAGAGAAGTTCTTTCCTAGCAGCACTAGAGTTGTGATGGAGCAACAATTCCTAGCCATGAAACAGGTTGGTCGTTATTTCTAGTAATGGAAATTTGTTACATATTGTCCATGCAAGATTGTAACATAAGACTTTCTTGAAACAGGCTCCAGGTCTGTAGATGAGTACGCAGCTGAATTTACGAGACTTAGTCTTTTTGCAGCCGTTCTTGTGGCGAACAAAGAGGATAAGGCTCGTATGTTCATTTTGGGGCTTGAGCGAGATATCAAGGTGCATCTTGTCTCTCTTTGGTTGCGTACTTATGTTGAGGCTCTCGAGGTAGCTAGAGCTCAGGAGCAGGCTCGTAGTGGATTGGCTCCTTCTCAGCGAACTGTTCTGCACTTAGTTGCTAGGCCTTCTGGTGGGCCTGTTCGGAGACCTGTCCCTGTCCCTCTGGTCAGAGCAGCTCCTTACTCTTCTACGGGTCCCCTGGGAGTTGGTTTCTGCAACTTTTGCCGACTTCCAGGGCATGAGCGCAAGGATTGCCGACATGCAAATCGTCGCTATTTTGGATGTGGTGCTGCTGACCATTCGGTGCCCCGCAATTGGCTTTTCCAGCCAGGGATCCAGTTTAACTAGTTGTCGCAGCTCATGGTCCAGTTAGACCACCGCTTCCTCCACAACGCCAGATTGTCGGTCAGAGGACCGCTGCTGCCAGAAGAGGTTAGGCTTTCAACCTGACTGCTGCTGATGTTGAGCCAGCTGAGGGTGTGGTTGTAGGTATCTTTTGTTTTTGTTGTTTTGTTGTTTCTCTTTTGTTTCTTCTTTTCCTTTTTGCTTTATTTCTTTCTGTTTATCTTCTGCATTTTTGTTTTTCCTCACCCTGTTCAACCATTCTTTTCCTTGTCTCTTTTGATTTCTGTCTTAGGTGTTGTCCTTGTTTACTCTTTCCCTGCTCATATTCTTTTTTATTCCGGGGCAACCCATTCCTTTGGCTCCTCTCGATTTGTGGCTCGCCATCAGTTGTAGTGCAGCAACATGTCAGAGGTTTGGAACATTGTGACAGGTGGTGGAGTTTTCATTTGTTCCCGGGAGTGCAGTCAGTGTCCCGTAATTATTGGTAGCACAGATTTCTAAGCCAATCTAATTGTAATTGGGAATTCAGGATTTGACGTTATTCTGGGTATGGATTGGTTAGGTGAAACCCATGCCATTATTGATTGCCATGCCAAGAAAGTTGTATTCCGGATTCCAGATTGCACAGAGTTTGAGTTCAATGCCGGGAAGATGTGCCTTGGCCGAATTGCAGTTGATCAGGAAGTTTGTGCGATGGAGTTGCATTTAGGCTGTGAGGCTGTGCCTCTAGTAGTTCGGGATTTCCTGGATGTTTTTCCAGAGAATTTGCCTGGCTTACCCCATGATAGGGATGTGGAGTTCGGTATTGAAGTTCAGCCGGGTACGACACCTATATCGAAGAGTCCCTACAGGATGGCACCGGTTGAGTTAGCAGAGCTTAAGGTGCAGATTCAGGAGTTGTTTGATTTGGGTTTCATCAGACCCAGTGTTTCGCCTTGGGGTGCTCCAGTCCTTTTTGTCAACAAGAAGGATGGTAGTCATCAACTGTGTGTGGATTATCGGGAACTAAATAGTGTTACTATGAAGAACTGATATCCGTTGCCCAGGATCGATGATTTGTTTGATCAGTTAAGTGGGGCTGTTGTTTTCTCGAAGTTGGATCTTCGTTCTGGGTATCATCAAGTCAAAGTGAAAGCAACTGCTGTACAGAAGACTACTTTCAGGACCAGATATGGCCACTATGAGTATCTTGTGATGTCGTTCGGGATTACGAACGCGCCTGCTAAATTCATGAGTCTTATGAATCGGGTTTTTTCTCAGTCTTTGGATAGATTTTTGGTGGTCTTCATTAATGATATTTTGGTGTATTCTCGGAATCGGGAAGATCATGCTGAACATCTTATAGTAGTTCTGCAGACTTTGAGAGAGAATCAGCTCTATGGAAAACTCAGCAAGTGTGAGTTTTGGCTCGATATGGTTTCTTTCTTAGGGCACATTATCTCAGGTGATGGTATTTCTGTGGATCCTTCCAAGGTTGAGGCTGTGAAGGATTGGCATGTTCCCAAGTTAGTTTCTGAAGTTAGAAGTTTTCTTGGTTTGGCTGGTTATTATCGAAAATTCATCCAAGATTTCGAAGATAACAGGACCGTTGACTAAGTTAACTGGGAATGATCAGATATTCTGTTGGTCTGAGGAGTGTGGTGTGGCTTTTGTTGAGTTGAAGAACAGATTGATGTCAGCACTTGTGTTGACAATTCCAGATGGTTCAGGCGGATTTGTAATTCACTGTGATGCTTCTGGTAAGGGTCTTGGAGCGGTTTTGATGCAGAAGGGTTGAGTCATTGCGTATGCATCGAGGCAATTGATGCCGCATGAGAAGAACTATCCAACTCATGACTTGGAGTTAGCAGTAGTGATCTATGCTTTGAAGCTGTGGAGACATTATTTACTTGGGGACCGAGTGGAGATCTTTACAGACCATAAAAGTCTCAAGTACGTTTTCACCCAGAAGGAGTTAAACATGATGCAAAGGTGTTGGTTGGAACTTATGGCCGATTATGACATCAGTTTGCAATACCATCCTGGTAAAGTAAACTTGGTGCCTGATGCTTTGAGCAGGAGACCGACAGTCATGTTCTTGACTCAGTAGAGAGATCTGGTTGAGCAGATGCGGAGGTTGGAGTTGGAGGTTTTGTTGTCGAGTTCTGATCGGAGTTGTTTGGTGCTCCAGCTTCAGTCGTCTCTTGTTGATCAGATTAAAGAGGTGCAGGCTAGTGATGCACAGTTGCAGAGTTTTCGAGCTGAGGTTGAGTCTGGGTCCAGAACAGACATGGTTATTCATGCTGATGGATCGCTTCATTTTGGGTTTAGGTTATGTGTCCTGAAGGGCGAAGTTCGTCAGAGGTTGCTTGAGGAAGCCCATCAGTCATCCTATTCTATCCATCTCGGTGGTACTAAGATGTATCGGGATTTGAAGCTTTATTTCTGGTGGCATGGTATGAAGGGAGCTGTGGCTCGGTTTGTTGCTCAGTGTTTGATCTGCCAGCAGGTTAATGCAGAGCATCAGAGAACCACTGGACTTCTTCAACCGCTTCCTATTCCAGAATAGAAGTGGAAATACATCACTATGGATTTTGTGACTGCTTTGTCGAAGAGTCCGAAGGGTCATAATGCCATTTGGCTGATTGCCGACCGTTTAACGAAGAGTGCTCACTTCATTCCTTTTTGTGTCGAGCAGTCTACTGAGAGCCTAGCTGAGAGGTATATGCAAGAGATTGTTAGACTTCATGGGGTTCCAATTAGTATTGTATCCGACCGGGATACGAGATTCAGATATCAATTCTGGGAGAGTCTTCATAACAGTTTGGGGAGTAAGTTAAAGTACAATATAGCTTTTTATCCCCAAACTGATGGACATTCAGAGAGGACCATACAGATTCTTGAGGACATGTTGGGGTCCTGTATGCTTCAGTTTGGTGGATCATGGGAGGACCATTTGCATCTCGTAGAGTTCTCGTACAATAACATCTTTCAAGCCAGTATTAAAGCTACTCCATTCGAGGCACTCTATGGACGGAAGTGCAGATCGCCAGTGTGTTGGGATGATATTGGTGAGAGGAAGTTGTTGGGTCCAGTGTTGATCACCAGGATAATTGATGCAGTGGGTCAGATCAGGAAGCATTTGCAGGCAGCTCGGGATAGGCAGAGGCGATGAGCCGATTCCCATCAGAGAGCTTTGGAGTTTGTGGTTGGTGACCATGTTTTCCTAAAGGTATCGCCTTGGCGGGGTGTCATTCGGTTTGGTGGTGGGGGCAAGCCCAGCCCGAGATTTATTGGACCGTTGGAGATTTTGGAGTGAGTAGGCAAGGTGGCCTATCGTCTTGAATTGCTGCCAGCTTTATCAGGAGTGCACGAAGTTTTCTATGTCTCACAACTCAGGAGATATATCCGAGATGAGAGCCACGTGATCGACTATTCTGAGTTGACCGTTCGGCCGGATTTGACTTGTGAGATTCTGCCAGTTGCTATTGTGGATCGGCGAGAGAAAGTGCTTAAGAACAAGGTCATCAAGCTGGTTCGTGTTGCTTGGAATCCTCACTCGCCCGGTGAGTCGACTTGGGAGCTGGAGAAGGAGATTCAGTAGAAGTTTCCTCATTTGTTTAAGTTGTTCTGTTTTGTTCTTTTTGGTTTTTTTTTGGGTTACCCTATGTATCTTCTTGTTTGAATTTCGAGGACGAAATTCTTCTTGTTAGGTGGGTAGGATTGTAACCCCTATTTTTCATTTTGTGTATTTTTGAGTGTATTTTCTTTTACCTTGAATTTGGTTCCGTTGTATCTATTTTGGACCGTATATTGAATTTTATTTTCAATATATATTCTTTTATTATTTTTGATCTCTTTTATTTGAATTCTTGATTCTTGTTCGTCTCTTGTTTCGTTCCTTTTGATCGAGATGTTGTTATCTTCTCTATTTTATTTGTTCATACCCTACATTATATTTTCTATTATTCTGTTCATTTTTTCCCTATCTATATTTTTGCTTGAATCCTTAATACCCATTTTAATTCTCTAAGCCATCCACTTAACCAATACCCAACTTTCACAAATCCATTCCTATTAAAACTCTACATTATTATTCTATACCCAGACTAACTAATCCCACCTATACACTTTTCCCTACTCACTACCCGACCCGTTAGCCTAAAACCCACACCCGAAAATTTCCCTACCCTATTTCTGCCATCACTATCTACCCCCCTACCTCTCTAACCTAATAACCCAACTATATATAAGAAAACCCATGCAACCCTATTTCCCCCATCCCTTTCCGTCGCTCCCTTACTCTCCCGTCTGCCTCCCCAACTCCTGAACCCTTGCTCCTTCACCCTACTCCGCTGCACCCTCTCTCCGTCCTTGCCTCCCACTCTGTTTCTGTCGTGCGCCAGCCGTAGGCAGCCAGCCGCCCCCTCCCATTCTGTCCCTGTATCTGTCAGTGCCAGGCAGCGACAACGGCAGCCTCTCTCAGCCGTCGTCGTTCCCTCGTGCTCTCTCGTGCATGCTTTTGTGTTCGTCGAGGTTGTGTGTGCTCGCTTTGTGTCTTTGGGTTATGTTCTTGTTGGTTAGTGGGTTTTGTTCGTGGGTTTTTGTTCGTGGTTTTCGTTCGTGGTTCGTTGAGTTCGTTGGCCGGGAATCCATTCGTTGTGTTTGTGTTCGTGCCCCGGGATCCGTTCCCGTTATTCTTGATCTTTGCACCGTTTCCGTTATCGGTTAAGGCAAGTAACTTGTATTAAATTTCTTTGTAAATACAAGTACTAAATACTGTTTGTATTGTAGTTGGGTTCTAGAGAGAATTTGTGTGTGAATACCCTTGTTTATATTGTCTCTATTGTGATAATTTGACCATAGTTGGCTGACGACACATATGACATGAATTAACCTAGGGTTGACCACTTTTGACATGTATGTTCATGCTATTTTGAGATATCCAGGTTTGGTGTGTTATTCGTGATAGACTTGTATTGGACTTGTGAATTACTCTATAACATGTTGCTTCGATATCTAATATACTCTATTTCATATTTGGTTGTGTTTTGGATGAGTTCTATGTGAACTAGTGGATTTTGTGCATATGAGATATTTTCAGTTTTGCTGACTTTTCGGTTTTGATCAGTATTTTAGACCCTATTAAGGTTAGTATTTGAAAATATTTTGTGAACATGATTTGTAGAGAATTCTTTCTATTTTCTAACCCTTTTGACGGATCTCAGTTACGATTTACGGTTTGTGTGTTATGTCTATTTTACTACACTTGTGTCGAAAGATTTCCAAATTCTGTTTTCTATGATTTCTGAAGAGTAATCTATTTTTATTATGGTATTAAAATTATTATTTTGATCTGATATTTTGCTCAGTATTTCTAGACTTGATCAGGGTTTATCCATAATTTTTGTGGATTTATTTGAGATGTTTTACAAACCTTTTCTTGCTTGCAAACAAAGATTTTATATGCAGAATTTTACTACTATTCAGTAAAGAACTTGATTTTCGACCGATTTCTACTTGCTTTTTCCAAATTATTTCCAAATATGAAAGTTAGCCTACTATATCTATTTTATTAACCTTTTGGCGGATTTGGATTTCGATTTATGGTTTGTGAGATATTGCTGTTTTCGTACTACAGTGTTTGTGATTTCAGATTTACAAAACTATCGTATCTCAATGTTTTCTGATTTTACTTGACTACTCTATTTATATTGAAAATTATGAAACTTGTTTTCCTGTTACTAAACACATAGGAGAATACCCCAGATTTTTCGTGGATTTAATTAATGAGTTTTCATGCTGTTTTTCTATTCTTGAATGTTATTTTCTGATTTCTGGATGAACATTTTTTTTTGTTTCAATTCAGTTTTGAGTTATGTTTTTGTGAAATACTATATGTCTTATATATGTTTGCTGGATTCGGACGGAAGTCTATTTTCTATACCTTTCTACGGATTCAAGTTTGCATATTTGTAACAACGGGAATCTCAGTTTTACTGCAGTATGGTCTTGCTGTCATGAACTAGAAATTTTGTTATTTTATCCTTTATGTGTTATCTTGCACCCGTACATGTTTATCTTGCAACTTGAACTTGTCACATGATCATGCCATGTTATTCTTGATATGTTTTGCACACCTACATGCTTGTTTAATAATAATGATAAATATTCAAGCCGGGGTTTAAGGGAAAGATCAAATAGTGGATAATTTAGAAACGTGTACTCGGAAGGGGATCCACTGATCCTACGTGATTACTTGATACATGATGCTTGACACGTGATTACTTGAAACTTGCACGCAAGACACATACTTGCCACTTGCACAACTTGACACGTGATACATGATACATGATACATGTTACTTGGAGCTTGGAGCTCGATACTTGATACTTGTCCCTGAGTACACTGTCCTCTATGGTCCACTACGAAATCTAAAGTGAAACTGTTTTTTGTAGAAACCATGTAGTAAAAATCGGGATGCATGAAGTGCTAACTAGATAGTAATGACTACAAGACTTGATACATGATACTTGAACATGATACATGCTTACTTGATACTTGATTACATGATACATGAGACTTGATACTTGACACATGCTACATGATTACATGATACTTGATACTTGATGCTTGTTTACATGATCCTTGTTCACTTGACACTTGTTATATGCTACTTGTACTTGTTTACCTTACCATGCTAGTTGATTTATTTTGTTATCATGCCTATTCCATGTAATTTGTTAGTTTCCCACATGTACTTGTATCCTGCATTACAAGCGGCCCGTAACTTGCATTGACGGGAGTTTGTTTTCTTTTTACTATCCCTGCAATTGTTAAATTGTAGATTTTGGAGAACAGATACCAGATGATGTTGGTGATATGAAGTATTAGTGCTGGATTTTGATATTATTATTTCTTGTTGCTTGCTTTGAACTATTGTATTTTGATACTTGGATTTATTTGTATTTGGGCATTATGACCCAAGATATTTGACTTATTCAGATTAGGATTATTTGAGATTAATATATTTCGGTTTCAAGTATTCTTGTTGATATTTTGGTTCATATGTGCATGTAGGTTGATTCTTTTGCTTCCGACTCTGATCATTCTTGTGAGATGTTGTAAAGATTCTTGAACAACTAATGGATGATGAAAATCATTCGCTGGGCTTTTGTCACATATCCGTATTCCGTATTCTCTTTTGGGAAGCGGGGCGTGACTGGTCAAGTTCCCTTTAACCTGTGCTAAATCCCTGCTTAGACCAACATCGGATCATGTGCCTTTAGTTCTGTCGTCGGGAAAATTAATTGGGGCAGACCTAAGAAATTCAGGTTTGAAAAGGTTTGGTTGGAAATCCAAGGATTTCATCACATGGTCATGGAATGCTGGGCTCTTCCAACTAGAGGAACCGTGGTGGATGCAGTTTGGTGCGAGAAAAATTGCAGTTTGTACACTAGACTGCAAAAATGGAATCGAACGAGATTCACGCACATTTGGAGAGCTAAGGAGTCAATCCTAGAAGGAATCGATGACCTAGAGAAATTAGAGGAAACCAGAGACCTTTCTCAAGATGAGAGGAATCAGCTTCTATTGCTTAGGGAAAACATTGCCCAAATATATAAATTTGAAGAAATTAAATGACAACAAAGATCTTAAATCTCCTGGATCATGGAAAGAAATGCGAATACTTAATTCTTCCACAGAGTTGCCAGTGCTAGATGTCGATCCAACCTAATTCACTCTGTCTCTACAAGGAACTTCTTGAAATGACGAAGGGGAAATCAAAAGGGAATTTCAGTCCCATTATAAGGAACTTCTTGAAATGTGACCAATGACTTGGGAAATGTGCTCAAGTCGCTCGTAGATGTGTTCTCAGATGAGGAGGTAAAGGAGGTTATTTCTCTGATGGGGAGGGAGAAAACGCTCGGCCCGGATTGTTTCTCGATCTTGATTTACGAAACCTTCTGGGAAGCAATCAATGATGATTTGCTTGCCTTGTTTGCAGAGTTCTATAATCACAGACCCAAATTGGGCAGACTAAGTTATGCAGAAGTCATGCTTATCCCCAAAAAAAGATGAAGCAACCCGGAATAGGGGACTCTTGCCCTATCAGTTTACTTAACTGTTCAGTTAAGATTATTACCAAGATCCTCACAGATCGGCTAAGACAGGCTATGGATAGGTTGATTTGTAAGGAACAAACTAGTGTGACCAAAGGCCGTTGTATCTTGGACTGTGTCGCTACGGTCGAGGAAACCATTCACCTGTGCCATTTTTCTAACAATAAGAGTTTCCTTCTCAATTTGGACTTTCAGAAAGCCTACGACTCGGTGGAATAGGACTGCGTTCTAGAAGCAGTTAAAGGTCACGGTTTTAGGGACAGATGGATCAGGTGGATTCAACACTGCCTCGCCACTAGAATAACTTCCATTATCGTTAACGGTTCAAAGGGCAATGGTTCTCATGCAAAAGAGGGTTACGACAAGGGGACCCATTGTCCCGTCTCCTTTTGACCATTATGGTGGAGGCGCTTACAATCATGTTAGATAACTGAAAGCAGGCAAAATGGATCAATCCGGTGATCAATGGAAGAAATCGCTTTGATTGTACCATCCTACAGTATGCGGACGAAACACTTTTTTCCGTAATGGAGATATGGGGGAGTATGTCATCTTCAAAGGAGTGCTTTACTGTTTTGAGGCTTGGTCTAGATTGAAGATGAACTTCCACAAGAGTGGGCCTGTACCCATTGCCTTTTTCGCTGAGGAGGCCGGGGTACATTCTAACATCCTAAATTGTCAGGTTAATAGTTTCCCTATCAAATACTTAGGCTTACCTTTCCGACCAGATAAGTTAAGGATATCTGATTGATTCCCAATCATTGATTGGGTAGAGAATAGCCTAGGCTATCTGATTGAAAGGTAAATCTTTATCTATGGGTGGGAGAGTCACCCACATCAATTTGGTACTCTCTAATTTGCCTACTTACTACCTGTTATTCTTTGAAATGCCGAGATGGGTTATTCATAGGATCGACCAGATTCAGAAGCACTTTGGAGCTGATGCTAGGGGGGTTACCAACTGAACATATGGGAAAAAGCTTGTATGAAAAAAATCCATAGGGGTCTGGGTATTATCGATTTGCGAGACATGAATTTGGCCCTCCTAGGGAAGTGGTGGTGGAAAGTGTACGACCCCAATGGCGAAGGATGGCAGGAGTTCGTTCAGTTCTACTTACAAGGGAAAGGAACGCGACAACTGGGTTTCGGGGTGGAACTTCTTGGTTCTGGAGAGGGATTTCTAAGGCCTTTGAACCGTTTGCTAGTTGTGTATCTTCATTCATTGGTAACGGTCACCTAACTAAATATTGGTGGGACAAAAATGGTGGGAGACCACCTGTTAACAGATTTTTTCTCAGATCTCTATGAGCTTCCCTCACACCCGCACATCATGGTGGCTAAAGCGTGGAAAAGGGGTGCTTGGAAGTTGCGGTTTAAACAGCGTCTGGATCAAGCCTCCCAAGTGAGACTAGAGGAACTACAAACTCTTGTTGCACTAACAGGGGTCAAATGCTTAGCTGGATCTGATCGGAAAGTGTGGGAGCTGGAAAAAGATGGAAAATTCTTCGTTCGATCCTGTACAACCGGTTACACTTCCGATGTTGTAGGCTGAAGTGGTCTATCATAATTTGAAAAGTCAAAGCACCCCTAAAGGTTAAAATCTTCATTTGGCTTGGGCTTAATGATGCTATATTGACTAGAGAAAGTCTGACTAAATGACAACCTAATTTGGTAACATCTTGCGAATTTTGTAACACTGGAATCCAGAGAACACCTTTTCTTGGAATGTAACAGAAGCAAAGCGGTCTTGGTCGAAGTTTTAAGGGCACTTGGCACTAATGCGTATCCATTAGCTTACGAGGATCTATGGATTGGTCAGAAGTTCTTTGTCGAGAGAAGGAAGATGAGATGCGCCTGGTATATTGATATTGTTGTCCCGACCTGAGTTCTTTGGCTCGATAGGAATAACTTTTACTTTCGTGGGTAACAGTTTTTCTAGCAATTTATATCATATTGTGCATCTTATATCTTTTTAGGCCAATGCAGCTACTTCGGGTCCGAGAGAAATAATTGTCAGGGCCTTCCAGGTCGAGGAGTACGATGATGAGGAAGTTGTGATTGGTCCGACCCTAGAGTGAGCCCCAGTGTTCGAAGATCCCACCCTCTAGGAACTTGTTGGAGGGACCTCATATGTATTGATTGTACTCCTTTTACTCTATATGTTGTTGCTTTTGTTCTTCCCCTCCTATGTTAGTTGGAGGTACTATGTTTTATTTATTGTATGATTTTCTTTGTTTTTATACTTTACCCAGTCCATTAAATTATTTTGTTAATTTCTTATTAATAAAATACGGTGGTTGTATTATACCTTTTTTTTTTTTTTTTATGAGAACGGATAGTCTCACAACTCCAGCCACACCAAAAATGAATATATATAAACACAATAAGTTACAAACAGAACACAGTTTTACAAGAAGTAAAACTAGCAAAAGTCGCGTAATGAAAAACGATAATTAAACAAAAGAATGTACAAGAATAAAGAAAGTTACAAGAATAAAGAGTAAAAGCTCCAGGATAAAGAAAGTGGCGATGCTGGCTGCTGACACCGGAAGCAACTGCGGAGGCGAGCAAATCAGATAGCAAGCTGAGAGGGGAAGACATCTATCGACGATCGAGCTTAGCACGACAAACAGCAGGGATGGAGACCAAAACTGATCGAAACTGGGAGGGGCAGCATAGTATATGCGAATCCCGGAGGGATTATAAAGCACCTGCGAAGCATCCCCACTCGGGATACGATCCCTACACAAGGGAAACAAAAGAAAACCAGAAGCACTGGTGACAATTATCATCAAGACACCGACACATCAGTGCCAACCTGAAAACCGGCAAGACAACTGCGCTGGCACAGTCACAGCGCGACTGCCAAACAGTAAACACAGCAAAAATGCTGTAAACAACACAATGTAAAATTGAGATGTTCCACGAACTACCTTTAGCCAAGATCAGAACAGCAACTCAAACGAGCACATGAAGAACATGCACAAATATCTGAGCGAAGAATAATAATAATGAGACAACACAAGCCTAAGATAATCCGAACAGACAATTCAACAAGCTATATCAGACATAGCACAGACAACACCCCAAACCGCCGCACAAGCAGAACAAACAGCGCAAGAAGTCAGGAAACCACATAGGGGACAGTAAATTCTCCCACATACTTAAACAGCCAAAATCCAAACTTATAGACAAGCCAAAAGAGGAAAAGAAGAGAGGGAAAGAAGAAAGTAAGCTGCCAACTAAGCTAAAACCCATAGGTACCAAAAGATGGAGAAACAGCAACATCACAGCAAAATGCAAAGAAGCCAGCAGCTCCACTAGAGGGAGATCAGACCTGCGAGAGAAACAGGGAGAAGAAAATCATAAAGCTGGAAAAGAAAAAAGTTAAGCACTTAAGAATAATAAAGCTGGGGAAATAAAGCTTGTAAGTTACAGAGACAACGAACAGAATCGTTTAATCTTTGATAATCAAGAGAAGCTCTGCCTTTGAAGCTCGGACCTGAGCTCCAGAGCTTAAATAAGAATAAAAAGTCATCAATCAATGCCACTGAGGGAGAGCTGCGATGCTCAAACAATCTCTTGTTCCTTTCCTTCCAAATCATCCAAATGATGATTTGAACAGACAAAATCCACGCGCTACAGTACGAGGCATTCGATGGTTTTAAAGACCAGCAAGCAACTAAGGTGGGAGGGGTAGAACCCGTATCCCAAGCAAGAGAACAGACCCTCCACAAAGGGAGGATGATGGGGCACTGAACAAAAAGATGATTAACATCTTCCGTGTGCTGAACACAAAGCGGGCAAAGCTGCCCCCAAGCTAAATTCCTTCTGTTAAGCACTTCCACGGTGAGCAGTTTGCTGTGATACGCCAGCCACAAATTGATCTTCACCTTAAGGGGGGCGGCAGATCCCCATATAAAATTTGCAACCGATGATTGAACGCCCCTAGAGTTAAGAAAGTTGTAAAAAGATTTAACAGAAAAAGAACCGGATACAGTCCAGCGCCAAGCAATCCCCTCACTAGACCTCCATTCGGAGTTATTGAGGTGAGCGATGAGATCATTAAAACTCTCTGAGAGAGAGGGTGGGAGATCAATCACGAATGGAATGATCCAATGTCGAGTGTCATCAATCAAAGTGAAAGACTCTGCAACCGTTGCAGACGGGTCGGCAGCCAGGCGAAATAAAGAGGGATACCCAGATGAGAGTTTGATGTTACCGCTCCATAGATCCGTCCAGAATTTCGCTCTAGACCCGTCCGCGCAGGTGCGAGAGATACTACAGTGGAAAGCGGCTGATGCCTTCCAGACACCTTTCCAGAAAGGAGAGGCTAGGCGATTAACGGTCGCTGGAAACTCCCACCAATAGCAGGAAAGAGACTGATAATTCTTGATACACCGAATCCAGGGTAAGTTATCACGATTATGAAGGTGCCACAACCATTTACCTAAAAGGGCGATGTTATGGTTTCTGAGATCCAGTACACCCAGCCCTCCTTCCGCTTTGGAAGTGCAAATCATTTTCCATTGGCAAAGGTGGGATCCGGGTTTAAAGGAGGAGGATCCAGTCCAGAAAAAGTTACTTCTGATTTGATCAATCCTCTTAATCACCCAGGAGGGGAGATAGTAGAAGGACATCAAATAAAGAGGCATGGCAGAGAGTACCGAATTAATAAGGATTAATCTACCACCTCGGGAAAGCACTTTACCTGACCACACATTGAGCCTGGCTTCCACTTTGTCAATAAGTGGAAACCAGTCCGCTCTATGCAACTTGCCCCATCGAAGGGGGATGCCTAGGTAAGTGATAGGAAATGATGCTATGGGACAATTAAAGAAATTGGAGATCTCAGCCTGTCGGTTAGGCGAACCGCCCAACCAAAGAACCTATGACTTTTGGAAATTGATCGATAGTCCCGAGGCTGATTCGAAGCAGTAAAGGAGAAGTTTGAGATTCCTAAGGGAATGGGCGTTTGGTTTAGTGAAAATAATAGTGTCATCTGCATATTGCAGGTTAAGAACTCCCTCGAAGTGGGGAGAATGACCGAGACCCTCGATCATTTGCGACCTCCAAGCATGCCTAAGGAGCTTGCTAAAAACGTCGGCTACGAGGGAAAAGAGAAGAGAGGAGAAAGGGTCTCCTTGACGGAGACCACATTTGATTTTAAACTTGTGACCTTCCGAACCATTGATAAATAACGAAGAGGTACCTGAATACAAGCTGGATTTAATCCACGCAATCCATTTGGGACCAAACCCACGGTAGGTGAGAATGTCAAGAAGAAAGTCCCAATTAACATTGTCATATGCTTTTTGAAAGTCAAGTTTGAGAAGGATGCCTTCCATTTGGGATCTATGACAAAGGGAGATGATTTCCTGAACCGAAGCTACACTATCTAGAATAAATCGGTCCTTGATGAATCCCGATTGGGCCGAGTCAATCAAAGGAGAGATGATCGCACTCAGTCTAGCCGAAAGGACTTTCATTATGATTTTGAAAGAGGTGTTGATCAAACTGATGGGCCTGAAGTTAGTCAATAAGTGTGCTCCCGCAAGTTTGGGGATTAGCACAATGTGCGCATAATTGATGCGATCAAATGACAAATTGCCCTGATGAAGGTCTTGAAACATTTTAAAAAGATCTTCCTTAAGCCAATCCCAAAATTTTTGGAGAAAGAAGGTGGGGAACCCATCGGGCCCCGGAGCGGAGTCACTTTTTAAAGCAAAAACCGCAGATTTAATTTCTTCCAGGGAGAAAGGGGCCTCAAGCGATGAAAGGTCGTGAGATTGGTTACCGTAAATTTGGAACCAATCGAGCTCTAAAGAGCGATGTTTCGGCAAGCCAATAAGGTTTTTATAAAAAGAGTGGAATTCCCAGTGAATATGCCCATCGCAGGTAAGATCCACCCCCTGAACGGAGATTGAGGAGATACGGTTGCAACGTTGCCTATGTGAGGCAAAGTTCTGAAAGAATGCCGTATTGGCATCTCCCTCTTTCATCCACCTAATCCTAGCTCTTTGAGCCCATTTAATATGGTCTTGATAGAGGATCTCGGAGTAATCTTGCTTGCAAGATCGACGCTCCGATCAAAAGGATTCGGGTAAGGGCCCGAACTCTTCCATTTTGTCGATGGACTCAATAGATTGAAGAAGGAAGTTTTTGAGGAAATTAGTATTGCTTTGTCTCTCGGAGCGCCAGATTTTGCAACCATGCTTGATAGCATGGAGTTTAAGAAGGATATTACCCAGCCCGGAAGAACCGGTGACAGAGGCGAGACATTCCACCACGAGACTGATAAAAAGCTGATCTTGTAGCCAGAGCTTTTCAAAACGAAATTTGTGCTGCTGGTTGAAGGGAAAGTTGGAATAGAGAACGATCGGGACGTGATCTGAAGAGGGATTGGGAAGGGCATGTGAGAAAGAATGCTGGAAACGAGAAATCCAAGAATGCGAGACCAGGAAACGATCAAGTTTGGCAAAGGTCGGGGGATTATGTTGGTTGGACCAAGTGAAGGACCTACCAGAGATAGGTAAATCAGTTAATTGCAATTCCCGAATACAGTCGTTAAAAATGCAAGATTGGGAATTAGAAAGGGTTGGGTTAGACCTTTCAGAAACAAATCGAGTGACATTGAAATCACCGCAGAAAAAGCAGAGATCACTGGACAAACTTTATAACGAAAGAAATTCGTTCCAGAAAGAGGACCTCCTCTCAGGAGAAGAGGGGCCATACACCGATATCACCGTAAGGGGACGATTAAAGGTAGTCCATTGCAGTTGGACGATGAGGAAGAAATTAAGACGTTGCACCGCGATAAGCGAGAAACATGTTTCCTTGAAGCCGAAAAGGATCCCTCCCCTAGAACCAGTAGCGTCAAGTGAGATCCACTTGGAAATCGTGGATCCACCTAAGGCTCTCAAGGTTGAGAGGGAGGGCGATGCCAATTTTGATTCTTGGATGGAGATAATGTCACAGCGAGAAGATAAGATTAAATCAAAGATCGCCCGTTGTTTGGACGGGCAGTGAAGACCACGGATGTTCCATGATACACTAATCATGAGTGCGATGGTGCTCCAGGACTCTAAGACGTTCCTGCCTCCTGAGGGAGTTAAGGCAAGGGGAGTCAGCTGGGTCAATCAGGAATCCCAAGTCCTGCGCCAAGGTGGCAAGTTCGCTATTAGAAAGCGAATCAAAAATGGGACAGTAGATTGACCCTAACTGGTTGAGAGTAGACAGTGGTGACTGGACGGACGGAGAAGACTGTCCGGCAGAATTGATCGGACTGAATCTATCAGGGGAGCAACACGCATCGGCGGCCAGGATTTTTTTAGCCTTAAGACGCGCATTGGACCTGATAATACGATGGGGCACCCTTAAGGGGAGCACGAGCTTGGAGACGGGGGACCCTACCTCCTGTAAGGAAGGGGAGGGTAAGGTCACAGTACCCAAAGAGGACGAATAATTAGGGTCGAGACGGGATATGAAGGTCCCCGTGGGACCCGAGAAAGGGCAATCAGAGGGGTGGAGGATGATAGGGGGGAGGAGCCCCAAAATACCCCGGGCCTTCATCACAAGCGATGGAGACATCCAACCGCGGAACGAAGTCCCGAATGGGCTAACCCCAATACTGGGTAAGCGAGAGGTCGGTACAGTAATAGTAAGAGGCAGGAAGCCCAAATGAAGAAGCTTAAAAATACATTTCGCAACTAAGAAAAAAACTATAGGGGAAAACATAGAAACAGAGAAGGAGAATACCTGCTTGGATTGGCCTCCACGCGAAAGTTCAGCTTCCTCCTCTAAAAGTAGGGGATCTTGGTCCATCCAAGCCGCATCTTTGTGGGATGACGACAGTTTGGTCTTTAAAGGGGAGAGAGCAGGATCAGACTTCCTCGGAGTGGGGAAGTGTGCGAGCTGTTGGAATCTCTCCCAATCCGACGCAAAATGTTGGTTGACTTCCCACGCTGGCCAGCCTGATGAAGGATCCTTACTCTTAGCAGAGGGAGGGGAAGCTTCCAAAGAAGCAGAGGAGGAAAGCAAAGCTGGCTGTGGGAACTTGGGGGGACGGGGAGTGGCAGTCTCAGAAGGCTGAGAGGTCGGCACAGGAGCCGTAGGTGCTCCCTTCGCAGCTTGAATCTCCGGGTTAATCCAGACTAGGATGGGGGCCTTAGTCGAAGAAATCTTCGGAATGGTAGGAGAGACTGCCGGCCTGCGGTGGAAGGAGAACTTACTGCCAGCAGCACTCAAGCTACCCACTTTCGCTGCAGCGCTCTTTCCCTTAGAAGAAGACGCACCACCAGGGTGAAAAGAGGAGGAAAGATCAGAGCCAAAGGCTGGCGCAGCAGTCCCGGAGCGGGAGAGAGGAGGGAATTCGGTAGCAGAAACAGGATCGTGATAATGTACCGATACAGTGAAGGAGGAAATGCCATCAGATAAACAGAAAGCTTCTATACGATTAGGGCGATTGGGGCATCGAAATATAGCCTCGACCTGCAGACTGCCAAAGGCCAGCCTCGCCTTAGAAGAGATGCTCACAATGTCACCGATGCACTTGGCCATATCTCCTACTAATCGGAGCGAGTCGCAAAAGGGAGGAAGCCCAACCAGAGAGACTTTAAGGTCTGAGGTATTGAGGTCCTTCGATGGGAGAGGGATCTGCACCCATTGGCGAACATAGAGGGAGATGCCACCAATTGCAAGGGACGGGTTCGCAATTAGATCTTCCAGCATCTTTGGAGAAGGACATCGGATGACCATGTCACCATTAGAACAATTGTAGAGAACCCAATCTCAATCCTTGATGTTACAGAAATTGCTAAGGAAGGAGTTTAGAGTGAAGAAAGGCACAGAGCCTCCAATGAAGGAGATGGCTCCATAGGTGCCAAAGAACTTCAAGCGATCCGTCAGGTCCGCCTTAGGGAGGAAAACTTGGGTGACAGCCTGCTTGGTGATACGGCTGGGAGGATCCGAGGATGCCGGAGGAGGGGGATGGGAGCTATCGCACATGCGATGATCCAGAGGAGGAGTGGGGAGCAACGGAGCGGTGGAAATCGAGGGTTGCTTCTGAGAGCTAGAAGATTTGGGGGGAGGCAACTTGCTACGAAGTGCAGAGAGGTCCACTGCGCTAAGCACTTGATCTGAAATAGGTGCTCCTCTTGGGAGCCCTAGGATTTTTTGGAGAGCGAAACATCGGTGCTTAGCATGCCCAGCTTTAAGGCAGAAAATACATTTCATTTTGTTAGGGCAATAGAGTTTGATATGGCGGTACTGAAGGCAGCGAAAACAAACCGGCCGATGGCGAAGAGAGTGAGAAGAGGAGTGAGAAGGAAGGGATGGGAAAGGTAAGGCAGCAGAGCGGGAAGAGGCAGATGAAGAGACCAGCGGAAGCTTCGTGATGTTGGGCCTTAACGGGGCCGAAACCGCCGGCCCATTATAGGATGAAGGGTTGAAAGGAGGATAAATGTGATCTGAAACAATTTTTTTCTTTTTAACTACTTCCACCCACTGTAAATCCATGGGCCAACCGCTCAGATGGCCCACTAACAAAAATAATACTGAAAGAGAGAATGTGGGAGGAAGAAGAACCTGGTTACAACCAAGGTGAGAAGGCAGCGAACTGCCAAAACGTAAGAGGGGAAGGAGGAGGGGAGGAGAGGAAGAAAAACGCTACTGAGAGCGTGGATGGTTGGGACCACCGAGAGTAAAGAGCTCTGTAGGAGAAGAGAGCCAGGTGGTGATACAAGCTCCAGCGTTGGAGAAACAGCACAGGGAAGAGGGCTAAAAAAACACTCACCCAACGCGATTGGGGAGCCTCAAAGAGGAGAAGATACACTAAAGAAACGATACACACGCCCCAGAGTTGGGCACCAATCAAGCACAAACAGAAGAAACGTAACAAAAACTAGCTATGAAAACAGAATAAAGAGCAAACTTACAGTGCCACGGCGAGCAAACCGACTGAGTGGAACCAAAGTTCCAATACCTGTGAGGGAACGCTGAGTAGCTAGGGGAAGGGGACACAAAACGGAGCGAGACAGGTCTGGTGCGGCTGAGATAGTCGACGGTCAGAACTGGATCTGGTGAAGGCGGATCGCGTTAACCAAGAACCAGAAGGGGGAATGAGCCTCAGCACTGAAAACGGAGGGAGCGGCGCTGAGATGAAAAGGGTTTGTAGAGAAGGAGGAGAGGAGAAACTTTAAAGAAGAGCGGAAGGGGATCAGATGATCTAGCAGGGCAGATCTGATCGCTCAAAGGGAGGAGGAAGAGAAACTTCTTTTTCGCTCAAGGGTTTGTATTATACCTTTTCTCTAAAAACCAAAATCCAAACACCACCTTTTATGAAATATAATACTAGATAGTACTGAAATAACATTTCCCCTTGTCTCATTACAAGTGCCATTTTGGAATTAATGGTAGCTCCAACCCACTATAACCTATGCAAGTAATCTTACTTCCAAACTCTCTGTTCTATGGAATCGTGGATCATTTCATAAGCTTTGGAATATGAGCATTAGAATCATTTCATTTCTTATGGGTACTTGCAGTATTATACAACTGTTGATAGTATGACTATTCTGTAGTAGTCAATCTCAACTGTTTTATGATTAGGCTAAAATTAAAAAAAATCTCTTAAACTATCTTCACATATATATATATAAAATCTCACTCACCTTTTTTTTAATGCAGAAAACCACACTTCAAATATGAGTGCGAAAAATCACACCATGAATCTGTTAGGGTTCTGTTATTTTGTGACCACGTGCAATGCACGTGACTTATAAAATGACGAAATTACCCCATTTATTCAGAACCCATTCTTAGGCTAAAATTTAAAAAAAAAATCCCTTAAACCATCTCATATATGCAGAAAACCTCACTCACATTTTTTTTATAAAGAAAACGCACTCAATTATGGATGCGAAAAACCACCCATATAACAGAACCCTAACAGAGTCATGGTGTGGTTTTTCGCACCCATAGTTAAGTGTTGTTTTCTGCATAAAAAAAGTGAGTAAGATTTTCTGCATATATGGAATAGTTTAAGGATTTTTTTTTAGTCTTATGATTATTTATGATTATGACTGTTTAATGATTATGACAATTAAAAATATGTTTATCTATACTTTAAATATTCGCAAAATCTATTAGTTTTAGTAATATAATAAATTGACATCTATAAAGAAAAGCCTTCAAATAACTTGACTTTTTTTTAATACCCGTAGTTTATAGTATTATAGATTTAATGGATGGATTGGATCATCTAGATAAAACCACACAATATGAATATCACTACAATATATATCTTACAAGAGTGGGGCTGTATCTTACAAGAGTAGGGCTTCCTTTACTCAGTAGTGTATATATTACTCAATTGAGAATCTCAGCGTATGCAAAAAGAAAAACAAAAAACTTATCTGTGTACCACGTGCCACATACCACCGAAGGTGACCAAACAAACCACAATTCTCTAAATAAACCAAAACATATTGCGAGCCTGAAAACACTATTCCAATCGACTGAATTCTATGTAATCCTACTTTCAATAACAACATGAAAACCTTTTTATCATTCAAATGGAATCAGCTATATGAATATGAATTCTGATTTTCTATTATGCTAATAATTCTGGTTTTCAACATGTAAATCCTACTTCTAAACTCTATATATTATTCTGTGGAATCCCAAGACCGTTTCATAAGAGCATAAACAGTGGTTGGCTAATAGCCCAATTTTTTCAAAAAATAGAAAAAAAGAGTATGCAGTCATTGGCTAAATACCCATATTTTGGGTTTGAGGGATACATCGGTCGGCTATATTGAGAAGAAGATATAGGAATTTGAAAATATAGTCGGAGGAACGATGATTTTTCGTCCGGTGACTAAAAAAAAAATATCGAACAAAAGATCATCTTTCGTTGTTTTTTTTTTTAAATAGATCATACGAAAATATCATATTTTTTTTACGATCAGACGGGAAATTATATACCGTCCGTCAATTTTTAAATTTTTTTTAAAAAATCTTGGAGGAAATGATCTCCGTCCGATCCTACTTTTCTCATTTGTAAAGAAATTTTTTTAAGAAGTAGGCATATAAAAATTATTATGGATATATATTAGGTTTTAATTGAATTTAATTAAGATTTAAAATTTATTTAAATTTTAATTAGGATTAAATTAAGTGTTAATTAGGATTAAATTAGGAGTTAATTTG
The DNA here is from genome assembly GCA_017893485.1 of Hemerocallis citrina. NCBI lineage: Eukaryota > Viridiplantae > Streptophyta > Magnoliopsida > Asparagales > Asphodelaceae > Hemerocallis > Hemerocallis citrina. The sequence continues at coordinate 195,907,822 of CM030364.1, forward strand.
GGAAAAAAAATCTTGGATGGGAAATGATTTCCTGTCTGTGATTAATTTTTTTTGTTTTTTAAATCCTCCGACAGGAAATGATTCTCCATCCGTTGATTTTGTATTTTTATTTTTTTAAAAAATTCAATGGACGGCAAATTATTCATCGTCCGACACATTTTTAAAACGAAACTTTCTTTTTTGTAGTATGAGACATCATCTATTATATGTCAATTTTTAAAAATGGAAACCCAAATTTTAGATTAATACGACTGCAACTCAAATCCAAAATTATACTCTGGATTCTACAGATGCTCTAAGCTTTGAAATATGAGCATTACGAAACTGTTGCCAATATGGGCATTCTGTAGCAGTCAATCTCCACTGTATTGTGATTATGACCAGTCACTCAATATTGGGAAGGAACTAGTATTTTCTTACGTTGTGGTTGCGTAATCTTTTATAATTATTTTTTGGAAGAATACATTACATCAGCTTAATATATGTTTAAGTACACATGTTTAGGTTCCATGTTTTGAGGTAAAATGGAAGACAAAGAACAGAAGAGATGTTTGTGATTAAGGGAAACCATATCCTGTTACTATAGCATCAAAAGGAGTTTGTCTTTTGTTTCCTTATGAGGTAGATTCTTATTAGTATCCCTTGCATGATTTTGGTAGATCTTCCCGGAGATTTCCATTTAGTTTATCTGTACTCAAGCTTTGTAATCTCAAAATTGTAATTCCAGACAAAAGAATTTCCATTTAGTTTAAGTAAACGGGTTCAGAATCTTAAAATATTAATAGATAGTTGGATCAGAACTTCACAATAAATAAATAAAAGACGACCATTTCAAGTTCATAGCATCAGTTACATAATCTTTATGATAAAAATTGTTATATTTACATAAATAAATAAAAGACGATCTATAACTATATTTCATGCACAACAATGCACAATTCATAGCATCAGTTACATAATCTTTATGATAAAAATTGTTATATTTACATATTTACTTCTTAACATACTCACTAATTTCTAATCTTTAATCTCTAATCTCCAATACTATAATGAGTTGGAGTTGTCATCTAAAGACAAATCAGCTCTATTCTCAACCACTCAATTTTAAGTAGGAGTTATACTAACCATCTAGTTACTCAATTATTGTTAGTTACCGTAATATCCTCAAAGTTCAAATTTATTAACGACATAATTATTTACACAAGTGACACATATAAAATAAAAGTTGATGTCATTAGAGGTAATTTGTAAAAAGTAGGAGCTTAAGAAGAAAAAATATGCATTGCTCATGTATATTAAATTACGAAGCCGCCGCCAACCACCTCCTTCCTCTGCACTTCTCCACTCCCAACAGCCCGTCGTTTCTTCCACCACCAATGCCTCGCCATTTCCTCTGCCACTTCCCCACTCCCGCCACACAATGATTACGGCCCTTGCCGTTCCAAGACTTACTCCTTCGTCCTCAGCTTTGATTCCCTCACCAGACGCATCCTAATCGAACATGTCATCCTTTCTCTACTAAAACTTCATTCATTTTAGTTAGTTAATTAGTTTGTTGATCTAGAATATGAGTTTTCTCTTTTTACTTACAGGATTCTTAGTTCATAATGAATAAGTTTTCTCTTTTTGTGATGGCTGTCCCGGCGTTTGCTATTGGTGATGCCTATTTCAGACTTGTTAAACTTTGTTGTCAATTTTAATTTTTATAATGTTATTGCAAGAGTTGTAGCTAGGCCGTTTGGGATTCAACTTACTGTTGGGTTTGTTGGAGATTGAAGGTCTATTTTCGAAGGGTTTTCAGTTACTTGAAATTGGTTAAAGTTTACTCGTCTGATAGTACTTATTATCGTGGAGTGGATGATAAGATGACAAGTAGGACTATAATTTTGATTCAACTTAGTAATGTTGTATTTGTTGATGTTAGAATGGTAGGTAAATTGAAATTTTTGGGTGATTTGATTGTTGTAGCAAGGGATAATCTGGTATTTATTCGACGTTGGTTCAAGAAGTTCCCTCAGTATAAGGATAAAGATATGTACATTACAGGAAAGAGCTATGCAGGTACAAAGATGAAATCTTACTTGCTTTTTCGTATCCTTGTTTTGAGAATATCCATTTGAATTGTATATTTTTCGATGTTTTTTATTTTATCAAGGCATTAAAAATCTCAGCTTGCCAATATGATGGAACTTAGTCAGACGCATATTAATTATGAGCTCAGAGATACTCCGGGACCATGTAAAAAATATTTCTATGATTTTGGTCGCCAAGTTTTATTTTTTAAGCCGAATTAAATTTTGATAAACTAAGGAAATAAAGTAGTGCATAAGAACATTAATCCACGGGAAGTAACATAATAATGCTAACACATGACACATATACTATGAATGTCTTTATGGCTAAATGTTGCTACACTGTATTTGCCATTTTCCTCAACTGACCAATTTTGAATCTTCTACTGTTTGTTGTAATTATTTTAGAGCATGTTTTATGACAGTTTATGCATTCTGTAGTTTAAAGCTATTGTTAAGGTGTGCATCACACACGTACAAATTGTAACGCGCCGCATTCCAAAAGACGGTAATTTGTTGCGCAACATGATCTTTTACTTTAAATTCGTACAATTTTACAAGGAATTTAAAACTTTTTCATACAACACTGTTCTTTTAAATTAACGCAGCGGAAATATTTAAATGCAGCATGATAATTACAGTTTTAATAACAACTTAAATCTGAAAGCAATCTTTAGCATCAATTCATCTTTGTGTTCTTTTAGCCAATCCAAGCTCTGCACTGAAAACCGTGGACACGTCAATTGCTTACAACCGATGCAATATTATAAAACAGTAATCCTCATTATGCCGTAACATAATGATTCTTTATATTTTAGCATACACAAACTTGAATGTAAAACAAAGTGTGAAAAGTGACTATTCTAAACATATCGGTGTATGCAATGACTTAATACCTAATACAGGTGTTTACGCTATGATGACACTAATGCATACCTGTTTGGATTCTATGCATCTCTAACTACATAGGTCCGAGGGCAAGCACCTATGTACTCCATATTATAGGGTTTAAATTTTTCGCTATGCAATCTACTACTATGACTACTATAAGATTTAGACATTCTGCGCATACCTAGTCCATGCCCCGATAATTTCAGAGACTATCTCACTCACACCTGGGAATCTTCAAGAATACCCGACACCGCAAGCGATGGCGCCTCACTACACACAGACGTCCCATGAGCGTCACCCCAATCCCGATAATTTTGGAAATCAATCCCACACCGCATGTAATTCCGGAGACTATTTCACTCACACCTCGATAATTATGGGAATTATCTCACACCACAGATCATTCTGAGGCCCTCATACTCACGTTTGCTCTTGTTTCATCATATCTCCAACTAGTACATGTCTTTAAGTTTAGTTTAAAAAAATCATCACAACCTAGAGATAGCTTACCTTACTGGACTTAAACCAACACAAGAGAAAGTCAGCCCACACTGGCTACTTCTCAAAGAGAGAGTCAACCCACACTGGTTACTCCTCAAAATCACATTAATAAAAACTGCTGGCCGGTCACTAGGGTCTCGCCTAGCCTCTAGATTCCAACAACTATCTCTTTAGATATCAGAATAGGTTATATCCAACCTCAACAACAATATTTCAACTTTTATTCAACAATTCTCTTCATTCATGAAGTATTCAACTTTTATAATTCACTCAATCAATATTTTCAATCAAATTTCTCATAAATCACTTTTTAATTAACAAAACAAACTAGTCACTTCCAAAACTATATCGAACTCTTTTCTTCAAAATTAACCATTTTCAAAATGAATAGTCTATATCTCAAATCAACACTTTAGTTAACACCGTTTATTTTTAGCATCAAAATTTCTTTAAGATCAACACATAAAGTTCTCGATTTTTCAATTCAAAATTTTGCCTTTAAATTTCGAAAAGAATAATTTTAATATCTTCAACCATATTTATTTTAAGTTTGAACTCCAACTTGCAATGAGCATATCATGCCTCTAAATTTATAAAAATATCTTTAGAATAGTACAAAATAATTCCACTATTATTCTAATATGAATTTTATGAATTTTATGAAATTCCCACTCTTTTAAAAACTCCAAATTTCCAAAACAAAAAAAATTATTCCACAACGGCAAGCCCCCTGGCTCGAACCAGCGCCAACAGCAAGGCGACAGAGCGCCTATCCACTGAGCCAAGATCAGATCACAACCTATAAGGGCTTAGATTTATTAAGAATCCAAACTCTCTGACTTTTTTTAAAAAAGTTTTCTCCCACAAACAAAAAACCCTAGACTCGAACCAACGCCAATAGCAAGGCGACAAAGCGCCTACCCACTGAGCCAAAGCTCATATCACAACCATATAGGGCTTAAATTTATTAACTATTTACTCTCAATCTAATTCATTTATTTAAAACATGAACATTCAACTACTTCGATTCATCACACCTATTTTATTTACGCATACTACACACTGTAAACTATCCAGTAACTAATTCATACTGAGTTTTCATGCAATGAAGTAATTCTACACAATTTAAAGATATCTAGCAATTTAAAAACATCCCAAACACCACATGCCTTTATTAAATCATAAACACACTCTACAATACATTTATATATATATTTTTCCTCTTTTCAAATGCCAATTAACAAGATGGGAAAATTTCCCCCCAAATTTTATAATTAATTCAAATCATGCACAAATCCATTTTCTTCACAATTTGTTTATTAAATCTACTCACTCTAAATAAACATTTGCATAGCATCTCATATAATAATTTGCACAACTTTGAATTTTAATTTCACATAAACTCTACTTCATACATTTATATTTAACATGCATTTCATACCAAAATTTTAGATTTTTCCTACAACATGCTTCACATTAAAATTGGAGAATAAACTAAGCAATTTACATCTACAATTGTAATTTAAATCTCCTAAACATATAATTAAACTACAATTTAGAGAGCATATAGAAATACTCACCTTATAGAAGAGTATACTAGCAATTCCTTCACAAAACTCCAAAAATTAATCCCAAAAGAAACCCAAATAGTCCACCGAAATGCACAGCACAGCAAACCTGAGTGCTTCTCTCTACCTTTATACTTTTTTTTTGATTTGGTTTTGATTAAGATTAAGTGTAATTAGGGAATAGTTATAGGGATTTATTTAGGTGGTTATTAAAACTACTTCCCACTACCCTACTCCACTACTCCACTCATTTACCCAGTCAAAGAAAGAAACAGCCGGCTACTTTCGTTCTTGGTGTGCACATTGCATGTGTGCACGTGCACGTACTTGTGTACACCATATGGTCCACACATAATTTAAATTATTTTTATTTTTAAATTAAAACATATGTTAATAAATAATATGTATATAAATAAAATTAGTTTAATTTAAAGTTAGAGTTTTCATGCATGAATAAAATAGACACACACATACTTCATAATTTTTATTTTTAAAGAGAATACAACTAATACGTGCATTGCAAATACGTGCGTCGCACATAAAAATATTAAAATACGTCATTGAATTTATCGACGAGGAAATATTTATAATTAATCGAAATACACAGTCGAAAAATATATTTCATTATAGAAATACCATAAGGTACTCAAAACGTACCTGGAAAACACGTCCACCACATGTATAAAAAATATTTTAATCAGAACAAAGAGAAAAATAAATTTCCGTTTATAAAACGAATTTGAACAAGTTATAAAATAAATAATTGAAATATATAGAAAATATTATACATAACGGTAAAATATACGTAATTGACACGTGCATCGATAACACGTGCAATATACGTAAAAACACAAAGATAGAAAATTAATATTTGAGTTGACTTAAAATATGATAAGAATGAATTTTGAGAGAACGGAAAATATTTAAATAATCGGAATATAAAACACGTATGATATTTATAAAAAAATATGTTACGAATATTACTCGTAACAGTACAAAAATATATATGCATAATACCCGTGGACAAAATTATCATAACTCAATTTTGTGGGAGGTTACATAAATAACTAAGTACAATTAATGTGACCAATGTCTACGTGAAATCCAATTTGCATGACCTATAATAGTATATACCATTAAGTAACCCAATAATCATTAGATTACTTTTTGTGATTCTACATTTTATAACAGTTTGTATCAATTAAATTTCACTTAGAAATTAAATACATCAACTAAAATTTCCAGTACAACAAAAATTATCTATGGCATTTATACAACTGCTATAATAATGACTTGATTGAAAGGCAATGCTATAAATCAACATTGGTCCTATTAAACACACCCTCTAATTGCGCTCCTTCGACGGAGATGGCCCCCGTCACCAGCGAACCCCCCATCACCAGTGATCTCCTCCGTCGGTGCGCTCCTCCAGCACCATCGATCTGCTTTCCTCCTTGGAGTTGGGGACCCCCGGCCAGCGCTTGATTCCTCCTCCTCATTCTAGATATAGCTTGTCGCTTTGCCCTGCCCTCGTTGATTCCCGGTGCGGCAGGGTAGGAGATCTCGATCCCAGCCAGGAATCTGCTACTCGGGTAATTTTGTTCCTATTTTCAGATCTGGGTGTGTGTGTGGTGTCTCTTGCTCGCCCTTTTTTTTGGGTTTCGTTTCTGGAGAATGGAGGATTTTTTTCCCGATGATTATTGATATCTGATTTATTGTTCTTAGGCAATTCTCAACTGGTTAAATATGGGTGAGGTAGTATCTAACCCTAGATCTGTGACCTGGCTCCCTCCTTGGTTTCGGTTTATGGGAGTTTTGGAGCTAGATTGGGTTGTGGAGCTGTCTGAGTTGGCTTTGACTCGGTGTGAAGACTATGTTGTAGCACGGTTGTGGGGCTAGGGCCCGAAGATGGGGTCCCCCCCATGAGATGTGCTCACTCGTTACTCATGTGCCCTATGCCATTTACCGACGCCGTCGTCCATCTCCTTCAGCGGTGTCGGAACGGTTCCTTCGCTTCCACCACTATGTCTATGCTCTCGGAGCCGATTACGGTGATCTGCAGCCATGATTTGGGCCTCCAAGGTTGGTTTAGTTGGCGAATTAGTCGGGGTTTGGGATGATGGCAGCGCCAAAGATAGTGGCTGGAGCTTGTACCCCATTCTGTTGGGGTGTGATCTAGAGGGGCAGGGGCTGCATCCGAGCTGCTTCACCTGATGACCATAGTCAATGGGGCACCACCACCACTACGCCCTCATAATAAAAGCTGACGCCCAACGCCATTGCCCGTTGTAGCGAGAGGAGAAGGTGATACTTCAATCAGCTGGGTCTTGTATTAGTTTTCTAATTGAGAGAGAGTGTGTGTGAGAGAGTGAGTGAGTGAAGATATTGCTCCTCACTACTCTATGTTGGTGGTGGTCTGTATTTGTGAGAAATCACTGGAGATAGCAAGGGCGTGAGAGAGGCGAAGGTATCCTCTTCACGGTTCTCTCCTTGACTGCAATTTTTGGTGGGGGAGTAATAATAGCAAGATTGTGGGAGGATATGAGGTGTAGACTGAGGTTGGCGGTTGTCAAAACTCTGCCTACGGGGTTTGGGCCCAAAGATGCCCCCCCCCAGCGAGTAGACTGAGCTCGGCGGTTTTCAAAATTTGGCCTGCGGAGCTTGGGACCAAAGATGGGGTCCCCCAGCGAGGAGAAGGCAGGGCTCGGCAGGTGATAAAATTCTGTCAGACTAGTTTCAGGTGGGTGTCCATGTGTCGTGGAAGCAGTGTACGAAGCTAAACCTACGTACATACAATTTTGATAGACCGAGCATGTTTGTTGGCCTACCCTCCAGGGTTGTTGGAGGGATTTGTTGTTTGTACGGATTATGTTGCTTCATGTATGTTCTATTTTCTGTCTGTAGGTTGTAACTTGGCCCAATAATCTGAATTTGTTTCTTCAATTTCTTATTAATAAAACAGATTGACCATATTCCACCTTTTCCTTAAAAAAAAAAAAAAAAAAAAAAAAAAAAAAACATTGGTCCTAATAAAATCCCCTCTCTTTGACATTCTCTTGAAGTTCGTATTTGCAAAAGAGATCCTTTTCCTCATTTGTGAAGCCTCAAAAACTGCTATAACCTCTCTCTGTTTGGCTATTTTATGACCTCTCACTATCAAACAGGTTTCCGAGTGCAACTCTATTCTGATCCTATCAACTATGAGCCTGAGGAGATGGATTCCCTAATCCCTCATATGGCTTTTTAACAAACTGTATTTCTGTTGAAAGTTAAGACCCAATTCTAGTAATTCTGTGCTTCTTTTGATGCAATTGTTATAAGGGCAATAAAGTTTTATTTTCATCATTTAGGCTGTGAGATTTAAGAAAGGTATTGACATTTGCTCTTTGTTTAGTGCCTAAAATTTGATGCTAGACAAGAAAACTTGCAAACCTTTTCTTTTTCATTTGGGTGCTCCACAGCTAACAACATTCTGATTTAAAAATACCTAGATGATATTGATAACAGCTAACAACATTCTGATTTAAAAATACCTAGATGATATTGATAACAGTAAATAGCTTGAGGACTATAGAAAGGCTAGAAGCAATTCAGTATTCAACTAGCAATCTGCACGTGCCATGAACGTCCTTTTTCTTAGCTTCTACGTTTTTTAATTTTATTTTTTTTGAAAGTATATAAAGACTACTGTTGACTCTTTGGTGTGCACAAAACGTACCTATAAATACTAATAAGTTTAAATTGAATTGTTCAGATTTTCAGAATTAAATAATATCAATAAAAGATTCAAAAGAAATTCAAAAATAAGGAAGGAAAGCAATAAAGAAGGATTGCAAGATCAAGCAAAAGATGAAGTTATTCAAAAAAAAAGCACATGTTAATTAGTGCCCAAGAAAGCCAGCAAAGTCAGTTATTGGGATTACGTATCAGTGAGCTTTTATATTTATTAATTGATTGTGAATTGATTAGTATATGGTAAGAATATAAAGTGGATCCGTCATGAACAGCATGACTGCGGTCGACCGTACTTCAGTGTCGGTCAATCGCACATAATAGCAATATAATGAAGCAGTCGACCATTCATCTTTCGACTTTTCGTTTAAAGATGAACGGTCGACTGTCCCTTTATTGCAGTCGACCGTAACTCGCGCAGTTCATTTTTTTTGGAATGTATCGTTTCTATTTTTGATAGATACACTTTTCCGTCTATATATTTGGACGAACCCACTGTGTATTCTTCACCTATTACTCTGAGAAAAATCTTCTGAACTAATCAATTCAACAATCAGTCCGAGTGTGTGTGATAATTATTTATTTTCTTCAATCAGGGTCATTAAGGATCTGAGTTTTTCTTTTCTTCCACTTCGGTGAGATTGGCGGGGCTTGTGTTAGAAGTCATGTGGATGTAATAGGTCTCTCGGCTTGAATCCGAGAATCACTGTACAAGGGTTTGAGTATAGTGGAACGCTTGTGGCAGAGAATTGCTACAAGTAGGTGGTGTGGACGTAGACTTGGGGGTCGAACCACGTTATATCGATGCGTCACTTGTGTTTGCTGTGTTTGCATTTCTTAGCTCTTCTCATTTACTTTGCAATTTAATTTTTTTAAAAAAATTTTAATTCCGCACAATCACCCTTTTCACCCTCCAGGGTGATTTACAGTGGTATCAGAGCGAGGTGCTTATCAAAAGCTTAAAAGCTTAAGCAAAAGGTCCAATGGTCGAAATCCCTCCTCCTGAAAATTTGTACTCATCGGAGTCATTCGTCTCCAATGGGGCAAGTCTTACACGCTCACCATATTTTGATTGAAAATTCGTATGTCTCATTTCTTACAGATGCTCGGAGAAGAAGTTTGGAATGTGTGCATAAACAAAATAGATATTTTGGTCAGCGATGGAAAGACGGTCTTCTCAAAAGTAGAGCTAGTACTAAAAACTGCAAATTTCAAAGCTAAGACTGCTCGGTATGCAAGATTGAATAGTGAAGAATTAATGTGATGCAGGCAAAATTGTAAGACAGCATACGAAATTTGAAACAACATGCTGAAACGGCATGAGGGAACCTCTTCTGAGGTAAAAGCTAAAGTAAATTTATGTTTTTATAAGTTTAATGTTTTTCGTATGTTTCCAGGAGAAAACGTAGATCAAATGTTTGCCCATTTCGATATCATTGCACACGAGATTGAGAGCTTAGGTAAGGGGTTGGATGATGACCGAAAGGTCGGAAAACTCATAAGTTGTCTCACGCCTGAATGGGATGTAAAAGCTGCTCCAATGAAGGAAACCCTTGAGGAAAAGAGATTCGATTACTACACCTTCCAAGGAAAGCTGAAGACATACGAGATGTAAATGACAGAAACCAAAAGATACAGGCAGAACATTAGAATTGAACCAAAAACCGAAGAGAGGACCATCTCCCTGAAAGTAGAAAAATTCCGACCATCAAAAGCAAAATCAGACCGTGAGGAGTCTGACGAAGATATCGCCTTATTGACTAAGCAATTTCGTAAGTACCTTAAACATAAAAAATATGGCAGGTACCAAGGAGAAAGATAAAAGGATAAAGAAGACGTATGCTACAAATGCAAGAAGGCAGGACACATTCGGGCAAATTGTCATGTCTCACAGGACAGGAATATGGACTACTAATACTCTAATCCGGGATTGAAAAAGAAGGCATTGAAGGCAACATGGGTAGACTCAGATTAAAGTGAGGATGAGCAATATCACAACAATGTTGGCTTCATGGCTCTTCGTAATGGTGAGGTGCAATCACCATCTCAAGAAGAGGTAACTGAATAACTCACTTATGATGAGTTAGTAGATATGTGTAATGGACTAAAAGATTATGCTAAGAAATTGAGTCATAAATTGAGACAATACAAGCAGATTTCAAATGAATCTCATGAATCTTGCATTGCTAAAAATCAAAAACTGAAAAATAAAAATTCTTTAATCATGGAAAAATTCGAGTCATTTAGAAAAGATAATGTTTTTTACCCGGCCCGTGAACCCGCGGGTCGGGTCGGTTATACCCACGGGTACCCGTGGGTACCCATGTATTTAAATAAATTAAATTAAATTAAATACTCAACAACTTGAGTTGTAATTTATTTGAGTGTGTTGAGTTTGAATTTTATTTGGTTTCATTGTTTTTTATGTAATTAATTTCAAGACTTTAGAAACTTGTCATATGGTTTTATTGTTTTGATTTTGCAATTGTATTTTTGATTATGTTTAAATTTTGTTTAGACTCAATTAGGTCTGTATACTTTGAAAAATAATTGCTCTTTTGTCTTTGTTGATGAAATAATAAATTGAAATGCTAGTTGGATTTTGAATGTTGATACATATATTTATTTGAACAAGGAGCATAAAAAAACAACAAACAACAAGCTTATTAAATTATCGTTCTTGATTCCTCATTACATTTGTTGTTGTTCCAGTTATTCAATTTTATATTTTATATTTTTTAAAAAAATGATAGCATGTTGCATGTATTGCTAGAGAAAAATGAACTTTTAAAACAACAAATTCAAGAATCCTTAGCAACACATAATGAAAACTTAAGAGAAATTCATGAGAAATCTGTTTATATTCCTAAACTCACTGATGATTTAAAAGAATATAAAAGAAAATTTGATGAGGTAGTGGAAGGTTGTAATGAAACCCTTGAGCAAAATAGAATACTTGATGCCACACTAGACCCTCTTCGTTAGAACACAAAAGATGATGAGATGACTAGGAAAAGACTTTGTAAAAAAGTAATTGAGCTTGAGAAAATTTTTGAAAAATATGAAGGGCCCAGTTACCTTATTACAAAGAATTCAAGATCTTATCATAATAATCGAGGGCTTAGTTATGAAGAGCCAATACACCATCAAAAATCTAAATCATCATGTCATACACACTTGCACAGTCACCAACATAATCACAAACCAACCCAAAACTATGCAGGTGTGCATGACCCAAGGCATAATCGTATCACATGTCACTACTGCTATAGACTAGGACATATTTCTTACAATTTTTCACTAAAAAGGAATACTAATTTTGTTTGGATAAGAAAGAATGTAAATACAGGTTCAAAGCAAACTTGGGCACCCAAAATTATACCTACTAATCTTGATGTAAGTACTTCAGCATATCAAGACTAAAGATCGGTGGTACCTTAATAGTGGATGCTCAAATCATATGACAGATGATGATAGATATTTTACATCACTATCAAGGAAAAGATGGAAGGATATCATCTTTGGAGATAAAGCACTGGTCAAACCATTGGTAAAGGTAAAATAAACTTTGGTCCTTCATGCTCCATTGAGGATGTTTTATTGGTAAGAGGTTTGAAACACAATTTACTTAGTGTCAGTCAATTATGTGATAAATGTTATACTGTTATTGTTGATAAAAATGCATGCAATGTACTAGATAGCAATAAATCTTGTTTACTTCTCGCTAACAGATGTAATAATGTATATGTCATAAATTCTAATGAATTAGCACAGAAAAATATGAGGTGTTTGTTGCTAGAAATGAGGATGGTTGGTTATGGCATCAGAGACTTGGATACACAGCCATGGATAATCTCAACAAACTTGTAACTAAGGAGCTTGTGAGGAGGATCTCTAAAATCAAATTCGAATAAGATAAACCTTGTGAATCGTGCCAGTTCGGTAAGCAAATTAAAAGTCCTCACAATCCCAAGAAAATGGTATCAACTTCTAGACCCTTTGAACTTTTGCACATTGACCTATTTGGACCATCACGAACACGTAGTAATGGAGGTGCATGATATGCTTTTGTAATTGTGGATGATTATAGTAGATTTACTTGGGTTGTCTTTTCCTCACAAAAAGATGATACATTGTATGTTTTTCAAAAATTCTGTCGTAGAGTGAAAAATGAGAAAAGCCTCACCATTGTTACTATTCGTAGTGATCATGGTGGAAACGAACTCTTCACATCATTTTTTGATAAAAAGGGAATAAAACATGAGTTTGTTTGCAATCACACTCCCCAACAAAATGAGGTTGTTAAAAGGAAAAAATCGATCTCTTCAAGAAATGACCCGAACTATGCTTAGTGAAAAGAATTACCTAAATCATTTTGGGCAGAGGCTGTCAATACAGCATGTTATACAATTAACCAAGTAATCATTAGGAAATATCTTGAGAAAACACTTTTTAAACTATATTATGGAAAAATTCCCGACCTAAGTTACTTTCGCGTCTTTGGGTATAAAGTGTTTATTTTAAATACTCTTGATAATTTAGAAAAAATTGATCGTAAAAGTGATGAAGGCATATTCTTAGGATATTCCTTAAGTAGCAAAGCATATCGTGTATTTAATAAAAGAAGATGCACCATTCAAGAATCCATTGATGTTATATTTGATGAAACTAATCCCTACACCAAAGAAATATTGCATGTTGTTGATGATGATGAGACAGGTGTTTGGGTTGAAAAGAAACAAGTACACATTGACCAAGAACAAAATGTGGATTCTCAAAATTATAACAATCCTCAAAATGAAGATGCATCCAAATCTCAAATAGAAGAAATGCCTACACAACTAATTGATGCCATGGAAGATAATCATATACAACATCAACTTTCTACCAACAAAATGCACCCCGCATGGAAAATCATGTCTAGCCATCCACCAAATCTTATACGAAACGATATGTCGAAAGGGATAACTATTCGTACACAAGCTCAAAATTTCATGTGTTTTTCCGCTTTCGTTTCTATACTTGAACCTAAGAATGTTAAGGAGGCCCTGCAAGATAATGACTGGATCATTGCAATGTAAGAAGAACTTAATCAATTCGAAAGGAATCAAGTATGGAGACTCGTTCCTATACCTCACAATAGGACCATACTTGGAACTAAGTGGGCGTTTAGGAACAAATTGGATGAATCATGCACTATTACTAGAAATACGGTCCGTCTTGTTGCACAAGGTTCTAATCAACAAGAATGTATTGATTTTGATGAAAATTTTGCACCTGTTGCACGGCTTGAAACCATTCGCATTTTACATTCTTTTGCTTCTTATATGGACTTTACTCTTTTTCAAATGGATGTCTAAAGTGCATTCTTAAATGGTTTTATTTCGGAAGAAGTTTATGTTGCACAACTACCGGGATTCACTGATCCCACACACCCAAATCATGTTTACCGTCTTGATAAAGCTTTGTATGGTTTGAAGCAAGTTCCTTGTACTTGGTATGAACGACTAAGTTCATTTCTACTTTACATAGGCTTCTCTAAAGGGAAAGTAGACACTACACTATTTATAAAATATATTTCTAAAGATATTTTAATTGTTCAAATTTATGTTGATGATATTATATTTGGATCTACTAATGAAAATTTATGCAAAGAATTTTCAAAGCAAATGCAGGATGAGTTCGAAATGAGCATGATGGGTGAACTAATTTATTTTCTTGAACTTCAAATACAACAAAGAAAGGATGGCATCTTTATAAATCAATCCAAATGTGCAAAGGAACTAGTCAAAAAGTTTGGACTTAAAAATGCAAATGCTTACAAAACACCTATGATAACTACTACTAAACTTTCCAAGGATGAATCATGTAACAATGTTGATATTTCTACTTATCGTGGTATGATTGGTAGTTTGCTTTATATTACTGCATCTCGGCCAGATATCATGTTTAGTGTTTGTTTATGTGCATGCTTTCAATCGTGTCCTAAAGAATCGCATTTGGTTGCCGTTAAGCATATCATTCGATATCTTAAAGGCACACCAAATACTATACTTTGGTACCCAAAAAACATAAACTTTTCTCTTATAAGGTACTCTGATGCAGATTATGCCGGCAATTTAACAGACAGAAAAAACACGAGCAGCACATGTCACTTCTTGGGAAACTGCCTTGTCTCATGGGCATCCAAGAAGAAGAATTCTGTAACTCTCTCCACTGCCTAAGCCAAATATATTGCCGCTAGATCCTGTTGTGCACAAGTATTATAGATGAAACACACTTTAGAGGACTACAAGGTATTTTTTTACCACATTTCAATTAAATGCGATAATACTAGTATGATTCATATGACAAAAAATTCCGATTAATATAGTCGCACAAAACATATTGATATTCGGTACCACTTTATTAAATATCATTTTCAAAAGGGAGATATTATTCTTGAATATGTTTGCACTGATTCTCAACTTGCTGATATCTTTACAAAGCCTTAAGATGAAAAACGATTATATTTTCTAAAGGGAGAATTGAATGTTATTGATATTTTTGCTTAATCTGGGTTTTCGGTCGACTGAATGGGCGACTGTACGCCTGTGAAGGTGTACAGTTGACTGGGTGGTCGACCGTCGCGCTCTCGGTCTTCGTTTTGTTTTCTGTTTGTTTTCACAAATTGGGTTTCAGTCATTGCGGTCGACTGGTTCACTCTCTGTTTTTCGTTATACCATCAAAATTGTTTTTACAGAGTTTACGGTCGACCGATTTGCTCTCGAATTGGTTCTTCATTTTATAAGCTAAATTGGTTTTCGATCGACCGTGTGGTCGACCAGTTCTTTCACTGATTGCTCGTTTTTTATTTGTGTTGAAAGAAATCTATTTACAGTATTCTATGATTTTGATTTCTTGAAATTCAATCTTCTTCTTTCTTCGTTCTATGCCATGCGTTTCTATTGGGAAAATCTCAAATCTATGATACCATGACGAGCTCTCACTGTATATCAAAGAGTCTCGTGATCAATGGTATCATGTAAGTAGATTTTCCTTACGTTTTAAAAAGTATGTGATATTCTATGTTAATCTCCAGTTTAGGGATTTAATTTCTATGTTAATTTAATTTCTTTTAATAGATTTAGGGGGAGTATGTGATATTCTTTTATGATATTCTTCTGCCCCCTCTTAGTGTGTTTCAAAAAGGAGGATAACTTTTTATGAATGTTTTTAACTAAAAGTTACTGAAAATAAATTTAACTCTTAAATATTCTTTATCTATGAAAATCTGTGTTACAGAAAGTGTTGAATTAAGGAGGAGTATTTATATGCTTTATTGTTTACTTTTTATTTTCAACATTCAAAGGTATGTTTTGTTCACACTAAAAGGGGGAGATTGTTGACTCTTAGTTTGGTGTGCACAAAACGAACCTATAAATACCAATAAGTTTAAATTGAGTTGTTCAGATTTTCAGGATTAAATAATATCAATAAAAGATTCAAAAAAAAATTCAAGAATAAGCAAAGAAGGAAAGCAATAAAGAAGGGATTGCATGATCAAGCAAAAGAGGAAGTTATTCAAAAAGAAGCACATGTAAATTAGTGCCCAAGAAAGCCAGCAAAGTCTGTTATTAGGATTCCATATCTGTGAGATTTTATATGTATTTAATTGATTGTAAATTGATTAGTATATGGTAAGAATATAAAGTGGATTCGTCATGAACAGCACGATTGCGGTCGACCGTACTTCAGTCTCGGTCGACCGCACCACATTCGTCCGCACGTTATAGCAATATAATGAAGCAGTCGACCATTCATCTTTCGACTTTTCATTTAAAGATGAATGGTCGACTGTCTCTTTATTGCGGTCGATCGTAACTCGCGCAGTTCATTTTTGTGTGTGAATGTATCTTTTCTATTTTTTATGGATACATTTTCCCGTCTATATATTTGGACGAACTCACTGTGTATTCTTCACCTATTACTCTGAGAAAAATCTTCTGAACTAATCAATTCAACAATCAATCCGAGTGTGTGTGATAATTATTTGTTTTCTTCAGTTAGGATCATTAAGGATCTTGAGTTTTTCTTTACTTCCAATTCGGTGAGATTGACGGGGCTTGTGTTAGAAGTTCTGTGGGTGTAATAGATCTCTCGGCCTGAATTCGAGAATCACTGTACAAGGATTTGAGTATAGTGGAACGCTTGTGGCGGAGAATTGCTACAAGTAGGTGGTGTGGACGTAGACCTGGGGGTTGAACCACATTATATCGCTGCGTCACTTGTGCTTGCTGTGTTTGCATTTCTTATCTCTTCTCATATACTTTACAACTTAATTTTTTTTAATTTTTTAATTCCGCACAATCACCCTATTCATCCCCCCTCCCCCGGTCGGGATTTACAGCAACATAGTCTGTCATCTAAACTGAGACATTCCTTTATCCACTACAACTTAGTGGTTACTTACAAATTATCCATAGTGGCCCAAACTTTTATTTTATATAAATAGCAATTTCGTAAATAATTATGTAGTAAACAAATTTGATTTTTTAAAGGGTAATATGATTGACAATAATTGAGAAAATTGATTGTTCCACTTAAAAATATGAGGTTAAGATTAATTCAGTCAAGTTGATTTGTCTACAAATTACACAACCTCATCTATCTTATTATAGTATTACTAGTAATTTACACGTGCAATGCACGTCTTAATAAATTTATATTTTTTAAAGTAAAAATTTTGACGTTGTTTGGCATCGAATCTAACCCCCTTTATATTAGTTATGCATGTGCATTGCACATATTTGGTTGGTTATATTGCACGTGTTTATTTGGTTACACAATTTTGACTCTCCCATTATAATATTAGAGATTATTATAGTATTAGACATAAACAGTGAATAGATTAGATTACTCCAAATAGATCACGCTTAGCACTATATAAAAGTCAAAATATATGATAAAGAAACCACTAAATTACAGAAAACTACCTTATACTTTTAACATTTCTCAAATAACTATCATAATATTGCTATAATAAGCGTTATCCTCTAAAACTTGACCTTAGACTTCAGGGTAGGCCCACGGAGGGTGACGCTAATTCATCCATACAACTTAGTGGAATTTATTATAGTTATTCATAAAATTTAAGTCATTTGAAATTTATTTGCTCATCCATCAAACCAGTATAACAATAAACGAAATTAATCCATACAATTGTATAATACTTCAATGGATTAGCAAATAAATTTCAAATGACTTGATTTTACATATTTAGACTAAATTAGACGTATAGATTAATATAACGGTTTGGATCATCCATGTGCATTCCGCGTAAAAAGTTCACACGGAGCGCACACGAACAATAGTGCACAAAGAAAGGACCCTCTTACACATTTTAAAACAAATTTGGGGTAATTATTGGAGAAACGCCACAAAAATTTATAGTTTTCTTCAATTTAAACCCCTTGATTGATAGTAACAAAACAATACATATTGCATATCACCCCCTCACACATTAACTTCGTTTCTCCCACAAAATAAAGATTCCTTGCTAACCTTACCAACATAACATCATCTGGAACCAAATTAATTATATTATTATTATCATTATGAATTACTATTACTACTACTACTAATAATAAAGTTTCAATTCTAAAATGACCAAAACACAAACCCCAATTTCAATTTCTAAGCAAGTAAATACTAAGCTCAGGTCCAGCATTCCCATCTGGGTTCATCATGTAGAATGCCTCTGAATCCTTAGACCCAACAACCCTCTCAAACCTTGCCCTCATATACATCATCTCCCCTTCACCACCACCACCACCACCATCGATCCCCGGCAAAACCCCGGCCCCCATTGACACCGGCCCTACCGTATTCATCACCTTCCAATCATGAGGCCCACATTCCCTTCTCACTGCATACCCACACTTGCTCCCATTGCAATATGCTCTCCACAATGTCTCTTCAAGTAGCAGCTTAGCCTTCCCGTTACTAGTGCTGTAACCTTTTTGCTCGCTTTCAAGAGCGATCCTCACTAGACCGGAAGCCATTTCCTTGATTAGGGTGTTCGTGGGCATCGCCAGCTCGAAGAGAACTGTGGGCCCACCACCATATTTGTTGCTGCAATCCATCTGGAATGCAATCTGAATGTGACCCCTGCGATGCCCGAAGAGAGTGCCAGCCACTTTGCTCGGTCGGTTTTTCGCTGTGAAAACCGACCGAATGACTGACACTATCTGCAGCGACTTCCTCTTCTTCTTCTTCTTCTTCTTCTTCTTCTTCTTCTTCTTGTCTTTCTCTGCCAGTGGAACTGATTTTGATTCTGAGAAGGGAAAGGTTAGTGCTTCATCATCATCTTCTTCTTCTTCTTCATCTTCTTCATGTTCAACTTCATCATGAGCTTCATTGTTTCCGGTGACTTTTGCAACTATCCATTGCAAGTGTCTTTTTGAGTAGGAGAAGGATGACTCATGGGGGCATCTAGCCATGATGGTCCTCATGTTTGTTGGTAAAAGGACAAAGAGGGGGAGTGATGAGGAGGAGCACAATAAAAAACAAGTGGAAAGATTGAGCTTTGTGAGACAGATAGACAGAGAGGCCACTACTCTCCAATCCAATATCCCCTCTCTTTATAGTTCAAGCTTCTAGTCCTTTTTGTCAGCCTCTCTCTCCCTCTCCCTCTCTCTCCCTCTCTTTTGTAGTCTTTGTAGTCTGTCTGAGAATCCTGACATTTAGTAGGGAGGTGACCTGACCCACCAACCAAACCATGAAACACGAATCACAAACTCATTATAATTCAATTATAAATACTAAATATAAAGTAAATAGGAGCAGGATACAAAGCAAGAAAAGATAGACTGAAGATATAGAGAGGAGAGAGTGGGGCCCAAAGATGAAGGAAGAAAATCACAGCTTTGACTGTTGTGTTTTGTTTGGTATTTGAGTTGAGAGATGTGAAGTGCATTGGGAAGTGCTAAAGGAGGAAGGTGGAGTGCAGGTAAGAAGACAACTACTGTTTGTAACCAGTAATGGGAGACAAAGCTGCAGCTGCTGCGAATCTGCACTCTCTTCGTATAGTTCACACTGGGATTTAAGCAACTAGTAAGGTAAGCAGAGATTTGATAGAAGGTGGGATCTTGGTTTCTCAAAATTATTTTCAAAAGTAAAACAAGATTCTGTGACTATCTCTATATCTTAATAACAGTATAAGACTTCAGCCTTGTATTTACCAAGCAACATCTGACTTAATAAAATAGTAATCAGAGTGTTTGGGTGACCTAATTAGCTGTACCTGACAACTTGATGGTGCAACCTGTGGCTAAGGTTTTACATATGTATTACTTCTATAATAAGCCTTGGTTGATTTGGTTCCATATGATGTTACTTTGGATTTTGATTTAGATTATGTACTGGATTTGCCCGTGGGCAGGTGCCTACGGCACGTCTTCGGAACGATACAAAACACGAAAAGCCATGTAAACAGTAAAATAATAATTATGTAGCTCAAGTTTGAATAGTATGACAACAATTAGTTATAAATAAAAGTTTATGTTTCCATTAGTATATGTTGAAAAATAATTATAAATGAGGGTATAAAATCTAACTTCTTAGAACTTTAAGTGTGGAAAATAATGAAATTTAATTGTTTAAGAGATATTTGCTATTAAAAATTCTGAAAATTTACAAAACCGAAATCTTAAAATCTAAATTTTTAAGTAAATAAAGAAAGAATGGGATAGAGAGATATAGAGAGAGAGAGAAAGAGAGAAATATGAAAAAGTAAAGAGAGAAGAGATAGATAGTAATAAAGTGATGAGTTTTTTAGGGGGAAAATTTTGATTTTTGGATTTGAAATTTTGGAAGAAAAATGTGTTTTGTGAGGTTTGATATGGGCCTTTGATTTTGGGGGGATTGATTGTGAGCCACTTGATAGCTTTCTTTGTAATTTATTATATAGATTTCTATTCTGAAATGAGAAGAAGAATGTTCTAGCACTCTCAAGTTTTAGCCTATGGTTTTTAATTTATTTTTATAAATAAGAAAATGTGGAATATAGCCACAGTGTTTCATTAACAAGGCATTAATAAAAACAAACTCAGAGTATTGGGTTCCAATACAAAAAATACATAGTGGAAGTAAAATATAATACCTCCAAGAAGCATATGAGGGTGGGACAAATACAACAAACTCTAAACATACAAGAGCATCAAAACGAGAACATGATAAAAAAGGTCCCTCCAATAACGCCCTGAAGGGTGAGCTACTAAGTCATGACACGTTGTATCAGTCCAAAGTGAGACCATTCATCACCTCATCATCATCATCATACTCCTCCACTTCAGAAGCTATGTCGATCCTTCCTCTAAGATCAGTCGCCGCCGCTGAAGCCCCCAAAAAATAAGATGCATTACATGAGTAAAATTACCAGAAACACAATTATAAGTTTCATGAAAATAAAAGTTATTTCTATTAAGCCATAAAACTCAGGTCGTTGCGGCAATAGCAATATACCACGCTTCCCTCATCTCACGTCTCTCTCTAGCGAATGTGGGTCCTAACCATTGGTCTTCATAGACCTGTGGATACCCCGATGTGCCTAAGGCCCTTAGGACCTCAGTAAGAACGGCTTTACTTCTGGTACAATCCAGGAAGAAATAAGTTTTTGATTCTGTGTGGGTGTTACAAAATCAGCAGTTAGTGGCAATGTGTGGCTGTCTTGTAGCCGGGTTCTCTTTTGTAAGGATAGCGCCGTTGAAGATTAGCCAGAGAAAAACTCTAACTTTCAGTGGAGCTTTGACTTTTCAAAGAATCGTAGACCATTTCGGATTACACCCTCTAAAGTGGATACAGTTATAAAGTGTCTGAACCGAGAATGTGTCATTTTTCTCCAATCCCCAAGCTTTCTGGTCAGGTCCTTGTGAGCATCTGACCTCCGATTGACCAATGTAAGATTATAGAACCCCTAGTCTCAATTTTCTCCAAAACCCCTACCTTTAAGAGCTTCAAAGAGACAATCTCAATCAACAAAATCATAAGCTTTCTCAAAGTCTAGTTTTAACAAGAAATTCTTGCTGTTCGAGGTATGACATTGATGAATTTTCTCTTCTGCTAACACAGTCCAGAATACAACGACCCTTAATCAAACCAGTTTGTTTATTACTAATAATTCAGTCCATCAACTTGCTTAATTTGTTAGCAAGGATCTTAGTAATAATCTTTACCGAGCAGTTGAGAAGGCTAATAGGATGAAAGTCGCCAACTTTAAGCAAATTTCCTTCTTAGGAATAAGGACCACCTCCACATAATTAAATCTCTCCAGTTTGAGTCTATGATCATAGAATTCATAGATGACAACCATCAGATCATTTTTTATCTCATCCCAGAAGGTTTGGTAAAAGATCATCAGGAATCTGTCAGGGCCGGAAGCTTTGTCATTACCCATATGTAGATACAGTCCTTTAACATCTTCCTCCGAGAACGGGGAGTTCAAGGGAGAGTAGGGATTGATCTAGATTCTATGCCCTATTTTATCAGAACTCCTTCCTTAATAGGACCCTAAAATATGTTTTATGACCCAACAAATTTTTGAAGTGGGTTTGAAAAGTTATCTCAATTTCCTCTTCTTCTTGAATCACCTATGTTTCCGTATGAATAGAAATAATGATGTTTATTCTCCTACGAGCGCTGGAAACACGATGAGAAAAGACTATCTTCGCGTCTCCCTCTTTGAGCCACTTGATATCTTCCAATTCGTACAGATGTGTAATGTCCTCCTTTAATGATAAGAGTCTATTACTCTCTACTTGGGTGAGGTCTCTAAATTCCTCTAGCCACTCCAAGCTATCAATGTCATCAAGAATGGACTCTTTAGCTCTCCAGATGTTCACAAACTGTGTACGATTCCACTTTCTTAACTTAGATCGGTGGCGACGAATTTTTTTGCACCAAATTGCAGTCGCCTCATTACCCTAGTAGGCAGTGCCCAGCTTTCCATAACCAGGTGATGAAACCCTTGAATTTCTAGCCAAGTTTTCTCGAACCTGAATTTCTTTAGCTTATTAACGTGACACTCACCTAAGTCAAGTGGGATGGGAACATGATATGAGGTGGGTCTAGGGAGTGATCTAGCATTAACGAGTGAGAATTTAGCCTCCCAGTCCATAGAGACCATCACTCTATTTAACCTAGCCATGATAGGGGATGCTTGCATATTAGACCAGGTGAATAGCCTGTTAAGAATTTGGATATCAAACATTTCAAGATCAGTAATAACTCGGTTGAACTCCTCTCTCTTAATGTCGATGTTCGAATGTGAATCTAGTGATGTTAAACCACCACCCCCCCCCCCCCCCCCCCCGGAGGGGGGGATAATTCCACCGTGATTGAATTGAACACAGTTCATCCCAGAACATGGGCCTATGAAATGAATGATTCAAGCCATAGACCACTCAGATAACATGCATCCAGTTATTGCTATGACATCGGAGAAGAACTGATAACGAGAAGTCCCCTCAAAATTCGTCCAAGAAAGAGCAAAAACCAGGGTTGAAGCCAATAGCGATGCCTCCTGATACCCCATCTGAAGGGAAGATCTTCCACTCAGAGATCCTGTTCCCCCCAACCCTCCTAAGTCCAACAAAATGAGTGAATTTGGTTTCTTGGAGACCAACGACGTCAGCTTTAGATGAGTTGATAATGTCTCTGACCATCTCTTGTTTGTCCCGCCTCCCCAAACCTCTAACATTCCAAAGAAGAATCTTCATTGGGATCATGTACAGGGTTACATGGTGAGACGAATCGAATACTCGATGCTAAGTTAATTCTCTCAATCTCTCACCCTCTGATTTTATTTAAAAGGAAAGCATTACGCTTAATATTGTCAACCGCAAGACCACAAGTTCCGGCAAGATTAAAAATATCAGCATCAGACATGAAATTAAAAATGGAAGTTAAAAGACAATGCATACCTCCACCAATGGTCTTAGTCGACTTAGCGACAGCAACAATTTCCATATAGTCCCCCAAGGACTCCACATGAGCCCTCTTAACAGTTTAGCTTAAAACCTTGCAAATTTCTTTGGGTAGCGGAATCATCTAGTGGAGCCGTCAATTGCGATGGAAAGGTAGATGGAAGAAAATCTGAGTATCTGCTACAAACTCATCTTCCAATTCAGAATCTTCATGTTCATATAATTCATCATCCACCAAATCAAGACATAGACGCTCTCACCTTCATCATTCATTCCAAAATTTACGGGCCAAAATGCAATGTTAGAATTAGACCCCAACTTGGGCCCATCTAAAATGTGAGGCCACTAGTACTAAGCTCTTTAAAATTAGACCCCAATGTGGGCCTATATAAAATGTGAAGCTCACACACCCCTAGTTCTTTGTCATTTATCGTGTCCTCTTCACAGTTGCCACATGGCGTTAAACCATTAGCGGGTAGGTGAGACAATTGTTTGCACTTTACGAGGGTTTCTTGAACATCGAGTGGGACAGTTGTTGGTGCTTCATTGGAGGGTGAAGCGGCGATCAATATGATCGAGGCAGAAGGCTCTGGATTCATGTGGGCTCAGTAGGGCGTCTCTTCACCTCCTTCTTCCTCTTTTATTTCTATTTCCCTTTTGATGTTCCTATCCCCAGACTGTTGCTCTTTCTCTTTTGGTGAAAACTCCACCATCGATGCCCTTCCCTCCTCAGCTCCCTTACCAAATATGTGGATCTGTTTCACCAAGGGATATAAGCTCTTTCCCTTTCCCACCATGGCACTATATGGTATTAGGACCCTAACATCCTCCTTTAAGCTCCAATCCAAAAGTCCACAGCCCCCATTCTCCAAGCCCAGAAGCTCAAAATAGCAACTTTCGTTGCTTTTCTTTTTGTTGCACCTTGCTAGGAGTCAACTCTCATCTTCTTTGGACTCTGGACTCATGTGACCGTTCAGGAACCCTCTGATTCACATTTGACAAGAGGAGAGTTTGACTGCTTTTTTTCCAATCATCTTAACCGTTGTTGGAATCCAACAGTAGATCTGAATCTGCAGCCTTTTGTGTTTTGGTTGTTGTGTCCAGCGACGCTGGCTCCCGCCGTTCACCTAGCACTACTCAAAGAAACTCTCGGCGAGCTCTGTCCAATTCATGGGATCCATCTATCACCATCTCTAACTCTGGCAAAACCATGTGTTTGTAAGGTCGTTCATCTCTAGGGGAGCTTAAGGTTAGAGACTTAGGGGTGGATGTTGGTTGGGCCTCCTCCATAGGCACCACTGTATCTAGTAAAAACCGTATCAGATATGCATCATCATAGGTGTATAATTTAGCAAATCTTGGCATGAGATCGATATCAGGGCTTCAGATGAGCACCCTAGCCGACACTAGAT
The DNA here is from genome assembly GCA_017893485.1 of Hemerocallis citrina. Lineage (NCBI taxonomy): Eukaryota > Viridiplantae > Streptophyta > Magnoliopsida > Asparagales > Asphodelaceae > Hemerocallis > Hemerocallis citrina. The sequence continues at coordinate 195,932,961 of CM030364.1, forward strand.
TCAATCTTTTAATTGTCTTGGGGTTTATAGATTTGCTAGACCCAAACTCAGTGATGATTTATTGGATAGCCTCTTGCCTCCAACAGTGTAGGGGAATGTTGTGGATCCAGATCCAAAAAGCATTCCCCTGAGGAACTTTTTGCACCAAAATTAGGAGTCCATGCTGAAAATTGAGCTTTGAAATGACCAAAACCCACCACATCCAGAGTAATCACGTCTGCAAGTTTCTCAAGCAAGGGGAAGGAGATTAAGAATTGCATATGACACACTTTCTTGATTACCCACTCACGGAGACCCCTCATTGGCCACTTAGCATTAAGTGCTTCTAATAGATGATTTTCCGATGGTCTCCCGGATTTAATACGAGCAAACCCGCACCATTTCCGTTGTCATTGTTCTTGTTTGACAATAGGGAGGCTACTAACCAGCTTGATAAGAGACAGATTCTCCGGCGATCTCCCTCTTAGAACTTCTCTTTTCTCATCTTCAGGGTTGGGCGAGAAGTTAGAACAAAAGTAGGACATGTGTCCCCACTTTAAGCATTTTAAACATCGCACTTCCTTTGTGCAATCAACCCGAATATGGCCAAGGTCACCACAATTGAAACAAGGAACTGGCTTCTTTTTCCCTCTTTGGTAGGTCTTCTTGTTACCATTAGAATTTATCATCTTCTTGTTTGCACTTCTAGCTATTTTACTCTCCACTTTCACCCATTAATTCTTTGTCGGAGAGGTATTGTGAACGGAAACTTCTGTAATGGGTAAAACCCTGGATGGCGGGGCTGGACTCCCTTCTGGAGCCCTAGAAGCCTCGGGGGAAGCTCGATTGGGGAGTCTTGTTGCAACTTCTTGATAACTTGCGGTTGGTTATGATGAGGAGGGGTAAGGGTAGTGTAATGGTGAGCGTTATGTTGGACAATATTGTGATTGGAATGTGAACATGGGAAGTTGTAAGAGGGAGAATGAGGAAGACGTGCAGTAAAGATTTGGGGTAGTATGTTACTATTGGATTGGTGCTCAACTCCCTGCTTTTGATTTTGAGTATGACTATGGTACCATTTGGGGCCGAGGGGGTTGTGATGCTTATAAGATTCTTCAACAGCCCTTTTACTGCCACTATCCCACCTGCCGATGGTCCCCTGGGGGAGGGGGGATTGTTTTATGCCAAACCCAATTTGTAAGAGGACCCCATCTAGGAGGCTGTCTTTTGGACGGACAAGAAGAGCGATGATGATGATGACGATAGTCATGATGAGCCTGACGATGGAGGACTCTCTGAGGCCAACTTTGAGGCTGCGAAATGCTCTGAGCTCTACCACACTTCGTCTAAGGGACAGCAACCGTCAGTGGTGGTTTGGAGAGCTACAAAGGTGGCTGTCAGACTCAGTTCTGGTGTCGATTTGATGGGTAGATGAAGCTGTGGTGCCTGCTCAATAGAGGGGGGTGGGTTAGGAAGAGAATTCGGAGGATGAATGGGTTAGACCAACTCCATTGGCCCACACCCTCTCATTTCAAGTTCAAACAGCTCCATAAGAAGAACATAGAGGATGAATAAGGCATCAGTAGCGGAAAGGGAAGGGAGGGAATGGTGCAGGGAGGGTGAAGGGTGAATGTTGTAGCCAACAAAAACTTGGAGAAAGAGGTTGGAAGGAAGAGGCAACAAGGAAGGTTAAGGTAAGCAACAAGCGGAAGCTGGGAGAGGTGGAAATGGATGAGGGAGGGAAGATGAAGCTGGAGGACCTTCTTTCTTTATCAACTAGAGTGGGAACAATTAGGGGTGGCATCTAGGCCTACCAGGTCGGACCGGGCCCAAAACTACCGGGCCAGACCCGGTCCCGAGCTTTGGCGGTCGGGCCACCGCCTTAGGCGGGCCGGACCGGGCCGAGTTGGGGAGGGGGGCCCGGACCCAACCCTAGGCCCCTAGCTTGGGGGGCAGGCCTTCGTGGGTTTGCGGTTTTTTATGTTGGTTTTTTCTTTTTCTTTTTATTATTATTTTTGAATATAGTAGAAATATTAAAGGGAGAGATTGAATTAAGACAACAATTATAAGAACATATAGATTAAATGAAAAGATTCATATATTAAATTGTTTCAACAAATTATAAAATTAATATAATCAGATAGATAAGTAAAATTTCATACAAATATAATCAAATTACAAGTTTATGAGAAAATTTTTATTTAGAGTTCGAGATAGCATATATTTAGATTGAAGAGAATGCATTGGACTACTGTCCTGCAATTCTACTTAACCTAAATATAGAACCTCATCGCCCTAAATTTTCCAATTATTTACAATACTAAATTCGTAGTGCACTTCTACTCAATTTTTATTCATTGCTACTTGATCTGTTTGTACCGCTTGAAGTAAATCTTGGGTCCACTCTTCCGCTTTCATCAAATCTTCCATATATACTAGCATCTCCAAATTCTTTGAAAGCAAGCAATTCCTATTCCGGCTCATTGTCCTGCCAACAAAAGAAATAGCACTTTTCGATGCAGCAGTTGACACTGGGGGAGTTAGTAAATCTTTAGCCATACGAGAAAGAATAGGAAAAGTAGTTTTCATTGTTTTTCCAAAAAATTAACACATCGACTATATCATCAACGGGAGGTTATGCATTATACCAATTCAACTCATTTGTTTATTCTTGATTTTTATTTTTTTGATTTAATAAGATTTAGAACACCACTCGTTGAAAAGGCAAGACCCTTTCTCTTTGATATGGACGAAGAAGAACTAACATTTTGTGATTGTGTAGTATCAGATGCATAAAGTCTATCGTAACTATCATACAACCTGCTCAAATTATGTAGTAAAAAAAACATGATCATAGTTTTTGGGTTTTTTTCTTGCATATTATGTTAAATACGAAGACGATGAGACAAAGGAGTGATCGAGATGATTGGAGACAGAGTGGAAGAAAGAGGAACAGCAACAACAACAACAAGAGGAGGAGTTGCGGTCAACCGGTCTTTGGGATGGTCGACCGCCCGACTGTACATACTTTTTCACGAGGGGGACAGTCGACCGGTCTTATTGGACAGTCGACCGAACGCGGCTGATGCAGATTTCGGGTGCGGGTCTGAGTGATTTTGCTGAAGTCCGAACCCTTCTCTTCAAGTTAGACCGTGTGGCTCTTATTGTAGGATTATCTCTTCAGTAATATCCAATGGCTATTGTATTAAGATATCAACTTAGTATTTCTCTAGATTTCTACATATTGTTGTTATTGGCCTCCATTTAGAGCCAAGAGAGAGAGAGAGATAGTACTTCATTAAAAAGAGTTTGAGAGTTTCTCCAATTGTAAACAACTAGTACTTATTGGTGAGGCTTGAGAGAATATCGTGGTGAGAATTGTAATATTCTTGTATCTTCTCTCGTTCAATAACATCTCGGATTTCTTCTCTCCTGGGTTAAGGCGAAAGCCCCAAGCGGGACAAACTTGTGTGTACTTTGGTGTGTCTGGTATGATCTCATATGTGTTTGGTAGTTTGTATTGATTACATCACATAAATCAACAAGGTCCTTTAAAGGAAAGAGTTCCGCTAATTCCATAACAAGTGGTATTGTTGAACTATTTGTTTTCCTAACAATTGCTATCAGAGCTATTCAGGTTCGTGAGTTTATTCGAGTTCCTTGAAGAAAATGGCAGATCATATCACAAAGATCAACTTTAATCTCTGGAAGGTGAATATGTATGACACTTGGTTTTAAATGGTTTGAAGTTAACCCTAGAATGAGATAAAGGGAGGCCAATCGGCATGAAGCAGGAGAATTAAGAGGAGATTTATTCAAAAACCTTCGGTTTAATCCAAATGTCATTGACAAGCGAAGTCAGGTGCAACCTCATAGAGGAGCAAAGCGCGGCGAGTCTGTCGGCAAGACTTAGAACTGACTATTCGGAATTGCCATTGCAGGATCGGATGTACCAAAAAGAAAAGTTGTGGGATTACTCAATGAAGGAAGTACCACTCTTCTAGATGATGAAGTGGAGTTCAATATGGATTTATCTGAACCAAGGGCGATCAACACAGATGATCTAAAAGCTTCCAACTTGATATATTCACAACCAAATTCATCCAACATGATAACCGTGCTAGATGAGAAATCTACCAGGGAGAAGTTTTCTGTAGCAAGTATGATCAAGGGGTTGGAGGAGGATGCACTTAGAAAGGAGAGTTAGAAATCGGTATCTACTTCTATGAGTTGCTTGGAGGTGGATGATACTTCGAATGGAAGGGAAAGTGCACGTAAGGGTATGATTCATTGCCACTATTGTAGAGAAATTGGGCATTACAAAAGAGACCGTCACAAGTAGTTGAGTCAGAAGAGTGTTACTAAAGGAGATGATCAAGCCATTGTAGTCTACACTACTAATTTAGGTAAATCAGGTGCATCTGATAACTTTGACCTATGTCTTCTTATTTCAAGTTATTCAAATGTGAATTCAAGTTGGTATCTTGATTTAGGAAGCTCTTTTCATAATTGCTCCAAGAGGGAGATGTTTTCTACTTAAAAGTTATCAACAGGCCGTAGTATGAGAACAGTTGGAGAGGAGATTTGTGAAGTAATGGGTGAGGGAACAGTTGGATTAGAGATGTCAGATGGTAAAGGGTTCACACTAGAAGCGGTCATGCATATTTCTTCAATACAGCAGAATCTGATATCCTTAGGAACTCTTGATGCTCTTGGCTACAGGTACACAGCTCGATGTAAAGTTTTGACAGTTTGGGATAGTCATTGTAAGGTAATGAAGGGTAAGAGAAAAATTGAGTAGGGTCAGCACAACCTCTACAAGCATTGTGGGAACGTGAAAACTTGCTCAAGTATTTCGAAGCCCTACATTCCTAAAGCACTATCTAGTTTGCCGTCACTAGAATCATCCGAGCGAGACTGCGACGTTCGAATATCGTCATAAGGTGGAAAAAGCCTTTTTATAGGTGGAGTTCGTGTAGAGGGTGGCACCTCTATGATTACATCTACTGGGGTGTGCCCGTGAGGGAACATACAATGTGAAAAAAATATGTGGAGGTAGATTCAACTAGCAGAGGAAGCTACAGAACCAAATTGTTTGCAAGAGAATAATAAAAAGAGTCTAAAATGTTTTAAATCACACAGGTATGAATTCATAGTATGCAATCCAAGGTGAAAATTGTTGGGTTTATGTCTTGCATACTATGTTGGATAAGAAGATGATGAGATGGTAGAGGGATCGGGACGATTGGAAATAGAGTGGAAGCAAGAGGAAACAACAACAATTGCAAAAACAGGAGGAGTTGCGGTCGATCGGTCTTTGGGACGATCGACCGCCTAACTGTACAGACTTTCTTGCGAGGGGGACAGTCGACTGGTTTTGTTGGACAGTCTACCGAATGCGGCTGATGCAGATTTTGGGTGCGAGTCTGGGTAATTTCACTGAAGCCCAAACTTTCTCTTCAAGTTAAATCGTGTGGCTCTTATCATAGGGTTATCTCTTCAGTAATATCCAATGGCTATTGTATCAATATATCAACTTAGGGTTTCTCTAGATCTCTATATATTTTTGTTATTAGCCTCCACTGAGAGCCAAGAGAGAGTACTTCATTGAAGAGAGTTTGAGAGTTTCTCCAATTGTCAATAACTAGTACTTACTGGTAAGGCTAGAGAGAGGGTCATGGTAAGAATTGTAATATTCTTGTATCTTCTCTAGTTGAATAACATCTCGGGTTTCTTCTCACCTTGATTAAGGTGAAAGCCCCAACAGGAACAAACTTGTGTGCTTTCGTGTGTTTGGTATGATCTTATGTGTGCTTGGTGGTTTGTACTGATTGCATCCCATAACTCAACAAGATCCTTTAAAGGGATGAGTTCCGCTAATTCCCTAACAAGTGGTGTTGTTGTACCGCTTATTTTTCTAACAATAGTCTTGTAGTTCTTCGTGCGGAGCATATGAATAAAAAATCTCAATTAAATTCCTTGTGCCCTCTAACTTAACTACGAGATTCATTACACTAGCAACACAAAATAACATAGGAAGATGATGAAAATATTTCATAAATTTTAGATAAGCGGCATAAACCATTGTCCCAATAAAAGGGTCTCTTATCAAATCTTTAATAGTGATCATCATAGTAACAATTGTTAGTAAAATAACACTAGAAGTATATGAATATGTTTTCGAAAATTGCTAACTTGCATCATTAAAATGTTCTAAAAACTTTAACAAACTACTGCCAAAAAATAAAAAATCATCATCTATTCTACAATCTTGCATGCCCATTGCTACACAAAATTCTTTTAAACCTTGTCTATAACAAAGAACTACACATAAGAGATCATTCGTCGAATTTCAATGATGTCTAACATCTTTAGGAAAACGTTTAAATGGAATTTCTCTAAGTTGACACCAATCATGAAAAGCTTGATATGTTGGAGCACTCAAAGTAACAAAATTAACACAATCTCTCATTGAACTAATCTTATCGTGTCTGTATTTTAGTGCGTCTTGTACACAAAAATTTTAAATATGATAATCACACCTAACATGAAAAATATCAGGTTTTATAGGATTTAAAGTAATTTTCAAACTAGTAATTGTCTTAGTATTATTAGATGCGTTATCAAAATCAAATAGCAAAAACTTAATCATAAATACCAAATTTATGACATGCATCCATAATGTGTGTCGCAATTATCTCACGCTTATGTAGCTACCATACAAATCTGAAAGAAATAATCCTATTTTGGAGTAACCAATCAGAATCTATTCGACATGTTACACACATCATGGTACGTCATTAACTCCTCCCCAACCATCCGATGTCAAAAAAACTCTACAATTTAGTGATGTTATTATTGCATCTAACATATCCTTAGCCTCTTCGTAGAATAATTTACAATCTCCCTTAACCACATTCCTAGCAATTCTTTTATAATAAGAGTTTAATGCGGTTTGTTTAAAACTTTCTGAATTCATATTTTCGGCATACGAAAAAGGTAATTCATCCTTAATTACTAATCTAGTCATTTCCCTACGAACGGTATCATGATCGTAGCTATGTCTATCTACGTGACCAGTCCTAGGGTGTATCTTTTGTTGTGTAAGCGTGTTTTGTGATAATTTGGGTCGACATTTATCTAAGTGATGCTTAACTGTACCCATTCCTGCTCCTAATTTAAACTTATATGTCGTTTTACACTTATTACAAATTTTAAGTCCTACATTTACATCATTTTGAGAAGGGACAAAAGTAAATTATTCGTGTACTTCGGAAGTGGGTCCTCTTGATTTATGAGATTGAGAAGATGCTTGTTCCGTATCTTGTGATTCTATGTCTTCTACTATTACATCTTCCATGTGTATATGGGAAATATCATGAAAATCGGGAATACTATCAAAATTTCTAAATGTTTCTTCACTATCTATTTGTGGAATGGAAGGAATGCGAAGAGATGAGGTGGACTCTTGTCTACTCTATCTACTGCATGATCGGTTGCATGCCATCTAATTAAAAACTAGTGTATGTATGTTTAGAAAAAAAGAATCTAGCAATAACAAGAGAGTTCAATAAAGCAACAACAATTTAGTGATGAACTGGTGTATGTTAACAAAAATAAAAACCTAAAAAGAAGAGGAGTTCAACAAAACATAAACAATAAATCATGAAATAGTAATATATTAAAACTAAAATCTAATAAAGAGAAAGAGATGAGAATAATGATATGTAGAGACCTGATTTTGATGACTACAACTCAATACACATATGTTCTATTTTATATATCTCTTGCAATGTATACTTAACGCTTTCTAGGCTCAAGATCGAGCTACAAGACAAATAAGCTTTCAAGACTTAAGATCAAGATACAAGACAAAAATTATTCAAAGCTTCAAAGATTCTCAAAGTGATCAGCTAAAGAACAAGTGATCAGAACAAAAGAGTGTTTTCTAAATTTATTATAATATTTGATTTGTCTTAGGAAATTTTTAAAAACCTTGATACACACACTCACACATCCCCTTGGATTAAAATAAAGATTATTAAAAATCAAATTTCAAATTCAAGCTCGTATAAGTTCAGTTGTTAAAGTACCAGTCAACTTACTTTGATAAGCAGTCGACTGTTCAAGTACGAAACAAACTGAGCTTACACAAGCTCTGACCAGTCGACTTCCATGACAACCCAATCGACTGTTCGAGCAGTTTTGACAGTTTTCTAAAGCTTAAAATTTGATTTTCAAACTCAAACATTTTTTGTCGTTTGTTGGCAGTTAATGAACCTTTCTCCAATGTTCTTGGAGTTCTTACTATACAAATAAAGTTCAGAATGAACTTGGAAAAGGTTACCCATTGTTTTAATCAAGTCTTTGCTTATTTTTGTGAAAAAGAACTAAAACTTTCAAGTACTCTCATTCTCTAGACTTGTTTTTCTAATTTCAGTCATGCATAACTAAGATTAAGTTCAAGATTGTGATTAGAAGTTGACCTATAACCTCTATACAAAAAGCACACTAAAAAATCAAGGCTTTAGGTGTTATAATCTTCATTTTTTGTTGTTCACTCTCGGGTTGTGAGAGTGGTCCTCTCGGTTGGAGAGAAGGACTCTTGGTGTAGAGTCAGTGTCACTCTAGGTTGTAGAGTGGGATCTTGCTCTCTCTAGTGGTGAGAGAGGTTTACAGGTTTGGTATAGTTGTTGCCAAAGGTCGTATAATATTCTTGTACTTTTTCAAGAATAGTGGAAAATCTCAAGTGGATTGCTTGGGGACTGGATGTAGGTCGGGAGGACCGAACCAGGATATATCGCCGTGTTAGCATTGTTGATTCTCTGTGGTTTGAATTCTCTAACTTGCAATTTTAATTTCGCTGCACTTTATTGTAATCTGTGTCTGATCTGTCGACTGGTTTCTGTATTAAGTCGACTTAACAGACTCGCTGTTCTTCAGTTGATTAATTATCTTTTATCTGGCGTTTCAATCGATTGTCTTTTTGTTTCCAGTCGACTTAACAGTTGCGTCAAGTTTAAATTATTATTTATTTTTTACATAACACTATTCACCCCCCCCCCTCCCTCTAATGTTACTTGCCTTGCATACAATATCCAACATGATATTTCTAAAAATTAAACAAATACAAAAATATTGTATGAGTGTGGATTGAGGAATGAGAGTAGAGAGAGTTGAGAGCTTGTTCTTGTAAGATGGAGAGCACTTGAGTCTCGAGAGAGTTGAAAGAGTTGTTGATTGTTGTTGATGTTGATTCCACAATTTGTTGAGAAAGTTGAAAGAGTTGAAAGTGTTGAGTGAATTTGTGAAGATAAATGACTGGAATTGGGTTGTATATATAGATTATGTATATTTTTAAATTTTCCGAAATACCTCCAAAAACTAACCAGTAAATATCCATTGGGGGTACTTTGGTACTTAAATAAATCCAATTCTTTATTTAAAAAATTAGGAATTTCTTTTTAAAAAAAACATCAACGGTCGGCTCACCGATTCGGCCCGGACCGAACCGGGCCGATTCAAACCGGTCAGTCCCAAGCTGAACCAGCCCGGATGCCACCCCTACGAACAATTGACCAGGCTGAGGCAACAAGGAAGCTGAGCTGATAGAATTAGGGATGAGAAGAAATACTTTTTTGATTGACTGAATTGAGTATAATGTCTCATATATATATGAGAGAAGGGAAGACTAAACCAATACATTATTTGATATGGGACTAAACAAATATCTCCCATAATATCTAACACCCCATCTCAAACTCAAGTTGGTTCAAACTACATGAGTTTGAAATATTGACGATGTTCATGTGGCACGAATGACAAACTATGATGCAGGTATGGCACTCAAGTAGATGGCGCAGGGAAGCGCTTGATGGCGTATGTGTTGGGATCTCACCCCGGACTTGAGAATAGTAGTAGTAGTAATGGAAGGAAGTAGTAGTGGTGCACTATTGGGATCTGTTATGTTATGACCCAAATTGCTTTTGGGCCCATTGGGCTTTGTATCTTCGTATATGTAAGAAGATTAGAATCAAAGAAATAATCAATCAACATTTTTGGTCTCTCCCTTCCCACCGGCTGCTGTCTTCTCCTTCTCTTCTCTTCCTCTTCTCAAACCCTAACATCTCAACCCATTCAAAATCCTAACAAACTGGTATCAGAGCCAACACCAAAAACCTCCACACCTACCTCATCCGTTCGTCCCGATCCCCTTCTCCTCCGGCGCCGTCGTCGACGATCCCTTCTAACTTTCCTGCCGTCGTTGAGCCCTTCTCCCAAGCCACCATCGATCCCTTCCGCCACCATCAATCCAGTGCTGCTGTCGAGCCAGATCCGGTGCTGTTGATTTTGTGATTGGATGCTGATTTGGTGCTGATTTTGTGATTTGGTGCTAATTTGGTGCGGTGCTGTTGTTGCTGATTTCCTCCTGCCACCATCGACCCCTAAGCCCGGATCAAAAGAAGGAAGGTTTGATTTTGTGATTTGAGTAATTAATCTTTGGGGGGGGAAATTTTGGTGTTTTGTTGAATTGGGTTCAAGAAATTTGAATGGATATGTCGGAAAAATATGATATTGAGAAGTATGATGGGAAGACGAGTTTTGCATTATGGCAAGTGCGTATGGCAACGATTTTGTCGAGCCAAGGCGTTAAGGATGCCATTTTTTGGTCGAGAAAAATTGATTGATGCGGTGGTGGATAAGAAATGGAGAGAGATGGATGATAAAGCGCTCTCTATTATCCAATTGTGTTTGAGCGATTCGACATTGCAAGAGGTCCTATCGGAGAAGACCGCTAAGGCTTTGTGGGAGAAATTGGAGAACATCTACATGAAGAAGTCCCTTACCAATCGACTGCGGTTGAAATTGCGCCTCTACACTCTTCGCATGGTTGAAGGTACATCAATTTCCAATCATATTACGGAGTTTGCATCTATTTTGAATGACTTAAGTAAGATTGATGTTAAGGTGGAGGATGAGGACCAAGCCCTTTTGTTATTATGCTCATTGCCCGCATCATACAAGGCTTTTAGAGACATGTTGATTTATAGTAGAGATAAAATTTCTCTAGAGGATGTTAAGAGCAATTTGCAAGCCAAGTTGCACATTGATAGTGAAATGACCAATAATGAGAAAGGGAGCCAAGGTGTTGGTTTAGTTGTTGATCGAGGTAGGTCATGGGACCGAAACTCGAAAGATACAAGGACCCGTTCGAAGTCTAGGCACAAGAATTTGACGTGCAACTATTATAAGAAGAAGGGACACATTAAGGCCGATTGTTTCAAGCTAAAAAATAAACAAAAGGCGGATAGTAAAGGTTCTTCTTCGGAGGAGGCCAATATGGCCGAATGTGACACGGTTGATACTCTTTGTGTGATAGATACTAATGTTGATGATATACATTATTGGGTGATGGATACGGGTGCTTCGCAACACATAACTCCGAATAGAGATTGGTTTGAGACTTATGAGCCTACGGATGGTAAGGTTCTCATGGGGAACAACAATATGTGTAAGGTTGCCAGAATTGGTTCGGTGACAATTAAGTTCCATGATGGAAAGGTCTGAAGGTTGACGGGTGTGAGACATATACCCGATTTGTCTAAGAATTTGATTTCTTTGGGGTCTCTTGAAGAAAAGGGGTGTAAGTTCCAAGGTGAAGGTGGAATCCTTAGAGTCTCTAAAGGGGCTCTCACAATCATGAAGGCGAAGAGAATTGGAACTCTTTATTTCTTACAAGGTTTTATGGTCACGGGCTCGGCTGCCATTGCACGTTCGGGTACTATGTCGGATGAAGATACTACTAGGCTCTGGCATATGAGATTGGGGCATATGAGCGAGCGAGGAATGACCATTTTGAGCAAGAGAGGCTTGTTGTATGGCTAATGCACGGGCAACTTGGAGTTCTGTGAGCATTGTGTATTTGAAAAGCATAAGAGGTTGAGCTTCACCACGACCATTCATTCGACCAAGGGAACACTGGAATACATCCATTCGGATCTTTGGGGACCTTCTCGTGAGCCTTCTAAAGGTAATGGTTCTCTTTACATGCTTACTTTCATTGATGATTTCTCAAGGAAGGTTTGGGTTTATTTCTTGAAAGAGAAAAGTGATGTGTTTCGCACCTTCAAAGAATGGAAGTCACTTTTGGAGAACCAAACAGGAAGGAAAGTTAAGAGGTTGAGAACCGATAACGGTTTGGAGTTTTGCAACTGTGAGTTTGATAATTTTTGCAAGGCCTGAAGGGATTGTTCGGCACAAGACGGTGGTCAACACTCCACAACAAAATGGTGTTGCAGAAAGGATGAATAGGACACTACTTGAAAGGTCTAGAAGTATGCTTTCAAATGCGGGTTTGGGTAAGGAGTTTTGGGTGGAAGCCATTAACACATCTTGCTATTTGGTAAATCGATCTCCTACCACTTCAATTGAGTTGAAGACACCCGAAGAAGTGTGGTCGGGTAAGACGACCGATTATTCGAATTTGAGAGTGTTTGGTTGTCCCGCTTATGCACATGTGAATGAAGGAAAGTTGGAGCCTAGATCGAAGAAGTATATTTTTGTTGGGTATCCTACAAATGTGAAGGGATATAAGTTGTGGTGTCCCGAATCATCCAAGTTCCTTATTTCAAGAGATGTCATTTTCAATGAGTCGGCCATGTTGAAGGCAAATGATGTTGCACCCGAGCCAACTATTAAGGAGAATGAGAAGGTTGAGAAGAAGGTGGAGTTTGAGGTGCCGGTCCAAGAAGGTGATGATTTGATCTCACATGATGATGTCAAATTGGAGGAATCCCAAGAAGAGGCACAACCATATGCATTGGCAAGGGACTGAGCTAAAAGAGAAACAAGACCACCTACAAGGTATGGATACTCCGACTTTGCTTATTGTTTGGCAATTGCAGAGGATGTGGAGTATTGTTAGCCATCATCCTACAAGGAAGCCATTTCTTCTAAAGATGCGGCCAATTGGGTTGTCGCTATGAACGAAGAGTTACAATCTTTACAACAAAATGAGACTTGGTCTCTTGTGAAGCCTCCGAGTGGTAAGAGGATTGTGGGTTGCAAGTGGGTGTTTAAGAGGAAGATTGATGGCTCAAATCCTGCAGATTTTTGATACAAGGCAAGGCTAGTGGCTAAAGGGTATATTCAAGTCCAAGGTGTGGACTTCAATGATGTGTTCTCTCCTGTAGTTAAATACACCTCCATTCGAGTTTTGCTCTCTTTGGTGGCAATGAAGGATTTGGAATTGGAGCAAATGGATGTGAAAACTGCATTCTTGCATGGCGATTTGGAGGAGCAAATTTACATGAGCCAAGAGGGTTTTGAGGTTGCGGAAAAGGAGGACCGTGTGTGTCTTTTGAAGAAGTCCCTTTATGGCCTTAAGCAATTACCGCGGCAATGGTATAAGAAGTTCGACTCATTCAGGGTGAGTATTAATTTTCATCGTTCCAATTATGATAGTTGTGTTTATTTCAAGAAGTTGGATGGTGGGAATTTCATTTACTTGTTGCTCTATGTAGATGACATGTTGATTGCATCCTCAAACTTGAAAGAAGTTAGGAGGTTGAAAGAGCAACTAACTTCGGCATTTGAGATGAAAGATTTGGGGGTCACCAAAAGGATTCTCGGGATAGAGATCATAAGGGATAGGTCCAAAAGAAAGTTGTTTCTTTCACAAAAGAGTTTTGCCGAGAAAGTGCTACGCCGTTTTGGCATGGAGAAGGCGAAAGTTGTTTCAACACCTCATGCGGCGCATTTCAAGCTTTCGGCCGCTTTAAGTCCAAATTCCGATGATGAGAAGAAATATATGGAAAATGTTCTATATTCGAGTGCGGTCGGGAGTCTCATGTACTTGATGGTGTGCACTCGACCCGACATTGCTCAAGCCGTTAGTGTGGTAAGTAGATATCTCTCTTGTCCGGGGAAAGGGCATTGGGAAGCGGTGAAGTGGATCTTCCGCTATTTGAGAGGTACTATTGATGCTTGTTTGGAGTTTGGTAATGGCAAGAAACTGACGGGTTTTGTGGATGCGGATTTTGCGGGTGATTTAGACAAGAGGCGTTTCTTGACGGGTTATGTTTTTACCCTTGGAGATTGTGCAATTAGTTGGAAGTCTACACTTCAAGCCACCATTGCACTCTCAAGTACTGAGGCCGAATATATGGCAATTATTGAGGCTATTAAGGAGGCTATTTTGCTCAAGGCATTTGTTGGTGAGATGTCTTCACTCGAGGATCCTATTACGGTGTTTTGTGACAACCAAAGCGCGATTCATTTGACCAATGACCGCATGTACCATGAGAAGACGAAGCACATTGACATTCGATACCATTTTGTTTGAGATGTGATCTCGGAAGGCAAGGTTGCCGTGAAGAAGATTGGTACCGAATCGAATCCGGCCGATATGCTCACAAAGCCTCTTCCAATTGCAAAGTTCAAGCTTTGTTCCAGTTTGATGTCGGTTTGTTTCTAGCTAGTTTGAGCTAGTTTTGTTTCTAGCATGTTGCTAGTATATCTTTATGTTTACCTTTGTTTTAGGTTATGTTTGCTTCATGCATTTACTTTATGTTTTAGTTTGTTTTAGATGCAATTTGGTTCAAGGTAGAGATTGTTATGTTATGACCCAAATTGCTTTTGGGCCCATTGGGCTTTGTATCTTATATATGTAAGAAGATTAGAATCAAAGAAATAATCAATCAACATTTTTGGTCTCTCCCTTCCCACCGGCTGCTGTCTTCTCCTTCTCTTCTCTTCCTCTTCTCAAACCCTAACATCTCAACCCATTCAAAATCCTAACAGGATCTCCATATCCCGAACTGTGGTGGGATCTCCATATCCGGAACTGTGATGAGATCTCACCCCTAACTTGAGACATAGTAGTAGTAGTTGAAGGAAATAGTGGAGGTGCACTATTAAGATCTTCATATCCTGAACTGTGGCGGGATCTCCATATCCTGAACTGTGAAGGGATCTCACCCCTGACTTGAGACATAGTATTATGTCGGAGTGGCGCACTGTTGCGCATGTTGGGATCTCACCCCCGAACTGAGAAGTAGAATAAGTAGTATGTTGTAGTGGCGCACTGTTGGCACTTGTTGGGATCTCACCCCGAACTGAGAAGTAGAAGAAGTAATAGTGTTGGAATCTAGAATGATGTTGGGATCTCCCCATCTCAAACTTACGATGGATTAACTTGTGTGAGGTTGTAGTAGGAGATGGATGCGGAAACGGGACTATAGAAGCTGAAGAACCTGCAAGGAATGGGTCTTTGGGGGGGGGGGTTTGAGGAAAAATAGGTTGTTTGGGTGTGGGTTCAGGTCGGATTAGGTAACAAGGTATTAAAGTTTTGGGTAATAAGGTCTACATTTGAGTTTGGTTATTAAGTTTTGGGTAGAGTAGGTTTTCGGGTAACGGGTTGTAGGGAGATGGATTTAGGGTATGGAGTAAGTGGGTCGGGTTTGTGGTAGGACAGCAGGGTTTGAAGAGTTTGACAGAGACAGAAGTTAGGGCTAGGGTTTTGGGTTTTGGTTTGGGAGGGTGCCAGCCAGGGTGGAAGGGAGGGAGGAGAGGCGGTTAGGGGTAGAGATGTAGTGCCGGAGCGGGCATTGGAGATCGGTCAACATCGGCTTCTTCTCGTGGACGACGAGCATCACGTTCGAGGATGACATCGCCGAGGGTTTGGGGTTTGGACATTTTTGGGATCGTATCTTGATGTGGTCGGAGTCGGAGATAGGGGAATGGACGGCTGAGACTGATTGTTGTTCGGGGAGCAACTTGGAGAGGAGGCGGACGGCACGGTTGCAAGCGGTAGTGTTGCAGGAAGCAAGGCACATAGCGATGGCAGCGCCAAAGAGTTTGCCGGTGCCAGGGAGCGGGAGCATGGCATCAGAAGGATGATGAAGAAGATGGAAAGGTTTGCTGATGACGAAGATGGTGTTGGGGGTCGTCGTTGCGTCTGTTGTGGTTAGGGTTAATATTGATGTTGCCGATATTTACTGTTGCTAATGTTTTCTGTTGGAGGTCATTTGGAGTTGTTTGCAGTCGGGGTTGCTGTTGAAGTTGGGGGAGTTGTTGATGATGGGTTTGTCGCTGTGTTGCTAGTTGTTGAAGCCAGCGTTGAGGGTTAGGAGTTGTTGGGGCAGTCTGTGGTTGTTGAAGGGGGAGGTTGAAGCCGTTGTTGTTTGATGATGACGGCTAGGGTTTCGGGAGAGGTTGGAGATGACGACTAGGATTTTTGGATCTTGCTGTTAGATGACGGCTAGGATTTTGGAATTTGATCAGGAGAGGAATGTCGAGAGGTGGAGTGATTCCGATGAAGACGAGAACCACTCCACCTTGACGACGAGAATAAATTAGTATAGGCCTTATAGGAATACAAGCTCTGATACCATGATAGAGTTAGGGATGGAAAGAAAAACTTTATTGATTTATTTAATTGAGTACAATATATCTCATATATATAGGCAGTGGCGGAGCATAGTGAGCCCCCCCCCTCCCTAAAAATTTTTTTTTGAAAACCCCCTAATATATTTATATTTACGGTTTGGCCCCTTTGAAAATTTTTAAAAACCCCCTATACGTATTTGATAGTTTTTTTTGATGTAAGCGGATAGAGTCGAAAGACTCTAGCCATATCAAAAAATATATTAACGAATAGCAACTGTACTGATATGTCTAAAAATGGGGTTAAATCGGAACCGTCCAGATTGGGAACGAATCTTGAAGCTCAGGGGTAAAACGGTAATTTTGCATATAGATGGACCCGAAGCGAGCACTGGATCTCCCCTTCACAGATCCAATAACCTGCGAAACGGATCCACTCCAGCTGGGTACGGGTCCCGACCCAAGACAAACCCAGACCAGCAAGAGGAGATCAGGGTCACTGATTTGACTAAATCAACGGGCCTGATTTGCAGTTATCCTCTCACCAGGAATCAGGGATCAGTTTCCTAAACTAATTATGAGGATTTTACTCCTAACGGTTTCACAGGAAATCAGGTCCCTAATCAGACTCCCATGGCGACTATAAATACCTCCTACCTACCACTGTGACCAGGTAATCACTCTTTGGACAACTGAAGCTCTTTCTTAATCATCACTGGTTACTGACAAGAGCGTCGGAGGGTGCGTCGCCGGAATCAACCCCGGTGTATCGCA
Source organism: Hemerocallis citrina (assembly GCA_017893485.1). Lineage (NCBI taxonomy): Eukaryota > Viridiplantae > Streptophyta > Magnoliopsida > Asparagales > Asphodelaceae > Hemerocallis > Hemerocallis citrina. The sequence goes on from CM030364.1 coordinate 195,950,100, forward strand.
CTTCCTTGCAGGTGAGCGGCAGGAATCAGCAGCCCAATTCCGACGAACAGGCTTGGATCCGCTATTCAGGTTTTTCCACGAACTCACAAATCTCATCTGTTTACCCCAACACCAGATTCAGCGGTAACAGATTGGCACCGTCTATGGGAAACCATACGAATAGCAGCCTCTCCTCTTCCCGTCGACTAGCTCTTCTCCAGACATGCCTCCCAGAAAGGTCAGGTCTAGGGGGTCCAACCGTGGACCCAACCCCACCGATCAACAAGAAGAAGTCCCCGTGCATCCTTCTCCGCAGCCCGAACAACTTCCTCCCCCAGTCCAAGACCATTTCCAACAGGGCCAGCCCCCTCTTCGGATTCAACAACCCCCTAATGGTCCCACTGGTCAGAACCAGCGGAGGCAGAAGCAACCTCTCCACCTAGACCATGTGTCAGTACACAATGCCTCCTCGGATTCTATGGCCTCCCATAATCCCCGAGCTTCCGACCTCCGCAACACCGTTCTAAATCGGCAGAAGGATGTGGACCTGTGCAACCGCCTAGATGAGAAGCGGGCCCGAGAGGGAGTCTCCCGCCAACATCAAGGTGAGCGATCTCCTCATCGCCGAGATGGCAGGAGGTCTCCGGACCGAAGAAGACGGGGGGAATCTCCCGAGCGTCGTAGGAGGAGGCCACATTCCCCTGCTGGTCGACATCATCCGAGGAACGATGAGGCACCCATCACTCGTGCCGAGTTCCAACAATTCCAGGCAACGGTGTTGTAGGCCCTCAACCTTCGCCACAACAACAATAATGCCCAAAGGGTTCCAACACCCCCACGGGTCCCAAGTCCTCGCCACTAATCCATAAGTCCTCCCCCGGCTCCTAGTCACCAGCAACACCCTCATAGTCCTCGCCGATCCCAGGACTATCGAAGCCGTAGTCCCCGCTCCCGTTCCTATGAAGACGAGTCCAGGGGATCGTTTGACTACCACCGGAGGGACGATGCCCTCTACCGTCGTCTCCATGAGATGGAGAGGCGCATCGGTCGAATGGACAAGGAGGAGGAGTCAAGAGGAAGGACCGTCCGCCCCAGCAGACCCCCCTTCTCTCGAACTATCATGGAGGCTCCCAACCCGAGGGGTTTCAAGCCTCCGTAGTTTGAAACGTACTCGGGGGAGTCGGACCCTGTTGATCATGTCGAGAGCTTCAAGACCTTGATGCTAATCCACCAAGCTTCTGATGCCATGCTTTGCAAAACCTTCCCCGCCACTCTCAAGGGTTCGGTGCGGGAATGGTACTCCCGGCTCGCTCCCTCTTCCATCTTCTCTTTTGAGCAGTTCGAAACGCTCTTCATAACCCACTTTGTGAGCAGCAGACGAACAGAGAGACCAGCCTCTCTCTACTCCACCTCCGACAGGAGAGGGGAGAGAAGTTGAGGGACTATGTGAGGAGATTTACTGCGGAGGTCAGGTCCATCGCCTCCCTCGACCAGTCTGTGGCGACCGTCGCATTCCAATCCAACGTCCTCAACTCTAACCTTCGGTCGTCCCTCGCCAAAAAGCCCCCGCACAACTTTGCCGACCTTCTCCTTAGATGCGAGAAATATATTCGGGCGGAGGAAGCCGAGTGCTTCCCGGGCTTCGGAGGATCTGCTTCCGGGTCGAAGAGAAAGACAACGGAAGAGGAAGGGGCCAAGAAGCTACAGAAGGATAATAGCGGTCAGCACCGTCCTCCTCCCAGGTTCGAGAAACTTACTCCTCTCACTACCAACGTCTCCACCATCCTGATGGAAGTCGAGAAGGAGGGAGTTATACCTCCCGCTCCGAGGATGAACACCCCAGCCAAGAGGAGGAACAAGGAGAAGTGGTGCCGTTACCACCGGGATCATGGCCACGACACCAACGACTGCCGGGCGCTGAAGAACGAAATAGAGGCCCTCATCCAGAGGGGGCAGTTGGCTAAGTTTGTGAAGACAAATGATCGGGGAGATCACACCACTCCTCCGCCTCGGAGGGCTAAGAAGCGCTCCGAGCGACGAGATGAAACCCCCGAGTTCGAGGAGGAACGTGTTCTGCACCTTATCCATGGGGGTCCAATGGGGGGCTCTTCCAACTCCTCTCGGAAGGCCTTCGTCCGAGAGGTCAACTCAGTTCACGGCGCCCCTCCCCCCAAAGGCCTCGGCGTCCCAGTAACTTTCTCTGATGAAGACCTCGAGAGGGTCCGAACTCCCCATTGCGACGCACTTGTTATCGACCTCCGCATGGTGAACTTCAAAGTGCAGAGGATCCTGGTAGACAACGGGAGCTCCGTGAACATCCTCTTCCTCCCGGCCTTCCGAGGGCTGCAACTATCCTGGGATCGCCTCAAACCGGCCGGCTACATGCTTCACGGGTTCACGGGGGTACCAGTAACTATCGAAGGGGTTATCACCCTGGACGTAACTACTGGGAAGACCCCTACCACCCGGACAGAGCCGATGGACTTTATGGTCGTCGATGTCCCGGCTGCATACAATGTCATCTTGGGCCGACCTGGCCTAGCTGCCCTGGAAGCCGTTCCTTCGGCGTACCACCTCAAGATGAAGTTCCCCACCCGGGCGGGAGTGGGAGAAGTCAAGGGCAGCCAAGAGATGGCTCGGAAGTGCTATATGACTTCCACTGGGGGTCCGGTGCTCTCCCTCGAGACTTTAGAGATCCCCGAGCCGAACGTCCGACCCACGTCCGAGCCGGCGGACGAATTGGAAGAAGTGCTCTTCTCGGACGAGGACCCGAGTCGAAAGTTCCTCATCAGCAAGTCCCTGCCGACTGCCCTATGTTCCGACTTGGTGCAGTGCATCCGGAAGAACCGCGACCTATTTGCTTGGTCCACCGCGGATATGCCCGGGATTTCTGAGGAGCTTCTAGTGCACCGCCTCAGCGTCGAACCAGGGTGCAGACCGGTTCAGCAGAAGAGGTGTAAATTCGCTCGTGAGCGACAACAAGCCATCAAGGAGGAGGTGGACAAGCTCCTAAAAGCTCGGTTCATACAGGAGGTGAACTACCCCGAGTGGCTCTCCAATGTCGTCATGGTTAAGAAGTCCAATGGTTCCTAGAGGATATGCATCGACTTCACAGACTTGAATAAGGCGTGTCCGAAGGATCCGTTCCCTCTCCCGAATATCGACACCCTCATTGATGCCACCTCGGGCCATGAGCTCCTCAGCTTCATGGACGCCTTCTCCGGCTACAACCAGATCCGAATGTTCTCCCAGACATTCCGAAGACTTCCTTCATTACCGACAAGGGCCTCTACTGTTATAGAGTTATGCCGTTCGGATTGAAGAATGCTGGAGCCACCTACCAGCGCCTCATCAATAAAGTCTTCCAAAGCCAGATAGGCCGCAACATGGAAGTATACGTCGACGACATGCTCGTGAAGAGCATCCGAGGTACCGACCACGTGGCCGACCTCCAGGAGGCATTCGGCGTACTGAGAAGGCACAACATGAGGCTTAATCCGAACAAGTGTGCGTTCGGGGTCTCGTCAGGAAAGTTCCTCGGCTTCATGGTCAGCCAGCGAGGGATCGAAGCAAATCCTGAAAAAATTAAAGCCATACTGGACATGGCCCTACCCCGGAACGTCAAGGAAGTGCAGAAGCTTACGGGTCGCCTCGCTGCTATTGGGCAATTCCTTTCGAAATCTGGGGAAAAGTGCCTCCCTTTCTTCAAGGCTCTCAGGGGGGCCAAGGGTTTCGAGTGGGGCGAACTGCAACAGGAGTCGTTCAAACAGCTGAAAGCCTACTTGGTCAATCCTCCCCTGCTCAGCAAGCCCGTTCCAAGGGAAACCCTCTTCATCTACTTAGCTGCTTCCGAGCAGACCCTAAGTGTCGTCTTGGTGAGGGAAGAAGACCGGGCTCAGAGGCCCATTTACTATGTGAGAAAGGTGCTTCGGGACGCCGAGCTCCGCTACCCGAAGGTAGAAAAGATGGCCTACGCCCTGGTTATGGTGGCAAGGAAGATCCGCCCATACTTTCAGTCCCACTCGGTTGTGGTCCTCACCGACCAACCGCTGAAGCAGGTCCTCCACAAGCCGGAAACCTCAGGCCGGCTTATGAAATGGTCTATCGAGCTGAGCCAACACGACATCTCCTACCAGCCCCGGACGGCGATCAAAGCTTAAGCCCTCGCGGACTTCATCGTCGAGACCACCATTCCCGAAGTCAGCCATGTCCCGAACGGACCCCCTATTTGGACGGTTTTTGTGGAAGCAGCGCCGGTATCATCCTGACAGGCCCAGATGACTTCATCCTCCAGTATGCCTTCCGCATGAATTTCAAGGCCTCAAACAACAAAGCAGAGTATGAGGCACTAATCGCTGGCCTCGGACTTGCCCGAAGTGCCGGGGCGCAGCGCCTCTGAATCCATAGTGACTCTCAGCTGGTTGTGAACCAAGTCTTGGGCGATTACGAGGCACGAGACGAACGGATGGCGAAGTACCTCGCCAAAGTCCGAACCCTCATGGCCCGGTTCGAAGAGGCACTCATCCAACGAGTCCCTCGAGAAGAAAATTCACAGGCCGATGCCCTCTCCAAGTTGGCCTTATCCTCCCTCCAAGGTCTCGAGCAGACTGTCTTGATTGAGGTCCTCTTGAAACCGAGTATAGAAGACGAGACCCTCGACTCAGTGGGGTCATTGTCGGTCCTACTGCAAGATAATTGGATGAAATCGTTAGTGGAATTCCTAAGGAACGGACTCCTCCCCGAGGACCCTAAGGAAGCACGCCGAGTAAGAACCCGGGCCGAGCGGTACATCCTGATCGAGGGGATCTTGTACAAGCGCTCCTTCTCGCAGATAGACGGCCGACCGTACCTGAGATGCCTTTCTCCAGAACAGGCCGACTACGCCTTACAGGAGCTCCACGAAGGCATCGGCGGGGCACATTCAGGCTCTAGGTCTTTGGCTCGAAAAGCTCTGAATTACGGATACTTCTGGCCGACTCTCCTCCAAGACGCCGAGCGACACGTTCGGCAGTGTGGCTCTTGTCAGAGACATTCCAACATTCGTCGCTTCCACCAAGCTAACCTCGCCTCCCTATCAAGTCCTATCCCCTTCGCAATGTAGGGGATGGATTTACTAGGGCCATTCCCTCCAGCTCCGGGCCAGTTCAAGTTCTTAGTCGTAGCCATCGACTACTTTCGAAGTGGATTGAGGCCGAGCCCCTAGCCACTATCACCGAGAACAAGGTGCTTCAATTCCTTTGGAAGAACGTCATCTGCCGATTCGGCGTCCCCCGTGTCCTCGTAATAGACAACGGAACTCAGTTTACTGGGGCCGCATTCCGAGCTCTATGTGAAGACCTTGCCATCCAACAGCGCTTCTCCTCCGTCTCCCACCCATAGTCGAATGGCCAGGCGGAGAACGCTAACCGGCAAATCCTCTCTGGTATCAAGAAGAGACTGGACAAGTGTTCCAAAGGCTTATGGGTCGACCAGCTCCCCAATGTGTTGTGGAACTACCGCACCAACAAACGGACCCCCACAGGAGAGTCCCCGTTCAACCTCACCTATGGATCCGAGGCAGTGATACCTCTCGAAGTCGGAATACCTTCTCCTTGCCTCGCAGCCTACAACGAGGAACATAATGCCAGAGACCTCCGGGCGAACTTAGACCTGGTGGACGAACTGAGAGAAAGGGCGTCGATCCGCCAACAGAACTACCGGAGGAGGATCGAATTGCCGTACAACAAGAGAGTTCGACCCACCGATCTCAAGGAGGGGGACTTAATCCTCAGAAAACTAGCCATCTCCTTCCCCAGTCAGAAGAGCAAACTAGCCCCGAATTGGGAAGGACCTTACAAGATCGCAAGGGTAGTTCGGCCCGGAGCTTATCGTCTGGAAGATCTCGAGGGCAGGGAGATTCCGAGGACCTGGAATGCCGACCACCTTTTAAAATACCAAGAAAGCGCCCCGGCACCTCTCTGAGTATCACAGGGTGTCGAACCGTTCCTCTCCTCTAACTTGTAATTCCTCTCTTAAGTTGTCATATGTAAAAACGGCTCGCCGTCAATTATCAATAAAGAATGCTTTTTCGTACTTATAAAATTGCTTGTGTCTCTCCGCCTTTATTCTTTATTCAATCAATGGTTCGGAGTCCAATACCCGGCTCGACTCTACTTCGCAAGCTCGCTCTTAAGCGAGCCAGAAGTAGTTCGCCGCTCGGAATTGCTCCCACAATCGTTGAACAATCCTAACGATGGTCCCGGAGTCCAATACTTGGCTCGATTCTACTCCGCAAGCTCGCTTCTAAGCGGGCTAGGAGTGGGTCGCCATTCGGAATTGCTCCCACGACCGTTGAACTCTAACGATGGTTCCGGAGTCCAACACTTGGTTCGATTCTACTCCGCAAGCTCGCTACTCAGCGGGCTAGGAGTGGGTCGCCATTCGGAATTGCTCCCACGACCGTTGAACTCTAACGATGGTTCCGGAGTCCAACACTTGGTTCGATTCTACTCCGCAAGCTCGCTTCTAAGCGGGCTAGGAGTGGGTTGCCATTCGGAATTGCTCCCACGACCGTTGAATTCTAACGATGGTTCAGGAGTCCAACACTTGGCTTGATTCTGCTCCGCAAGCTCGCTTCTAAGCGGGCTAGGAGTGGGTCGCCATTCGGAATTGCTCCCACGACCGTTGAACTCTCACGATGATCGGCGAGCCCACCATTGGGTAAGGCTCGACTCATCTCGCAACTTCGCAAGAAGAGGAGACCGAAGCGCTGCTCGGCACCACTGGCCGAACGCTCTTGTCGTCGAACCGCGAACGAGCAAGAGACAGGCTCGGAGCGTGCCACGTCGCTCGAACAGCCGAGCTCCTAGACCTCCGGTCGGCTAACCGAGCAAGTGCCCATCCGAGCCCAAAAACGGAGAAAAGTCACTTTTCTCTCAACATTCGTCTAAGATCTCGATCAGACGGCCCAGATCTTGCCAGCGTCGCTAAACGACAAGATAGAGTTTTCTTGGGAACTGAGCCGTCTCGAGATTCGTGCCAAAATCCAATGACCCAGATCTTGCCGGCGTCACTAAACGACAAGATAGCGTTTTCTTGGGAACTGAGCCGCCTCGAGATTCGTGCCAAAATCCAACGGCCTAGATCGCGCCACGGCGTCGAACCAGCGAACGAGAAAGGGGCCGGCTCGGGGACCTCGGCGCGATGAACACAGTCGCAAACGAAACGACTACACAAAGCTACAAAGGACATGCAAGTTCGAGAAAGAAATATCATTAATAATTGGGACACGGTACAAAGCGACTCTTCCGTACAACAAGGTTACAAGGCCTTAAAAAACAAAAGTTACAATGCCGACTCACTACACTTGGCTTTTAAAAAAAATCATCAATGTCCTATTCGGTCGTTAGTTTGGCAACCTCGGCCGCCAGTCCCTTTCCCTCCGTCCGAAGCTCCGCCTCTACAGTCTGCATGTGACGGATCTCAGAGAGCAGATCGTCCCTTTCGGCTATTATTTTCGACAAATTGTGCCGAACGCACTGGATTCGAAGGGCGTTGCTAAAGGCGGTCGGCGAATCTTCGTCCTTTCTTATAGGGGTCATCTCGGCGATCCTACTCTCCAGACGCCGGATCTCGACGTCTCGCTGACCTAGGATGAGCTGAAGGTGGTCCTGCTCGTTTCCGGCTCGGCGCAATCCCAGCTCGACTTCATAGAGCCGCTCTCGGCACCTCGCCGAGCACAACCTCGTCACCCCCGAGCCAGCCTCGGTTCGAGCATGGTCATCCGAGCAATTGGGGTCGGCGTCTTGAGCTACCACCACGAGCTGAAAAGAGGAAGAGACGAACAACAAAATTTCAAACATTGCCGAAGTCCAACACTTAAAGAATTTTCAAAACAAACTTTCAGACTTTTATTCAGATAAAGTAGCCCTACATACAACTAGATCGACGCTACAACAGAGTTTTACAATAACTTAAAGGAACATAAGACAACTTGTTTAGTGCCTCTTCGAAAGGGGTACGCTTCGGTTCAAGGAAACGCGGGGGCGGCGACGCCTAACCTCCGAGCTCGATTCCAAACCAGCGAAGCGAGATCCCCCTCCGCCGCTAACTCCAACTGTGGCGCCGACCGAGGCACCGCTAGACAAGATAGCTACACTACTCTGAGCGTCAGCAGGACTCCACCTCGCCGCAGGCAAACGAGTCGCAAGTTCGTAGAAAGTAATCCCTCTCTCGCTCTCTTCGCGAGTACACGACGTACTACGAACGTTGGCCCTCTCAGGCAGAGGCTTGAGCGACGCGACCTCTTCCTCCAGCTCGATAATCCTATCTCTCAGAGCTTCATCCTTTGTCGACATCTTCAAACGAGGAGGTCTTGACGAGCCCGCGACATTGGCACTATCGGTTGCAAGTCGTCGATAATGGGTGACCTCGATCCCCTTGTCTATCGTAATCCTCCTAAGCTTGTCGACCTCGGCCAACAACTTTTGGCGCTCGGATGACAACTTCTCCAACTCAGAAGCTAGCTTCTCTTCTTCCGCCGAGTGTTCTTTCTCTGTTAACTCCAAGTGACGGATCTCGGCCAAGAGCTCGTTATTCTTTTGCTCGACAACGGAAAGCTCCCTACGAAGCTGCTCAATCTCACCTTCGGGACAAGGAGCTTGGGGTTGCTTCCGTAGTTGCTTCAACTCGCGACAATACCCCCTCGCAGCTGCCTTTATCTCCTCCAGCTTCAAGAACATATAAAACCGCCTCTCTCGGCTATGGAAAAGCTCTCGCTTCGTTTTGGTCAGCTCCTTACGAAGGTACGAAACCTCCGTGATCGGACCAAACTTCACCTAAAAAGAAGAGATAAATCCGACGCCCAATACTTGGATAAATTAAACGACTAATCAAACACAAAATCCGGGGCCTAACACTTGGAGAATTTTTGGCCAAACAAAAAGCGTTTTCATTCAAAACTCAAAAAGCGTTACAAAAGCGGTGGCCAGTCCGCGGTCAGGCCTTACAAAAAAAAAGAGACCAAAGACGCAACCAAGTCAGGGGTCGACCTTTTTGTCGCTCGGGTCTGCCGACCCCTCGGCCTTGTCCTCGCCCTCGGCCTCGTCCTCGTCCTTGCCCTCGCCCTCCTCCTCGGAGTCGTCCTCCTCCTCACCCTCGGCCTCTGTCTCGCCCGTGCCTTCGACACCGTCGGCCTGTCCCTCGGGACTGAGCATTGCCGGGGGAAGCTCCTCCTCCCCCTCCACGGGGTCGTAGAAGTGGTAGGAGGATGTGTCGAACCCCGGGTTCCTGAGCGGCGATATGAAGCAAGGCTCGGCCGTACGTGTCCTCCATGTTCTTAAACATGTGCTGCTCGGCCTCTTGCTGAACAGCCCTCTTCGCCTTCGCCACCTTCGATTGGTGCTTGGCCATGATCTTCTCGGTCTTCTTCCGAGCTTTCTCCGCCTCCGACCGAGCCTTAGCCAGCTCCTCCTTCAGCTCGGCATTCTCCTTCTCCGAGGCCTCGAGCTTGGCTGCCTCGTCCTTCGACCGCTGAATAGCTTCGGCCAGCTGCGCCTCCAACCCTGCCACTTGGCACCACATTTTTCCGCGAGGAGTTGCTCAGCATCGAGCAGCATCACAGCTTTTGCACGCTCCGACCTCTCCTGGTCGTACTGCACCGTCAGCTCTTGTTCTTTGCTCGCGAACTCTTCGAGCAAGAAGTTGAAGTGGTAGAGGGTCTGAAAAGAGAACAAACCGTTAAGGTCCAGACCTAGAAACTTAGAAAATTTCGGAAAAAATGCTTCAAGAAGAAAGTGTTCGGTCCACTTACCGACATCGTGTTCCGAGCAATCTGCATTGTGGCGTCCCCGACCTCCCCGGACTTAAGGGCAGCTCGGTCCTTTGGGGTCGGCAGGTACTTCACCGCTTGCATACAAATGTTGCCGTCGCCCAAAAAATCGTCGACCTTCATTACTTGCCAGTCGGGGACGAAGATCTGCTTGTGCTCCTCGGTCAGAATCTTCTCCGCTTCGGCAGTAAGGGGCGGAACTTGGAAGGATAACACCTTGCTCACGTTGAACGCACCGCTCGATGAGCCGGGAGCATCTGCCTTCGCCGTTGGAGTCAGCGCATCCGAGACAGGAGGATCGGAGGCCGCGACCTTCTCCTGCTCGGGATTGGCATCCGGAACAACGACCCCCTGCAGGTCGGCGGTCTTTGGGACCGAAGGTATCTTCGGCGCTCGGCCGCCCTGAGGCCCTGTCGAGGGTCTCTTCTTTCTCTGTCTCCTGCTCCCTAGCCACCTTGGCCTTCGCCATCAACGCCCTATAGTCCATCTTAGAAGACTCTGCACAAACCGAATGAAAAAACTTAGAAAAATTTTCAAGAACTTCAAGCAGAAAATAAAAATACCAGGGGCATACTGGGGTCTATTGGACTGAGACCCCCTCGGAACAGAGCCTCCTCGGTGATGTCCTTCCAACTAAGCGTCGGCAGGCCGAGGAGTTTCTTGAGGACTTTCGTCTCCTCGTCACTGAGCACTGGCTCCTTCTTCGCTCGCTTGGGCAGGCCCTCCCTCGACCAAGCTATCGGAATTGCCCAGGGTCCGGGAGCTCGGACAATGAAGTACTTCTCCTTCCAATGCTTGATCGAGTCCGGGTTCTCGATCAACTTCATGCCTGTCCGCGGCGAAAGGTAGAACCTTTGCTCGTTCCTGTTCGGCTGACAAGGACGGTAGAGGCTCCGAAGGAGAAACAGACTTGGCTCGGCACCGATCTCTTGACACTAAAGAACAAACGCCAAAACGTGCCTCCAAGTGTTCGGCATCAGCCGGGCGGGGCACAGGCCGTACTAATTGAGGACCTCGGCAATGAACGAATGCAGCGGAAAGCGAAGCCCGGCGGCCAAGGAGTCGACCGGAAAAATGCACGCGTCAGCGGAAGACGACGTGCAGGCTCGGAAACCAGGCCCCGGGAGAAGCAGCCCATATTCGGCAGGGATCTGGAATCCAGTCCAGATCCGATGCAAATCAGCCTCCGTAAGAACCGAAGTGATATGGTCCACCTCGGACAACTCTCTCGGCTCGTTCTCCTCTACCGAATTGGCAGTGCCCTGGGTCACCTTCTCCAGCATCTCTCCGGAATAGCTCCGAACACCCCCCCCCCGCTCGACAGAACGATCGGCTGCTTAATGATCGTAACCACTCCCTTACCCTTCTGGGACTTCGCCACAACCTCCTGGAGTGGCTCAGCGACCTCACCACTCTTGCTCGGTCTGCTCGGTCGGCTCTACCACCTCCTTTCCTTTACCCGCTCGGCTAACGACTTGGTCTGAGGCGGGGGTCTCATCCGAAGAAGTAATCTTAACCATTTTTTCTAACGAGAAAGGAGAGAGACTGACCTTGAAGTGACTGTTACGGTCGGAAAAGTTCGCCGGAGCAAAGAAATGCCTTGCCGCAACAGCTAGCAGCACCACCCAGGAGCTAAAAACTTCGATGGTGAAAAGTAAAAACTTGAGAGAGAAAGTAAAAGTGAACAATGAGATTTGGGGTGGGGGAGTGAAGATTTATAATGAAAGAAAAAGTCTCTTGGGCTTCCTATCGTAAGGGCGCGACTCTTGGCCTGCTCTTGAAACGTTACGAAAGCCCAAACGACTGTGTGACTGAGCAGCAACTGTTGGCGAAAAGACAAAACGTTTCGATACAAGTCAAGTAGCTCGGCACACACGAGATCAAAATCTGAGCGACGTGCGATCCGACCCCAACATCAAAGGGCCCGGATCTTTCCAGCGTCGCTAAACGACAAGATAGTGTTTTCTTGGGAACTGAGCCGTCTCGAGATTCGTGCCATCATCCAACGGTTCAGATCGCGCCACGTCGCTCGAACAGCCGAACCCTTAGACGTCCGGTCGGCTAACCGAGCAAGTGCCCATCCGAGCCCCAAAACGGAGAAAATTCACTTTTCCCTCAACATTCGTGTAAGATCTCGATCAGACGGCCTAGATCTTGCCAGCGTCGCTAAACGACAAGATAGTGTTTTCTTGGAAACTGAGCCGTCTCGAGATTCGTGCCACCATCCAATGACCCAGATCTTGTCAGCGTCGCTAAACGACAAGACAGCATTTTCTTGGAAACTGGGCCTGTCTCGAGATTCGTGCCACCATCCAACGGCTCAGATCGCGCCACGTCGCCCGGATGAAGCACTTCGGACCCGAACACCCCGCATCTGTCCCAGGAAGCAAAAAGAAAAAAAAGAAATTTTGGATTAAAAGTTTTAAGGCACTCGCCCTCAGCGAGTGCCCCCGGGCCCCAGGACTCGGTCGGTTCCCCTCTCGCTCGTGAGCAACTCGAGGCTTACGGCCTCGGAAGCCGAAACCACGAATCGTTCAAGGGTGAGAGAAAAACCACCATCGCGTGAGGCCCAGTCAGAAGGCAGATCGGCCACCTCCCATCTCTAGCTCCTTCGGGCTGACAACCATCGGAAGCCGTCAGCCCGGAAGGAAGACAGAGATCGGAGAAGTCCCATCCGTCCGAAGCACCTTGTCCCCCGGGTCCGAACTCCGGTCTTCACCTCTTCTGCCCTAATCTCCCCTGACCCTGACATCTGCATCGGGGCCGTCAGAATTAGGAGAAGATCATGGCGGAAGAATGACCACCCATCCGACGGTCTCAGGGTTAGAATTTTTCAAAAAACAGGCATCCGCCCAAGGCAGACACCTCCGATGGTCGATGAACAACCAATGCTGTGATCGAAACTACAGGGGGAGTGGGGTATTTATAACCTCCCCCCAAGGACCAGCCATTATGGCCCTCGGGAGGCCAAGCGACGGAAGCCCAGCAGTTACGCCTGGAGAGCTGAAACGCCTCGCATTAATTAGAGGACACCATTCTTAATGACCCCGGGAAGTTGGGACGCTGCACAAATCCTGAGGCGCCATTACTACTCTTGGGAACTGAACTGTCTCGAGATTCGTTCCGCCATCCAACGGCCCAGATCGTGCCACCACGCTCGGACTGCCGAACCCTTAGACCTCCGGTCGGCTAACCGAGCAAGTGCCCATCCGAGCCCCAAAACGGAGAAAATTCACTTTCTCCTCAACATTAGTGTAAGATCTCGATCAGACGGCCCAGATCTTGCCAGCGTCGCTAAACGACAAGATAGTATTTTCTTGGGAACTGAGCCGTCTCGAGATTCGTGCCATTATCCAACGGCTCAGATCGCGCCACGTCGCTCGAACAGCCGAACCCTTAGACCTCCGGTCGGCTAACCGAGCAAGTGCCCATCCGAGCCCCAAAACGGGGAAAATTCACTTTCTCCTCAACATTCATGTAAGGTCTCGATCAGACGGCCCAGATCTTGCCAGCGACGCTAAATGACAAGATAGCGTCTTCTTGGGAACTGGTCCCGTCTCGAGATTCGTGCCACCATCTAACGGCTCAGATCGCACCACGCTGCTCGAACAGTAGAGTCCTTATACCCCTGGTCGGCTAACCGAGCAAGTGCCCATCCGAGCTCCAAAACAGAGAAAAAAGCCACCGAACGACCACGACCGTTGGATCTTCCAGAAATCCGTGCTTCTCATGATGAACAGTCCAGATCGTGCCGCGTGCGCTAAACGACAAGATAGCGTTTTCTTGAGAACTGAGCCCGTCTCGAGATTCAAACCAGCATCCAACGGCTCAGATCGCGCCACGTCGCTCGGACAGCCGAACCCTTACACCCCCGGTCGGCTAACTGAGCAAGTGCCCATCCGAGCTCCAAAACAGAGAAAAAAGCCGCCGAACGCCCACGACTGTTGGATCTTCCAGAAATTCGTGCTTCTGATGATGAACGGTCCAGATTGTGCCACGTGCGCTAAACGACAAGATAGCATTTTCTTGGGAACTGAGCCCGCCTCGAGATTCGCACCACCATCCAAAGGCTCAGATCGTGCCACGTCGCTCGGACAGCCGAACCCTTATACCCCCGGTCGGCTAACCGAGCAAGTGCCCATCCGAGCTCCAAAAGCGAGAAAATGACTACCGAGCGACTACAACCGCCAGATCTTTCAGGTATTCGCGCTCGCGCGAGATCAAGGACCCAGATCAAGCCACGCCATAAATAGGTATTAAAAATTAGTTTTTATTTATTTTGATCGTTTTATTTATTTAAAAATTGCTAAAAATTTGGGAAAATTAACTAAAAATAATAGAAAATAATTATAAATTCGGAGAAATATTTTTGAGCCCTTGAATGAACAATTATTGCCTAGAATGTATTGTTAAGGCCCCTGAACGATTGGTTAACACATCGCAAAATTAAATAAATAATCCGAAAAAATAGATAAAAACCGTCGAATACTCAACAAGGCTTCGGAACAGCTTACAGTTTCAAAAATCACCTCATTACCCCCTTCGAGATTCAAAACCCTCCATTCGGACTCCGATACAACTCCACTAGCCACTGAAAAAGTTAAACTACTCCTCAAAGGCTAATCACACTCAGTCTTTAGGAGTGGGGGGCTCGTGATATGGCTAAAAATGGGGTTAAATCGGAACCGTCCAGATTGGGAACGAATCTTGAAGCTCAGGGGTAAAACAGTAATTTCGCATATAGATGGACCCAAAGCGGGCACTGGATCTCCCCTTCACAGATCCAATAACCCGCGAAATGGATCCACTCCAGCTGGGTACGGGTCCCGACCCAAGACAAACCCAGACCAGCAAGAGGAGATGAGGGTCACTGATTTGATTAAATCAACGGGCCTGATTTGTAGTTATCCTCTCACTGGGAATCAGGGATCAGTTTCCTAAACTAATTATGAGGATTTTACTCCTAACTGTTTCACAGGAAATCAGGTCCCTAATCAGGCTCCCATGGCGACTATAAATACCTCCTACCTACCACTGTGACCAGGTAATCACTCTTTGGACAACTGAAGCTCTTTCTTAATCATCACTGGTTACTGACAAGAGCGTCGGAGGGTGCGTCACCGGAATCAACCCCGGTGTATCGCACTTCCTTGCAGGTGAGCGGCAGGAATCAGCAGCCCAATTCCGACGAACAGGCTTGGATCCGCTATTCAGGTTTTTCCACGAACTCACAAATCTCATCTGTTTACCCCCACACCAGATTCAGCGGTAACATGTACCAAAAATAAGGATAATTGCTTGAATTAAAATAAAAGTATAGCTATCGAGTTTCGAACCCAAGATTTCTTATAAATCATGTTTACTGGCTAACCAGTAAGTCCAAATAGTATTTGATAGTGATCGGACCCTCATTTCCCCCAAATCTGAGATTTCCCCAAATATGAAATTCAATCGATCTCCTTCTTCATACTCATTTTCGATTTTGAGCTAATTCTTCCCCTTCCCAAATCGCCGTCGCCGGCTTTCGCAAATCACCTCCGGCTTGCGCAGATCATCTTTGAACTCAACTAATCCTAGCACCAGGGTATGAGGTATCTCTCTCTCACTCTCTCTCACGCTAGGGTTTCGAATTCGGAGATGGTCTGGTTATGTTGTTAAGTCGAAAGAACTTCAACATCGAGATTGAATTTTGCATTGCAAATTGACCCGAAAAAATTAGATCAAATTCTCAAGTATCTCTTTCAGGATATTATTTTTTTCCTTGTAAAGCCTTCAGTGTCATGAACTCATGATGATTGATGTTTGTATAATTGTATTATGCTAAGAATATGAATATGGAATTATCTAATCTGATTGTGATGGGTTGTGTAAGGATTCATGGTGGTAATTCATGTTCTAGTCTTTAATGGTGTGGATATTGCTGAGATGGTGATAAGGGTCCTGATATTGGTTCAATAGCATGATATTTGCACGTTTATATGCTTCTCAGGTTGTCTCTACTTTGAATAAAATCATATTCTTAAAGCAAATGATTCGAACTATGAGGTACTTGTAGAATTCCTTACATTTTGTTTTAGCTTTATTATTTGATTCTTTTATCATTCAGTTCGTCTGTATTTTATTTCTTTCTCACGTTGTAATTTCTGACCCATCAGTTCAGTTAGTCTGTATTTAAGTATTTTATCTTTCAGTTATCCTGTATTTTATCATTCAGTTGGTCTGTATTTTATCATTCAGCTAGCCGATATGTCTTATTTATTGGAACATGTCTTCATCAATCTATCACTTTAGTTCGAATCTCTTAGAAGGCATGGAAGTAGCTAGGTTACCGAGCCCGGTATATATCACTGAACTTATTAATATAATGACAATTACTAGAGTCGACATGGCTCGATATAAATATATATGTGTGATGTGTTCAAATAATTCGAAGTTAGAGGCATGTTTAAGCCTGAGAGTACAGAAGATGGCGTCAGCTTATTAAAAGATTTTACCGTTAGTCATACTCATATGGACAAGCATTGATATTTTAGCATCTAGATGATTTTTTTTTCCTTTTTTTTCCTTTTTTTTTATTGTTTGATACGATGGATAGAGTCTTACGACTCCAGCTCAAAAAATATATTACAATAAAAAAATGTAACATACAAACAAACCAATTTCACAAGGAGTAAAACTCAGTAGCTAATAAAAAATTAGGAGAGGGCAACCAAAAGTAGCCCAAAGAAAACAACAATCACAGGTGAACAACACAGACCACCCTACAGCGATACAAGAGAGAACCGAAGAGACAATGCAGCCTAGCAACGAGGCGACCGGTGCTCCTCTCAAAATCCCAACTCTGAATAAGTACCAGAACGGTTAGCTCAGCAGGCTTCTCTCCGATCCCTAACAACCAACCCTAGGGGCGGAGGAGGGCCGAACAAAACAATCGCAAGCCAAGCCGCCGCTCGCGGAACAGGGCCAGCACCCCATCCTGCAGGAAACACCGAAGAACGCAACCAACAAGGGAGAATGAAGCGCTAATAACAGCGCTGGGCCTAACCCCAAACTTAGACAAAGAATAAGAAAAAATCAGAATAGAAGCAAAACACTAAAAACGCATGCACAGCGTCGCAAAGAAGGAACCGAACCAAAGGAACCCGCACCCTGCAACGTGGAGACAACAAGCATCCCGGGTCTAACCCCCCCACATGCAGCAAACAAACTAGATCTAAGCACAATGCAGGTCGCTGGGCCAAATCCCAAACAAAGCAACCAAAACAGAACAAGCACAAAAAATGGAGCACAACAATAGCAGCCCCTACACTGCATCGCAGTCGCAACCCATACCCACAACCGAACAAAAGCAACCCTCACACTCAAATATAGCAAACACAGAGCAGCTAATTGGAGAGCAAGCAAATAAAAAAATGCCTAAGAGGCGCAAAAAAGCACAACCCAATCAGGGGCAGCCCCCCATCTGGGCAAACAACCAAAAGCTCAGAACAGAAGAAAGAACAAAACGGGTGGAGCCTCATCTAGACCAAACCCTGGCAATCAAAACAAGCGAGTCCGACCCTAGGGCCAACAGAGAATGGCACTCCACCGATAGGCAACCAAAAGCAAGCCAGGGTGCAGCCTATCAGTCACCCAAAAGACCAAAAGGATATGAGAGAGTAAACATCCAGTACATGGACCAAACTATATTAACACTTAAAAGTCCGAACATCGATAATAAACGACTAAGGTCCCTTCAGAAGTATGGGAGGCTCTGTCGTTGAACAAAATAACAAAAGCACACCGTAATAATAAAAGGAGAAGGGCAACTAATGCTACAAAATGCAGCTAGAGGAGGTACAGCAAACAACCCGCAAAAGAAAGCCATCCAACAACCACCAAAACAAGTATCGGTTGAACCCAGAGAGAGAGAAGCAAGAGCTGTGAAAGCATGTCAAATCTGCAAGAAAAAACGAACAAGGACAAAGTGAGAAAGATACACGCTAACTCTAATTAGCTAAATGAGAATGATAACAATGGTATGCCTCCTCCAGGCGACCTAAGTGCAAGGACTCCACTTTAACCCGCGTTAAAGTGGACGACCACAAATTGATGAAAAATAAAAAGTCGTCAATCATCGCCGCCAGCGAAGAAGCCGAGTGTGTAAAGATACGTTTATTCCTTTCTAACCAGATCACCCAGATCATGGCCATGACAGAGAGGAACCAAGAACTACGGAATTCTCTCTTAAGCAAATGCACCCTCCAACAGGACAAAAAAGCTAAGGGAATAGCTGGAGCTTGCTAAGCCACTACAGTAATGGACCACAAGGGTCGGATAAAGGTGCACCGAAGGAAGAGATGTTCGGCATCTTCGTGCTCTGTTGAACAAAATGCACATAATTGGCCTATAGCAAGATCCATTTTGTTGAGACGGTCTACAGTCAGGAGTTTATTATTAAGAGCTAACCAAGTAAGGATTTTGGATTTAAGCGGGGCGCAACTCCTCCATAACGGTTTGGTCAGGTTGGAGTAAACTCCACCAAAGTTCAGGAAATTGTAGAAAGACTTAACCGAGTAGACCCCCGAGCTAGTCCACCACCAAGCAATTTTATCAGAGGGACGCCAAGCATACTGGTTAAGTATCGAGAATAGCTCAAGGAGCTCCACCTCAAGGTTGGTAGAAAGAGTGCTGAGGAAAGCGATTGACCAATACTTTTGGTAGTTGATAATAACCAGATGATCTGCCACCGTCGCTGAGGGGGAGAAGGCCAACTGGTAGAGAGAAGGAAACAATGAGGCTAGCTTCATATTTCCGATCCATAGATCAATGCAGAACTTAGTCTTGGACCCGCTGGCACATACATGGAAGATCCCACAACTAAAAGGGCTTGCTGCCTTCCATACCCCTTTCCAGAAGGGGGAGGCCTTACGGGACAGAGAAGGGGAAAAATCTGTAATCCTCTTCTGAGAGAAACAATTGGAGGAGATGATTCTGGCCCAAGACAGTTGATCGTAAGCTATAACTCTCCATAACCATTTACCCAACAGAGCTAGATTTTGCTGTTTGAGATTAAGAACCCCAAGACTACCTGCAGCCTTAGACGTGCAGATCAACTTCCAGTTACAGAGATGGGTCCCAGCTTTATAAAGACCCATTCCTGACCAAAAGAAATTCCTTCTAATTTTGTCGATCCTCTGAATCACCTAGGAAGGGACGAAAAAAAGGACATCATATATATGGGAATAGAAGAAAGAACAGAGTTGACTAGAACTAATCTACCTCCATGAGAGAGGTGCCTTCCGGTCCAAACATTGAGTCTGAACTCCACTTTTTCAATCATCGGTATCCAGTCAGATTTATGCAACTTCCCCCACCGCAGGGGAATACCTAGGTACTGAACATGAAAGGAACCTGATGCACAGTTAAAGAACTGAGCGATTTCTGCTTGACGATTAATCAAACCTCCAAGCCAGAGAACAGAGGATTTTTGAAAGTTTATCGCAAGACCGGAAGTTTTTTCAAAGATGTATAATAGTAACTTCAAGTTACGCAAGGAACACCCGTTGGGTTTCGCAAAGATGATGGTGTCATCGGTGTATTGGTGGTTCAGCACACCACGAAAGCTGTGTGAACTTCCAAGACCTTCGATAATGTCGACTTCCCAAGCATTACGAAGTAACTTACTAAAAACATCTGCCACTAGGGAAAATAAAAGAGAGGAAATTGGATCCCCTTGACGAAGGCCGCATTTGCACTTGAACTTCTGACCTTCCGTTTCATTGATGATAATCGAGGAGGTACCGGCGAATAAGCTGGATTGGATCCAGGCGATCCATTTAGGCCCAAAACCACGATTAAGAAGAATGTCAAATAGAAATTCCCAACTGACGTTATTGTAAGCTTTTTGAAAATCCAACCTAAGCAGGATGCCCTCAGTGTTGGATCTATGACAAACGGAGATAATTTCTTAGGCCGAAGCCACACTGTCCAAGATAAACATATCTTTAATAAACCCCGATTGAGCCGAGTCTATTAAGGGAGAAATAATAGTACTCAGACGAGTGACAAGCACCTTCATAATGATCTTGAACGTAGTGTTGAGGAGACTAATCGGTCTGAAGTTGGAGACCGGGTTAGCTCCCATAATCTTAGGGATAAGAATGATGTGCGCGTAGTTGATCTGATCAAAGAAAAAGGCTCCTTGATGAAGATCAGCGAACATTTTGAAAAGATCATCTTTAAGCTCTTCCCAGAATTTTTGGAAGAAAAAAGCTGGAAAACCATCCGGTCCCGGGGCCGAATTGCATTTTAAGGAGAAAACAGCCTGTTTGATCTCATCCATAGAGAACGGCACTTCCAGGCTAGAAAGATCATGGGATTGCTGGCCATTCAGTTGGTTCCAGTCCAGTTGGAAAGAACGGGATTTACGAGAACCAATGAGATCTTTAAAAAGTTAAGGAACGTAACATGAAATTCTGAATCGAACGTCAGCTCATTACCATTATCTATGATGGAGGAGATGTGATTGACCCGCTGGCGATGAGAAGCGAAGTTATGGAAAAAGGCGGTGTTGCCATCACCTTCCTCGATCCACCTGCTACTTCGCTCTCTGGGCCCATTTGATATGCTCGTTGCTCAGAATGGAAGCGTATTCCCTTTTGCAAGAAGCTCGTTCGAGCCGAAGAGTTTCAGAAATAGGGCCAACCTCCTCAAGTTTGTTGATCGAATCAATGGAGGATAGGAACACTTGTTTGAGGAAATTGGCGTGGGCAAATCTCTCTTTATTCCAAATTTTACAGCCAAATTTGATAGCGTGAAGCTTAATAAGGATGCGCCCGAGACCGGAAGAACCCATGATAGAGGAGAGACACTCCATGATGAGATTCACGAAGATTTAGCAGCTAGATGATGAACTCAGTGAAGTGTTGCAGGATTGTAATTGATTGTTTTTCCTCTTTTTATTTTCGTTAATATTTTTCATAAACAATTTCGTTTTTTTATGAATGTTTTCTTTTTTATTTTAATTCATATATTTTATTAATTTTCTATTTTGCTAGATTTCAAGAGATGCTCTCATTGAATAAATTGTCTCGTTGAATAAATTGTCTGCGAGGGAAACACTTATTCGCTTTACAGGTATAGCACTTCAATTTCATATCTCTGATATATTTTCTTCTTAGTATAATTCTTTGGATGCCATGATTTACCAAAGCTCTCTTGTTCTAATTGGTAGTTTGTTCTGGGTTAGGGTAATATTCAATTAATTGAACATCTTTTCATTGATTCAGCATGGTGGATTCATTGAACAATGCAAGTTTTTAAGAAATGAAAATTAGAAGAATATTTTTTTATTGAAACTTTATGATTATTGTGAATTTATGATGTATTGTTCAATGAATAAAAGTGAGTCAAGTTTTTAAGAAAAGAAAATGATGTTTGTTTAATATTTATGAGAATATAAAGGAGCTTAAACATTATTAGTGTATGTGAGATTCTATATAGATTAACATATTTACAACTTAGACACTGAAATTTGATGGATATGTGACATTTCGATGGATGTTCATATAGTTTAACATATCCACAACTTGCCTTCTTGATATTTGTGATTGCCCTATGTTCGATGCTTTTACATATTCTATTGCTCCAAGCCTACATAAATGATAAATCTGTCACTAGTATTGAAAGGTTTCTTTCTCTTGATTTTCTTTATCTAATCCTAAAGTATGTCAAACGTAAAGGTAAAAGTTGATTTTATTTGTTTATTAGAAGGTTTTTTTTTGTTTGAAGATTATCGGGTTTTTTAACATAATGAAATGATATTATTTTGTTAATATATAATGAGTCTTATATTTCTTCGAATTTATCAATGTACAAGATGAGTTCATTTTCTAAATATCAATGGGAAAAAAAGCAACCATTGATTCTTTTTTAAAAGACAAAATACTCAAACTTTAGGAGCCGATACATAAACATCAACTCCTTTAGTTGAAGAACCTCCTTTAAATCTTCACGAGTTGATTCTACGAGACATGAAATTGAATGCGAAAGAGATTTGATTGGTTCTTTAGAGCATGATCCGGGATTGCGTCGACAAATTTGTGATTATCCTTCTCACAAACAAGATGAAGCTCGTCGTGCTTATATCAAATTGGGGGCATACCAAGAAAATTGTGATTTTCCATATTCAAAGAAAGGAAATGATCACAACCGAGGGTTTCAACTTTCTTGGTTTGAAAAGTTTCCTTGGTTGGAGTATTCTCCCCATAGGGATGCGGCATTTTGCTTTCCATGCTATCTTTTTGGTAGTCCAAATAACCGAGATGAATTTACTTCCAAAGGTTTTGATAAATGGAAAAGAGTCATGAGCGGACCACGATGTTCATTTTGCAATCATGAAGGGATTACTTTTACATCACCACATAAAAATGCTCTCCAAAATTATTTTGCTCTAATTGACCAACGTCAATATATTGAAATAGCTCTTTCTCAACAAGGTGTTCAACAAATTGCATATAATCGTCTACGATTATATGTCTCTATATATAGTGTTCGTATGTTGACACTTCAAGGATGTGCTTTGCGTGGTCATGATGAAAGTGTTGATTCACTTAATCGTGGTAATTTTCTTCGAGCCATAAAGGGTTTTCAACACTTTTCTAAGGAAGTCAAAGAAGTTGTTTTGGACAAAGCTCCACTTAATGCCTCATATACATCCCCCGATACTCAAAAAGAAATTCTTCAATGTCTCGCTCTTCAAGTAAAGAGAACAATTCGAGAAAAAATTGGAGATGCAATGTGTTGCCGCTGATTTCGGTATAGGGGCAATCAGATGAATTTGTGGGTTCATGAGGAATCGAATGGGTCAAACCTGACCACTTCCACTGTTGTTTGGCTGGCTTCTCACTACTCCCGTTGACCTGCACAAAGTTCGAAACACCGGGGTTGATCCCGGTGACGAACCTTCCGACGCTCTTGTCAGTACTCAGAAAAGAATATAAAAGAGCTTTAGGTTGGCAAAGAGTGATCACCTTCTAACTGTAGGAGGTAGGGGGTATTTATAGTCGTCATGTGGATCTGTTTTGAGATAAGAACAAATCTTTACTCCCCGATGTGGATGGATAAAAGTGGTTAGAACCACCTCCTAGGGATAAGGATGAGTCAGAATTTCTCCATATCCTTATGAACTGGTTCTTAACGGGTTAGGACCCGTACCCTAGTTGACTAGATCCGTTCATGGGTTATAGAGCTCGGAGAAGAGGCCCAATTCTCATTTTGGACCCGTTTGTAGGTAAAATTACCGTTTTGCCCCTGTAAACTTTAAGATTCGTGCCCGATTTGAACGATCCCAATTTAATCCCATTTTTATCTGTATCACGAGCCCCCCACTCCTAAAGACTATTAGCTACAGCCTTTGGAGAGTAGTTTTGCTGTTTTAATGGCATACATGACTTTATCGGAGCTCTTAAAGGGAGTTCGAATCTTGCTCGAGGAGTAACGGTGTTTTTCTGAGCTGGCATCATGCCCAAAATTGTTCCTAGGCTCTTCTGGACTTTTGGTGATTTTTCTCGATTTTTACATTATTTTTGAATCATTTATTCAATTTTGCAAAGCGATAATTTATTTTTCGAGAGCACTAATTAATTATTATAACTAATACTTATTTACCCATGGGCTCAAAAATATTTCCCCGAATTTATAATTATTTTTTAAATTTTTTAATTAATTTTCCTAAATTTTAATCATTTATTTGAAACTTTTAAATATATAATTCGAATTAATAAATAAAAAACAGATTTTATCATGGTATTATCGATGTGGACGAATTTGGGACGTCCATCGCTCACTGGCACGAATATCTGAACGATCAAAGGGTGGATCTGTGATTTGGTGACGTGGCTGAATCAGGGGCGCTCATCAGGCTTAGGCGAGAACTTCTAAGTGATCGGACGGTTCCCTTGATGCGAAGGCATTTTTTTCCTCATTTGGGGGTCGGTGGCAAGAATGCTCGGCACCAGTCGTCGACCCCCTTTAGCCACTTCGGTAGGTTGACACGTGTCTGGGTGGATACTGAGGTCGAGGGGGTTCGGCATATGTTGCCGAAGTCGAGAGGGACCTCGAGAGGATGACACGTGTCTGGGTGGAGGCCGAGGTCGAAGGGGTTCGGCGTGTGTTGCCGAAGTCGAGAGGGACCTCGAGAGGATGACACATGTCGAGTTGATCGTTGACCGTTGACTGGTCAGTGAGTTTTCTCGTGTTTGGACGTCGGTGGCACGAATGCTCGGCACACGTTGCCGAAGTCCAGGGGAGATGTTTTCTCATATTTGGACATCGGTGGCAAGAGTGCTCGGCACGCATCGCCGAGGTCCAAGGGAGATTTTTTCATATTTGGACGTCGGTGGCAAGAGTGCTCGGCACGCGTTACCGATGTTCAAAAGATTGATTCTTCTCGCATTTGGACGTCGGTGGCAAGAGTGCTCGGCACAGGTTGCCGAAGTCCAAGAGATTGATTTTTCTCTCATTTGGACGTCGGTGGCAAGTGTGCTCGGCACAGGTTGCCGAAGTCCAAGAGATTAATTTTTCTCGCATTTGGACGTCGGTGGCAAGAGTGCTCGGCACAGGTTGCCGAAGTCCAAGAGATTGATTTTTCTCATATTAGGATGTCGGTGGCAAAAGTGCTCGACACAGGTTGCCGAAGTCCAAGAGATTAATTTTTCTCGCATTTGGACGTTGGTGGCAAGAGTGCTCGACACAGGTTGCCGAAGTCCAAGAAATTAACTTTTCTCGCATTTGGACGTCGATGGCAAGAGTGCTCGGCACAGGTTGCCGAAATCTAAGAGATTGATTTTTCTCGCATTTGGACGTCGGTGGCAAGAGTGCTCGGCACAGGTTGTCGAAGTCCACGAGATTGATTTTCTCGCACTTGGACGTCGGTGGCAAGAGTGCTCGGCACAGGTTGCCGAAGTCCAAAAGATTAATTTTTCTCACATTTGGACGTCGATGGCAAGAGTGCTCGGCACAGGTTGCTGAAGTCCATGAGATTGGCACGCGGCACGCTGACCGTTTGACTGTTGACCAGTCAAAGGCTTGTTGAGTTTCTTGTCGTCTTGTGGTAGATGGGCCGGGCTTTTGAATTTTTGAAGCCCGTTAGTCTCGATTTGTGTGTCGTCTCTATAAAACTTCACCCCCACTCCTCACTTGTTCATTTCTCTAGTTTTTACTCAGGCAACTAGTTTTCACTAGCGGGAGCTTCAGGCGAGAATTTACTGACTTCCGGTGATCTTTTCGACCGTCACTGTCACTTCAAGGTAACTCAATACTTAGCTTATTTTTTAAAAAAATGTCTAGCTTTCTCCCGAGGCCAGAGACCTCCCCCCCTCTCGCTCATGAGCCGACCTCGAGCCAAGTACCTCCAGTCGACAAAGGCAAGCCGTAGAAGGGCCCACTTCGGTCTTAGTGGTGACTGTAGTTGAGGACCTACGGAGGATGAGGGAGTTCGGCAGGATGCCCGGGGTTCTGAACAGACTTCAGAGGGTTTGGGAAATTCAAGAGGAGCACGCCGAACGTATCTTGTACGGCATGGGGCGGAGCTTCAAAGAGAACGCCACAAGGGAGACTTCGGAGGTTGACGATACCATCTCTATACTCAACGAGGCTGACCTGGCATCAGTTTGGGAGTGCTTTCAGATCCCCGAGGAGTTCAAGTTGATGCTGCCCGGGCCTAGAGTGAGGGCCAATTCACCGATGCCGGTGAATATGTGCTTCGGCCGGTCGATGCTTTCATAGCCGGGGTGCGGCTGCCTCTCCATCCCTTTGTTGTCGAGGTGCTGCAGTGGTTCTGGATCAGCCCAGTTTAGCTCATGCCGAACGGGTGGAGGCTGATTAACGGGTTCATCCTCCACTGTCAGGCGGCAGAGATCGAGCCGGTCTGAGAGTGCTCCGGACTCTATACCGGCTTCATCAGCAACACAAGTCGAAGATCAGGTTCTACCTGGCTCCGAGGCATGGTGCCAGGCTCGTCAGCTGCCCGGACTCGACAAAGTACTGGAGGGACAAGTACTTTCTAATCCGGAGTCGAGAGTCGTGGAGCATCCCGACGACCTAGGTCGAAGAGGTGTCGAATAGAGTGAAGGAGGGTCTGGTGCTTTACCCCGACGAAGAAGACAAGGTTCGGACTCTTCTCGACCGATTGAAGTTCGACTGGAGGGACCTGATCGAGGAGGTGCTCTTTAGGGGGGGCTCAGCCGCATAAACCCCAGTATGCGGTCTACTTTTTTTTCTTTTTTTTTTTCTATTTGAGTTTGGTTTACTCGCGCTTAATCATCCCTTCTTTTTGTGCAGAAACTATGGACTTTGATTCCATGCTGGCACAATGCGGGGTTCTGAGCAGCAAGGCCCCTGAGGAAGAGGAAGAGGGTCGCCTCGAAGGTGTCTTCACCGAGGTCGAAGATGGTCACCACCGCTGTAGAGCAGGCGGCGACGCCGGCCACTGTCGTCCAGAGGCCACCGACTCCAGCAGCAACTTCGGCCTTGGTAGAGGCGGGAGCCTTTCCCTTAGCAGCCGCTTTGGGTATAGAGGCCGCACCTCTGAAGGCCGAGGCCGAGGTGTTCTTGACCGAGGAACACAAAAAGATCCTCGTCCCAAATTAGCAGGTCCGGAAGCTCGACAGGTTCCTCGGGTGACTCGACGTCGAGTATGCAGGCAGTTAGGCATCTCGCGATGCCAAAGGAAAGAGCCGCCATGGATGCCGGCGGAGTAAGAGACGACGCGCTCGGTAAGCATTGCAGACTGGCTAGTTGTATACTTGTACTCTCCTAGTTCTCAATGCGGCTTTGTTTTCTTTTTACAGATAACATGCCACTTCGGTCATCTAATGGAAAAGATGACCGAACTAGAGAAAGAGTTGAAGCAGGAGACGGATAGGGCTCGGGCAAAGAAGACTCGGATCACCAAGGAGCTTGAGCAGCTGAAGGCCGAAGCTGAGGGGAAGACGACGTGGATGGAGTACCTCGACAGTCTCGTGGCAAAGCTCAAGGCCGACATCGCTGTTCTGCTCCAACAGAAGGAGTCGGCAGCAAAGGAGAGGGAGGAGGCCGTCGAGGCTGCTAAGACCGTCGCCGCCAAGTAAGCCAAGGCCGAGGCCATGGAAAGGGAGCAGGGGTTCCTTGTGGTCAACATGGCGAAGGCCTATGCCCAGGGCCATCGCGCAAGTGAAGGAGAGCTACCCCGAGGTGGACTGCTCCGGATGGCGCCTCTTCCCCGACCCCGTCCCAGGATTCGACGTCGCCTCCGAGGAAGGTGAAGAAGGGGACGAAAATGTGGAGGTTGAGGTCGACGAGATCGAAGTGGCGATCGGCATGGAGGCCATGCCCTTGGCGATCGTCACCGCCATGCATGGGTCGGAGCCTGCAACGACCGACAGCCACAGCAAAGAGGTCCGACCTTGACTCGTAATTCATAGTTGTTTTGATAAGAAACGTATTGCCTAATCGCGAACTGGCCACCGCTTGTAACTCTTGAATTTTAATGAAATGAAATCTTTTTGAAATTTTTTGGCAAAGTGTTCTTTGTAATTTGTGTCTGATTCGCTTCCGAGTTGTCTCGTAGTGGCTTCGTTTGAACTTAGTATCTTGGCTTTTTCATGTCGCCGAAGTATCTCAGTTGATCGAAGTATCTGAGATTGCCGAAGTGTCACGCCTCCGAACTGGTCTCGGGGTCACAAAGCTGGGCCTTGCTTGAACTCGAGAGAGGTTGTTTAAAGCCGAGTCGGAAGTTGAACTACCTCAAGCTGACGTTGGCCCGTCGAGACTCTGAGTTAAAATGGCTAAAGGAGAAGGCTCGCGAAGTGCCCCCTGAAGGGGAGAAGATGTGTCCCTCTATGGTCGTTAGCCAGGGCTTAAGATTAAAATTCCTTCGTCGGTCTCTGTTCGATGTTAGGGCTGAGAAAGAGAAGCTAAAGAACATAGTACTCGAGAAGAGCTTCGAGGCGGCACAACTTCGGAAGACTATCTCCAAGGCTTCTTGTACGAGTAGCTCGAGCCGAATGCCGCGCCTGAAGATCAAAGTGACGGACGAGTAGCTGAAGGAACGCGTCGTAGAGCTAGAGACAGAGAACCTCGGCTTCGACGACTTTCTGAGGGGAGTAACGTCAGGAGTACTTCCTGCCCCCGAGGTGAGTATGCGCAAGGGAGGTCGTTCCATGAGTTGGCGCTACGCTCACCCCCCGTCTTGAGGTGCCCTGGCGACGCACAGAGCGGGGTGGCTGGCTCGTCAAGCGGAGCATCTGTTAGGGCAACACTTAGGCTCTTAGGTGCCGAAGACGCAACTCGGCTCGCCAGTTTGGAGATCTCCTCGGAAGTCCGGCCACATCAACATGGTGCTCGCCGACCTCGCTTGTCACTTAAGAGAAGCATCCCACTCCCTATGAGGGGTTAGGACAGATCTTTGTAATTTTGTAATCTTTGTTTCGTATGAGTCATGTACCTCGATGTAAAGATGAGTTGTTGGTCTATAGTTAGACTTGTACCTCAAAATTTAATGAAATAGTGAACTCATTTCCTGAACTTGTGTATTTTGCTATCGTTTGCAAGTGTATCAGCAGTTGTGGAACCTCACGCGTTGCCGAAGTCGAAGGTTGATTTTCCTCGTATTTGGACTTCGGTGGCAAGAGTGCTCGGCACACCTTGCCGAAGTCCAGGAGATTGATTTTTCTTGTATTTGGATGTCTTCTGAGTTTGTCGTGTAGAGAATATCAACAACTGAGGGAGAAATTCCGAATGGTGAACCACTTCGTACTTGCTTCTAAGCAAGTAGTTAGAGCGGAATTGAACCAAGTGTTGGACTCCGAGCTTGTTGTTTAGAAAATATCAACACCTGTAGGAGCAATTCTGAATGGTGAACTGCTTCGTACTCGCTTAGAAGCAAGCAGTTAAAGCGGAATAGAACCAAGTGCTAGACTTCGAGCTTGTCATTTAAAAAATATCAACAGCTGTAGGAGCAATTCCAAATGGTGAACCGCTTCATACCTTCTTAGAAGCAAGTAGTTCAAGCGGAATCGAACCAAGTGTTGGACTCCGACCTTATCGTTTAGAGAATATCAACAGCTGTGGGAGCAATTCTGAATGTGAACCACTTCGTACTCGCTTATGAGCAAGTAGTTAAAGTGGAATCGAACCAAGTGTTGGACTCCGAGCTTGTTGTTTTTTAGAGAGTTTCGCGCATCTCAAAGCAAACCAAATAGATTATTATAGACAAAGAGTTCCCAGGAAGTAACTCGCCTTTATTAAAGATGACTTAAGTGGCTGCTTCTGAGTTGCAAGCCACTCTTGCATTTTGAAAAGAAAGATAACAAGGTAGATAAAAACACCAAATAGAAACTGCTCGACTCGGGAGTTGCTTGAAGTTGCTTGGAGCGGTGTTACAACACCCTCTTGGTACTTTATCAAGTGGTCAGCATTCCAAGTCCTCGGTATTCTCCTGCCCCCCGGGTCTTTGAGTTGATACGCGCCTCGGCGAATAACTCTAGAGACCCTATATGGACCTTACCAGTTAGGCGCTAGCTTGCCCTTCTTTCTTGGAAGAGAGATTGACAATTTTCGGAGCACTAGGTCCTCCTTTTTAAAATTAGTGGGACGGACTTTCTTATTGTAAGACTGGGTTATCCTACGTCGGTAAGTCTCTTTTCGAATGGAAGCTCTTTCGCGGATCTCATTGATGAGGTCCAAACTGTTGCGAAGCTGATTCGCATTATGCTCTTCATTGTAGGCGATCAATCGGGGCGAAGGTAGGCTGACCTCTAAGGGGATGATGGCTTCGGAGCCATAAGTGAGATTGAAGGGGGATTCTCCTGTTGGAGTTCTCTTGGTGGTGCGATAGCTCCATAGCACGTTGGAAAGCTGTTCGACCCACAACCCCTTGGTAGATTTATCGAGTCTCTTCTTTAGGCCGGAGAGTATTTGTCGATTAGCGTTCTCCGCTTGGCCGTTGGATTGAGGGTGAGATATTGAGGATAACCGTTGTTGGATGCCGAGGTCGGTGCAGAAGTTGCGAAAAGTTTCCCCTGCGAACTGCGTTCCGTTGTCGGTTACGAGGATACGTGGTACGCCGAACCGACAAATAATATTTTTCCAGAAGAACTTCTGAACCTTGTTCTTTGTAATCATTGCAAGGGGCTCGGCCTCGATCCATTTGGAGAAATAATCTATTGCCACGACGAGGAACTTCAGTTGGCTTGTGTAACACCCCGAATTCCAAATAAGACCGAATTCGAAGTTCCGCATGATCTTTACACTTCTCTTCGTACAATTTTATAAGAAATTTAGAACATTATTACATCAGAGTTACATTTTTAAACAACGGAAGCAAAATTTACAACAATTACATGTATGAAATAAAATAACACTTGAATAGTTCTTTAAGCATCAATTCCTCATTAGTCTTTTTTATTCACTTTATCCTGCTTAGAATCTGTAGGCACGTCAGTTCATTCAACTGACGCAAGAATATATATAACAATTTCTCTTACTTAGAAAGCACACACTTGTCACAAACAAAGCTACGGGAACTATCCTATTGATGTCGTGCGTGAATGTGCACTTAGTCCTTGATGCAATTATTTATGTTACATGACACTAATGCACACTTATTCGGATTCTATGCATCCCATACTACATAGGTCCGAGGGCAAGCCCTTAATCGTTCTTCATCTTGTAAGGTTCAATTCCTCGCCATGACTTAAACTACTATCGTAACTACGGTAAGTATCCTAGATGTTCTATGAGTTACATGCTCATGTCCAGACAGCCTAGAGGGGAATCCCACGTCATGACACGACGCATCGTGTAGAACCTATGGACAATTCAACCTTCGTCATGGGACATGACACCATCCGCAATCACCAAACACCCCCACAAGCGTCACATGCGGTACGGACTCTTGGAGACATACCCACGTCATGACACGATGCATCGTGTAGACAGCCTGTGAATACTCTCACGTTGTAGCTCCGAGGCCCTCATACTCGTATTTTTCCCTTACTTTCATCACATCGTCACTATGTAACTAATCCTTAGGTATTGAATCATGAATAAAATCAATACCCTAGAGTCAACATTCCATCTATGTTGGTCTTAATCATCAATTCAACAATACGACCCAAACTTGGTCTTTTCTTTTCAATACCACCAGGGTTACCCTTTAGGCCTCCCACCCTTCTGCAGTTCCTTGAGAACGATTGGCAAAATGTCTATATGTATTGGGGAAATAGTTAGTATCTCCTCCTCTTCGAAGTTAGCTTCGGGTACTGTTCAGGTGGAAGCGACTTATCGCTGTCCTAAGTTGTTCGATAGGATTCATGCCTACTATCTCAAAGATGGCTCTTCTGCTTTTCCTGTTTCCGTGCAATATCATGATTCGGATTCTTTGAGCGCCTCCCTTCACCCCACTCAAACTGCTGACTCTAAGTTTGCACTGCTCTCCGCTACTACTTCGTCTCCATTCCATCCTGGCTCCTCTTCCTTGCCTAAAGCCGAATCTTCTGCGTCGAAAGGCTCTCTTAAACCCTATGCCAAGAAGAAATTCCCGAAGCCTAGCAAAATCCTTAATCCCCCCGGCAACAAGAAGTTTTTGCCATCGAAAGCCCAAAATCTCGTGTGGTTCAATCCTGAAACTTCAAGTCTTCTCCCTGGGAAGGGAGCGACCCCGACTATCTCCTCGTCGGCAGCCCTTCCTCCTATTCCCCCTCCCCCGGCTTTGCCGAAGTCCTCTCCTGATGTTAAGAGCCGTACTGCTCATCCTTCTCCATCCTCCGCTCCCAACCCTCCTCATCCCGTCTCTGCATTGTCTTGGCCAGCATGGGATGTCAATCCCAACTTTGCTTCTGACTGGGACAAGTTTCAAAAGCAAGCTCACTTCCCCAACCTGTCTGATGTGATGCCCTCCCTTCCCCCCATCAAAGTTAATAAGTCTAAAGGTCCTAAAGATGAGGGTTGGATTGAGCAAGACAACTTGCTTGGAGAAGAAGAGGCCGAGCTGCATTTGGAGCAATCCCTCAAGTAGGTTTTCTCTAATGTTTATTCCTTTGTTTCCATTAATAGTGAATCGTCTATCTATCCATGCTGTCAAGTATTTAGTGCAATTTTCTGCATTTTTCCTTTTTTTCCTGCGAGGGTGTTCCACTCTCCTTCGGTTGGCTTTATGTATATTCGTTGGACCTCCCCTGACTTGGCTTCTAAGGGGAAGGCTCAATCGTAGATTACACCGTTCGCTTCGGGTTCCTCCCCCCCCCCCCCCCCCCCTCGTTGCCCTTTCCCGCTTAGGCGAAAGGTGGCTGATATCCCGCCTTTCTCTTCTAACTCTCTTACTTATCCGATTCGCCACATTTTCGACTCTGTCGATAAGTTTATTTCCTCCCCTCCCTCCAAGTCGGTTAGGAGCTCCAACTCGAGATTTATTTCTCAGAATAAGCTCCCTAACCGCATCATCAGAGAGAGCGCCCGGCTTAGGGTTAAAATCTCTGGACGGGGAGACCCTTCGCATTCTCCTCAACAGTCTCCCCCCAAACTAATCTCTCAACAACCTCAATTAGGTTTCATTTTCCTTCCACAGTTTGATTCCCTATCCAACGATGACATGATCTCTCTTAGCCATGACATGGGCTTTTGTTTAGGCTCAGACTATTCGTCCGTATTCTTCTCCATTAGACAGAAAGAACGTACTAGAGTTCAGGAGTATAGAGTTTTCGATCATTAGCATCTCTTGGAACATCAGGGGCCTCAACTGCCCCGTTAAAAAGAGAGCGGTGTACGAATTAATTTCCTCCTCTCATTGTGACCTGATTTCTATCCAAGAATCGAAAATCGACTCTCCATGCCCTCTCACCTACCGCGCTATTGGTGGTTCCATTATCTCTAAATGGATATCCTTAGACGCGATAGGTACTAGAGGTGGAATCATTTTCAGATTCAAGGAGTCGGTTTTCTCCCTTGTTGCAGTTCGACGTCTGAACTTTTTCCTCGTAGTCCAATTGCACTGGACGGCCCTTAATTGCACCATTTCGGTGATTTCCGTTTATGGTCCTTCCACGTCCGATAGACGTCCCCTATTCTGGAACGAATTCCTCTCTCTTCAAAGTTACACAAATAGTCTTTGTTTCTTCTGTGGAGACTTTAACGTCACCAGATTTGCCTCCGAAAGATCAACTTCGTCCTCTACTGACCTCCACATCGTCACCTTTAATGATTGCATTCGTCTCCTACATCTGACCGATCTACCTCTCAACGGTAGAGCTTTCACGTGGTCTAACCTTCGTCAACCACCTTCGATGGCCAAACTAGACTGCTTCCTTGTTTCCCATAACTGGATCTCCCAATTCCACAACTCTTTCTCCAAGGAACTCCCCAACCCTTCTTCCGACCACGTTCCTATCGCTCTCTACTCTAATTTCCCTTTTACTCATCATCATACGTTCAGATTTGAAAAATTATGGTTGCAAGACCAACTTTTCGTTAATCTCGTAGTGGAATGTCTATCGGCCGTTTCTGGCTCATCTGACCTAGGCAATATCCTCCTCAAACTTCATGCTATTAAGCATGGGTGCAAAATCTGGCACCGTGATAGACAGTATAACACTAATTTCCTTAAAAACTTTCTTTTAGCTTCCATTGAATCTATTGATAGGATGGAAGAACATGGTCCGTTATCGGAATCCCTTCGTTTCGAACCTCTATCGTGCAAGCGCGATTACTCCGAGTTTCTCCTTCAGGATCATATTAAATGGGCTCAAAGAGCCAGGTACAAATGGTTAAAAGAATGTGACGGCAACACTGCCTTTTTCCATAATTTCGCATCGCATAGGCAACGTTGTAACAAGATCTCTTCGATTCTTCACAATGGCAGCGATCTTTCCTCAGACCATGAGATTCCCGGTGCTTTCCGTTCTTTTTATAAAAACCTGATTGGATTCCACAAACGGCCTTCTATAGGCCTTGATTGGGATCTCCTTTACGGGACCCAGCCTCAAGACCTATCTTCGCTAGAAGCCCCTTTCTCATTGGAAGAGATCAAATCGGCGGTTTTCGCCTTAAAAAGTGACTCATCGCCTGGACTGGATGGTTTCCCCTGCTTTTTTCTTCCAAAAATTCTGGCACTGACTTAAAGATGATCTTTTCCGTTTGTTTTCGGATCTGCATCAGGGAACCTTTTCCTTTGACCGTATTAACTACGCTCATATTGTTCTTATCCCTAAAATGGTGGGAGCACACTCTGTGGCCAACTTTCGGTCTATAAGCCCCATCAATACCTCTTTCAAAATCATTATGAAAGTCCTTTCAGCTAGATTGGGAGCAGTTTTATCCCCTCTCATTGATCCGGCCCAATCGGGCTTCATCAAGGATCGATTTATCCTTGACAGTGTAGCATCGGCTCAAGAAATTATCTCTCATTGTCATAACTCCAACTCCGAAGGCATCCTGCTCAAACTTGATTTCCAAAAAGCTTACGATAACGTTAGCTGGGATTTCCTTTTTGATATCCTGATTAATCGGGGATTCGGTCCAAAGTGGATCGTCTGGATTAAGTCCAGCCTTTTCTCAGGAACCTCGTCTATTATAATTAACGGTATGGAGGGTCACATATTCAAAATTAAATGTGGCCTCCGCCAAGGTGACCCTCTTTCCTCCCCGTTGTTCTCCCTAGTTGCAGATGTTTTCAGTAAACTTCTTCGCAATGCTTGGGAAGCGCAGGTCATTCAGGGTCTAGGCAGCACAAACCAGTTTGATGGGGTTCTTAACCTGCAATATGCAGATGACACTATCATAATCGCCAAACCAAACTCTCAGTCTCTTCGTAACCTAAAATTGCTCCTTTACTGTTTTGAGCTTGCTTCGGGTCTATCGATCAACTTCCAGAAATCCTCGGTCATCTGGTCGGGTGGGTCACCCAACCGGCAGATTGAAGTCTCCAATTTCTTTAACTGTCCGGTAGCCTCCTTCCCAATCACTTATTTGGGTATTCCCCTCTGATGGGGTAAACTGCATAAATCGGACTGGATGCCCATGCTGGATAAGGTCGAATCCAGGCTTCGTGTTTGGTTTGGAAAGTTCCTGTCCTGTGGAGGGCGTCTTATTCTCCTTAACTCGGTTCTATCTTCTATCCCTCTATATATGATGTCCTTCTATTATGTCCCATCTTGGGTCATCAAGAGAATGGACCAAATTCGAGGCAATTTGTTATGGTCGGGATCTTCCAATTTCAAGCCTGGATCGCACCTTAGAAACTGGCTATTAGTTTGCTCATCTAAAGCAGCTGGGGGGCTCGGGGTGTTGAACCTCAGGCACCACAACATCGCCTTACTGGGCAAATGGCTCTGGAGGTTTTTAAAATTCGATCACCGTCCCTGGATCCAAAGCATTAAGGCTCACTGCTCTCCTTCTTACCATTGGTGGGATTTGTCCCAGCCTATTCCTCGCAATGCTTCTCCTTTTTGGAAAGGTGTTTGGAAAGCATCCCTGTTTTCCAATGCGGCTTTACTCATATTTGTTGCGAAGGTTCCAGGACCAAATTCTGGACGGACCTATGGATCGGTAACTCTAAGCTTGCTTCCTCTTTCCCCTCTCTCTATCATTTGGCTTTATTTCCCCTGGCCACGGTGGCAGATTCCTTTTCCCTACAAAACTCTCAAAAATTTTGGCTCATCCCGTTGCCGGTCGACCTTTCGCCACATCTTGGCTCTGAGATTTGCAATTTGCTTTCCACCCTTAACAACATCGAAGGGCATCCTAAAGATGACATCTCCTGGCGGTGGAACTTGGTAGGAACTTTCTCGGTTAAATCCTTTTGTCAATTTCTTAACTTTCGTGGGGTGCTATCCCCTTTTGCCAGGTCATTTGGATCACTTGTGCACCTCTTAAGGTTAAAATTATTTCCTGGCTCACTCTTAACAACAAATTACTCACCGTTGAGATCCTCAACAAAAGGAATTTAGCATGGGGGCAGATGTGCCCTCTCTGCTCGAGTTCTTTTGAGGATGCTGATCATCTGTTTGTTGGATGCGACTTCATCCGCCCCCTCTGGAAAATTAGTTCGCTTGCTTGGGAAAATAATATGATTCCTTCCAACCTCTCCTCGATTTATTCTAATCTTCCATTCAACTATAAATACCGCAAATCGTGGTCCCTATCGATGCAAATTATCATTTAGATCACGTGGACGGAAAGGAACAATAGAATATTCAGGCTTTGCTCTGCTCCGATTAGTTCTCTAATTGAGGACTTTCTATTTCTGTTTAAATTCTGGTCTTCTTCTTTAAACACCGCAGCGAGAGACTCTCTCCACGATCGTAGACTAGATGACTCTTTTCTTTGTCTTCACAACCTAAATTCATTTTAATTAATGTTAGTTCTGTTTTTATGGTTCTTATTCTTTGCCTGGTTTTCCAGGGTTGATGCGATCTTGGAGTTGCTTTTTGTCCTGCTGCTTTAGATGCTTTTGGGGCTTATCTCGGCCTGTGCGGGGTGTTTTTTTTTGTGGTTCCGCAATCTGGTTTTTTATAGTGTTTATTACTTCTATTCCCTCTGAACTCTTGTTGTTAACTCTTTTTGTTGTCGACTTATCTGTAGCTGGGTGCGTTGCGGGGGTGTTTCTTTATCTCCCTGATGGCTTTATTCAGTACTTTGGCCTGCCGCTTTTTTGACCTACTATGTAGGCTATTTTCTGTTGGATGGTTTGTGGTGATGGTGTTGTCTGATCACTGGTACTTCTGTAGCCTTGCTTTGCGATGTTTTGCATTTTGTGTGTTTTATTGCACTTTTCATTTGTTGCGGTTTTGGTGTTTGGAATTCACCTAGTGATCGGCTCCATTCTCTTGTGTATGGCGGCTTGGTCTCTTTGAGGCTGGGCGTGTTCGTCTCCGTGCGCTGGAGGAGGCCGTTGCGGCCCTTGGCATGGCTGTATGCTTGCTTCTTTATTGATGAAGCTTGCCTCCTAGTTTATGGGGCATATCTTATTGTTTCTAGCGTCTGTCTCCTTGATCTGGGGTGCATCCCATCTCCTGATCACACCATTCTCTCCTCCCTCCTCATCAATGTTTGTTCTCCTTTAGTGGCATGGTCTATGGCTGATGTGCTTATTTTTGGAGGGGATCTGGTTCCCTTTTTGTGGCTCGTTCAGATTAGTTGTCTCCATTGGGTGTGTCTCCTCCAGGTCTCACTCCGACATTCGAGCCATCTTAATCATCCAGTTTTCAGGATGCTTGTCTGTGAGTTCTCTTCTTGCTTCGCCTGCATCGCGCCTTCAGCTTAGGGATGGCAAATGGGCCGGGTCAACCGGTGGCCCGCCCGCGACCCGCTCGTTGGACCCGGCCCGTGAAACGATTTGGCAGGTTCAGGTCGAACCCGCTGAACAGTAACGGGTCGACCCGGGTCGTCAAAAATGCGAATTCAACCCGTTAAACCCGGCCCGCGAACTCGTTGTAAAAAGCCCAACCCGCGGGTCGACCCGCGGGTTTCGAAGACCGTTCGAAACCGCGGGTCGCCCGTTGGGGGGGCGCACTGTTCAACAAACGGCTCTCTCTTGACTGTTTTTTTTGGTTTTTTTTTAGTATTTTTAGCCTATAAATACCCCTCAAAATCCCATTAAAAATTCACACCTTACTCTCTTACTCTCTCTACTATTATACATCATTTCTAAGGAATTTTTCAACAATTGTAGTATTCAACAAGCAAGTCTACAACAAGGCATATACACGATCAATTTTCGATTGTATCGAAATCAAAATTCAACGTCTTCAACGTCTTCAACTCTCTTCAACTCTCGTCAATTCTCCTTCAAGCTCTCCTCAACTCTTCAATTGCGGAATCGGCGAAGCGCTTCTTTCTAGTTCTATTTCTATTCTTATTTTTCCAGTTTATTTTACATACGCGTATTCCATGGTGAACGGTATCAAAATTTCATACCTCTCTCGTTATATTTTTTTTTTGCGTTGTAGTTAAAATTATTGTCGGTTTTTTGATCTTCTCTATCTCAACCCTCATGTTTTTTAGATTTTTTTTTATAATTCACCGTTCCTACATTGTGTATTTTTTTTTACACACATTAGTACATTACTACATTATGTCTAGATCACGCGGTAGCGGTCGTAGCGGGCAACATTCCTCCTCCTCTTCCTGTAGGCCACCAATTGTCCCAACTAGTGAGCCCGCCCAAGAATACCATGATCCTCCTACCCAACAATGGGGTACACACGACGAGGTTGTAGGTGACATACAATTAGAAGAAGAACAACAACAACAACAACCAACCGAAACCACACAACCCCGAAGTAGTAGGAAAAGTAGAGGAGAAATTAGTGATTGGCATAAGTTTTACGATTATATCCCGGACGAATATACTCTGGGTATAGGTTTGAAAGTTTGTAAAACATGTGGTAAAACATACAAATTCAAGAGGGGTGACGGCACCGGTACAATTAGTAGACACATCCAACATAACCATAAAGACCTTCTTGCTGACCTACAAGGCCAACAAAAAATCAACCCTAGGACCGGTCTAGTTGATAGACACCCTTATGATCCCGATCTTGTTCGTCGGGAAATGGCCCGATTAGTCATAAAGGAAGAGTTACCATTTTCCTATCTCGAGAGTAGGGACTTGGAAAATTTTAACGAAACGGCCTTAAACCCTCATTTTAGAAGAATTCCGAGAAATACTTGCAAATCGGATTGTTTTGAAGTGTACATCGAAATGAAGACGCTTTGATTGCAATTTTATGGAGTTTAACTTGTAGAGTTAGTTTAATTTCGGATTGTTGGACAGGTGTCAACAATATTCCAACGATGGGAATAACCTGTCATTGAATCGAAAATAATTGGATTCTTCAAAAAAAATCATACCACTTGCGGCGTTGTCGTATCCCCATAGTGACGCTGAAATAGAAAATCGTATTATAGAAATTTGTGATGTTTTTCATATTCGCGATAAAATTATGTGTATTAGTTTTGATAATGCATCTAACAACAATGTAGCAATTACTACTTTAAAATCCGTATTAAACCCTCCATCTGACAATATTTTTCATGTTAGATGTGCATGTCATATTATAAATATATGTGTTCAAGATGCATTAAAAATATCTGATCCATATATAATTAAAATTAGAAATTGTGTATATTTTATTGCATTAAGTCCAATCATATTATAAGAATGGAAAGCTTGGTGTAGGCTTAAAAATGTACCTTTTAGAAGATTTCCAAAGGATGTTAGACACCGATGGAATTCTACTTTTGATTTACTAAATGTTGTTACCGAATATAAAGTAGTTATAAATAATTTTTGTATCGAAAAAAATATGCACAATTTTGAAATGACTCTCACTGATTGGTTTTTTGCCGAATCTTTGTTGAAATTTTTAGAACCTTTTAAAACCGCAACTTTAAAATTTTCAAAAACATATGAATCTACTTCTAGTAGCATTTTTATTTCATTAGTTAGCATAATGCAAACATTTAACGAAATGTT
This sequence comes from Hemerocallis citrina, assembly GCA_017893485.1. Taxonomy (NCBI): domain Eukaryota; kingdom Viridiplantae; phylum Streptophyta; class Magnoliopsida; order Asparagales; family Asphodelaceae; genus Hemerocallis; species Hemerocallis citrina. The sequence goes on from CM030364.1 coordinate 195,989,381, forward strand.
AAATGATATCAATGTTGGTGAGATTGTAAAACCTGCATACAAAAAATTTTGGAAGTATTATTTTCCTCTTCCTATGTTGATTTGTGTTGCTACCGTTATGGATCCTCGTATCAAATTAGAAGGTACGAAGAGTTTGATTGAAATGTTTTTTGCATTACTTGGGGAAAATATAGAATTAGTAATTGATTGCGCTACTTTTTTAGTTCAGTTTGAATCTACATTAAATAATTTGTATGATTATTATGATAGACGTTTTGCTTCTAGTAGTACAACTTCTGTAGTTAGTTCTTCTTCTGGTACTTCTAAAGGTAAGGGTAAAAGTAAATTTGATGATAGAACATTTAATTTACTTGAACAAATTCAATCAAAAAAACCTAGGACTAATCAACCAAATGAATTAAATTGGTATAACCAACAAGATTCTGAGCCTTCTACTTCTCCACTAGATATTTTACAATGGTGGAAAGACCATGAACACACTTTAGTATTCTGTCAATTGTGGCTAAAGATTTACTAACTCCTGTCTCTACAGTTGCTTCTGAGAGTGTATTTTCTTCAAGTGGCAGGGTTCTAACTGATTACAGGAATCGCTTGAAGCCGGACTCGTTAGAGATGCTCGTTTGCACAGAAAACTGGCTGAAGGCTAAAGATAGGACACAAGGGAAAGCACTATCAACGTCCACAAGTGGGAGCAACTCGTCGGAAGAACAACAACGACAACAACAACAATAGCTGCTTTGCTTGTAATAGCAACTCAATCGACACGTTAGGAATTGTATTATATCTTTACTTGTTATGTTAAATTAGAAAAATTGGAGTAAATTAAAATTGTATATAAGAAATTTGTTATTGTATAAAACTTATTTGTGAATTGAATTCTTTATTTCATTAGAAATTGTGAAAACTGTATAACTTAAATTCATATGAATTCAAATTTTTTTGGCAATTTCACTCTTTCAATCTTATTATTATTATTACGATTTTTAATGTTTATTAGTATTATTAGTTACTTAGTATTATTATTATTATTATTTTAAGCTAAAAATATTTTTTTAAAAAACCTACCTATCTAAACGGGCCAACCCTCGGGTCGACCCGACCCTGACCCAGGTTGGACCCTAAAGGGTTCACGGGTTGGGCGGGTCGCCTAAATCAAGTTTGGGCCCAGCCCGGCCCGGCTAAGTGGCCAAACCGGCCCGAGCCCGCCCAAGTCACGGGCCAACCCGGACGAGTTCGGCCCGGCCCGACCCGTTCGACCCGTTTGCCATCCCTACTTCAGCTGCATCGCTGGAGTTTTTCGCTCAGCTTCTACCCTAGCATCATTTGGCGATGTCTTCAGTATCATTCTCTCCCGTCGGAGGATTGATAGGCATTCAGACCTCGCGCGGTTTCCTCTTTGTATCGCGGTGTCCTACGTCTCCGGCATCATTTTTTTTGGTGACTCAAGTCGGCTAGTCGAGAGAGCCTCTCTGTATTATTGTTTGTCTTTATTTTTTTATTGTCGTTGCTATGCTTGTTTCAGTTTGGTTTTACTTCTTGTAAAGCGCTTGATTGTACTGCTTTTTGAATCTCAATATAATTTTTGGTAAGGCTGGAGCCGCAAGGCTCTATCCAAGTTATCAAAAAAAAAATTATCTCATCTCAAAAGTATTAATTCAATGCCGGTATAAAGCTTACCTACCCTCTAGCTTTTAATTCCATTTCTGTTCATAACATTTGAGTATTCATAAGATCTTTTATAATTCATCATGATATTTCATTTCCCTTTCATGTACAATTTCATGCATAAAATAAATTCATTTTCCAACTTGTCACATTCATAATTCATTTTTTCCACATAATTATCTTATTCTCATTTTATCAATCTTAAGTCAAAAATTCACACTTTCAATTTTCCATTACCCAATCTCATTTCAAAATTCTTTTTTAAAAAAATATTTATTTTTCTTTATCTAAAAGACAATTTAATTTTATAACAAGTTATTTCTTGCAAAATAGTCTCAAATTCTCATTTATACTAAGCCAAAAGTTATGGAAAATTCTTTACGAAGTCTAGACATTATTAGAGAATTTTCTAATATTTTTCTCAATTTTTATTTGACTTTAAAACTCTTAAAGTATAAAAAAAACCAAAAAAATAATATTTTCTCAACCAAACCCGAAGGCCAGGTTTCGAACCCACACACAGCCACGTCGGCGCTACAGTGACCGCACTGTGGTGCCACCGTAGACCACAGAGTCCAAGGCGCCAAGATGAAATGGAAGGGGGTATTAGCCATCTAGTTCAAGTCCAGTGCTATTCGGGATTTCTTTTTAAAAAAAAGAAAATAAAAAGGGCTCTGTCCAGTTTCGAACCTGCAACCCAAGACCAGACCAAAGCTACACTAGCACCCTATGCTGCACCCGAAGACCAATAAGTCCAAGTGACTAACCCGTCTTCAAAATGAATTTTGTTGTTTTTGATCCAGTTTTCTGTTTATTACTAATTTTTCATAATTCAAAAACGTTTTAGTTCTTTTTCTTCTCTTTTTGTATCAAAACATTCCAGATTATAAACTATATAAATTTACAGTAAAACAATATTTTTATGATCACTATTTGACTTATAAAACATGCATTCTTGGTCCTATTTTATGTTCTATGTCCATAATTTCGACATTGAGAACGAATCACATTTTCACATAATTTATAATCAAGATTTCCACAAGAACTACTTTATCTTTTTATTTTTACTTGTTGTTATTCTACAATATTTTTAGAACACAAATTTTCATCTTTCTACATTAGTGTTGCCTTAATTTAGACAATCAAATCTCCATGGTGTTTTTAATAAATCAATCGTCTCATAAGCACAAATTCCTCAATAAAGCATAGTTCAAATACATATTTCATGGCAACATGATAGATTCTAGCATATTAATCACAATTTTATCAACTAGCAATCAATTTACCAAGCATTCTCTTTAGCTACAATTTTTCTCTATATAAACAAACATAAGGCTAAATTACTTAGTTTTTCTTAGCAATTCTATCAATTCATACCCTAGCATGATGTCTAAAGTAGAAGCATGAGAAACCACCCACCTATTTGGAGAAAAACAAATAGAAAGCTCCTAGAAATCTCCTAGAATGCACGAATGGATCATTCTCCTCCTAGATTGTGCCACAAGGGTGTCTCCTCCTCCTTGTACTAGCAAACCCGAGCTCTCCCTCCTTGGTGTAGTCCGGCCTCTCCTTGGATGAGCACACGCACACAAAACTCATCAATCTTTTACTCACCAAAAACTCTCAATCTTTTCTTTCTTAATCAATTTTTCTAGTGTACTAAATGAGAAGAACTAGGGGGTATTTATACATTTTTTGAGTAAGAATAGATGGCTAGGATTAAATCAAATGGTTAGAGATCAAAGGCTAGGATAAGTTTGGGAGTTGTAACAACTACCCATAATTGAGAAAACTACCTCTCCACTACCTCTATCTCTCCCTCTCTTTGTACCATCCGGCCACACCCCCTAGGCCACTACACACGTGCTAGTGCAATGCACGTGTCTCATCTAGTACCCCCTATTAATAAGTTGTACATAATTAGTTAATTTATTGCCTACCAATTTAGTCTACACTACATGTTATGAAAATTAGAAGGTAATTTAATTAGTGGGCATCAAATTAGTGGGCCTTAGACCTATGGGTTATTAATAAAATACTTAATTAATTAGGATGGGCTCAATTAGAAAAATGGGCCTTAGGCTTTTTAAAATAGGCTTTTAGAAAAAAAGAATGATTTAAAATGATTATTTGTTCATGTTATAAAAGAAATAATTTTTAAGGAAAATGTACAAGAATTTGTACGTGGAAAACACGTAAAATCAATAACTTCTCAATTAATTATAAAAATTTAGGATGTTACAGCCTGGCGCTGGGGGAAACGGTCTGAGCAAGTCCATCCCCCACATTGCGAAAGAGATCGGACTGGCTAAAGAGGAGAGCTGAGCTTGTGGTAGGCAACGGATCGGATAAAATCTTTGGCAGGATTTGCATTGGCGGACGTACTGTTCAGAGTCGCTTAGAAGTGTGGACCAAAAATAGCCGTAATTTAAAATTTTACGAGCTAGGGATCTTGCTCCCAAGTGCGTGCCACACATCCCGTCATGAGCCTCTTTCAGGGCATAGTGTGCTTCTTCGGGGGAGAGACATTTGAGGTAGGGTATGCCATTTATCTGAGTATAGGAGCGTTTGTACATGACTCCTCCAATGAGAGTGTATCGCTCAGCTCTGGTCCTGACTCTTCTTGCCTCTCTGAAATCATTTGGGAGAACTCCGTCTCTAAGGTATTCGAGTAAGGGTTTCATTCAGTTCTCCCTAAGTGTTAGGGGTAGGGCTTCCATTGGTTCCGGGCTGTCTTCCTAGATGCTGGGTCTCAGGAGGATCTCTATTAAGACGGTCCGCTCCAAACCTTGGAGGAAAGAGGAGGCGAACTTCGAGAGGGCATCCGCCTATGCGTTTTTCTCTCGGGGACTCGTTGGAGTTGAGCATCCTCAAATAAAGCCAGTAGCCCCTTCACCTTTGCCAAGTACTTGGCCATGTGCTCGTCTCTTGCTTCGTACTCCCCAGCACTTGGTTCACGACTAGCTGTGAGTCACTAAAGACCTTGACATGTTTGGCCCCCTGCTTTGCGGGCCATGCAGAGCCCCGCTATAAGGGCCTCGTATTCAGCCTCATTATTCGATGCGTGGAAGCTTATACGGAGGGAGTATTGCAGAACAAAACCGCTGGGCCAGTCAAGATGACCCCTGCCCCACTTTTGTCGGCGCACGAGGACCCATCAACATACACGGTCCAGAGCTAGGGTTCTTCAACCGACCAAAGGGATCGGGAATGGTGCTTTCCATAATGAACTCTGCCAGGGCTTGTGCCTTGATAGTGGTTCGGGGTTGGTAGCTGATGTCGTGCTGGCTCAGCTCTATGGACCATTTCATCAGACGTCTCGATGTCTCAGGCTTGTGGAGAATTTGCTTCAGCGGCTGGTCGGTAAGAACGACCATTGAGTGGGAATGAAAATATGGGTGAAGTTTCCTTACCGCCATGATCAATGTGTATGCCATCTTCTCTACCTTCGGGCAACGAAGTTCTGCGTCCCTAAGGACCTTACTCACATAGTAGATGGGGCGTTGCATCTTATCCTCCTCTCTCAACAGGACAGCACTAAGGGTCTGCTTCGAAGTTGCCAGGTATACGTAGAGGGTTTTGCTAGGCTTCGACTTGCTCAAGAGTGGGAGGTTTACCAGGTAAGCCTTCAGTTGATCGAAAGACTCTTTCTGTTGTTGCCCCGACTCAAAGTCTTTTGCTCCTCTCAGGGCTTTGAAGAACACGAGGCATTTCTCCCCTGACTTAGAGAGAAAATGCCCTATAGCTGCGAGGCATCCCGTGAGCCTCTGCACTTCTTTAACATTGGAGGGAGGAGCCATATTGAGTATGGCTTTGATCTTCTTAGAATTGGCTTCTATGCCCCTCTGGCTCACCATGAATCTGAAGAATTTGCCGGACGAGATGCCGAAGGCGCACTTGCTCGGATTCAATCTCATGTTGTGCCTTCTCAACACCTCGAAGGCTTCCTGGAGGTCACGGACATGCTCGTGCCCGCTGACACTCATAAATTTCCATGTTGCGACCTATTTGGTCTCGGAACACCTTGTTAATAAGGCATTGGTACGTAGCCCTGACGTTCTTCAGCCCGAAAGGCATTACTCAGTAGCTTACAGGCCTTGGTCGGTTACGAACGAGATCTTCGGAATGTCAGGAGGGAACATCCGAATCTAGTTATACCTCGAGAAGGCATCCATGAAACTGAGGAGCTCGTGGCCGGAGGTCGCATCGATTAGAGCCTCGATACTCAGGAGGGGGAATGGGTCCTTCGGACATGCTTTGTTGAAGTCGGTGAAGTCGATGCATATTCTCCAGCTCCTGTTGGCCCTTTTAACCATTACCACATTGGATAGTCATTTGGGGTAGTTCACTTCCTGGATGAACCGAGCATTCAAGAGCTTCTCGACCTCTTCTTTGATTGCTTGCTGGAGCTCGGGAGCAAATTTACGTCCATTCTGTTGGACAGGTTTGACTCCCGGGGCAACGCTGAGGTGGTGCATCAGGAGCTCTTCTGAGATTCCGGGCATATCAGCCGCGGTCCAGGCAAAAAGATCACGGTTCTCCCTTATACAATGGGAGATGTCTTCTTTGGTGGTGGGGGAAAGGGCCTTACTGATCTGGAATGTCTTGGTGGCATCTCCTTCTAAGAAGGCAACTTCTTCCAGCTCGTCCACCGGCTCGGGGATAGTCTAGCTACTTCCTTGTGGGAGTTCGAGGGCTTCAAGGAAGAAGACCGGTCCTCCCATCGAGGTCATGTAACATTTACGAGCCACCTCCTGGCTCCCTCTTACTTCTCCCACTCCTGCCGAGGTGAAGAACTTCATTTTCATATGATAGGCCGATGGTATGGCCTGGAGAGCGGCCAAACCCGGTCGACCCAAAATGACGTTGTAGGCGGCCTTGACGTCTACCACCATGAAGTCCACCGGTTCGGTCTGGGTGACAGGGGTTTTGCCAGCGGTCATGTCAAGGGTTATTACTCCCTCGATCGTCACCGGCACCCCGTGAATCTGTGAAGAGTGTAACCGGCTGGCTTAAGCCAATCTCTTGACAGCTGAAGGTCCTGGAATGCCTCCAAGAAAAGAATAATTACTGAACTGCCGTTGTCCACTAGGGTTTGGCACACGTCGAAATTGGCCATCCGGAGGTTTATAACAATGGCATCGTAGGGGCATCCGGATGCCCTCCAAGTCCCTATCAGAGAACAAAACAGGAACCCCCAAGATCCTTGGGAGGAGGATGGCTCTGTACGGCGTTCACTTCTCGAACGAAAGCTTTTTGGAAGGAGTTGGAATCTCCTATTGGGCCTTCGTGTATGAGGTGCAGGACGGCCTCGGCTTTGACGTTCGGGGTTTCCGCACGTTGTTCGGTTCGCCTGTTAGTCCCCCCTGGGAGGTGGAAGTGGATCAGCTCTATCCTTCCTCACGAATCTGGCGAGCTGCCCTCTCTGAATGAGGACCTCGATCTCGTCCTTCAGGGCCCGACAGTCGTCTGTGTCGTGGCCATGGTCCCTGTGGAAGTGGCACCACTTATCCCAGTTTTTCTTCTTTTCGGGGGTGTTCATCTTTGGAGGTGGCGGTAGAAGACCCTCTTTCCCAACTTCCATCAAGATGGCCGAGACACTCGCATTGAGCGGAGTGAACTTCTCGAAGCGGGGAAGAGGGCGACGTTGACCTCCGTTGTCTTTTTGGAGCTTCTTAGCTCCTTCTTCTTCAGCAGTCTTCCGTTTGTTCCTGAAAGACGATCCTTCAAAAGTGGGCGGTTGAGAGCTTCTTCAGCTCGGATGTACTTCTCACTCCTGAGAAGGAGCTCTGAGAAGTCCCGGTGAGGCTTCTTGGTCAGGGACGCCCTGAGATCGGGGTTAATGACATTGGACTGGAAGGCTGTCGAGGCCACAGACTGAAGATCTGGCTCGTTCTGCCGGTTGTTGGGAACATCTCGTAGATCTCTCGGAGTTAGAGGGCTATGAGAGGCCATGGAGTCGGAGAAAGGGTTGTGTATGGAGACATGGACCTGATGAAGGGGTTGCTTTTGGCAACTTCGGCGAGAGGGTTCTCCAACAGCCACTTGAGGCCCTTGAAGTTGCTGAACGGATTGAGAGATCGGTTGTTCGAGCTGCTGGGCCGACTGGACGAGCGGAGGGAGCCCCTCTGGAGGCGGAGGAGAGATGGAAGTTGTTTTACAGTTGGAGACCGCGGACTTCTCTTTCTTCGGAGGCATTGCTAGGAGCTGCTTTTGCTGATGGAGTAGGGTCGGATTGCTATTTGAGTTCCCACAGACGGTGCCAATCTGTTGCTGTTGATTTCAGTGTGGGGGCAATCAGAGAATTTGTGGGTTCGTAAGGAATCGAATGAGTCAAACCTGACCACTTCCACTGTTGTTTGGCCGGTTTCTCGCTACTCCTGTTGACATGCACAAAGTTTGAAACACTGGGGTTGATCCCAGCGACGAACCCTCCGATGCTCTTGTCAGTACTCAAAAAAGAATATGAAAGAGCTTTAGGTTGGCAAAGAGTGATCACCTTCTAACGGTAAGAGGTAGGGGGTATTTATAATCGCCATGGGAATCTGTTTCGAGATAAGAACAAATCTCTACTCCCCAGTGTGGATGGATAGAAGTAGTTAGAACCACCTCCTAGAGATAAGGATGGGTCAGGATTTCTCCATATCCTTATGAACTGGCTCTTAACGGGTTGGGACCTGTACCCAGTTGACTGGATCTGTTCATGGGTTATTGGGCTCTGGATAAGAGGCCCAATTCCCATTTCGGACCCGTTTGTAGGTAAAATTACCATTTTGCCCTTGTGAACTTTAAGATTCGTGCCCGATTGAACGATCCCGATTTAATCCCATTTTTAGCCATATCACAATGTATTGTGTTCTTGTCGACGAGGCTCGATATATTTCAAAGAAGGAGCAAATGGCACTTGTCTTGAAATTTTTTGATAAGGATGGCTTCGTTCGAGAAAGGTTTTTTGGACTTCTTCATGTTTCCAATACCTCGGCATTAACCCTAAAGGATGGTATCTATAAACTCCTTGCTTCTCATATCCTCAGCACAAAGAATATAAGAGGTCAAGGGTATGATGGAGCAAGCAACATGCGAGGTGCATTGAATGGGCTACAAGCCTTGATTTCCATTGATTCTCCAAGTGCATATTATATACATTGTATGGCTCATCCGCTTCAACTAGCAATAGTTGCATCATGTAGAGACGTGGGTCCAATTCACCACTTCTTTAATGATTTGACTTATATTATTAACATTCATAGTGCTTCTTGCAAAAGAAATGATCAGTTGAAAGCAGCTAAAGCTTCTGAACTTGAGTTCTTAATTGAAAATAAGGAAATAGAAACGGGTACAGGGCTAAATCAAATTGGCTCTTTGCAGCGAGCTGGAGATACTCGTTAGGGTTTTCATTTAAAATCAATCACAAGCTTGTTGAATATGTTTAGCCCGACATGTGAAGTTCTTATTAGTCTCATTGATGATGGTGACTCTACTCAACGTGCAGATGCAGAGAAGGCTTATGAGCTTTTAACCTCTTTTCAATTTGTCTTTATATTGCACCTCATGATAAAAGTTTTTGAAATCACCAATCTTCTTTGTCAAGCTTTGCAGCACAAGTCTCAAGGTATTGTAAATGCAATGCATCTTGTATCTTATACAAAGATTCTTTCTCAAAATCTTAGGGAGACTGGTTGGGAACCCTTACTTGATAAGACAAGATTATTTTGTGTGAAACGTCAGTTGGATGTACCGGATATGTCTGATCAATATAAAAGAAAATTTCCATCTCGATATCCACAGCTGCATCTTACAGTTGAACATCATTATCGGGTTAACATATCCATTGCCATAATTGATTCTCAATTGCAAGAATTAAATATCCAATTTAATGAAAATACGGTTGGTTTACTTGTACTAAGTGGTACTTTGAATCCGAGAGATGCATATACATCTTTTAATATCGAGAAAATTTGCAAGCTTGCAAGCCAATTCTATCCTGAAGATTTTTCTAAGTAAGATCAAACACATCTAAAGTATCAACTAGAACATTATATACTTTATATTCCTCTTCATAGTGAATTCAAGAATTTGTCATCTCTTTCCGAGATATGTCAAGCATTAGCGAGATCTAGAAAGTCAATTATCCATCCTCTTATTGATCGAGTAATTAGGTTTGTGCTCACATTACTGGTTTCTACAACAACTACTGAGATGGCATTTTCGACAATGAGTTTTCTGAAAAATAGGCTTCGCAACAAGATGGAGGATGATTATCTTTCGAACTGCTTGATTATTTTTATTGAAAGAGAAATAGCTGAGGATTTGTGTATAGATACAATTATCAAAGAGTTTGATATTATAAAAGAAACGCAGATCACAGTTCTTTTAGACTACACTTGTTTTTGTTTATTGGAATGAGACAATTATACTTCTGGGATTTTGTAAGAAATCAAGACAGTTTGACTTTTTTAATTTATTTTTGTTTAAAAGTATGATATGTGAACTATCTTTTGAAGAGATCTAAAAAATTATATTTACTTTTTAAATTGTTTTTACTTCCTAATTTTATTTATTACCCCCCACCCCCCGCGATAAAATTGTCCTGTCTTCGTCCCTGTATATAGGAGAGAAGAGAATACTAAATCAATACATTATTCGATATAAGATCAAACTAATATCTTTCATAATATCTAACACAATTGCCCTGTTCTGCAAGTTGTTACTCCGTACTCGGAGAGTTAAGTTTTAGCCAGGTCAGAGTTGCATCTGTTCATAGTTGAGTTGAGGATGAAAGTGATGTGTGGCCCATTGTACTCACGTCAATTAGCTAGTGTAGCTGGTGGAACCTTGAGATTCATTTTGAAGTTCATTTATTTCAACTTTGCAACTGTATACCATATTGAAAGAGCTACATCAGGTGTAGCAGTAAAAATTTTAAGTGAATAGACAACCGAAATTTCAGAATTCAATGTGATAGGGTGAGTCATGACAGACCTTAAGACTTCAATTCTGGGGTCAAGGCATTCAATAATAGGTTTCAAAGATCTGCAACTAGTCTTGAGGTAATGTATGTACAAACAACAAAATAACATCTCAATAAACATGTAAAATAGATATATGTAAAAGGATGATTGTTTGCAGCATAAAATAGATTCTACAGTGCACATGAAAGAAAAACAGACGGATACATGCTTGGGAAAATAAACAAAAAGGCCACCTTATAGTTTACATATGAAAATTGACCATCTCTAAAGGCATTTAAATTTGCAACATTTCCTACCTCAATACCTCAAGTAAGGAAAAGAGGATCTTGAAAGAGTGCGGAAGGGGAATTAAGATATCAATTTCAGATCCTTCTCATGCACCTTCTGCGTCTACTTGGCAAAAATTGAAGGCAAATAAAATTGTTGAATTAGGTTTATCAAGTATTAACTGCATGCATAACTGAACAGCTAGCAACGAGAAACCGCTAACCTTTATATTCTTTGGACGTACGCTCGTTCCTCCAGTAACAGAGACGGAAAACTTCACTACACACTGACATATGTACAAGTGTGTATAAGGTAGATTTCCCATTCTAGTTAGTTGAAGAGAATGTTCTCCTCTTAAACAACAACCTCCTCTTTGTTTCCCTTATTGTTCCTTCATTGTCATCTTCATTAACTCGGTTCTCAGTATACATGGGACCGAGGAGTCCCCTCGAACTTGAACTGAACTCTGAAGGCCCAGGACCAGGAACCACCACCCCTTTGCCTTTGTCTCTCAGCTCAGTATCTTCACTTCTAAGATCACTGTTGCTACCATAACTGCTACTGCTACTAATACTACTACTCTCTCCTGAGCTTGAACTGTCGCTGTATGTGTTGAAAATTGTCACGCTCTCTTTCCTCAAACTGTGGAAGGAGTGGTTCTTGCCTTTTCCATCGTACGTAGGCAAAATGGATTTCTTGTGCGATCCAATTTGGTCACTGCCTAGACTGTAACATGTGGACAATTTTCTGTCGACTCCTTCCTTTGCTCGCACTATCTCACCCAATTGTTGTAATGCTTCATTGGTTGTGGAGTCCTCTGCAGCCTTCTGCTCTAGCTCAGAGATCATTCTGTTGAATGCTTTTCTCTTGTTGTAAAGAGACCTCTGAAATTGGGTACAAGTTGGTCCGCTTCAAATTAAGGTTTTGTTCACAGTCGCCAGCTTAAAACTGCTATGAAAAACTTATATTGGATAATATTTAGTATTGCATTATTCACTTTGACAACCTTTTCCCTTGCAAATTTTATGTTACACGTGGATGATTTAATATTTAGTCTCGGTGAAAATAATGAAATAGATTACACATATCTGTTGCTTTCATCTTTCCTTTCTGATTCACTTGTTGGTGGATTAGTTTGTTCATGTCCGCAGATACATGAAACAACCTTGTGCTCAGATCAAGCTATTTTCAAATGCTAGAAGTATCAAAATTAGGGTAGTACCTTCCGAACCAAAATATAATAGAAATTGTATTCATATATAAGATTTTTTGTCATAATCTATGCTGCTAACAAGTAACTGAAATTTAAATTGTTCTGCGATAAAAGAGGTACAATTTGAATTATAAAATAATATACTTCTGTAATGCGAATGCATAACAAAAGTATGGAAAGATGGTGAAATTACTTTGAGAATTTATTAAATGAAAAGGTTGTGGGCAACTTAAATATAGAGGACTCGAGGAAGAGTCGAGAGCACATGTTTTTCTGTAGAATTGGGACATCGGAGGTACGAAATGCTATAAGAATGATGAAAATAGGAAAAACTTTAGGATCAGATGATATTCCCATTGAAGTTTGGAAGTGTCTTGGGGATGTAGGAGTGGGTTGGCTAACAAAATTATTTAATAAAATTTTGAGGACTAAGAAGATATCCGATGAATTGAGAAATAGTATTTTAGTACCTATATATAAAAATAAAGAAGATATACAAAGTACCAAGAGATTAAATTAATGAGTCATACGATAAAAATTTGGGAGAGAGTGATCAAACTTAAACTGAGACTATAAACTACAGTGTCTGATAATCAGTTTGGATTTATGCCTGGGAGGTCAACAATGGAAGTAATTTATGTACTGATGAGACTTATGAAAAAATATAGGAAGAATAAGAAAGATCTACATATGATTTTTATATATCTAAAAAAAGCATATGATAAAAATACTCCGAACACTGCTGCCATCGCCGCGCCCACCTTATAAAAATCATATGATAAAGTTCCTAGAGACATAGTACGGTTGGTGTTAAATAATAAAAGAGTAACTATTCAGTATATTGAGGTAACTAAGGATATGTATGAAGGGGCAACGAGCATAATTAGAACAACTATATGAGAGATCAGTGATTTTCCTATTAGAGTAGGTTTACACCAAGGTTTGGCTTTAAGCCCCTACCTCTTTACTTTGGTTATGGATGAATTGACGCGAAGAGTAAAAGATGAGGTGCCTTGGTGTATGCTTTTTGCCGATGACGCCGTCTTAGTGAACAAGACTAGAGCATGAGTCAATGCTAAATTAGAATTGTGGAGAGAAACTTTGGCAAAGGACTTTAGAATAAGCAAAACTAAAACATAGTATATGAAATGTAATTTTAGTGATATTGAGAACACAACTGGGAAAGTAGTAAAGTTTGATGATCAAGAGATACCTAAGAGAGACCATTTCCGATATTTTGGTTCGATCATACAAAGAGATTGGGAGATTTATGAAGATGTTATACATAGGATCCAAGCAGGGTGACTTAAGTGGAGAAACGTCAGTAGTGTTTTGAATGACAAACGTATACCTTTGAAATTGAAGGAAAAATTTTATAGAACGGCTGTTAGACCAGCAATGCTCTATGGAGCAGAGTGTTGGACAACAAAGAAACAACATGTCCAAAAAATGAGTGTAGCTATTGAGGAGAAAAGTCAGCACAATCAAAAGCCTCATAACTGAAATGATTCTAGATTGATATGTTGTTATGTAATTATCTTTTATTTCCATTTAGAGTCCTAGAATTGTGGATCGTAGCTAGAATTGTGGGTCTAAATGGAGTTTCCATTTAGAGTCCTAGAATTGTGGATCGTAGCTAGATGAAATTTCTGTATAAATGTATGCTCTTGTACAATAGTTGGATCAAGAAAATTTCTTCACAAACATATCAAATTCTTTCATGGTACCAGAACAAATCGTTCTTGAGACCTAAAGAACCAAAACCAAGCATCAAGATATTACCCCATGGGCGAGGAAGACCTTCTGAAACTAGAGGCCGACAAGAAAGGGTCTGCAGTTTCGCATACCTCAGAACCATGGGAGAAGACAAGCCACCCTCTCTACATACACTACACAGATCAGCTAGGAGCAGGCAAGGAATCTGCGGCCAATGTGGTTGATAACATTCCTAACTATGAGGAACTGTCAGGTAAAGTAAATGCTATTTATCGAAATAAAGGAACATCTATATGGATCCTTGATAGTGGTGCCAGTGACCACATAGTTTGTGATTTTTTCCTGCTCACCGCATCCAAGCCCACACACAATCATTTTGTTAAATTGCCTAATGGAACAAAACTCAAAGTCTCCCACATTGGAACGGTCGCATTCACTTCTGTTTTCACTCTTCATAATGTGCTATGTGTCCCCAATTTTTATCTCAATCTCATCTCAATCAGTAAACTTGCATTTGATTCATTTTATATCACCATCTTTCTAAGACAAATCTGTTTCATTCAGGACCGACAATCCGGGAAGACGATTGGGACGGGAATTGAGGATGAAGGACTCTACTACCTCAGATTTTCCAAGGAAGGAACGTGCAATGTAGTAAACTCCCCATCACCTGACCTATGGCACCAAAGGCTCGGGCACCCGTCAAGCAAAGTTTCATCTTTAATTTCTTTTCCTGCAAATAAAGCTTGCAATGCAAGTAATTGTTCAATCTGTCCTTTAGCTAAGCTTACCAGACAAAGTTTTTCTTTAAGCAATACCATTAGTCATTCTTGTTTTGAATTAATCCATGTGGACATATGGGGGGCTATCATGTTCCTACGATTCCTGGGGCAAAATTCTTCCTCATTATTGTCGATGATTATTCCCGAGCCACCTGGGTCTATCTCATGAAACACAAATCAGAAGCAAGAGGTTTTCTCATACAATTCATCAATTTAACTGAAAACCAATTTGACAAGAGAGTCAAAACAGTTAGGAGTGATAATGGTCCAGAGTTCAAGTGCTCAACCTTTTATTCTTCTAAGGGCGTTTTCCACCAAACCAGTTGCATCAACACCCCCACAACAAAATAGGGTTTCTGAACGCAAGCACAGACATTTGTTGAACATTGCACGAGCCTTAATCTTTCAGGCACATTTACCTAAAGAGTTCGGGGGTGAAGCCATTCTTACGGAAACATACCTCATCAATCGGACCCCCACTTCTTTCCTCTAAGGTAAAACTCCATTTGAAAAACTTTTTGATAAAGTGCCAAATTATTCTCATCTTAAAGTTTTTGGTTGCAAGTGCTTCACAACTACACATCCACTCAAACCCACAAAATTTGACCCAAGAGCAAGGGAATGCATGTTTCTTGGTTACCCTTATGGACAAAAAGGATATAAAGTTTTTAGCTCGCATGATCAAAAGATTCTAGTGTCTAGAGATGTAATTTTCCATGAAGATGAGTTTCCATATAAACATGATACCCATTATTCTCTACCTTTCCATACACGTGATTCCATACATTCAATCCTTTTGTCTCCTTCTTCAACTCAAACACTTCCCATCGATGATGACATCCCTCCACAAAACCCCCTAGTTAATTCAGATCCCACCTCTTCCGCCATATCTTCACCAAATCAACCTAATTCAAATTCCATTCCTTCCGTTGACATTCAATCACCAGATCTTCGTGATATTTCTGATGACACCACATCCTCAACAATTGATCCTACTCCTCACCAAACCCTCCAATTTGAGTCTCACGATTCCCCACCTCAAACACAACCAGAACCACTTCGCTGATCTACTCGCCTAACAAGACCTTCCACTACATTGCAGGGCTTCCATATTGAGGCGGTACTTCCCTCACGTCTCGGTCCGTCGGCTTCCTCAACTGAGGTCGAACAAACAGGTACCATCACTCACCCTATTTCAAATGTCTTGTCTTATAACCAGCTCTCTCCTAACCACAAAGCCTTCACAGCCAAAAATTCCATTGAAAAGGAACCTAGAAATTTTCACAAGCTATCTTGGATCCTAAATGGAGGAGAGCAATGAATGACGAGATCACAGCCTTGCAAAATAATAATACATGGAGTTTGGTGTCACCTCCCTCTCACAAGAAGCCAATTGGATGCAAATGGTTTTACAAGATCAAATACAACCCGGATGGCAGTGTTGAACGATATAAGGCTCGTTTAATGGCCAAGGGATACAGTCAAGTCGAGGGTATCGACTACAGAGAAACTTTTGCACCCGTAGCCAAGCTCACAATAGTCCGAGTGCTTCTTAGTCTTGCTTCGATACAGGGATGGCATCTCCATCAATTGGATGTCAATAATGCATTCTTGAATGGTGATCTTTATGAAGACGTATATATGCAGTTACCACCTGGATTTGGATGCAAGGGGGAGCATAGAGTCTGCAAACTCCATAAGTCACTATATGGCTTGAAGCAAGCTTCAAGGCAGTGGTTTTTGAAGCCCATCACTACACTTCAAGCGGCTGGATTTCAGCAATCTTGGTCGGATTACAGCCTCTTTGTACGGGCATCAGAAGGAAAATTTTTGGCCCTCCTTGTGTATGTTGATGATGTTATATTAGCAGGAAATAGCATTCAAGACATTGAAGAGACAAAACAATTTCTTGCCAAGCAGTTCAAACTCAAAGACATGGGAAAGTTAAAATATTTTCTTGGGATTGAAGTAGCAAGGTCGAGGGCAGGCATAGTGTTGTGCCAAAGAAAATATGCATTGGAAGTGCTAGAAGACGCAGACTTTCTTGGTTCAAAACCTTCAAATTTTCCAGTTGAACAAAACTTGTCATTAACACGAGGAGATGGTGAGTTATTGCAAGATGCTTCACAGTATAGGAGGTTAGTTAGGAGGCTCATCTACCTCCCGATCACAAGACCTGACTTTGTTTATGCCGTACACATTCTGAGTCAATTCATGGACAAACCACGTCAACTACATTTGGATGCAGCTTACAAGGTCCTGCGCTATATCAAATCTTCACCATGCCAAGGCATTTTTCTACCCTCTACAGGTTCACTGCAACTTAGAGCCTACTGTGATGCAGATTGGGCAAGGTGTAAAGACACGAGACGTTCTACAACAGATTATTGTATCTTTCTAGGCAATTCATTGATATCTTGGAAGACTAAGAAATAGACCACCGTTCTAGATCAAGTGCTGAGGCGGAGTATCGATCAATGGCTACAACTTGCTGTGAAGTTACATGGTTGCTTAATATTTTGAAAGATTTGAACGTTGATTATAAAGCTGCAGTCCTATTATTTTGCGATAATCAAGCTGCCATTCACATTGCGTCAAATCCAGTTTTTCATGAGCGAACAAAGCACATTGAAATTGATTGCCATGTTGTTCGTGAGAAGGTACAAAGGGGCATTGTCAAAACCTTTCACATCCGAACGCATGAACAACCTGCAGATATGTTCACCAAGCCCTTGAGTTCGAAGCAGTTCACTTTATTCTTGAGCAAGTTGGGTTTAATCAACATACACACCAACTTGAGGGGGAGTATTGAGGAGAAAAGTCAGCACAATCAAAAGCCTCATAATTGAAATGATTCTAGATTGATATGTTGTTATGTAATTATCTTTTATTTCCATTTAGAGTCCTAGAATTGTGAATCGTAGCTAGAATTGTAGATCTAAATAGAGTTTCCATTTAGAGTCCTAGAATTGTGGATCTAAATGGAGTTTCCATTTAGAGTCCTAGAATTGTGGATCGTAGCTAGATGGAATTCCTGTATAAATGTATGCTCTTGTACAATAGTTGGATCAAGAAAAAATTTTCAGAAACATATCAAATTCTTTCATAGAGATGAGGATGGTAAGATGGATGTGTGGTAAAACAGAAAATGATAGAATTAGAAACGAGTATATACGAGGCATGCTAAAGGTAGCTCAAATCCAAGATAAGTTAAGAGAGAATCGTCTTTAGGTGGTTTGGACATGTCACACTTACATCTAGTAGTGTCTGTTGGGATTGGGGCGTCAACAAATGCCCTCTGGTCGCAGCGGAACTAATAGAGCGATGAGGAAGACGAAGTAGACGAGGCAAATAAATTGAGCAAGCAAGTTGATCCACCAAACTAACACAAATACAACAACGATGACTTATCCCGGTTAGCTTTTGCTTAATCCGGGGGAAAATATAGGGAGATCTGATATTCAACTAGAAGAGATTACAAAGAGTTACTGATTCACTTGACACAAGGAATTAAACTCACCCACCAAGAACTATCACTCTCTCGAGCCTCTCTTTGCAATGGAGAAAAGAATCTATGAAGTACTCCCTCTCATATTGAAGGAGTTTACAATATATATAGAAGAATAGAGAGAAAACCTAGGTGTAATCTTGATCCTTAGTCGTCCGATAAAACCTGGAAAAGAAGTAACTGTATGGGAACCGTACGATCTAACTTGGAGTTGAAGATTGAGCTGAACCGACCTAACAAATTGAAGCCCAAAACTGAACACAGCGCCGCGGGCGGTCGACCGTCCACCAAGGCCGGTCGACCGTACCACTTTCTGACTTCCCATTACAACGAGCGGTCGGGGGTGCGGTCGGGGGGTGCGGTCGACTGTCACCCAGACCGGTCGACCGCAACTAGCCTGCACCTGCTGCTGCTGTTCTCCTTCTACTCGCTTCGACGCTTTGACTTCCGTGCTTCATATTACCTTCTTTTAATCTGAACGAGTATACAAGACACAATCCTAACAAACTCCACCTTGGATTGCATACGAGTGCTATCACATGATGTGTTACTTATCTCCAAACTCTAACAAATTCCACTTGTAAAGAAAACTTAGAACAATAGCTTCTTCTTCTAGTTGAAATGATCTCTATCCAATCTCACCGAATCCAATGCAGCCCCTCAAAGGCCCACCTCCGTAGATGTACTCACGAAGTTGCCAAACTCCGCACGAACTCCACCTACCCTTAGGCTTTCTCCACCTCTCGACGATATTCGAACGTCGTGGTCTCGTCTTGATGAATCTAGTTGCGGCAAATTAGCAGAGCTTGCGGAAATACCGGGAAAAGGAGCAACACTTGCGCAAGTATTTCGAATTCCCCAAAGCTTGTACGGATTGTTTTGGCTTGGCCCAACCATTCTCATACCTCTAATCACCTTACGACGACTCTGAAAAATAGACAGAACTCCACCTCGAGCTGTGTACCTGCAGACCCGTGCATCAAGAGTTCCCAAGGAAATCAGATTCCATTTCAGCAGAGGAATATGCAAAACATCCCTTAAAGTGAACATGTGTAGACCTGGCATCTTCAACTCAACTGTCCCCACACCCACTACTTCACAAATCTCTCCAGTTCTCGTTTTCACACAACGCCCCGTAGTAGACTTATAAGTAGAAAACAACTCCCCCTCGGAGCAAATATGAGAAGAACTCCCTAAGTCAATAAACCAACTAGAATCCACTTCTAAAAAATTTGAAACAAGAAGACACGAACCACCTGAATCAAAGGCACTAACCACATTAGCGGCTGAACTCCCGTTCTTTGCGCTCTCCTGATTCTGCAATTTCCAACAGTCTTTCTTGATATGCCCTGGCCTCTTGCAATATCGGCAACGGATCGAATTTTTTTACAAAGCACTTTGTCTTTCCCCCGAAGGACCATCCACTGCTAGACAACTTGTAGGAATAGACAACAAAGATTTATGGGTCTCCTTCCTAAGTTGATTTTCCTTCATTGCTTTGATTACACCATCTACCGAAATACTCTCCTTGGCAGATCTGCCGTGTAGCATGGTCGTGATCAAAGGCTCGTATGAATCCGGTAGTGAATATATCAGATTGAAAGCTTTATCTTCCTCACACACATCTGCATTGATCGCCTTAAGTTCATATAATACCTTATTGAACTCTGTAATGTGATCTTGGAGATCGGTACCTTCCTTCATAGATAAATGGAATAACTTCCTCTTCCAATGCATCCGATCTAATAACGATGAACCCGAGTAGTCATCTATGAGTCTTTTTCCCAAACTCGTTGCGTCAGTTTCCTTAAGAAATCTGCACTTGACCTCGTTCGCCAAGGATAGTCGGATCAGACTTATGGCACTTTCACGAATATCTTCCCAAACGTCAACCTTCATATCAGTTGGCTTTTCCTTCTTCTTTACCGCTGACTGCAACCGTTCTTGAACAAGACCATCATACATGTCAATCTTCCAAAAATTGAAATTGATCTTACCATCGAATTGCTTGATCTTCAAAATACTGTTGCCTGTCATCTTAACCAAGGAACTCAGCAATCTGAAGCTCTGATACCAGTTGTTGGGATTGGGGCGTCAACAAACGCCTTTTGGTCGCAGCGAAACTAATAGAGCAATGAGGAAGACGAGGTAGACGAGACGAATAAATTGAGCAAGCAAGTAGATCCACCAAACAAACACAAACACAACAACGATGACTTATCCCGATTAGCTTTTGCTTAATCCGGAGGGAAATATAGAGAGATCTGATATTCAACTAGAAGAAATTACAAGAAGTTATTGATTCACTTGACACAAGGAATTAAACTCACCCACCAAGAACTATCTCTCTCTCGAGCATCTCTTTGCAATGGAGAAAAGAATCTATGAAGTACTCCCTCTCATATTGGAGGAGTTTACAATATATATAGAAGAATAGAGAGAAAACTTAGGTCTAATCTTGATCCTCAGTCGCCCGATAAAACCTGAAAAAGAAGTAACTGAATAGGAACCGTATGATCTAACTTGGAGTTAAAGATTCGGTTGAACCGACCTAACAAATCGAGACCCAAAACTGAACACAGCGCCGCGGGCGGTCGACCGTCCACCAAGGCCGGTCGACCGTACCACTCTCTGACTTCCTAGTACAACGAGCGGTCGGGGAGTGCGGTCGACTGTCACCCAGACCGGTCGACCGCAACTAGCCTGCACCTGCTGCTGCTGCTGTTCTCCTTCTACTCGCTTCGACGCTTTAACCTCCGTGCTTCATATTACCTTCTTTTAATCTGAACAACGAGTATACAAGACACAATCCTAACAGTGTCCCCGTTAGAAAGTGTCATTTGATAAGTATTGAGGGTAGAGTTAGGAATAGAGGAAGACCTAAACTAACTTGGGTGGAAACGGTGAGAAAAGATATGATAGCTTGTGACCTCACAAAAGATATTGCGCTAAACCGAGCAGAATGAAAAATCAAGATTCATGTAGCCGGCCCCAACTAGTTGGGAAAAAATGCTTTGTTATTGTTGTAACGCGAATGCATAACAACTACAATGCATGCTTATTTCAAAAATCATGTGTACAAACTTACCCTCTTTTCAAGAAATCTGATGAGACCATGATCGTGAAGCTTCTTTTTCCGCCAAAATATACAGCAAAATCGAACAGAAAAGGCTAGCAATACTAGGATCACTAATTGGAAAAATAGCAGCACCAGAATTGCGTTCTCATTGCCTAATTAAAAAGAAATTGTTGAAAACATAAGAAAGCACGTCTTCCAAGAAGCAGAAGACACTTCATACAAACCAAATTGAGGTTGGTACTTCACCTGTGTCAATGTCCAGAGGCTTGGGCTTCGCTTGTGAGCATGTCCAAGAGACCATTTGCCCTGTAAATATAAAAACGTTGAAATGAAATAATTGTTAAATAATTAGCTCAAATATATAAGACTTTAAGATAATGGACATTACTTGTAGTGTAGCAGGGTAGAGTACTGCCGATTCCTGCATGAATTTTTTTTATAAAAAATGATTACAGACAATCGAACTCAAAGTCTCAAATACATCATTAGAAAACACAGATGGTTAAATGCAAATTTCATGCGTGGGATGTGGGGTGTTCAATAGTAAAGATTCAGTGCAGAGGGTGAGTGGATAAGATATCTCCATATTTATCATCTATCCAGAACAGATGAAACAGAAAATAATGACAATTCAAATAACAAAAGGTCGAAAACAGTCAAAACAGGTATTTGAAGAAAGCCCAAAGGAAGATGATGGCATAAACTAGTATTTCATATATGGAAAGATGAACAAATGAAGAAAGCCTGACCGAAATAAATTAGATTTGCAGTTCTCTCTTAGATGAAGAGTAAAGCTATGCGTGGAGAATGCTAGACTTAAATAATCGGATTGAAATAAATTATGCTCGATCGGCTGTAAAGTTATTCATGTCGAGCTCATTGAAATTAACTTGCTCGGTAGTCAAAATTCTCTCATATAAAGTGGTGAAAAATTTTCGATATGAGATGGTTGGACTGCAAGTAGTAAAACAAGTAGGTTCTTCCATATCTATATAATAAAACACAAAGAAAGATATCAAGTGACTCTCATTCAATAGGGTTAAAATCAATGGTCCAGATCTAACCTCACAAAACATATTTTTCTGCTCAAAAGTTTCCCCCCCCCAAAACTTAAATTCAAATCCCAAAAACAACTCCTTTATTTATTTATTTATTTATCTCTCTCTCTCTCATTCTCTCTCTATTTATTTATTTATTTATTTATTTTCGAATTTCAGGTTTGTAAATTTTCAGACTTTTTAATGCATTTTTTTATTGCTCATGTTACATTGAAAATAGCAAATATCTCACCAACAGTTAAATTTTATCATTTTCCACACTCAAAAACTCTTAAGTTCTAAGAAGTTAGATTTTTACACCCCATTTATAATTATTTTTCAACATATACTAATGGAAATATGAACTTCTATTTACAACTAATTATCGTTTTACTATTCAAACTTGAGCTACATAATTGTTGTTTTACTGTTTACAAGACATTCATATGCTGTATGGTTCCGAAGACGTGCCGTAGGCACGTGCCCACGGACAAATCTAGTATAAATCAACACTTCAATAAAAATATCCTTCATTTTCGGTTTTCATATATGCAGAAAATTCGGACTTTTTCTATGTTCCAATTCTCAACATGTCCAAGGTTCCAAATGAACCAACTCCACCCCCAACATAAAAATGATAGAAGAAAAAAAGGAAAAAGGAATATATACTTCCTTTGATTTATGATTTCTGAAATACTCAAATCAAATTAACTTTTGGCCCAGACATATTTTTTAATAAAATCATTGATTTTGTTTCAACTCATGGAACAATGCAGTGGATTTATCATTTTGGTACACATTGAATAAGTATTTTGGTCTAGTTAAACATACCAGATGCTTAACCGAGCATACATGCATATAACTTGAGGCTTACATTATTTACTCTAAAGTTTACTTCCACATAACCATGGTGTCAGCTTAATTAGAATTCATGGAGAAAATAACTTAAAATGTAAATTAATAGAACAATAAATCTAAAGAACTCAAATTGAAAGGGAAACTCACTTGCTGAAGAAAAAAATATGAGAAGAATCCTGTCATTCAATTCAAAATGGGGAAGATCACTCTTGGCCAACAGAGACGATAATTCACCTACATATTCACTAAAAATTAAGAACGGAAACGAAACTTGAAAACTAGTAGTTAAAATGTCATACAAGGGCTAAATGTGAAAAATTTACCAGTATACTTTCCACTCCAATAAACAGTTCCGGTTGCTGGAGCTAAGAGTGAGAATAGAATGTCTAATGGCTTCATGGCTGATATGTAAGTATAATTATTAATACATTGACTTAACTTTCCCTCCACTATAGTTTGAGAAACGTAAATTGCAAAGCCTGAGCAATCCAAGACTGGACTAACTTGGATTACTGAATCAGAGGCAGTTGGCTCGAGTAATTTCTTCACATCCCCGGCCGGTGAAATCGAATACAAGAATCCATCCAGAGAACCAATGGATATCCAACCTTGAACATTGAGTTGAATAATCAATTTGTCAGATTACATGCACAAAAAAACGAAAGAAGGAAAATGGCATGACCATAATCATAGCCCAAAACTCTTATCATTATATAATACTATCTTAATGCACATGTGTCGCATGGATGCAAGAGGGCATTAAACATTGAGACTAATGAATGCTTGTCATGGATTGAAAAGAAATTGATTGTTAGATATTGTATTATATCGGCTAAATATAAAAAAATGGACACAAAGTTTTGGGTCAGTTTAAAAAAAGGACACTAAGGTTTTTTTGTTTAAAAAAAGGATAAAAAGTTTCAAAAAACTCCACTGGGTAAGTTAGGGTTAGAGTTGGGTTAGGGTAAGGTTTTAAAAAACCACTTTCATTTTTCATTTGTGTTTAAAAAAACCACATTCATATTTTATTTGTGTTTAAAAAAACATCACTTAACTAATCAGATGTTCAAATAACCCCCCCCCCGCGAACTAATCCTAACTAACCTAGTGGAGTTTTTTGAAACTTTGTGTCCTTTTTTTAAACAAAAAAACCTTAGTGTCCTTTTTTTAAACTTGCCCAAAACTTTGTGTCCTTTTTTTATATTTAGCCTGTTATATATTTAGTCCCATATCGGGTTATGTATCAGTTTAATATTTGGTTCCCTTCTATATATAAGAGTCTTTGTACTCAGTTATAATCAATCCAATAATTCAATAATCTTTCCCAAATCTCTCAGTTAACCTTAACATGGTATCAGAGCACTAACCCTAAGTTTCTTTCTTCCTCACTAATCCCTAACCCTAATCACACAAATTTCCTTCTTCTCAACAACAATAACTTCGGCGACAACAACTCCGGCAACACCCAGCATCAACTACCTACTTCAGATCCACACTTCAAGTTTCCGAACGACATCAACCGTCATCATCATTGTCATCAACCGCCGCTCAACCGTCATCATCATCGTCATCAATGTCATCATCGTCATCAGTAGCACAAACCGTCACCGCTCTCTAACCCATTGACTCCCCTAACCCATCGACTCATCCTCCCCGACACCATCACCTTGCACCGAAACCCATCGCCACTCCCCTCTCCAACCACCCAACGCGAAACCCTAGCCGCCTCTTAGCCGCCCTTCCCCAAACCCTAGCCGCCTCCATCGACCCCAATCCAAACCCTAATTTCTTTAAAACCCATTCTCCACCAGACCACATACCCATTTCCCCAAAAAATAATTCGGGAATCCAAACACCCAAACCCAATATCCACATCACCATCCAAATCCAATATCCAAACCCAAAATCCAAATCCCTTAACCCCTCTTCATGTTTGTTGCTGTTGCTGTCACCGTCGCCGCCAGTCAACAAAAAATAAAAAAATCAAAAAAATAAATCAAAAAAATAAATAAATAAATTTGCAAGTACTCTTTCTTCTCCCTCACCGGTCTCTTTCATTCTCCACCGACTTCCCCGCTGCTACATCCTCACTCCCTCTCACATCCTGACCTCTCTCCAAATTCAGACAGATGCAATACCGCCATCATCCTGATTCTGGCCTCCTACCTCTTTCTCCCAGCATCATCCCTAATCCTGCTCCACCCCTTCTTCTGCCACCGGTAGCACCATCCAGCTTCCTATCCTGATATCAACACCAGCATTTCCGACCTCACTTCGATCTCTACCACAGCGACACCAGTCTCATTCCTCCTCGCAACACTTCTTCCTTACATCCTCGGCCATGACTGTTACTACAGCCTTACCGACTCCTACTGATTGGGCTAATCTTTAGCATCCCCTTGCTTAGTTGGAACTCCAGCTCTTGGGTCAGTCTGTCCCTGCATTCTCTGTTACTTCCGGTATAAATTTTTCCTGGATTTTAGATTCTGATACATCACATTATCTTACTAGTAATTATACACTGCTCACTACCAACATTGCACTTCCCTCTCACTCTCAATCCCTACACACTATCGATGGCTCACAACTTCTCACTACACTTAGGGTCTATTAGCTCTTCCACTCACATTGCCTCATGTTCTTTATGCTCCACATTTATCCATGAACCTTATTTTCATTAGTGCGCTATGTGATAGGGGTATTGTCATTACATTTGATTTTTTAGGTTGCTCTATTACCGATTCACACGCTAGTCAGGAGTTTAGGCGTGTTAGTCGACAGGGTCGTCTATATCATCATGATTTTCTTTATGCCCATAAATCTCATCCTCATTTTGCTTGTGCTATGTTCTCTGATGCTGATCTGTGGTACAGACATTTAGGACATATTAGTGAGTCTTGACTCAAGACTTTAGCTCGTAGTGGTGCCCTCGGTCCTCTATCTTTTACTCATTTGTCTGATTGTCAGGATTGTCATTTGGTCAAACACATAACACTCCCTTTTAATCACAAAAGCACTTCTCAAACCACACATCCTTTTCAACTTATTCACTCTGACATATGGGGAACATCTCCTACACCTCACAAAGTTATCTATATTATGTTAGTTTTATCGATGACTTTACTAGATACACATGGGTGTTTCTTATGCGCCAACGCTCTGAGATACCTGACATTTACCGGTTCTTTACAAACATGGTTCACACTCAGTTTGGTGTACATATTAAAACCTTTTGCTCAGACGGTGCTCGTAAGTACACTTTCACTGCTATGAGATCGATCCTTCAAGCTCATGGTACACTCTTTCAGCAATCATGCCCTCACACATGAACAGAAAGATGTTGCTTAAAGCAAGCATCGTCACATTCTTGAGATGGATCGTGCTCTTCTACTCTCTTCTGTTCCTCATTCTTTCTGGGCTGAAGCAGTCATAATATCTGTCTGTCCCATTAACATCACTCTCTCGTCTGCCCTATCTTACACATCACCTCATGAGGCTCTTCATCACTCAACGCCGGACTACAGTATGCTTCATAATTTTAGGTGCACCTGTTATGTCCTTCTCCCTCCTACTGAGCGCACAAAGCTCACCGCTCGAGTTACTAAGTGTGTTCATCTTGGTCTCAAACCAACACATAAAGAATATCGTTATTTTGATCCTGTGGCGGATCGTGTTTGTATTTTACGATATGTCTCCTTTGTGGAAGACTCTTCCTACAACTTGACTTCTCCTAAGGATGCTAATTTTCTCGATTTCTCTAGTTGGGCCTATCTCCCAGCCCTACCTTCACGCATTTCATATGATCCCACTCCTTTGGCTCCTTTTCCATCTCATACTGACGTTCCACCTATTATTCCTCTTACGGAGACACCACCTGCATCCCCATAGCATCCTGCACCTTCATCACCTGCATTCCCACAACTGCATGCACCCACTCCACCTATCTCACCCCCACACTGCCCATCCACCACCGGTACGTCAATCTACACGTTCTACCTCAGGCATCCCACCAGCCCGTTACACACCTGATGCCACTGGTCCCTCTGACCAGTTTGGCTTTGTCACCTTTGTCACCTACTCACCACAGTTTCATGCATATCTCACTGCTATACACTCAACACGTGAGCCCAAAACCTATCAGAAAGCTATTCAATTTTTCAAGTGGCGGGAAGCTATTGTAGAGAAGTTCCGTGCATTTGATTAAACTGGTACTTGAGATATTGTTCCACTACCTGTGAGCGTTCAGCTTGTTAGCTGCAAGGGGATCTTCAAGGTTAAATATCGACCTGATGGCTCCATTGAGCGGCACAAGTCTCGTCTAGTTGTCCGAGAATTTACTCGGGAGCATGACATTGATTATGATAAGACTTTTGCCCCAGTTGCACAGATGACTACAGTTCACACTCTTCTTGTCGTTGCCTCCGTTCGTCAGTGGCCATTATATCAAATGGACGTAAAGAATGCACTTCTTCATGGTACATTATCTGAGGCTGTTTACATGCATTCTCCTTTTGGCCTTACCACTCCTTGTCATGTTTGCCGTCTTCGTCAAGCTATATATGGCCTGAAACAGGCCCCTCGAGTCTGGTTTGAGTGTTTTCGCCGTGTCATCACCCAAGCTAGTTTCAATCAAAGTTTACAGAACCACTCTATATTTATGCGGTCATCACCGCAAGGAATGATACTTCTACTATTATATGTTAATGATATAATTATTACTGGGGATGACTCCGCAGGCATTGCATCCATCCAAAACTACCTTCACCAACAGTTCCATATGAATGATCTTGGTAGACTACGCTACTTTTTAGGTTTAGAGATTGCCCGTGGATCTCGAGGCATACTCATTTCTCAACAAAAATATACATAAGATATTATCTCCGCTGCATGTCTCTCTGACAGTGGATCAGCCGATACTCCCTTAGAGCTTCATGTGAAGCTTCGTCGCACAGATGGTGAGCTCCTTCCCGATCCTACTAGATATAGGCATATTGTTGGACAACTTATCTATTTATGCATGACTAGACCTGATATTGCTCATGCAGTCAGTGTTGTTAGTTAGTTTGTTGCTGCTCCTACATCAGTTCACTATAGTGTTTTTCTCCGGATCCTCAGATATCTTCGAGGCACTATTACTCGCTCATTATTCATGCCTTCTACATCCAAACTAGAGCTCAGTGCATATTTTGATTCAGAATGGACGGGTGATTCTACTACCAGATGGTCTACCACAGGTTTCTGTTTACTTCTTGGTGATTCGCTAATCTCATGGAGAAGCAAGAAACAGGCAGTTGTTGCATGTTCTTCCACCGAAGCTGTGTATAGAGCAATGGCAGCTAATACTAGAGAGATTATTCATGTTCGTTGGCTGTTATCAGATATGAGTGTCACTCTCACAGGAGCTACTCATCTTTATTTTGATAACTGGAGTGCATTGCACATTGCAAAAACCTGATCTTTCATGAGTGAACGAAGCACATAGACATAGATTGCCACTATGTTCGTGAGCACTTTAAAGTATGGACCATTTTCTTTCATTCTGTTACATCTTCACAGCAGACAGCAGACTTCTTTACCAAATCCCACATTGTTATGAGATTTCGTTACTTGGTAAGCAAACTCACACTGTTCGACCCACCATGAGTTTGAGAAGGGGTGTTAGACATTGTACTATATATTTAGTCACATATCAAGTTATGTATCAGTTTAATATTTAGTTCCCTCCTATATATAGGAGTCATTGTACTCAGTTATAATCAATCCAATTATTCAATAATCTTTTCCAAATCTCTCTATTAACCTTAACAGATTTGGGTAGAATAAATTTCATTGATGTAAAATTGAGTATATATACACCTAGGTTTCCTCTTTTACACGTCTATTACCTACTATAATTAAGCTAGATATCCTACAATCAAGCTAGGCCTTATGAATCTATCTATAATTAAGGGATACATAAGGAAAATATATATTTACAAGTTAATGTGAAGGATATGCCTGATTTTCTTTCTAACACTCCCCCTCAAGTTGCAGAGTGGATATCTTGCAATCCCAACTTGCGAATCATAGGCAAAAAAATCTCCTTTCCCAAATCTTTGGTTAGGATGTCCGCCAACTGATGTGTAGAACTCACGAATCTTGTAACCACAGATCCATCTTGATTCTTGTCTCTAATGTAATGACAATTCATTTCGGTGTGTCTAGTTCGCTCATGAAAGACAGGATTCACTGCAATATGTAATGCAGCTTTGTTATCACAATATAACAAGGCAGACTCTTAGTGCAACATTCCCAAATCTCTAAGAAGATAGTTAACCAAGTTAATTCACAACATGCACCTGTCATGGCACGATATTCTGCTTCAGATAAAGAAAGCGAAACTGTTTTCTGAAGTTTTGATCTCCACGAAACCAATAAGGGGCCAAGAAAGACACAGTAATATGTGGTAGACCTTCTAGTGAGTGGACAACTTGGCTGATCTCAATGCCAAGAAAATATTTCTCAATGCCACAAGTCTATCCTTCAGTATGGATGGCGGCTTCGGAATAATTTTTGGGCTCTGTAACTTGGCTGATCTGAGCAATAAAACAGCGATGTGCAGGCTTATAGTGATGATATGAAACATAATTGACCAAGGGATAGCAGGTACCTCTAGTCGGACATGGAGCAAGGAATTTGATCGGTCGGAACAAGCGTATGTGACGTTAGAGCAGACATAATTATGTAATTTCACCGGTTGATTATAGGAGCAGCTGGAGCGACGAAGAGGCTCAGGTGAGGGTGGTGGCGGGGAACTAGGGAGGATTGGGGACGAGTCAGATGGACTTGATGATGATTGAATCGGTGACGGTGATATGGGAATTATGGATTCAATGGGCAAGATCGGGTCGCAGATGGGGATGGAGAGGAAGACGGTGGGATTTCTAGCGGAGGTGGAGGAACATCTTTGGGACAGCGAGTGTAGATTTTGAGTGAAGCAGGAGTTGGGGTGGTGGTGGTTAGCTCATCATTAACTGGAGATGGGTCAGAAATTGTGGGAGAAGAGGGCATAGGTGCGACAGAAGAGACTGGAGGTGAGAACGGATTTGGGGCTGGACGGACCAATTGGAAGGAGGTATGGCGACTGATTCGTCGCGACTTGGGTGAGGATGAGCGACTATATTGTCGCGAGTTTGATGAGAAGTAAGGTATTGATCAGAAGACGCGCTTGTCTCAAAGAAGGGATAAGGTATTGGGTTGTTGGGTTGGGCCTGACTAGAAGGAGTCAGAATTGTATTATATGGAAACATATGTTCATGAAATTTCACATCTCGACTAGCGAAAACCTTATGGGTGGAAAGATCGTAAAACTTGTAAGCTTTTTGACCGACCGAATAAATAATAAAAATACACTTTTCAGCACGATCATCCAATTTATGGGAAGGGTGAACATTGGTAGAGTAGGGTGAACAACCAAACACACAAAAATGGGAAAATGGTGGTGGTTTGGAGAAAAGACGCTCAAAAGGAGTTTTGAGAGAGAGAATGGGTGTAGGCAACCTATTGATAATGTGCACAGCGGTGAGAACACACTCTCCCCAAAATTTTGGGGGAAGATTAGCATGGATTTTTAAAGCTCGTGCAAATTCAAGAATATGACGATGTTTGCGCTCGATGACCCCATTTTGTTGAGGCGTATAAACGCAAGTGTGTTGAAAAATAACTCCTTATTCCGTGAAGAAATTTTAGAGTGAAATGAATTCTCCACCATTATCGGCACGAGTACTCTTTATGCAAGAGGAAAATTGGGTAGAGACAAAGGAAAAGAAAATTTTCAATAAAGATTGTGTCCCATGCTTGTGACGTATCAAAAAAATCCAAGCGAACCGCAAGAAATCATCGACAATTGTAAGGAAATAATGAGCACCAGAAAGGGATGGATGCTTATAAGGACCCCAAATATCACAGTGAATAAGGTCAAAATGTTTGGCAGATGAAATGGAGCTGAGACCAAAAGGTAGACGAGTTTTCTTAGCTAAAGGACAAATAGGGCAAACATCAATAGGCTGAACTAAAAGATTTAAGAAGTTCTTAGCAGTGAATTTTAAAGGGGAATGAGAAACATGACCTAAACGGTTAGCCAGAGATTAATAGAAGAGGTCGTGAGGTTGTGAGGTTGTAGGCTGGTCGATGATTTGGTGATGAATGGGAATTGGTCAAGGTTTTATTCGTCGCCAATGCCACCAAATAGTAGAGGCCGTCACGCTGTTTGCCCAAACCAATCATCTTCCTCGTGGCCAAATCTTGTAAAATACACCTGTTCGGGAAAAAAGTCATTGAGCAATTCAATCCATGTGTAAGTCGACTAACTGACATCAAATCAATTTTGAAAGTTGGAACACAGCACATTATGCAAATAATATTTGCAATTCAAAGACAAAGATCCAGTATAAATAATTGGAGCCTTTTCTCTACTTGGCAATAGTACATGCGGTAGTGAATGACCCTTGCTACCACGTATAAGATTATCCGATGAAGACACAATATGATCTGTTGCACCACTATCGATGATCCAACGATCTGAATGAATTTTAGGAAAACTTGGGATTGCCATATTTGCACGTGCTTGAGACTCAGATCCTTTGCGATTTAGAATAGCCAAGATTTGTTGAAGTTGTTGCTTGGATAGAGGACTACAACCAGAGGAACCATTTTGCCGATCAGATTGATTTGATCGATTATACTTATTGAAAACTAGCACCAAGGCCGGATGATCAGAATGATCAATGAAAAAGGATTTGAAATTCTGATTTCCCAAGGAGGAGAGACGAGGATTGTTGTACGAGATATAGAGTACAACGGAAGGAGAAAGAAATTCGTTGCACGAGAGATAAAGCGGCTAGAGAGAAAGAGCTAGAGAGGATCGATCACTCTGCTCTGCTCTGCTCTGATACCAAGAAAAGAAATTGATTTGGGTAGAATGAATTTCAATGATGTAAAACTGAGTATTTATACAGCTAGGTTTCCTCCTCTACATGTCTATTACCTACTGTAATTAAGCTAGATATCCTACAATCAAGCTAGGCCTTATTGAATGCTATCTATAATTAAGGGATACACAAGGAAAATATATATTTACAAGTTAATGTGAAGGATGTGCCTGATTTTCTTTCTAACATGGATGCTGTGTTTTATGAAGTTAAAAAGATTACATGTCCTCACATAAGTTAGCTTAAAATAATACAAAATATATTAGGATAGCAATCCAGTGAGAATCGTTCTCACGATAAGCTTCGTGAGAACTCCACGCCTATCCATCCTATGGATAATCCGAACCGTTCACATTGTTTAACATAACTAATTTAGTTATAAAATCAAGTCATTTGGTATTCATTTGTCCATGCATCATGTCACTATAAAAAATAATGATTTTCCAGCCACACAATTTGTAACACTTCAATGCATGGGCAAACGAATCTCAAATGACTTGATTTCTCATCCATGGACTAATTGAGTCGTGTAAATCAAAATGAACGGTTCAGATCTTTCAACTAATGTCCCAAACAAAAGTTCTCACGATGTTCTCACCAAAAGAGTTCTCACTCGATCATTTCCCAGTATATTATATGACACATGCAGTGCATGTGTAAGATGAGGTTTTTCTGCTTCGGCTGATCATCCATTTAACACACAGCAACCATCCCCTCTCTCTAGTTACAATGTAAAGATACACAGGTTTATCTTTTCTTGTTTGGCGGGCCATCAAATTCAACACGCAACCACATCCCGGACTCTGTTGTTAGAATCGACATCCTCATCCATTAAATACACTGTTATAAGAGTGGGTGATAAATATAATCCGCTCGGGTAAGAAAATATAAGAATGTGTGCGCGCGTGATGATTCGCTCGTGTACTATCCAGAATTTTCAAAAAACTTGTTAGAAGTATAATTGTTCCAAATAAGTGGCCTTTGAAGGTTCCTATAAAAGAATTGAACATAACAAATTTTTAATTGGTTAATTACCATTAGAGTCCACAACAGGCAAGCTGCGGTCAGTACTCAAGGGACCGACATCATTTTGCCAAAGAACATTGCCACCAGAGACTTGTAATGCCATCACTAAGGCTCTCCTTGGAAAAATGACATACAGAAGCCCATTGTTTCCAGATACCATTTTCATCAACCTGTCAACTGAGCTAAAATCTTGGATCCATCTGAAGTGTGGGACCCGTATATACAATGAATAAATCTGTCCTTCAGTATTTGAAATCTGCATGTGGTACCATATTGTTAGAAACACAAACAAAACAGATACGAACCAAATTACAAATCCTTTAGTTAAGCCTCCACTATAGAGATCACCAGAAACATTCATATTGAATATTCAAAGAATCAACTTGAGACCAACAACTATGACCAAGTTATGTACTTCTATCACAATTATTCATCGACCGTGTCCAATTTATTAATTATACAGGTAGTGTGCCTAAAAATTTTATGCTATGGCATGATGGCATCAACTTTTAGTAGCAGCACTAGTAGTGATATTTGAAATATGTTTATGACTGGTGCGGCAGCGCCCAACATTACACACTAATATCTACTAAATATTGTAAGTTACGACGGGAATTTTTAAACTTGAGGATTAGATGTGTAATCAACCTTGAATTATATTTTACCTAGACATCCAAAATATGGTTTCTGTATATCTATATAATAAAACACAAAGAAAGCTATGAAGTGTCTCTCATTCAATAGGATTGAAATCAATGGTCCAGATCTAACCTCACAAAACATATTTTCCCGCCCGAAAGTTCCCCCCAAAACTCAAATTCAAATCCCCCAAAACAACTCATTTATTTATTTATTTCTCTCTCTCTCTATCTCTCTCTCATTCTCTCTCTATTTACTCATAAATTTATATTTTCAGATTTCAGGTTTGTAAATTTTCATATTTTTTATGAATTTTTTTATTGCTCATGTTACATTGAAAATAGCAAATATCTTATCAACGGTTAAATTTCATCATTTTCCACATTCAAAGTTCTAAGAAGTTGGATTTTACACCCCCATTTATAATTATTTTTTAACATATACTAATGAACACATGGACTTCTATTTACAACTAATTATTGTTTTACTATTCAAACTTAAGCTACATAACTGTTATTTTGATCATATAAGCTACATAATTGTTGTTTTACTGTTTACAAGACTTTCATATGTTGTATCATTCCGAAGACGTGCCATAGGCACGTGCCCACGGGCAAATCTAGCCTATATAATAAAACACAAAGAAAGCTATCAAGTGGCTCCCATTTAATTGAAACCACATCAATGGTTCAGATTCACCCTCCCAAATTATATTTTCCCTCCAAAAAGTTTTTCCCCCAAACTAAAAAAACTCATTACTTTATTACTATCTCTCTCTTCTCTCTTCACTTTTTCATATTTCTCTCTTTCTCTCCCCCCCCCTTCTATCATTCTCATTCTCTCTTTATTTACATAGAATTTTGTTTAGATTTTCAGATTTCAGGGTTGGTAAAATTTCAAATTTTTATGTTTTTTTTATTGCTCATGTTACATTGAAAATAGCAAATATCTCCTCAACAGTTAAATTTCATTATTTTTCACCCTCAAAGTTCTAAGAAGTTGGATTTTACACCCCCATTTATAAATATTTTTCAACATATGCTAATGGAAACATGGACTTTTATTTACAACTAATTATTATCATACTATTCAAGCTTGAGCTACATAATTGTTGTTTTACTGTTTACAATACTTTTCATATGCTGTATCGTTCCGAAGACGTGCCGTAGGCACGTGCCAACGGGCAAATCTAGTACTATATACTATCCAATTTAAAGTGATCTAGTTACCATAATTATGGGTGCTTCTTTTGATCCCTTAAATAATTCAAATATCCACAAGTAGATAAAGCACACCGGGGATTTAATTTGGATGTCGCAGAAAGAAATGATACTTGTTACTACTGTGATGGATCGACGTTGTTAGGAAAAATTATCATCGAACAATCTCCTAGGTTTGATATAAGAAAATGCTAGATTTTCCACGGAACATATGATAGACACACACGGAACATTGACAAGGAGATGGAGGGTCAGCAATACAATAACATAAATATCTATCCGTATGTACATATATTTTTTGAAGACAAGGTGGAATATCGGTACCCTGTTTTATTAATAAGCAAGTAACGAAACATACCCATCAACCTAGCAGAAAAAAGTCATACCTCCACAGGCATAGGGGGACTAGCCCAAATGCATGCAAATAAAAGCAACAACAACAGTAATAATAAATCCAACAACCCACGGTGAGATGCTATCGTAATAAACAAAGAAAGAAGAAAAGAAATCCCCCAACATCCTTGTGGGTTGGGCCACCTCAATCTCTCCTTTCCACACTCCACCCCCTTTTATTCCAATATGTTGACCCAACGTTTGGTGTGTACAAAACATACGCATGCATCTAATATTTTCATCTAAGATCTTTACATGAAAATATAGAATGAAATTCAAATAAACCTCAAGATCTTCAGAATCAAAACAAAAAGAAGAAATCATGTAAATATGAGAGATCACATTTATCGGGAAAGTATAAAAAAGAATTGCAAGTATCGGGAAAGTTCAATCAAGAAGAAATATGTGATTAATCCTCAAGAAGACAGTGCATTCAAAATTATTTACTGCTTTATATGTGAGGAATATTTATATGTAAAAGTATCATTGGCAAATGATCAAGTTATGGAAAACATATAAAGTGAATTCACCGAAATAACTAGTTTGGGAAAGGTTTCAGTCGACTGCACTTGACAGTCGAATGCAACTTAAAGTTGAAATTGTTGTAGTTGACTATCAATTCCTCTTGCCCTTGGTATGGAGAAATTGACAGTCAACTGCTCATATTAGGAGTCAACCGCAATCTGCCCTGAACTCCTTTTTGGTATTTGTTTTCACATTTGTGGAAAAGAATAATTTTGACTCTTTAAATATTGGTGAATCCACTAAGTATTTATCATCTCTTTTGACTCATAACTTTCAAAACTTAATACTTTGTCAAAGATCAAGACAGAAGTGTATTTTTATTATTCTCTTAGTCAAGATGTCGATCTTGTTTTTTCATTTTCTTTTCGCTTTGAATAGAAGCTGCTTTTGGGGCTTACAGAGTAATAGAAGTTCCATTGGGTGTGAATCTCGGCCTGAATACAAAGAATTCACTGTACGGGGTTGAAGTATTGTGGAACGTTTGCGATATAGAATTATTTCAAGTAACAGGAAGTGGAGTGAACCTTGGGTCCATATCACTTATATCTTGCCTCACCGCTCTGTTTATTTTCTCTAACTCTACTATTTTACTTTACACAATCATTATACGCATTTATTTTAAGTTTTTTATTTCCCCACAATCACCCTATTCACCCCCCTAGGGTGATTCATAGCAGAGCAAGGTGCTCATTTTGGCTTAAAAGCTAGTGTAAAAGGTCCAATGGCCGAAATCTCTCATCCCGAAGACTTGTACTCATCGGAGTCATCCAACTCCAATAGATCAAGTATTACATGCTCACTTTATTTTGATGAAAAATGATATGATGTCTGAAATGTTTGTGTGTCCCATGTTTTGTAGATGCTTAGAAAAGAAGTATGGAGCGTTTGCATCAACAAAATAGATGTTTCTGTCAGTGATAGAAGGAAGTCCTTCACCAAAGCTGAACTTTCACTAAGCAATGCAAACTCCAAAGTCATAACCGCATTTTATGCAAGCTTAAACAATGAAGAACTCATGCGATGCGAATAAAACTATGAAATTATATATGAAATTTGGAACAACATGCAAAGGAGCCACGAGGGAATTGCCTCGGAGGTAAAAGCTAAAGTTACTTTATGTTATTATATATTTGACGTATTTTGCATGATTCCAGGTGAAAGTATATATTAGATGTTGGACCACTTTGATATAATTGCTCATGAACTTGAAAGCTTGGGTAAGGGCTTCGACGATGTCCAAAAAGTTGGAAAAATCTTTAGTTGTCTCTCACTGGAATGAGATATCAAAGCTGCTACCATGAGGGAAACACATGAAGAAAAGGGGTTCGATTATTACAGTTTTCAGGGTAAACTCAAAATATATGAAATGGAAATGGTGGAGACAAAAAGGTATAAACAAAATATTGGGATCATACCCAAAACGGAAGAGAAGACCATCTCCTTAAAAAAGCTGCTATACCATGTCATTCAAACCCATACTCATACAACGAAGCATCAGATTTAACCGAACAATTCAATAAGTTTCTCAAAAACCAAAAATATGGTAAGTAACAAAGAGAGAGAGAAAAGGAAAGACGCAGCATGCTACAAATGCAAAAAGCCCTGACACATTCGTGCAAATTTCCCTCCTAATCAAGTCAAGAATAAATCATAAAATACAAGATCAAACTACAAAAATAAGGCATTGAAGGCAACTTGGCTTGACTCTGATTTAAGTGATAATGAAGACGATCAATATGAGCGAGCAAACATGAGAATAGATTTTATGGCTTTTGGAGATGATGAGGGGCAATCATCACTTCAAGAAGAGGTAATCGAAAAACTCACTTATGATGAGTTATGTGAAATTGCTTCTAATTTAAGGAATTATGCTAAAAAGGTCAATCGTGAACTTAAGAAATAAACAAATGTCTAATGGATCACATGACTCATGCATTGCCAAAAACGAAAAATTAAAAATTGCGAATTATTTAGTTATTGAAAAACTCGAGTCATTTAGAAAAGATCATAACTTGTTGCTTGAAGAGATTGATTGAACATTTAAAAGAAAAAATTCAAAAATCTCTATCAACAAATAAAGAGAATTTAAAGTGATTAATAAGAAGACTGTTCATATTGCTAAGCTTACGACTGAACTTGATGATTGCAAAAACAAATTTGATGAATTGATGGAAGGTTGTGAAAAAGCCCTTGAACAAAATACACAACTTGATGGTACACTTGATAATCTTCGTTGGGATACCAAAGATGATGATCGTACAAGAAAAATGCTTTGTCACAAAATACCTGAGATTGAAGAAACTATTGAAAAATACAAAAAAAAATGACTCACTTATTTTATGACAAAATAATCAAGGACGACCTATGATAAAAGAGGACCTGGTTACAATAATTCACCGAAACATCAAACTCCTAAGCAATCTTCTCATACCCATATACATAATTATTCAAAAGTATATGAACCAAGGCATAATCATATTACTTGCAATTACTGTTGTAGATTATGACATTTTTTATAACTGTGCTTTGAAAAGCAATATTAACTTTGTTTGAGTTAGAAAGAACAATGCAAGTTGCACACAAACTTGGATACCAAAAGTCGCACAACTCATATTGATAGATGCGCGACAGCAATTGATTTTTGAAAAAGATGACATAGTAATAGTGGTTGCCGATGATAAATGACAAAATTTCTTGCAACCCTATTAACTAGTGATTGTCAGGTAACAATGGTTAAGGTAAAAATTGAAGATTATACAATATTTTTAATTAAATTAATCTTTGTCACATTTATGTTATAACATTTTGCGTATTAGAAGCAAATTATATCCACATATGTTTATACTTTTGTATTATGTTTTATTTTACCATGTCTTTTCAAATCATGCTTTATTATCATCCTTAAATTTGGAATCATATTTTCATTTCAAAATAATACTATTTTTGCAAGCCACTTGATTTAATGCCTTTATTTGACAACTACTTTTCAGAATTTAATTGAGGTCAAACTAGACCAAAGATTCTTAACATCTAATTTTAATTTGATTGAAATATGCAATTTTCGGATTTATTGATAGGCTAATTTTATGGAATTGATATCTCCCTCATTTCCTTATTAAAATAGTCAAATAAGGTATCGTTTTGTAAGAACTCAAAAATATCTTTTAAATAAAACTAGTTTTAGTCCATTTAGAGCTCTGTACAAAAGATATGACTGTTTTACTACAGACTATGCATGAGGCTGTTTTTCGTCAATTAATTCTTGATTTATTTTTACGCGTCTTATTAATGTAAGATAAAAAGGATGAGAGTTTTGAACAATAAAAATTAGAATGGTTTTAATTGTTGTTATGATCATTTATATTATACATGTGATTTACAAATTGATACATACTAAATTGGATGTCATTCTTGATAAACCGTTATACGATTTGAAGTACCTCGAGCTTGGCATGAACGTTCGAGTTAGTTCCTTATGTAGGTTTCTCAAAAGGAAAAGTAGACACAACATTTTTTATCAAGCAATATCTTAAAGATATTTTGATTGCTCAAATTTTGATTGTTCAAATTCAATATGATTGTTGACGATATTATTGGGTTTACTAATGAAAATATGTGCAATGCGCTTTCAAAATTCAAATCAAATGCATTATGAACTTGAGAAGAGCATAATCGGAAAAAAAAAATATAAACGGAACATGTCACTTTTCTTGAAAATTATTTAGTATCATGGGCTTCAAAGAAGCATAACTCTGTTACATTGTCCACCCCCGAAGCCGAATACATAGCTGCAGGATGATGTTATGCACATGTATTATAGATGAAACACACATTGGAAGACTATAAGGTATTTCTCGATCATATTCCAATTAAGTGTGATAATACTAATATTGTCCACATTACTGAAAACTCTGATCAACATAGTCGCACAAAGCATATAGAAATTTGTTATCATTTCATTAAAGGTGATATTGTTCTTGATTAGGTTCTGACTGATTTGCAATTAGCATATATCTTTACAAAACCTTTAGATGAAAATTGATTCCATTACTTACGAGGTGAATTTATTATTATCAATATTTTTGCCTGATTTATTGGTAACTTTCTTGACTTTTGTCGTGTTTCATCGAAATAAATGTAGTTGCAGTCGACTGCTAACATAACAGTCGCCTATCAAATTCACAACTTTGTTGAGAAATTGATGGTCGACTGCAAAAATTAGAC
Source organism: Hemerocallis citrina (assembly GCA_017893485.1). Classification (NCBI taxonomy): domain Eukaryota; kingdom Viridiplantae; phylum Streptophyta; class Magnoliopsida; order Asparagales; family Asphodelaceae; genus Hemerocallis; species Hemerocallis citrina. Next base: position 196,029,474 of record CM030364.1, read on the forward strand.
AGTCGAGTGTAATATGTGCATTCTCAAGTCAGAGAGCTTGAGTAGTCAACTGTCCTAAAACACAATCGATTGTCAAATTCACAAATTGACGGTCGGTTGAAAATTGGACAGTCGACCGTACTGACTCCTTCCACAATCAGAGAGTTAACGGTCGACTGTCCCTTGACGCAGTTGACCGCAAGCTGCAGGTTTTTAATTATATTTTTTGTTCTCTCTATGACACATGGGCCCGCATTTCTTCTTTTGTCTCTTCCCCTTCACAGCCAAAACCCTAGTCTCCATTCTCCTCTAACCCATCCAAATCTCTCAAAATTTCTTACCATCTCATCTTCAATATTTGTTGGGTTCAAGCAAAGGGTTCTCAGATTTTCTACTATGGACTCCCAACCTAAGCGCTCTACTCAAAATCCATCATCTACCGCACCTAAATCCTCAAAATCTAAGGGTAAGCAACCCCAACTTCTAAGTTTATTATCACAGATGATATCGTATTTAGAAATCAAAGTAGTGTCGATTTGTACTTCAAATCCCTAGCCAATAAAGTCGTTGTCCCTAGCCGTGTCATCAATCTCGATAAACTTGGGGGAATCTTTGAGGGTATGGTTAGGATTCTTAGAGGGCTTGGGTGGGAAGACTATCTAGAATCCAAAAGTATTCATTCCAACTTTGTCACTCGCCAATTCTATGCCAATCTTGTACTTAAATCCAATGAACTTTCCATCTCCTCTATCATTCTTGGTAAACCAGTAGAGATTACAACCTCCTATTTAAAATCCCGTTATTCTCTTCGTACCGGTGACTTTGATGCTTATCCTCTTGATTTCGATTCCCTTGAAGATAAACCCGGTCATGATCGCAATACCGTCCTTAGCATGATACTCAAGCCCAATGCCCGGTCCAGTAAGAAACCCAAGCCTACTAATTTTATCGACGTCTCTTGTGCCTTGAATAAGATCATCAATGCTAATAATTGGCCCAAGGGTAATGACAAGATCGAAAATCACCCCAACCAATCCTTTGTTCTCCTTCTTGTTCTTGGCGAATATAAATTTGATTTACCCTCTTTCATCATTCAAATCATGAATTTTGCTCATACTAGTACTTGTGCTCTACCTTTTAGCAGTCTAATATATAACCTTGCTATTGACTCCGACATTTCCATCGACAAATACCTTCTCAACAAGCCAAACCAACTTATTCTTCCATCTCAAATGGGTATTGAAGTGCCTATGGTCAGGATATCGCTTATAAAAAAGTCTGCCACCTCTTCGCAAGAACAATCCTTTGATGCAATAAATGAGCAATTTGACCATATGAAAGATCTCGTGCACTTGTACTACCTCAACACAATAGATTATATGGACAACAAAGAATGATGGAAGCCACTTCCTCACCCTTTTCGATCTAGTGATAACGACGAGGATAACGACAATGCGGAGGAGAACGTTGGCAGTGAAGACGAGGATAACGACGATGCGGAGAAGCTCCCTTTTGTTGTGTTCCAAAAATGAGGTGAGTATTTGGGGGTTTGAAGAATTTAACGAACTTGTTTTCCTAGATCTTCAAGTTTTTGTGTATCTCAATCGTTCTAATGTTCTATCATGTATAAAAAAACTTGACTAGAATGACATATGCAATGCTTAACTTGTATGACTGATGTTCTTTAATGTATAATCTCTTTTGATTAGAATGAAATATGTGTCGCTTAAATCCATATGATAGATAAATGTTGTGCATGTATAGATTATGTGTGCATGTTTTTTCTCTCATATAAGATGCATCATGTCATACACAGACTTATATGCTCTTATAATGCACTCATGAATTATGGGGGCGTATTGAATTAATGGGGGGAGCTTTATCTTAAATTCTTAGAGTTTTTCGTTCACACCAAAAGAGGGAGATTGTTTACCATAAATTTGGTATGTACAAAACATACACATGCATCTAATATTTCATCTAAGATCTTTACATAAGAATATAGAATGAAATTCAAATAAACCTTAAGATCTTAAGAATCAAAGCAAAAGAAAAAGAATTATGCAAATATGAGAGACGCAATTATTGCAAAAGTATAAAAAAGAATTGCAAGTATCGGGAAAGATTCATCAAGAAGAAACATGTGATTAATCCTCAAGAAGCCAGTGCATTCCAGATTATTTACTACTTTAATTGTGAGGAATATATATATATATATATATATATATATATATATATATATATATATATATATATATATATAAGTATCATTGGCAAATGATCAAGTTATGGAAAGAATATAAAGTGAACTCACCGAAATTACTAGTCTGAGAAAGGTTTCGGTCGACTGCATAGAGTACAATCGCTGCACTTGACAATCGACAGCAACTTAAAGTTGAAATTGATGCAGTCGACTATCAATTCCTCTCGACCTTGGTCTGGAGGAACACTCGACTGCTCATATTAGCAGTCGACCGCAATCTACCCCGAACTCATTTTTGGTATTTCTTTTCACATTTGTGGAAAGGAATAATTTCTCGACTCTTTAAATAAAGGTGAACCCACTGAGTATTTATCATCTCTTTTGACTCATGAACTTCAGAACTTAATACTTTGCTAAAGATCAAGAGAAAAGTGTGCTTTTGTTCTATTAGTCAAGACGTCGATCTTGTTTTTTTTTTCATTTTCTTTTCGCTTCGAATAGAGGAGATTTTCGGAGCTTATAAAGTAATAGAAGTCTCATTGGATGTAATAGGTATCTCGGCATGAATATCGAGAACTCACTGTACGGTGTTGAAGTATAGTGGAACGCTTGCGGCATATAATTTCTACAAGTAACGGGTAGTGAAGTAGAACTGGGGACCGAACCACTTATATCTATGTGTTTTGCCTCATTGCTCTGTTTGCTTTCTCTAACTTTACTCTTTACTTTACGCAATCATTATAAAGTTTTTTTAAATTTCCACACAATCAATGTATTCACCCCTAGGGTGATTTACACAATGTTAGTCCAATCACCACCTTCTCGTTCTCATATTGTAAAGTCCGAATGATGAAAGACTATCGGTGCTGCCCACACTCTCAGATCTAATGCACGTAGTCTGACGAATTTTCTTTCTGCTTCGAATGCAGGTAGCTTTCGGGGCTTATAGAGTAAAAGAAGTCCTGATGGGTGTACTAGGAATCATGGCATGAATACCGTGAACTCATTGTACGGTGTTAAAGTATAGTCGAATGCTTGCGATGTAAAATTGCTGCAAGTAACGGATAGTGGAGTAGACAAGGGGGCAGAATCACTTATATCTCTGTGTCTTGCCTCATTGCTATGTTTATTTTCTCTAACTCTACTATTTACTTTACGTAATCATTATACACAATTACTTTAAGTTTTTAAATTTCTGTGCAATCACCTTATTCACCCCCTAGGGTGATTTACACAATGTCGGTCCAATCACCACCTTCTTGTTCTCATATTGTAAAGTCCGATTGATGAAAGAATATCAGTGCTGCTCATGCTCTCAGATCTAATGCACGTAGTCTGGCGCAATCACTGCAGTTTTAGAAATCTCGTACCAGAGCTTGAGCTTTCCGCACCAGGAGAACAAATTAAGGCTTTAGAACCAACTGCACTTTCTATAATGAAGTAATCCTAGGTAAGTAATGGGATAGTGACATGTAATATCTTGGTAGACTAAATATTGACTGAATTAAGCAGAAATTTGATCGGAAACTGCTCAATCCTGCAATTGAGAATGCACACATGGTACAGTTTCTCTTCAGCAAGAGCGATAGGGTGATTGCACTTTGGAAGTTGATCCTCAGGCCTGACCATGCCATAAAGCAGTATAGTATGCCTTTAATCGCAAATGTTTCAACTAAGTTACCATTAGTCAACATGATGGTATTGTCAACGTACTTTAGTATACTACATCCTCCGAGAAGTTGGTCCTTCCAACAGATGTAATATCAATTCTTCCTTGGTGTAGTTATGGAGCATTCGTTTAAACCATTCGTCACAAGGGTAAATAGAAGTGGCAATAATGGGTCACCCTATCCCAACCTTCTTCTACAAGGGAACGAATTACCGAGTAACCCATTAACGATAATCGATGACTTAGTTGTTACTAGGCAGAGCCAGATCCACCTGATCCAATGCTCCTTAAATCTCTTTTCTATAAGGATCTCCAGTAAGCACTCCCACTATACCGAGTAGTATGCTTTCTTGAAGTCCAACTTCAAAAGGAAGCTACAACTGTTACATGTAGCAAGTTGACAATTTCCTACTCAATATAATCAACACTAGTATTATCTTTAAGATATAAATGGAAGTACATATCTCAACATGTATTGGACATGAAACATTCAAGATATGTCAGAGAAGTAAACATATAGTAACTAAAATTAAAAGATTGGATAGAAAATTTGAAGACATTAAAAATTTAGGACATATGTCGACGAAGTTTTAAATGAGCAGTCGCTTCAAGATATAAGAGCATATGCTACTTATTTTTAAACCATTTCAACTTCAAAGCAATCATTCCGTGATGGTCAAGGTTTTTAAAGCGTAAAACATACTTGAGCGTGTTGAATTCTAACTGCGGAATAAACTCAACAACGACGACGAGATGCAAGAACTATAGAATCAAAACAAGAGAAGAAAGACCATGCAAAAGCAACACAAAAGAACACATAAGATTTTTATCGAGATTCATCCAAACAATGGCTACTTTCCCGCGCAGAGGCACTCCTGCGATTTCCACTAGAATTATGAAGATTAGGTTTACAAATCTCTCAAGAACTCACCACCAAGGTGTAAGGCTTCTCTCTATCCCCCTCTCTCTTAATGACGGCTGGTAGATCTCTATTTTCTTTTCTCTTAACCCTAAAATCGTACACAATACAATATATATAGGATTCCACAACTTTCCATCTCAGCCGCTCATCAATCAGTGTCGGGACGGTCGCCCGCACCATCTTGATGGTCGACCGGTCTTTCCCTTCGACTGCACGAGTTCCAACAGAGAGCAGGTCGACCGCAAATCTGCTGTAGCCTCCAACTACTCTTGACCTCTTGCTCCCACTTTGACTCTCCTTCCCGTCTATCTTCTTCAATCCATTATCGTGTATTGGATCCACAAACCCCAACAATCTCCCACTTGGAGATATATACACGAAGTCTCTAACCTGTTCTTCATTCTTTCATTGGCCTAGTCTAAGCCTGTGCCTCTGTGAGTCTCCTCAACAATTAACCTGGAGACAATCCGATAGCGGTATAGCAAAACTGATGTTTCTTGCTATCCACCACCTTAGTGAGCATGTCCGCCAGATTCTTTGTGCCAAGAATCTTAGTTAGCTTCAACCATTTCTTCTCAACCGCCATTCTGACAAAATGATACCTCATTTGAATGTGCCGAGTTTTAAAGTGATATGCCGAGTTTTTCGCCAAGAAAACTACACTTTGACTATCACACCATAGTTCACCTATGGGTTGCTTCCTGCCTAACTGTTTCATAAGTTATGAAATCCACAACATGTCTTTCGTCGCTTCCGTAAGTTCCATATACTCTGACTCCGTGGTTGACTGTGCTACAACCTTTTGTACCTGCGAAGCCCAACTAACAGCTGTTCCACCAACTATAAATACATACCCTGTAGTACTTCTGCAACCATCACGATCGCCCAAAAAATCTACATCTACATAACAATGTATATGCAATGAATCTCCCCCAAAACAAAGAGAGTGATCTGAAATACCTGCTAGATATCTAAGAATCCACCTTACTGCATCCCAATACTATTTACCTGGATTCTTCATGTAACGGCTGACAACTCCTACTGCTTGTGCGATGTCTGGTCTTGTAGACATCATCGCATATATCAAACTCCCAACGGCTGAGGCATAAGGAATAACAGCCATTTCCTCCATCTCTGCCTCTGTTTTAAGACACAAGTCCATTGATAACTTGAAGTGAGCAGCCAAGGGACAAGTGACTGGCCTCGCGCCATCCATATTGAATCTCTTCAACACCTTTTTCACATAGTCCGCTTGTGATAACCAAAGTTTCTTGCTACTTCTGTCTCTACTGATCTTCATGTCGAGGATTTGCTTTGCTTCACCCAAGTTCTTCATTAAAAATTCCGAAGCTAGCATCTTTTTCACTTCCTTGATCTTCTCCATACATGAACCTGCTAACAGCATATCGTCCACATACAACGCCAAGGTAACTATATCATTGTCCTCATATCTCCGAATATACACACAATGATCCGTTTCGCATCTATCGAAATCTTTCCCTCTCATGAAGCAATCAAACTTCAAGTACCATTGTTGCGGTGCTTGTTTAAGCCCATAAAGACTCTTCTTCAATCGACACACCATGTCTTCCTTTCCTTTAGCTTCAAAACCTGTGGGTTGTCTCATGTATAGCTCTTCTTCGACATCACCATAGAGAAATGCTATCATCACATCCAACTGCTCTAAGTGCAAGTCTTCAACTGCCAAAATACTGAGCAGAATCCTAATAGAAGCCATCTTCCCAACCGGTGCAAAGATCTCACTATAATCGACACCTTCCCTTTGAGAGAATCCTTTCACAACAAGCCTGACCTTGTACCTCTTACTGCCATCTGCCTCATCTTTGACTCTGAAAATCCATTTGTTCATAAGAGCGCGCTTCCCTGCAAGTAACTTGGTCAACTCCCAAGTTTGGTTCTGTTCCAAGGAGCTCATCTCATCCTTCATGGCTAACTCCCACTGAATTCGAGCCTTATCCCTCAAAGTCTCCTCATGAGTCTCTGGCACCCCCAAATCAGTGTACAGAACATGCTCGTGAACAACACTAGCTGATGGATCAAATATTTTGGTTGGCCTCCTCTCTCGTGTCGATCTTCTCAACGTGGGTATCGGTTCACCGACTGGTTCAAGTTCCCCGAACTGTTCTGGCTATACCTATTCGTCTTGGATAACCTGCTCATTTCCAATAGGCTCACCAAAAGCCTCCTGTGCTGTCTGTGGTACCTGTACCTGCTGCTGCACTGTAGGGCCCCCACCACTAGGATCGCCTTCAGAATCTGAATCTAAGTCTGAATCCCAATCCCAATCTGACTATGAACTGGTTGTACTATCTTGACCTGTGTGCATGTCCTTGTATAAGATCTCTTCATTGAACACTACATTCCTGCCGCGAATGACTTTGTTATCCACAAAATCCCAAAGCCTGTAACCATACTCATCGCCACCGTAGCCAATGAACACACACCTCCTGGACTTCGAATCCAACTTCTTTCTTTCTTCCCTGTCAATTAGTGCATATGTCATACAACCATAAACTTTCAAATGCGAATAATTAACAGTTTTACCTAAACATAGTTCTTCTGGAATGGCCCCATCAAGGGCACTAGACGGGCAACGATTAATTAAGTACACTGTTGTATCAACTGTAGCGGCCCAAAGATGAACCGAAGACCCGCATGAAGTTTCATGCATCTCGCCCTTTCGAGTATCATGTGGTTCATCCTTTCTGCTACACCATTCTCCTGTGGAGTCTTAGGAACTATCTTGATTCCGCTGATACCTTCCTTTGCCAAGATAGTTAACAAACTCTTTGCTTGTGTACTCACATCCGTTGTCTGACTTTATTGCTTTCACCTTGCAACCCGTCTCATTCTCAACCCTGGCCTTCCAAGCTCTGAATGCCTCGAAAACTTCTGATTTCTCACAAATTGCATAAACCCAAACATTTCTTGTAGCATCATCGATGAATGTGACGAAGTATCTCTTACCACCATAAGAGAATTCCTGAGATGGACCCCACACATCTGTATGTACTAACTCTAACTTCCCAAGCTTCTTCTCAAGTCCACCCAACTGAAAGCTAACTGTCTTCTGTTTGCCCATCACACAATTCTCACAAAAATCCATCTCAACCTTCTTCAGCCCCAGCAAAAGATCCCTAGAACAAAGCTGTTTGACATCCTTTTCACCAATGTGCCCCAACCTGACATGCCATAGAATTGAAGAGGAACTACCTATTGATGCTTTAGCAATGATATCACCTGAATCACCTCTCCTGAGTAAGTACAACGTGTTACCACGCTTTTATTTTGCCACCGACCTGGCACCTGTAGTTACCTTCCATTCTCTATGTCCAAAAGTTGTTGTAAACCCTTCTTTGTCTAGTTTGCTTGTTGAGATCATGTTTTTCTTCAAGCTCAGAATATGTCTTGTATCATACAAGACCAATTGCCCACCATTGCGAGCCTTCACTCTCACAGTGCCTCTACCAATAACTGGACATATCTGCCCATTACCAACTGAAACTGCACCAAAATTACCTGTTCTGTAATCCTCCAAAACATCCATCATGGGGGTACAATGATAAGAAGCACCTGAGTCTATACACCAATCATCTTGCAAAATATTAAATCCATCAGATAAACACAATTCATCTAGACGGGGTTCAATACTTATCACATTGGCTACCTGTGACCCTACTTGTGCTTTCTTATACTCCTCGCATTGGTCTCTCCTGTGTCCTGGCTTCTTGCAGTACTAACACTCACCTTTGCAATGTCATGTTCTTGACTTGGACCTGTGATTCCTGTTCTGCGACCTCCCTCTGTTGTTACTTTTACCATGGTTATCAACTGACAGCGCGGTATTGCTAGGATATGATACTGAAGTCTCTCCATGTCTTTTCCTCCTTGCATCCTCATTTATAATGCTGCTTATAACATCCTTTAGAATTATCGTATCAGTCATGGTGCTAGTAATAGTCTACTCTACTGTGTCATAACTGTCGGGAAGACTGGATAACAACAACAACGATTGTGCCCTCTCCTCAAACTTTAAACCCGACTATTCTATTTGATTGTAAACCATACAGAAATTGTTGATGTGCTCAGCAACCGAATCCCTTTCTGACAGCTTCAAGTTAACCAACTTCTTAAAGTGTAAGATCTGATTTGCTGCATTCGGCTTCTCAAACATGTTTTTCAATATCACCATTGCCTCCTTTGCAGTTCTTGCCTTCTCAATGTGAAATAGCGTCTTCCTGCTCAGCGACAACTGAATCTGCCCAAGCACTTTCTGATCCAATCAATTCCAGTTCGCCAACGCAACCGGATCGACCTCCGCTCCTTCTGGCTTCACACCAAACAACGGATCATCTAGATCCTTCTGTCGGAGATACGCAATCATTTGGATCTTCCACATTGTGAAATCCGTTCCATCGAACTCCTTGACTCTACTCTTATCTCCCATCTCAATCAATACTACCAACCTGTAGCTCTGATACCACTTTTGTTGAATTCTAACTGCAGAATAAACTCAATAACGACGACAAGATGCAAGAACTATAGAATCAGAACAAGAGAAGAAAGAACAAGCAAAAGCAACACACAAGAACACATAAGATTTTTATCGAGGTTCATCCAAACAATGGCTACTTCCCCGTGCAGGGCACTCCTGCAATTTCCACTAGAAATATGAAGATTAGGTTTACAAATCTCTCAAGAACTCACCACCAAGGTGTAGGGTTTCTCTCTATCTCCCTCTCTCTTAATGACGGCTGGTACATCTCTACTTTCTTTTTTCTTAACCCTAAAATCGTACACAATACAATATATATAGGATTCCACAACTTTCCATCTCAGCCCCTCATCAATCAGCGTCGGGACGGTCGACCGCACCATCTTGACGGTCGACCGGTCTTTCCCTTCGACTGCACGAGTTCCAAAAGAGAGCAGGTCGGTCGACTGCGCGGTCGACCGCTCATTCCTTTAAGATACAAAATTGAGTCAGAGAGCAGGACGGTCGACTGCGCGGTCGACCGCTCATTCCTTCAAGATACAAAATTGAGTCAGAGAGCGGGACGGTCGACTGCGCGGTCGATCGGTCATCTTGCCTGGGTGCGGTCGGGGGGTGCGGTCGACCGCAACTCTGCTGTAGCCTCCAACTACTCTTGAGCTCTTGCTCCCACTTCGACTCTCCTTCCCGCCTATCTTCTTCAACCCATTATCGTGTATTGAATCCACAAACCCCAACAAAGCGCTCAATGACCACTTATCGTTTTTAGCACTTAGCGTGATTAAGTGTTCCGCTTTTCTTGATTTACTTCATTTAAAATTTAAATTTTAGGATAATGCTAAAAATTCATGGAAATTTCATCAAATACAAGAAAATGTAGAAAATAGTAGAAATTTCTTTGCAATGAAGAATAAATAATGTAAAATTCAAGAAACATTTTACAAATTGCAGGAGTATGGAATAGAAATGCTATAAAGTGAAGGAACATACCCAGTTATATAGCATTAAAAGTATATATACAATTAAAAAATTTATGGATGAAAAATTATATAGCAAGGATAGGTGAGGCAAGTAGTCCACATTCTGCAAGTCAAGGGGTTGCTTACAGAGGAGGATTAGGGTTAGGGTTTGAGAAACTATCAAATTCCAGGTTGAGACAACTTATAAATTTGGATATTGGGTGGTTCGGGTTCAAAGGGTTCTAAGTTTTGTTAATAATATTATTATTGATGTGGGTGAAAAACCACCTCGATCTAGGCCACACGATCCAAGCAAGCATGCGAAAGTGTCAAATTTATTTACGACCATACTACCCTCAAAAGTTCAAATTTATTTACGACATAATTATTTACGAAAGTGTGATTCATATAAAATAAAAGTTGGTATGAGGATAAAGTAGAAGTTTAAGAAAAAAAAGTACATGTGCAGATTACTAGTAGCATTAATTAAAACAACTTATACCATGAGAAGCAGAAGAAAAATACAAGGGAAGAAGGCCTTACATATACTGTCCCTTCACATTGATCAACCACAGGAGCTGAATTGAAGTAACAATCAGCCACATTTTTCTTGCAACCCTGTTGATAACCAAACCGATAAAGCACAGGCCCAGCACTCCACAGAAGTTCCCCACGACGCAAGATTGCAAAAAGTCCCCGATTCTTAACAGTAACAAACAAAGATGAATACCAGGTACTAATTGCAAGGCCAATTATTTCTCCTGATCCGGCAATGGTTGAGTTCAGACCAAACAAATTTTCAACATCTGAAGTAGAGGTTGCTAAATTTGAGGGTGTGATTTTCAGAACTCTGTCTTCTGCAATCAAATATACCTGCTAAGAGATTAGCCATAAAATTGTTATTAAATTGCCACCTATTATACAAAAGATATATGTAAATAAAAACTACAAGTTTTATGTGCATCTGCACATTACTGCAGAGAATTATAGGAATAGGCACAGGAGCATGGTATGAAACATCGGCCAATAAGAAGAAGGATTAGCTCTGTTCCCCAAACAAACAAACAAAAAGGACGGATTAGCTCAGTCAGATTGGAATTTTGCCTACCACTACTAGCAATATGTCCCGATATTATGATAATGACAGCCCCGAGTTTTGAACCATGACAATGAGCAATAATCTTTTTATATAAAGAAAAGAAAGACAAAAATCTATCAGGTTTTCAATGTTTAAGGGGTTCCAGTATGGTCAAATGAATGAACTTCCACAAATCTTCCATGATTCAAACCAACAGTATTAGGACACGTACTTATTATTACTAAACTTACTTATTTCCTATAATTCACAAAACACTAGTTTTCTGTGAGTAAATAACAGGCATAAGAATACTCTGATTATCCAAAATTATGACATTTTTTTATATTAAAAAATAAATAAATAAATAAATCAAACTATGTGAATTTTCAAACATTGAGTGGTGATAGGTAAATTACCCTCCCTCTTTCATCGATGACAGGTGGAATCTCCATATTGCAGACATAATTGAGAGGAATGATCCACCCAACTGTACCGTTGCTCTGGAAAACAACGAGGCTATTCCCAGAACAGGCGTAAATCCTTCCCCCATGGCCAATGACAGGGTTGTCCAGCCGAGGTGCAGTCTGTAGAGCAGGCAATAATTCAGCTGAAAATTCAAAAAAAAAAAAAAAAAAAAAAAACCTAACACATTATCAATGAAATGAACTCTTGTCAATAGCATAATACTATATAAACAAATAAATAAATAAATAAATAAATGCAAGAAGTGAGTTAATTAAATGAGATTCTTACACGTACTTGTCCTCAGAAATTTCTCGAGTTCCGCGGATTGTGATGCTGCTGATAGCCCTACAAGAAAAAGCAAGAACCAGTGGATTGTCATTGTGAGAGAGAGAGAGAGACAGAAGCATGGATGGGAACTGTGAGTAAGGGAAGTGGGAGGGTGGAAGAGAGGCAGCAGCAGTTACTGTAACCGCCCATTTAAAACATGAAAGACAGGGAGGGGAGCCAAATTGGGTTCATTACAGACAGGACCAAATATAGTTGGGGCACCAGGGCTGTCTTTGTACATCTTGAATACCTGTGATGATGGGCTTTTTCTGTAAGGAAAAAAAAAAAAAAAGATGTGCGGATGCATTTTAAGGCAATGAGACATACATCTGGATTGAGTAATGCTACACTCACTATCAATTTCACTATATATTTTTTTACTATTTTAGATGGTACACTTCAATATGTAAGGAAAGAGAAAGTGAATGAGAAAACTCTCTCCAATAGGAGTGTGTCATCTAAGATAGTAAAAGAAATAGTAGTGAAAATGATAGTAAAAGAAATATTACTGATCTGGTTTGAGTACAGCCTTCTCCTGTATATTCCCTTGCTTATTATATATGGTACATGTACATTAACATCATCGTCATCCAACTCCATTTTCCCGTCAGCTAACTCGAGTTTTTGCCTACATAGGCCACTTTTAGAAAATATCTACGTTTTGGACCAGTTTCCCAACTATTAGCATTTTTAGGCTACTTTGTGCCACGTTAGCAGCGGTCGCTATTCCCAGTAGCGATCTCTTCATTTTCGATGTCGCTAATGGAAATAGCGATCTACATTTTAATTTTTTTCAATTTTTTGTTTGCAGTCGCTATTTCCACTAGCGGCCTTAGTTATATGACATCGCTAATGGGATTAGCGACTTTTAATGAGCTGTATTCTAACACTTAGTAAAATATAGAGAGCTTTTGCTCTCTGAAAAATAACAATCAATTTATTTTTAAAACTAAAACCGCTACTCGGAATAGAGGTCTTTATTGTATTAAGATCGCTGTTCCAAATAGAGGTATGTCTCATTGCCTATTTTACAAATTTTACAAATTTTACAGCGAATAAGGAGATTGTGTTTTCTACTGTAGGTCGCTATTGAGAATAGCGACCTTAGTATACTAAGGTCGTTATTTCCAATAGCGACCTCAGTTTTAAATTTTTAAGAAAAACTATTTAGGAATCGTTAAGTGTCTCAATACATTCATTCGACCTCATATAACTAAAGTTGCTAATGGGAATAGCGACAGCAAACAAAAAAATTCAAAACATTTAAAACATAGGTCGTTATTCCCATTAGCGACCTCGAAAACGAAGAGACCGCTATGAAAAATAGCGGCCGCTGCTGACGTGACACAAGTTAGCCCACGAGCACTAATAGTTTCGAAACTGGCTCATAATCGCAAAAATTTTCAAAAAGACCATCTCGGCAAAAAAATTCGGCTGACTCATCGTTCCAAAATGGAAATTAAAAAAAAAGAAAGAAAGAAAGAAAGAAAGAAATCATCCGCTCAACAAAATTGAGATGCACCGTGTGCGTGAGCCCCTCCCCCTTCCTTCAGCTCAGCTCAGCTCACTTTTTTTGAGTTTCATTTTGATGGGTTCCATCCCCATTCATCATGGAGTCTATCACTGATTTTTTATTTATTTATTTATTTTTAAAAAAAGGACAAAATGATTAAAGATTTGAAAGGATAGCATTTTACTGATTTCAATTTGCAAGAGATTGATTCACCACCTTTCTCTTCAAAAACCTCCTCACTTTTAGGAACCCATCCAATCTCATCCACCTAATACGATGGTGAACGAATTGGCAGCCATTGATTCAATTGGATTTCTCTCTTCTTCTTCTTTTTCTTCTTCTTTTTTTTCTTTTGTGTGTGCGCGCGCGTGTGTGTGTGTGTGTGGGGGGGGGGGGGGGGGGGGGGTGGGTTTTCTTTGGAGGGTGGAGGCAGACCCAATATGGAGAAAAGATGAAGAGAAGGGAAAGAGAAAGAAGAAAGGAAATTGGAAGGTGGGTGCTGTTTTCAATGAGAATCGATTTGGTGAAGTAGACTGGAGGGGCTGTTTTGGAATTAGAAAGTGAAATAATGAAGTGTGCTGTTTTCAATAAGCAGATGCTCGCTACAGCCTACAGAAGTGTACTGATTTTCCGACGTTTTAAATAAAATAAAATAAAATAAAATAAAATTGGAACGGACGGAAAATTATTTTCTGTCCGACCAATTTTGAAAGAAAAAAAAAATCAAGGACGGAGAATCATCCATTGTTCGAGAATTATGCGAAAAAATAAAGAGAACGGACGACGAATTATTTCCCGTCTCTTACGAAAAAAATTCAAAAAAAAATATAAACTCAAAAGGTAATTCATTTTGTCTTTTGATCATTTTTCAACTTTTTTATTTTTTCCCTAAAATGCCCTCTGATGTCTTTCTCTCCTATAAAAGTAGTTCATCTTTGTTAAGTGCACTTCAAACAACAGAATTAACTTCGCCTTTGTTCCATCTCATTTTTTCCTGAATACTACTTCAAATCCAACAAAACAAAATGTCGATCCGACGATTTATTGGTAGGCTTAAATCAAAGGATCAAGCTAGTTCGGATCATGGCAATAGAGACAAACAACCTGAATCGCTCAAGATGTTGATTTATGCGATCCAACAATGTGGACAACGGTAGTCGACAACCGGCCTCATATTTGTAAGTATATTACTAAAATATCTTTCGGTGGATTTTGTGCATTTAGGAAAAGTTGGAATAGTCCAATCAAAGCTTACAAGATATTCTCTCGTATCCCACTAGTGAAAGAAATAATTGATAATACGAGTTGGCAGCATTTTTTTACAATTGATACGGATAAGTCATCTCATAAGCTTGTCGAGGCATTGGTTGAGAGATGGTTGGACACTACCCACACATTTCATCTGCCGTGTGGTTAATTGGGATTTACCCCGTTGGATTGGGTGATGTTAACGGGGATATCCATCGGAGTCGGCAATAAACCACCATGTAACGACGAGGAATATCCCTTCGAATTAGTACAGACCCGCTTCTTTCCTAAAATAACTGCCGAAGATTGGAAGTCTCAGGGAATACGTTGTTCATTCCTGAAGAAATAATTTCACAGAACTGTCATTGAGGAAGCAAAAACTGATAACGTTAAAGCCATGACAGTTGCCCGTGCATTTTTTATTTTCTTCTTGGGTGAATTTATTTTCGCCAACGGTGCTTCCGTTGTTAGGTGTGGTTGGCTTGAATCCCTTGAAGATCTGACTAAAATTGGCACATTTGATTAGGGTAGTCAAGCTTTGGCACTGTTATACATGTCTCTGGATTCTTATTCAAGATATATAGTGAAATCATTCGGCGGCCTATGGCAAGTACTCGAGGCACTGAAATTAATTAGAGTCTACATTTAAACTTTAAAATACAATATTATTTTCCATATTCCAAACTAAAACATCTTTCTATTCTCAGTACTGGGCTTATAGATACACACATGTGTGTGTTCCAATCAGTGCAACGACGGAAAATGTTGCCGACACATTACTAGCCGCTAAGAAAAGGCCAAAATTACACGTTGGAATCGCAGTGAATTGGAATTTTGAAGAACAGATCAGGTTAGGTGCAATATATCTGTAGCCAAGTATCAATTGGAGATGCGGACTTCGGCATTTATTATATGGCAACCGTATTTGGGATCTTCATACGAGGGTGAGCATGACATTATACTTGCAAATATCATGTCTCGTCACCGTGTTGTGTTCCAGTTTTGCGAACAAGTAAAAGTGCATATTTGTAACTTTATTCCAGCTTATATTTTAGTGTCATTCATCGCAAATGTTCAATTTTCTAAACTATTAAATATGTTGTAGGGTGTTTGGTATCTTGCTGATCGTTGTTATCGTCAATTGACTGGGATTATAATTATACCGAGAGACCCACCGGTTGTTATGTTTCGAATACCACCACAAGATATATGTCCACCTATAGACGCTTCTCAATTGGTCCAGCCAGTACCCCAACGTATATACGATAAGTATTGGGCCAAAGTATCAATCGGTGCAATTATGAAGAAAGTTTCGCATGCAGCAAATGTTGATTTCATTGGACCAACTAGCATTAAAGATATGACTGCACAGTTACCCTTTTCTGCTCCGCCATTTTGGCCTCCATCAAAGTACATGACACAACCGTCCAAGGAACCGCCTGTGAACTACGGGGAGTGCATAGTGGAAATGCCATTATATTCCAGGGGTACAGTCGCGAGAAGTTACCCACGAAAATCTTTTCATTTTGAATCACGCTGAACAAAATCTCATGTGAGTTTATTTACAACATTCATACATTGGAAATGTTTTCAATCTAACTTTATTTTACATAAATATAACAGGAGGAATTGTACCAAGAACATTCTTAAGCAACTAAAACGGAGGCACAATTATGGCGGCTCATTATATTAGAAAAAATATTAAGGTCCTCAATTCCTACTCAAGTTATCAATCGTAGGAGATCGATATCAGGGGATCGCTCATCGCAGTCGGGTCGACGAGTCTTGCATAGGAATGTTGAATACAACAATACTTATTACGAGTTATGTATTCCAACATCGGATTTCGTTCTATCCACACAACCTGAGTTTGATGATTAGATTCTTTGTATTTATACTGTGTAATGTATACGTGTAACACCTCGTAATTTCAAATATATATATATATATATATATATATATATATATATATATATATATATATATATATATAGGCAAATGCTCCATTGAAAACGGGTTTGTTTTCACGAGTTGGAAAACAGCGATCTGAGCCATTTTGATCACTTTTGATCGTGATCAGCGGCTCAGATCGCCTCTGCCCATCACCCAATATCACTTAAGTGGTGGAGGGTTATTTTGGAAATTTCGTCTCAAATAACTCTACGCCTGATTCGCTCTGAAAAAATGAATATAACCTAGGCTGGTGTTGGGAACAATGGCCTAAGCTATAAAAAATTGAATCATAGGCCGTTGTTTGGAACAACGGCATTGTTCTCAATTTTTATAACCTAGGCCGTTGTTCTTAACAACGGCCTAGGTTATATTCATTTTTTTAGAATCTGTGAGGCGAAGAGTTATTTGGGACGAAATTCCCAAAATAACTCTCTGCCACTTAGTGAGAACGGGTGATGGGCGGCTCATATCTGAGTCGTTGATCACGATCAAGAGCAATCCAACGGCTCAGATCGCTGTTTTCCAACTCGTGAAAACTAGACCCGTTTTCAATGGAGCATTTGCCATATATATATATATATATATATATATAAGAGGATGGCATACTTGTAATTAGTTGTGAAGAGGGGGGCCCATCGTTGAGAAACAGCAGATGTGTGCTGTTGTTTCTACTGAGCCACCCATGAAGTGAGCAGCATAGGCTTGCTGCTGCTTTGCTTTCGCTGACATCACTCGGATGACGTGGCGACATGTGGGGGGCCCACTCGGCTGTGTGTTCTCTTGGGAAAGAGAAAGAGAAATTGATGAGAATAGTCCCATATCGGGAATACAAATAGAAATATAATAATAAATAATATAGCCTATGATCAAGAGTCACCAATTCGGTTAACCACCTTTTGAGAGGCACTCTGTGATGGGCAGTTGTACTATACTATAAATAATTTATCTGATAAATTGTATAAATTGTCTGAGTTTGGGGCAGGGGCGTTACATTACGAGACTGATTGTTGTAATATTATATTATGAATAATCCAATTAGCTTTGTTTTAGAGATGAGTCAAAGTTAATAAGTGATCTTATGTCAAAAATCATCAAGGGGTTTTTAGTAATATGCTAGGGAAAATGTGTCATATCACCTTTGAATTTGGACCTACACTAAGAAGAAGAGACCCATACTAAAAGCCACTATGTACCCCTTCAAAGGTGTCACTTATGAAATCACTTATTAAAGGTCTCATAACAATTAACCACTACGTACACCTTCAAACAAAGTGGTTAAACCAAACTTTATTTCATGTCATATCCTTGCAGACACTATTTGGCTGTTTGTCTATACCTATTTCATGTCATATCATTTCTGATTGGATATATAAGGGAGGGTCATTCT
Source organism: Hemerocallis citrina (assembly GCA_017893485.1). NCBI lineage: Eukaryota > Viridiplantae > Streptophyta > Magnoliopsida > Asparagales > Asphodelaceae > Hemerocallis > Hemerocallis citrina. The sequence continues at coordinate 196,047,690 of CM030364.1, forward strand.
TACGAGTTACAAACCAGAACCAAATTCCCCCTTTCTCAAATGGCAGCTAACAGCTCTTCTTCAAACTCTACTTCATTAGACGAGGAAGCCGATATGCTTGTAAGGATTATGAATAGTCGTATGAATCTATTATCGATAGCCGTTCAAGAAAATCAACATACAAACCACCGCCGATATATTCATCGTGAAAGAGAAGATGGTGATAGACGGCTTTAGTGGGATTATTTTGCCGATAATCCTATTTACAGTGACACTTTATTTCGACGATGTTTTCGTATGCGTCGAGATTATTTAATCGGATATTCGAAGCCACTGTATGTTACGAACAGTATTTTCTCCAGCGTCAAGATGCAACAAAAGCATTTGGGTTATCCCGGCATCAAAAAATTACAGCCGCAATACGATGTTTGGCATATGGAACACCTACAAATGTTGTTGACGAGTACGTATGTATTGGCGAATGTACGGTTCTAAAGACATTGCGACAATTTTGCGTGACAGTTGTTAATATATTTGGCCCACAATATATGAGACATCCAACGGCAGATGATGTGCAGAGGTTATTGGAAGAAAATTCTTTTAGGGGTTTTCCGGGAATGTTAGGGAGTATTGATTATATGCATTGGGCATGGAAAAATTGTCCGACAGCCTGGCATGGTCAATACACCGATCACGTTCGTGAACCTACTATCATTCTAGAAGCAGTAACATCCTACGATCTAAGGTTTTGGTATTCATTCTTTGGAATGCCTAGGTGCAATAATGATCTTAACGTACTGAACCATTCTCCACTATTCAACAACATTCTCGATGGTTGTGCGTCACCGACTGAATTTGTGATTAACAATCGTGTGTACAATATGGAGTACTATTTAGCTGATGGTATATACCCCCCATTGGCGACTATAGTGAAGACATACTCCGCCCCAGATACACCGAAAAAGAAGAAATTTTTCCAAATGCAGGAAGCGGCACGAAAGGATGTTGAACGCACCTTCGGGGTATTACATGCACGATTTGCTATTGTTAGAGGTCCAGCCAGACTTTGGGATGTTGACGGTCTATCATATATTATGAAAACGTGTATCATATTACACAATATGATTGTTGAGAATGAAAGGGAAGATGGGATTGGTGAGTATGAATATGACCAACATGATAACTCGTCCTTCATCATACCTAATAGGTCTGATCCAACTGAGCGTGCAGCTCGAACGGCACGTACTGTACAACTACATGACAGACAAACGCATCATGTACTTTGTCTAGATTTGGTTGAACATATTTGGAACGAATATGGAGATGATGAAGAATAGCGAAGATGTGTTAGTGTTCATGATATGCATTTCAGATCATTATATTAATGTAATATTATTTCATTTATGTCAATCGACTATGGATTTCAAATGCATTTTCTTCTTCATATTACAACATAATAAAAAATTGAACATCTTACTAATAACCATGAAATACAAGACTACGACATAATTTGTCAATTATAAGCAAATATATATTTTTAGGAGAATATAAGATAACATATAATTAATAAACAAATACTATATCTCGGATGGTAGCCTCTTTTATGCATGATTTCATTCTGTCGACACTAGAAAATAATAGCGTTGAGTATCAGGTAAGGCTACTGAGATCCATACTCATTATGCGATCTTCTTCCATTCTTTCTTTCAATTCGTAATCCGTTTGTTTTATCTCCAATCTATTTTCTTGAGTCTCTTTATGAAAAGAGTTCAAATTTTTCGTTTCTTCAACCATTGCAGAAATATTAGATGATTCAGCGGTGCGCTTTCCTTTTTTCTTTTCTGCTTTTCTACCAGGTCGTCGAAAGAGTGGCATAGGTGCATCGATATTAACTGGTATATCGGAATCCCAGTCTACAGTTGTGGGCGAACGTGTTGAACTACCACCTTCCCTGCATTGAGAACTTGGGACTGATTCGAAAACATGAGTGGTACACAGCGAAAATTTAGGTTGATCTTTAAGAATTTCATAACACTCTTCGAATTTGAAAGGCATCCCAGCTATTTGCATGTATTCCATTCGCGCATCACGTACCTATCATGATTAATAAATGTTTATTATAATTAAGTAAAACCAATTTATTGTAAACGATACCTACTAAATTAATGCACTTAATTAAAACTGAACACACCTTATCCGCCTCCTGTAGTACCGCTTGCCGCTCTATTTGTGACACTGCTCAACTTCGCACTGTACAAGGCAACTTCCTTTGAAATTGTTAAGAATCGACTGGAAAGAGAACTGGTTGTTCTATCTATTGTAGTGCCTAAGAGATTGACAAATGTGAGATAAATGCGATCCCAAAATTGTGTCCCCGTTTGATCGCTACCGATCACTGGATCTTTGATGATAGCAACCCAACTTTGAGCCAAAATAACATCTTCAAAATCGGAGTATGCCCAGCCTCTCATATAACGATTTGCCATGAAATCAAATTAAAACAAAAAGGGAAATAGGGAAATAGAGATAGAGAGAAATGAATGTAGACGAAAGATAATTTTTTTTGAAGATGAAATGAAAACAACAGACAATGAGAGGGCAGCTATCTAGGTGAATTTTTTTCCGGAGCCGTTGTGCTTCGTTTCAGAAAAATAGCCATTGAAATATGAACGTTGGGAAGAGAGGGAGGGTATAGGTAATTCAATAATTTAATTTTAATTTTTTTATTTTATTGAGGGACGAAGGAACATATGTTGTCCCTTGGTTTTTTGGGATTTAAATTGTGGGACGGGAAACACGTCCCATTTTTTTTTAAATAAATAGATCGGGTGACGATTTATTTTTTCTGTCCGACGATTTAAATCCCAAAAAACCAAGGGACGGGAAAACCGACGATCGGGCGACGATTTAAATAAATCATTTTCCGTCCGACGATTTATTTTTTTTGAAAATATATTAGGGACGGGAAATCGTTACGCGTCCGATAGGATAAAATAAAATAAAAGTCATCCGACGAAATGTTATCTTTCGTCCAATCGAACAGACGAAAAATTATATATCGTCGACTATATTTTTCAAATAGCTATTTCGTCTGCCAAATTTGGCAGGCTACTGTTCCCCTAAAACCCATTTTTTGGGTTTATAGCCAACGACTACAGCATACACATTTTCATTTTTTGGAAATTTTGGCAGAATAGACAACGACTACAAATGCTCTTACTAGCAGTTGAGCCAGTTCTATACTTCAATTGCTTTAAAGATTCGCACATCATTTTATTTTATTAACTGTAGTACCATAGAAAAAAAAATTCTAAAATGCAGAAAAGCCCCTCACTTTTCACCAAAATCCAATTAGTGTGGGTGTTTTTTTTCTGAAATTAGAATATATTAAGAGAGAGAGAGAGTGAGTGAGAGAGAGGATCTGGAACAGCAGAGAAAATGTGGTATGCAGTTGAGGTGTTAGGGAGATGGGTTAATAACAGGGGCATAATTTCCCAACTCTTTGCTCGGAGCATCCACAGTCGTTCGATGTAAAAAAATGACAAAATGAATATTTTGGCGATCCATTTTGACGAAACACTGCAGTCGTCAAATGGCAAAAAAACAAAATTGCAAAATAAAATTGCAAAAACATTTACAAAATTGTAAAAACAATTTATAAATTTGCAAAAAAAAATTAAATAATTGCACGCAGTAACCAATGATGGTAATTTGCAAAAAAAATTTAAGAAAATGTGACCCAATGGCCTGGATGTCCAGCCATATATGCATATTTCTAGGTTATTTTATTAGTTTTTTATTTATTTTTTTACTTCGGACGGATTATTTAAAAATATAATTAAACAATCCAGACGAAACATGATGCTATAATATGCATTTTGCTATTTCGAATGCTATTTTTTCCTTTCTACTGTAGCCGAATTGTCAAAAAATGACAAAATAGTTTATGACTGTGTGCGCTACAGTACACAAAAAATGAAAAGAAAAAAAAGGCAAACAAGCAAACGAACTGTGGTTGCTCTTAGGATTCAAAGATGTCTGACTCTCCTGACGAACTGCATTGTCATTAAGGGAACATGCACAGATTCTAGGTTGATGGTTTTCAAATGAGGGTTGACGGACGATGTGTATCTATTTAGAAAAGCAAAAAGAAAAATTATGAATTTTTTTCTTGCTGACCCACTTTTAAAAAATAATTACTAGACTGACCTATTTTAGAAATTATTTACCCAATTAGCTCACTTCTGGACACATCAGTATAAAACGCTATTGCCAATAATAGCATATGTTATTTTAATGTCATTGTTGTCAACAACGGCATCCATAAATTTTTTTCAGATATCTCTGTTGGAAGTAACGACAGAGACAGATTTCATATTCAATTATGGGCTCTTTGAGTTAAGAAAAAATTGTAAGTGTTGAAACATCGAATTTTTTTTCCAAAATAAGCCACTTTTTCAAACTAATTTTCAAAATTGATCACTTTCGAAACTAATTTCCAAAATAGACCACTCACAGTTTCCAACTGCGTCCTATTCTATTTTGTTGACGCAGTTGGCAACTGCGGTCTAAGTATATGCCACAATAATCAAACTCCAACACTTGTGTCAAAATAGTGTTAAGGAAAAAATATGTTCACCTTAGACCGCAGCTGGCAACTGCGTTCTTGATTGCACTAAACTCGCAGTTCCCAACTGCATTCCTAATTCAATCCCCTTCACCTCACTTAATTGAGTCTTTGAACTGCATTTAACTAAGCTCGCAGTTGGCAACTGCGCTAAAGTTAATACCAGGAGCGCAGCTGCCAACTGCGACTGTCAACTCTCCAAACTTCCAGAGAGTTGGAAACTCTCTCGAAAATTGGTATTAACTAAGCTCGCAGTTGGAAAATGCGCTAAATTTAATATCAGGAGCGCAGTTGCCAACTGCGACTGTCAACTCTCCAAACTTCCAGAGAGTCGGCAACTCTCTGGAAAATTGGTATTAATTTCCAGCGCAGTTGGCAACCGCGCTAAAGTTAATACCAGGAATGCAGTTGCCAACTGCGATTGTCAACTCTCCAAACTTTGAGAGAGTTGGCAACTCTGGAAAATTGGTTGTAACTTTCAGCGCAGTTGGCAACTACGCTAAAGTTAATACCACGAGCGCAGTTGCCAACTGCGACTGTCAACTTTCCAAACTTCCAGAGTTGGGAACTGTGAGCTTAGTTAAATGCAGTTCAAAGACTCAATTAAGTGGGGTGAAGAGGATTGAATTAGGAATGCAGTTGGGAACTGCGAGCTTAGTGCAGTCAAGAACGCAGTTGCCAACTGCGGTCTAAAGTGAACATAGTTTTCTCCTTAACAATATTTTGACACAAGTGTTGGAGTTCGATTATTATGCCATATACTTAGACCGCAGTTTTCAACTGCGTCAACAAAACAGAATAGGACGCAGTTGAAAACTGCAAGTGGTCTATTTTGAAATTAGTTTGAAAAAATAGCCTATTTTGGGAAAAAATCTGAAACATCTTATAACTGATGTCGTTATCCCCAATAACGGCCATGTCGTATCCCCAATAACGGCAACTTTAAGTGGATGCCGCTATTGGCAATAACGGCACCACTATAATAATACATTCATATAAATAGTGGCCCTCTTTTCTCCTTCCCTTTTCACTTTATCATCTCTCCTTCCACTCCCGAACCCAAAACCTTAAAACCCTAAAACTCTAGATCCCACTCTTCGCCTTCAATCTGTCCTCTTTCATATTCCCAAAATTTTACAGAATTCCAATCCATAAACCCTAATTATCATCCCCTCCAATTATCTCCTCTCTTCGACCACTTAGATCTCAGAGCCGAATCTTTTACAGCTCATCTCTGAGCAAATATCGAAGCTTATCCAGCAACTTCCCCACTCATCACCGAAAACATCTACGCCATTATTAGAACTGTTATAATAATGTCTTTAATGGAAATAACAACATCAAGCTATCGAAATTTTTGTTCCAAATGTTTGTACTGTGGAACTCTCTGTCTGTACAGTTGATCTTTCCCGTAACGGCATTAAAATAGAAGTCGTTGTTGGAAATAGCAGCAACAATTGATATATATGATCCTGTCACTTTACCTTTATTTTATAATGGTTGCCGCTATTAGGAATAACATTATATGTAACTGATGTCGTTACCCCCAATAGCGGTATCAGTTAGTTGAACTTTTTATAAAAAAAACCAAAGAGCAACAAACAACTATCACACATGTACCATTTGCAACTCCAAAACATGCATCACATCCACACAAGTTTCTTAAATTTCAGATCATAATAATAGCAAATCCACACAAATTTTCAGCAGTAATATCAGCAACACATCCACAGAAATTCCAGATCATAATAATAATATAAACACATAAACAACAACAATAACACATTTTAAAGATTCAACCATCAAACAACCAACGGGGATCCACAAAACCATATATTATATTTTTAAGAACATGACAACAACGAATATATACATTTTTTAAGATTCACAACTTTCATATGGACCTACATTGTCATTACTCTTACAGCTGCGCCGGTTGTGTCCACTTAATCTGCATTTAGAACAAACTTTACTCGTGCCCGAACCTTCTTGAGCATTCATATCATTGCAAATACGGGTACTCCTAGGGCGATCTTTCATCACTCGGAGACTTGCATCAGCTGTTAGTTTTAGTCCACTTTGCAACCAATAAGATTCGTCTTGGACAAGGTAGAAGGTGGGTGCCCATGTAAGTGTTAATGAACTCGTAGAATAAAATAGATCAATATAAGGTTGGTAATCAATAGCACGTGATGCACAAGCCGCCAAGACATGAGAACAAGGGATGTGGTAGAGCTGGAATATTCCACACGTACAAGTACGAGCACCCAAGTCAACACTGTGACAATGTCCACCCTTTTGTTGTCCTTTAATCATTCTAATACCGGTTTTTACTTCAAACACGCCAGAACGGTTATGAAACATTATAGCCTCGTGCAAATTTGCTCTCTCACGGCGTAGGTCGATAATTTCTTGAACATGTGGTGCCCACAACTTTCCTTCACTAATAAGCGTCTGTGCTGATCCACGACGGTCAGTAAAGTATAAATTGAGATGAAAGAATATCACCTAAACAATTATCGTGATGGGTAAACTACGAACACCTTTTAAAACTGAATTGGACACTTCTGATTGATTCGTAATCATTATAACATATCGAAGAACTCCATATGCATAAAGTGTCCTCTTCTCACTCATAGCCCCCTCGACATTAGTGGCTTCAAGCTCTGTTATTTTTGCCTCAAACTTCTTCGACTGACTTTGTCATGCGATCACCTTGAGCTTATCCATAAAAAACTTGCTACCAAATTTGCAGTGGAAATTTGTAGCAAAATGTCACATACAATAACGATGATATGCAAGTGGCTTTTTCCATGTTCCATACTCATTATCCATAGACAAAAAAATACCTGCATGACGATCAAAAATAACATATAGCCCTGTACAATCTTTAACAAAGCATCGAATACAGCTTATGAACCATGTCCAAGTATCTATACTCTCTCCATCCACTATTGCAAACACAAATGGAAACAACCTACCATTTGCATCGGCTGAAACAACTATCAATAAACAACCTTCGTATTTTTCATACAAATGTGTTCCGTCAAATACTAATAACAGGTCTGCATGCCTTAAACCCCTCGATCGAGAACCCGAATGCCCCAAAGATGGCCTTTAGTGTTTCCTTTTGGCTGGACCGAACACAATCTTAGCCTAATGGACGGTCGTTCCTGGATTTGAGGCTTGAATTACTGATAAAAGATCAGGCAATCTAGTATACGCTTCTTCAGAGGAACCGGACAAGATATATTTACAATCTGGACCTTCGATTAGACCTGAATTTGTTATGACTGAAGTATCCTTGATCTGAGTACGAACCACTGAGAGCGCTTGGATCTTGATCGAATGACTGAAAGAGTTACCGATGAACATGCACAAAGTCTGAACACCGGAGTTGCCCCATGTGAAAGACCCTCCAACCCTCAAGTCATTAACTCAGAAAGATACTAGAGTTTTGACGGTAAAGATTAATTACTTGACTTTGATGGAGATAGGCGGTATAGCGTCGGGGTTCGTTCCACAAGATAGACATAAAAGAGTATTTTTTTGGGATTCCTCTGGTTAATAGATAGAGTTAGTTGTTCTTCTCTTGTTATAGAGATAGAGTTGGTTGCTCTAAGGAGATTTGAATGATAATTCTAAGGGGGTGTTTAGTACGCAGATTGAAAACATGCACAAATCTTACCCTGATAAGGCAAAGTTACAAATTTGTTAGAGGGAACATAGAGCGGCAAGATGATAAGGCAGAAAGATTATCAAAAATATGGAGGGTGATTTGGTAATCTGATAATCTCAGTTATTTTTTATGTGAAGGAATCCAAAAATCCTACACTTTTAAGAGAAATGCATATCCTTCCTAACAAAGGATATTGATTCCCATGAGAATTTAAAAATCTTTCCAAAACTAGACTCATATCTTACCAAACCAGGTAATTCAGAGAGTAATCCTAGATTCCCTTATATATTACCATGTACAAAATGCCCCCTAATAGGATGAAGATCTCTTCTTACTTAGTGGGCCTATAGTTGCTGTAAAATTACCGTTCTGCCCTTGTAGGCTTTGAGATGTGTGCCCGAATTGTAAGGCCCTTATTCGTTGTGATTTTTACTAATATCGGCTAGACCAAATAAAATAACCAAAAATACATATCTAAATGTGACAGTTTAAATTGTAACTTTCATCTGCTCGTGTAACCCCCGTTCCCGAAATTAAATATTTTTCTGAATATTTTCTGTATTTTGACTAGCATACATTCATTCTGTTTTTAAATTCGATTTGGACCTTCTGTTAAAATCTTTTCGAACCGAAAAGTTATATTTTCTTCGAATAATAATATATTCTAACTTTATTTTTCTATTTCTAAGTGATCAATTATTTATATTTTATTTTATTACTATTTGGATTTTAATAAACTTGTTTATCTCAAATCCTATTTAGATATTCATATTATTACTATTATTGTTATTATTATTATTGTTACTATTATTACTTTTACCAGTATTATTTTTGTTAGTGTTATTATTTTGCAGTATCATTATTTTTATTGTTAATATTGTTATTATTATTATTTTATTTTTAGCCGAACATACTCTATTTTATACGTATTCATTATTTGACTTAATGTATATGTATATATATGTTTTATAAAGCCTATTCCATTTAACTATCTCCCTATTGGATTTAAACCCTATACCCATTACCCATTCTCCTATTGGATCATCTACCCAACAACCCAAAACCCGCAACCCTACTATATAACCCTAATCACTTTTACCCAAACCCTAACCCTAATTACTGTGCTAACCCCCTTCAGCCGCCAACCCTCCATCTCCCCTATTCATCACCCTCTACCACCCGCCTCTTCGTTCCCCTTCACCGTCCCTGTGCCTCCCTACCGTCTTCGACCTCACACCCCTCTCCATCACCGCCTCATCGTCTCCCCATCACCCGCATTGTTGAGTCCCCGCACCTCGCCACCGAAACCCACCACCTCGTCGTCTTCGCTCTCAAAACCCATTACCCCTCGACCCTGCGCCATCATCCTTGTTGTCATCCCCCACCACTGCACCCCCTTCGTCGCCTCGCCATTGCCGAATCCCCAATCGCCATTACCTCCTCTATTTCTCTTCCGAAAGCAGAGCGCTATCATCTCCCTCCCATCACCGTTGTCGTCCTCCGCCAACTGCCCCCTAGTCGAGCCCCCCTCGATGCTGCCACAAGTCACTGCCGTCGAAGCCTTCCGCCATTACCGTGAAGCTTCATTTGAATTCTGACCGTTTGATCTGATCGTGATCATCGCCATCATCTGATCTTAATCTCTCGATCTCAGCCCTCCGATCTGATCAAGATCCGAGCCATCATCAATCAGATCAGATCTGGGCCTCTCGATCTCTTTGCGATTCAGATCATCTTGATCATCACCATCAGAGCATTCTGGGCCATCCGATCTCCATCATCTTGATCAGATCAGATCAGATCTGAGCCGTCGATCTTCATTGATCTTGATTGCCATCAAGATCCGTGCCGATCCAATCCATCCAATCTCGATCATCGATCAACGCTCTCATCCAATCAAGGCAAGTATCTTTTTGTACAATTTGTTGTTCTAGTACAAGCTTTTATTTGAAAATACTGCAAGTAGATCATAGTTGTGACTCCCCTTTAGCTTATCGTTTGACGATTTATTTTATTCCTTATCATCTCCATGATCATAAGAGTCACAATCTTTCGTTGATATATTCGTTTCCCAATTTATTGGATCCATTTTATCTCCTAATTATTTGAACACATGAAATCAAGAACCACCTTGACTTGCGGGTGTATGTTGTTTGATGTATGTGTTGATTCTATTTTCTTTTGAGTTGAGAAACAAATTTGGCTTGCTGATTTGATACCTATTACATTATGATTTGGATCACACACTAATTTAGACTCATAATAGTCATTTATCATGACACTTTTTATATAAAATAAACAACTATGTTGCGGTTCTTGTTTTTGCTTACTGTTTCGACCCTGATAACATCAGAATTTGGACTTGAGTTCTAAACATGAAATGTAGCCCCATATGTCTAGGTTACTACCCTTTAGACAGAATTGAATTCCGAGTTATAGTTTGTGATATATCGCAGTTTTACTGCTGCTGTGTCGTAGAATTCCAGATTCATGAATTTTACTGCACCACTTTGCTTCACAATTAAATTAACCATGCTACCAGTAAAATAACGACTTGAAATTTTGTATGCTGATACTAGACACACTAGAGGTCCTTTCCTAATTTTTTCGGAATTAATTAATGGTGTTTCAGACCTATTTCATATTTTAAAACACAATTTTATAAGTTCTGGCTGAACACGAATCCTATGTAGTTTGCTATTTTGACACCTGTTGCTACAACTTTTATGTATCTTATTTATATGCATTGGATTTGGCAGAGATTCTAGTTTCTAGATTTTCTGACGGATCCAGATTTGCATTCCTGTGGTGGCGGGAATCTCAGTTTTGGTGCAGCAACATCATACTGTCCAGAATTGGAATTCTCGTCGTTCTTGATAATTTCAATTTGTTTTGACGCCCAAATATGCATTCTACCTAGCTTAAACTTGTTTCCTATCCTTGATCATGTTTACTTGCCGTGTTTCGCATACTTTCATGCTTGTCTTGGTAATAATAATAAATAACAAGTCGGGGTTAAGGGAAAGACCATAGTAGTGGACAATATAGGTAAGTGTACTCGGAAGGAGGCTCGTGTTTCCTATGATTTTGAGTTAAATAGAACTAAGTATAACGTAGAACTAAGTGTCATGTCAGGCGTTGACGGGGGCCACCTCTAGTGCCTGCAGGGGTTACCTCTAGTCCTCATTATATGATTACATGATATGTGTTTGCAATTAAATAGAACTAAGTACCACGTAGAACTAAGTGCCACGTCAGGGGGGCACCTCTAGTGACCATGGTTTGACCACATGCTCATATTTCCTACAGGACCTGAGTACACCGTCCTATAAAATCCACCACTAGGCCTAAACGTAACTGTTTGTATGTAGCAACTATGTGGTAAATAGATGGGATGCATGAAGTGCTACCTAGATAGAATTAAACAACAGACTTAAGTATAACATGTTCACTTGTACATTCTGGTTACCCGTTCCTGCTACTTGTTACATGTTACATGTTATTTGTTACTTGAGACTTGTTACTTGATACATGTTACATGCTCACTTGTTACTTGTTCCTGCCACTTGTATTTGTTACCCGATCCTGTTACTTGATTTGTTTAACTTACTATCTAGTCTCTTGAACTTCACTACATGTTGCATCATTGTCAAATCATGTTGTATATTCTTGATTCAATATCTTTGTTTCGTACTTTCTTGCTCTTATTTTCATACCCTTGCTTGTATTACTTGTGGCCCAAACTTGCACTAAGGGCGTTTGTCTTTGTTTCTTTATTTTTCCATATATATATATATATATATATATATATATATATATATATATATGTATGTATATATATATATATAGACTTTGGAGACGAGTTGTCTGCTGGAGTTGGTGAGCAAACCTTCTAGGCTTCGCTTGGGAAAGCTTGCTTCAGTTATTTGTATTTGAGTTATTTAATTCTTGTTACTATTTAAAACTGTAACGGGCTTGTAGTCCCGAAATTTTTTACTTTTAATCCAGATCTTGAATTTATTTGGGATATTTATATTTGTTTCAAATATTTTCTGTTGATTAATAAATTATTCATGCATGCGTGGTTATGTATATTTTGCTATATTTCTTGTTATGATGCTGAGTCGATTCTAGAAATTTTTTTCGTACTGACCCACTTTTTGAAAATATTTGGCGCTCCGACCCACTTCTGAAAACAATTAGCGAACTGACCCAGTTTAGGATACATCAGCAAGAAACGTTATTGGGAAAAATAGCATAGGTTATTTCGATGCCGTTCTTCTCAAAAACGGCATCTGTTTAAAAAATATCTTTCATGTCGTTATTTCAAATAACGGCATCTATTACTTTTTGTCCAAAGAGCAAACAGTCTCAATTGTGAGCTGAGAGACAAGTGTAAAAGTAAATTAACCTATGTCGTTCTCTTACTGAGAGAACGACATGATTTATACTGATGCCGTTATTTTGAATAACGGCATCAGTTACTTTCTATTTTGCACAGTTACCTATAATCAGTGCCCCCAACTCTTCTCCTACCCCTTTGTACTTCGTTTTTTTCTCTATCTCTCTCTTCACTCCCGTAACCCACAAACCCTAGATCCCTAAATCAAAAAATCCCAACTATTGGAGTGTTGGAGTGATCTCAAACTTCTCAGACAACAATTAAACATAAACCCTAATTGTGATTCTCTCATTTCTTTTCGAAATCTTCCGAAATCCGAAATTGTGGTAAGTATTCAAAATCCCTAATTTTTTTTACAATGTTTATTTTGATGTATGAGAGCTATATATATTGGTAGCATAGTACAAGAGATGTAGATTTGATTTATCTAAGTAGTAGATATGCGAAATATACTTAAGGATTGTTGTTGATGATATGTGAAATGTTGATTTTGATCAATAAGAGCTATATTGGTAGTATAGTAAAATAGATGTAGATTACATGTAAATATTAGATATGTGAAGTGAGATTCATCTATGTGAGATGTGGATGACCTATATTGCTATCTATGTGAAGTGAGATTCATCTATTGGTAGTGTGTGGAGATGTTGTGGTGGTGATTATTATGAGTAATATTTCGATACGAGTATTGAGAAGTTGTTGTTATCTTAAAACATCGATTATTAATTATGTTGAAGTAACATGGCTTACAAATTCTAGTATCTCTAGTCTCATAATGTTTATTAATATTGTACTTGACACGTTATATTTAATGTTCACAAGTAAATGGATCCTACATAACCATCTTCTTCCCATGATGTGGGTGCTTCATCTGGTACTTTGCATGCACTACATGGACATCTGAGTCCTTTAGATCCAACCAAACTTTATTTGCAAGAAGATCATAGGTCGCAGGCAGTGTGGACTGGAGATGTTGAGAAAATGAGTTTCCGAATGCACACCATATTGCCGACACACCCTTGAGTACAAGATTATTTGGTAAATAGTGGATTTATGGAATGTCAAAGTTGGCGTAAGTGAAATGTGACCATGCATTACTTATCGCTCTTGTGGAGCGATGGAGGCCGGAGACACACACATTTCACCTACCCGTTGGGGAGATGACGGTGACCTTACAAGATATAGCCATCATATCGGGTCTTCCAATTGATGGGGTGGCCATGACCGGCAACCTGATATTCAATAAAATCATGTTGTTAAGAGATTACCTTGGGCAGGTGGTTGATGAGGATGATAGGGGTGTATTCGTTAGAGAATCAATCCGACGTTTTTGGCTCTATACAGAGTTCAATAATAGTTTGCCAGACGAACTGACCGACTTCCAACTCCAATGTTATACGCAGACATATCTTTTGTCGATGATCGGTGGTATTGTCTTCCCTAATTCTTCTGGTAATGTAGTGCATTTGATGTACCTTTCATTGATCGCCGACATACATAGAGCCGAGCGATATAGTTAGAGAAGTGCGGCTTTGGCCTCTCTCTACCGTGTCCTATGCAATTGTTCGATGGGGTCGATCCAAATGACGGGACCGATGGGGTCATATATGGTGTTGGGAACAAATACACCTCGGCCGGCCCCAGGTTACGATTCTTTCAAATAATTGGACTGTGCAACATGATAATCCAGTGTTGAGGGCTCCTTTAGGTGTGTACTGGACGGGTAAACTCACGTGTAGAGATAACCTACGCGGTGTGCTGACATATTACAGGGATGAAATCGATCAGCTTAGGGAAGAGTACGTCAACTGGACACCGTATACAGACGAAAGGCTACATCGTCTACCCCCAATTTGTACGACCAATAATCAACTTTGGTTGATACGAGCTCCACTTATAAATTTCTCAATTGTGGAGTTCTATTACCCCAACTGCGTTCTTTACCAATTCAATGCACAACAGCCCATCCCCAAAAACTCAATGTACGACCGTAGACTTCACAATATTACCGGTCAAGGTCGATTGCCAAATATGAATTGGGCCGATCACCACCGCGCTCATGTAGCATGTTAGAATGAGAGGAAGTACGATTTGGTGGTAGAAGCGATTGTACCGTTCGACGGATCGTTGCAAACCGCCTACACGGCATGGTACCGTCGTATTACGCGGTTGTACATAGCCCCAAGAACGGATATCCCCGTGGGTATCCAACAATCGATACCTAGGCACCAAGTGGAACCACCACCGACACATTCCACATCGCAACCCATGTATCAACCGAAAGCGTCCTCGTATCGATTAATGGTAAAGTAATCTTATTGTTGATAAAAAAAATTTCCAACATTTTGCTTATGTTTGTTTAATAAAAGTTTGGTTTGCTACTAAACATTTTTGTTCGTAATGTAGATTGACAACACATGGGATAATGCGAGGAAATGTGCTCATGTCTTGAAGAGCAACGCTTCGAAGGCATGCAAGGAATTAGCAAGAAAAATCCTACATCCATGTCGTACTTCTCTTGAATAAGTTGGTGACAGTTCGCGCTTCGATGCCCTTTTACGCTCAACCGATCTTCCAACTCAAACAACCCGAACAAGTGTTAGCCGATGCCCACCTCCACCACAATGAACAGTTGAAGTAGAACCTCCCGCACCACCACGAAGACAACCACAATCTCCTTCACAACCTCCATGATGGAGTAAGAGTGTTTGTTTTCCTCCTACGGGAAGTGAATTAGCAGCGCAAGAGATTGAAGAAGTACAAGGTGGGCAAGAAGAAGATGTTGGGTCAAGTGCTCCTGCGACACAAGAGATTGGAGAACGTAGGAGAAAAGTCCCAGCTCGAAAGAGGAGGCAGCCGCAACACTATACGCCTAGTTAGTGTTGAGTATTTAATTGTGTAATTTTGTTTTTATGAAAAAACTTTATGAGTCGGTTATTGTACTGTTAATGTTGGTTTTATGAGAAAACTTGATGACTACTAGTTTGATGTATTGTTAATGTAGGTTTATGAAAAAACTTGAAAAAACTTGATGAGTGTTTGGGGTATATATACCGATTTGAAGTGTATAGTGTATGCATACTTATATATTTTATATATACTAAATTGAAGTGTATGAAGTCTGTGCATGTTTGTGCATGTTTCATTTGAAATACAGGAATAACAGATGCCGTTATTGCAAATAACGGCATCTATTACCTGTAACATTTTTTATGATAACGGCTTTGGTTCAAAACATGTTGCTTTTACCTTGTTCGTTAATTTAAGTTGATGTCGTTCTTTTGGAAAACGGTATAGTATAAATGATGCCATTACTCAGAATAACGACATCAGTTGAGAAATATTTTTAGGAGACTTAGCAATCTGCCAATAGCTTCTATCTTCACAGTCGTTCTCCAAAATAACGGCATCTCCTAAGAATGCCGTTATTTTGAATAACGACATCTCTTAAGAATGCCGTTATTCGGAATAACAGCATAGTTTGGTGTGAAAATTCGAAAGAAATTAACCTCTGCCATACTTTCTGTCTTCACAGTCATTTCTCTGAATAACGGCATCTCCTGAATATGCCGTTATTCAGAACAACGACATCTGTTATAACTACAGTAGTGCATGTTTTGTGGAGAGAAACTACTAAATTCATATTCATTCAAACTCAACAAACATTCACTCATTTTCATTCAAATTAATTCAAATTAAACAAATGTTCTTAAAAACATTCATCTCATACTTAACTATTTAAAATAAAGTACATTGCATAAAACTCAAGCTCTCTAATTCGTAATAACTTAGGGATAGATTTTACAACATTAATCCAATAACGAGCTACAACTTCAAGTGGTGGTAGATTGGGATGTGCCCACATTCTGTACGTTCTTACAACTCCGTCTATTGTGTCCACTCACTCCGCATTTTGAACAAACTTTTCCGGTGCTCCCACCCTTTCGAGCATCCATGTCATTGCGAATACGAGTATTCTTAGGTCGTCCTTTCACCCGATGAAGACTCGAATCTGCTATGAGCACCGGTCCACTTTGTGTCAGCCAATAAGATTCGTCTGACATTTGTGCTAAAGAACCGGTAGAGTAAAATGCATCAATGTAAGGTTGATAATCAATCGCACGGAAAGCACAGGACGCTAACACATGAGAGCATGGAATGTGATATAGTTGGAATTTTTCACAAGTACAAGTATGTCTCCCGAGGTCTACCGTGTGCCAATGTCCACCCTTTTGATATCCACTATCCATTCTAATGCCCGTTTTTACCCCCAAAAATACCAGACCGATTATTAAACATTATTGCCTCATGTAAATTGAATTTTTCACGGTGTACATCAATAATATCCTGAATGCGTGGTGCCCATAATTTACCTTCACTGATAAGCATCTGCGCGGCTTCACGACAATCAGTGAAATACATGTTCAGATGAAAAAAATCATTTCTACAATTGCGGTGACAGGCAAGCTACGCACACCTTTTAGAACCGAATTGAAAACTTCCGATAGATTTGTTGTCATTATACCATATCTACGACCTCCATTGGCAGAAAGTGCCCACTTCTCAATCGGTTTCTCCTTCAACCAATTAGTCCCATCAACATTGATCACTTCAAGTTGTGCTATCTTTTCCTCAAACTTCTTCAACTAATTTTGACACGCGATCACCTTCAACTTACCCATCATAAACTTGCAACCAAATTTTTTATGGAAATTGCTAGCAAAATGCCGCATACAGAAACAATGATAAGTAAATGGTTCCTTCCATGTTCCGAACTCATTTTGCATTGCAGATAAAATACCTACATGGCGATCAGAAATGACACATAGATCTGCACGATCTGTGACGAAGCACCGAATACAGTTCATGAACCATGTCCACGTCTCTATGCTTTTACCGTCAACTGGTGCAAACACAAATGGAAACAACCTACCGTTTGCGTCCGGTGAAACAGCAATCAACAAACAACCTTTGTATTTTCCGTACAAATGAGTGCCGTCTACACTTATAACTGGTCTGCATGCCTTAAATCCCTCGATGGAAGGCCCGAATGCCCAAAAACACCCTTAAAAGTTTTTTTGCCCAGACCGGACGAAATCTTTGCCCAATGTACAGTCGTACCCGGATTTGAAGCTTGAATTTCATTGAGAAGATATGGCAATTTAATGTAAACTTTTTCAAAAGAACCATATAGTCGCTCAATTGCTTTATGTTTAGCCTTCCAAGCTTTCCAGTATGAAATTGTGTAATGGAACTTATCCTTGACTATTTCAATTATGGCTTTTGGTGTTATTCCGAATTGTTCCTTCACAACATCCAATATGACCGTCGATACAACCATCGAATTAATTTTGTTGTGATCCTGAGTCAATGTAGGATTCACACATGTGTGTGCACCTTCAAGCTTCTTTACCATGAAATAATTACGGCCTTTTGAAATAATTGCACGCAATCGCCAAGGACAACCAACTACATTTAGAAGTGCCGAATTTTCTGCAATGTCCTCGGCTAAATGGTTGATGGGTGCGTATTTACATTTGACATAGTATAGAATAGGGGTTGATTTTACCGTCACGAATTCTTGGTGGTTCTTCACGGCGTACATCTTCACTTGGTGTTGTATAGAATCTTTGGTTGGAAATCTTTGACCTATGAAGAGTTCATCCAAGTTGGAAGAGCCGACGGAAGACTGTCCATGTTCATGTATGGTGGCACGAGACATCCATTCATTCGATTGAGATCCATGTATAGCTGCACTTGTGTCCTGACTTGGCAACACGCGGGCATTGTTAACCGGCACATCAACATTGACATCATCAACTGGAGCTTCATCAGCAACCTCCTCCTCATCATTTTGAAGACCGTGTTCCTCATCTTCTTCCTCTTCTACCAAATTGTTATTTACAACGATGTTGTCAAAGTCTTGCATTTCCATGTCGGCTCCAACAATATTTTGTGACAATATCAGCGGATGTACCTGCTCGTATTCAGAGGTAATAGGTTTCGTTGGAGTTGTTCTAGTAACTTCTTCTGTATTTGATATTCTTGCATGGTAAATGGTTTCAAAGTCGGTGCGGGCCTTGGACTTTCAATAACAACTCGTCTAGTATTTGGAAGCCTTATTTGGTCGATATATAACTCCACTGCATTCCAACTATAATTTGGATCAAGTGTCCTATCCATCATGGATCTCAAAGAATTGTCATTGTCTACGGGTATCAACATGAAATATTGCACATCCCCTTTACCGGCAGCATAACGGACTTTGATTTTCACACTCATTTCACTTCTATCCCAATTGGTGACTTTAAATATCTTATCTATTAATTCTGAGTACATAAAGTTGCGGAGAGCCCAAATAATGACCGGTTCAACATCACTATAACAATATCCAATCTTCGGATCTTTAATTACTTCACCCCCAAAATATAACCGAATAAGGATATCATATTCCATACCCAAGCATAAAATTCAAACATATTCAAGTCATTCACTACTCATAAGCATAATATGGGAATACATATTAAACATACTGTTAAAATAATAATACCTTCAAATTAGACCGTACTGTTAATAGCTTGAAAATTCGTTGTGGATGAAGAATAAAATGAGAGTGGGAGTAAGGAGGTAGAATATATGAAATTTGAGAGCACTCCGATAGTTGGGATTTTTTAATTTAGGGATCTAGGGTTTGTGGGTTACGGGAGTGAAGAGAGAGAAAGAAAAAAAAACGAAGTACAAAGGGGTAAGAGAAAAGTTGGAGGGCACTGATTATAGGTTAGTGTGCAAAATAGAAAGTAACTGATGCCGTTATTCAAAATAACGGTATCAGTATAAATCATGTCGTTCTCTCAGTGAGAGAACGGCATAGATTAATTTACTTTCACACTTGTCTCTCAGCTCACAATTGAGACTGTTTGCGCTTTGGACAAAAAGTAATAGATGCCATTATTTGAAATAACGGCATGAAAGATTTTTTTTAAACAGATGCCGTTATTGGGAAGAACGGCATCGAAATAACCTATGCCGTTTTTTCCAATAACATTTCTTGCTGACGTGTCCTAAACTGGGTCAGTTCGCTAATTGTTTTTGGAAGTGGGTTGGAGCGCCAAATATTTTCAAAAAGTGGGTCAATACGGCAAAATTTTCTCGAACCTACAGCTTATGAATGATGAAAAATCATTCGCT
Organism: Hemerocallis citrina; assembly: GCA_017893485.1. Taxonomy (NCBI): domain Eukaryota; kingdom Viridiplantae; phylum Streptophyta; class Magnoliopsida; order Asparagales; family Asphodelaceae; genus Hemerocallis; species Hemerocallis citrina. The sequence continues at coordinate 196,067,565 of CM030364.1, forward strand.
GGGCTTTGTCACGTACTCGTATTCCGTATTCCTTTTGGGAAGCAGGGCGTGACAGCTCGAGTTAGAGATTAAATAGTTTTAACAGCTGCTCTACTACCAAGGTATATACTACCAAAAAGAAAGAAAACTAAATTCCCAACTTCCAAGAAACAGAACAGTTCCTTCCAAAGAAAGCTTACCTCGGTAGAGAAATGCATAGCATCTTCCATCATCATTCTGGTAATAAAATAAAATGAATATTTAGAAAGTTAAATAAACAAGAATAAATTTCACTAAACCCTACAGAGTTTTTTCTTATTTGCCCCAGATGCTACCCAACTTTTTTTTTGCATTTTACCCTACTAATTAAGTTTTTTTTTAACACCTAACTTATATTTGACTAATACCGATCGTTAGATTCATTGTGTAATGACTGAAATGTCCTCTATTAACTTTCTATATTAGCAATTTAATTTCTAATTATTTTATAGAAATAATTAAACAAATCTCTCCCTTCTCTCTAATATCTTCAACAATCACCACCACTATATCTATTTCACCACCTCATCCTCTTGCTCTTCCTCCTCCATTCATAACCACCACCCACCACCACCACCACCACCATCCTTAAGTCTCCATTAAACCAAGATCCATCCAAACCAATAAAATATTAAAAAACATTTCTGTCTCTTCACCAGTCACCATAACCATCTACATTTCTTAACGGCCACTACCACCTCTATAGTGACCACATCATCATCTTCATCTTCCTCCTCCGTTAGTCACAACCATCACCACCGCCACCTTTCTCAATTGTCCATGAAACCAAAATCTATCAAAACCCAAAACTCCCCATTCATTTTCTACAACCCCAATGCCCCCACATCCATGGAAACCATGACCCTAAAATCCGACGCCCCCAATATCGCATCCACCACACAGTGAAGCAACACATCCCCTATCAACCAACAAAAGCAAACATTACAGAAAAACCGGCAAACCCTTGAAGGCCACAACACAAGTGTCATTGCAGATACAGCAGAACCAGCAACGACCCCTTCCATCCTTCAGTTACCAGAGAAATCCCATAATCGACAAGAACCGCGCAACTGCAATTCAACAAGAAATAACATGAATTAGTACATCATTATTAACATCTAATGATTTGCAATCCAAAGATAAGCAGAAAAGTATGACCGACTTAGATCAATATAGGTTGCAAACCATTAAAAAAATGGCAAGAAAGCTGTGACCACTAAAGCTTTGACCATCTCCGTTCCAGCTCTTGTAGCCCAAGTCTTCGCAGATATAACTGTGCCAAGAGCTGCCCACAACTGAACGATAAGGATGCGTCGAAAATGTAAATGAACAGAGCTATCCACTGAAGCTTCTTCTACTAATTTACATCGTACAATTAATTCATAAGCTTATAATAATGATCAATGAACTAAAATCTTGCCATACAAAATTTTTTTTAGACATCATCAATGAACTGTATTCACGTCATGTAAAAAATTACTGGTACTTGCATCTCCTCAGATGTTTCTGAAAATTTTGCCGTACTGCCCCACTTTTTGAAAATATTTGGCGCCTTGCCCCACTTCCGAAAATAATTAGCGATCTGTCATTGCTTAGGACACGTCAGCAAGAAGCATTATTGGGAAAAACGGCATAGGTTATTTCGATGCCGTTCTTCTCAATAACGGCATCTGTTTTTTAAAAAAAACTTTCATGCCGTTATTTCAAATAACGGCATCTATTACTTTTTGTCCAAAGGGCAAACAGTCTCAATTTTGAGCTGAGAGAGAAGTGTTGAAGTAAATTAACGTATGCCGTTGTGTGAGAGAACGACAACGATTATACGGATGCCGTTATTTTGAATAACGGCATCAGTTATTTTCGTTTTGCACAGTTATCTATATTCAGAAACCCTTCTCCTTCCCCCTTTTGTCTTACGATTTTTTCGATCTTTCTCTTCAGTCCCGTAACCCTAGTTCCCTATATCAAAAATTCCTAAAGTCCCAACTATTGGAGTGATTTGTAAATTGCCAAACAACAATTAAACATAGACTCCAGTTTTGATTCTCTCATTTCTTTTCGAAATCATCCGCAATCCGAATTTGTGGTAAGTTTTCAAAATTCCTATTTTTTTTTACAATGTTGATTTTGATGTATGAGAGCTGTATACATTGGTAGTATAGTACAAATGTTGTGAATTTGTTTTATATAAGTAGTAATTGTGAAAATATACTCATGGATTGTTGTTGATCTAGGGTTTGTGAAATGTTGAATTGTTGATCTAGGATTTGTGAAATTGCTGTTGCTTAATAAGAGCTATATTGATAGTAGAGTAAAATCGATGTAGATTAGATCCACGTAACTAATAGATATGTGAAGTGATTTTCATAAGAGATTGAGATGTGGATGACCTATATTGCTATCTATGCGAACTTAGATTCATCTATTTGTAGTGTGTGGAGATGTTTTGGTGGTGATTGTTTGTTAATGTTTAGTAATATTTTTGTACAAATTTTAGTATCTCTAGTCTCGTAATGTTTATTAATATTGTAGTTGACACGTTATATTTAATGTTGACAGGCAAATGGATCCTACACAATCATCTTCTTCCCAAGATGTGGGTGCTTTATCTGGTACCTCGCATTGACCACGGGGACATCCGAGTCCTGTAGATCCTACCGTGTTTTATCTGCAAGAAGATCATAAGTTGCAGGCAGTTTGGAAAGGAGATGTCGAAAAAATGAGTTTTCGAATGCACACCATCATGGCGTCGCACCCTCGTATTCAAAATTATTTGGTAAGTAGGGGATTTTATGGAATGTCGAAGTTGGCGAAAGTAAAATGTGACCACGCACTACTTACCGCTCTTGTGGAGCGATGGAGGCCGGAGACACACGTTTCACTTACCAGTTGGAGAGATGACGGTCACCCTACAAGATACAGCTGTCATATAGGGTCTTCCAATCGATGGGGTGGCCGTCACCGACAACTTGATGTTCAATAAAGTGGCATTGTTAAGAGATTATCTTGGGCACGAGGTGGATGAAGATGATAAGGGTGTATTCATTGGGAAATCAGTCCGACGTTCTTGGCTTTATACGGAGTTCAATAATCAACTGCCAGATGTACTGACGAACTACCAACTCCAATGTTATACACGGGCTTATCTTTTGTCGATGATTGGAGGTATTCTATTTCCTAATTCTTCTAGTGATGTAGTCCATTTGATGTACCTTCCATTGATCGCCGACCTACAAAGAGCCGGCCGATATAGTTGGGAAAGTGCGGCTCTGGCCTCCCTCTACCGTGTCCTGTGCAATTGTTCAATGGGGTCGATCCAAATAATCGGACCGATGTCGATATTGCAAATATGGTGTTGGGAGCGAATACATCTCGGCCAGCCCCGGGTAACGGTACTTTCAAATAGTTGGAGAGTGCAACATGAAAATCCAGTGTTGAGAGCTCCTCTTGGTGCGTACTGGACGGGTAAGCTCACGTGGAGAGATAACCCACACGGTGTGCTCACATATTACAGGGATGAACTCGATCAGTTGAGGAAAGAGTACGTCCACTGGATACCGTATACAGACGATAGGCTACAACGTCTACCCCCATTTGCACCGCCAATAATCAACTATGGTTGACATTAGCTCCACTTGTAAATTTCTCAATTGTGGAGTTCTATTACCCCGGCCGCGTCCTCCGCCAATTCAATGCACAGCAGCCCATCCCCGGAAACTCAATGTACGACCGTAGACTTCACAATATTACCGGCCAATGTCGTTTACCGAATATGGATTGGGCTGATCACCACCGTGCTCATGTAGCATGTTGGAATGAGAGGAAGTATGATTTGATTGTAGAAGGGATTGTGCCGTACGATGGATCGTTGCAGACCGGGTACATGGCATGGTACCGTCGTATCACACGGTTATATATAGCGCCAAGAACGGATCTCCCCGCAGGTATCCAATAACCGATACCCGCGCACCAAGTGGAACCACCACCCGCACATTCCACATCGCAACCCATGTATCAACCAAAAGCTTCCTCCTATCGTTTAATGGTAAAGTAATGTTAGTGTTAATAAATTTTATTCACATCACTTTGCTTATGTTTATTTAACAAAAGTTTGGTTTACAACTAATAATTTTTAATCGTAATATAGATTGACAACACATGGGACATTACGAGGAAATGTGCTCATGTCTTGAAGAGCAACACTTTGAAGGCATGCAAGGAATTGGCGAGAGAACTCCTACTTTCATGTCGTACTTCTCTTGAAGAAGTTGGTGACGGTTCACGCTTCGATGCCCTTCTACGCTCAACTGAAATACCAACTCAAACGGCCTGACCAAACGTAAGCCGAGCACCACCTCCACCCCAACAAACAATTGAAGCAGAACCCCCCGTCCCACCTCGAAGTCAACCACAAACTCCTTCACATCCTCCGAGAAGGGGTAAGAGTGTTCGCTTTCCTCCTACACAAAGTGAATTGGCAAACCCTGAGATTGAAGTAGTTAGAGGTGATCAAGAAGGAGATGTTGGTCCAAGTGCTCCTGCGACTCAAGAGATTGGGGATCGTAGGAGGAAAATCTCGATTCGAAAGAGGAGAAAGCCACAACAATATACGCCTAGTTAGTTTTTTTCATTAATCAACTTTATGCGTAGGTTGTTGTACTTGTAATGGAGTTTTCATGTAATTCTAGAAAAATGTTGATGACTACTAGTTAGATGTTTTGTAAATGTATTTTTTTGAAAAAATTGAATTGACTTGATGACTGTTTGGGTTGTATGAATTCTGTGCTTCAATTTGAAGTGTATGAGAAAATCGAAAATCAAGTCTGTGCTTGAATTTGATGTGTTGAAGTGAATTGAAGTAATTTTTTTGTTCAATTAAAGTGTATGGAAATAATTGATTGATTGATGAGTACATGAGTTCATGAGTTGGAAAAATTTGAAGCGAAGTGATGAATTGATGTGTTGAGACGTGGGGAAAATGTTTTTTTTTTTTTTTTTTTTTTTGAGAATAAGATGACCTCTGTCATCGTTTCATTAATGATAATTAAAGAAACAAAGTAGTACGCATTACATAAAACTAAATAGAAACATCGAAATACATCAAAATAGAGCCTCCCGAATCCCTAAGCCGCCTGCACTGCCTAGAACCCACTAGTCGCAGTAAGGCACAAGGGTACAACTAAAACATAGAACATCCAAATACATCAAGCAACCAACAAAAACTCCTCTGCACCCGTGCAGACGGAGGTACCTCATGGTAGATGGAAGCAAACTACTCCTCTTCGGCTAACCTGATCCTCTTCGCTTGGCCCACAGTACCTGCCCAGTCATGAATCAGCATGAATATGTTATGCATCGAAGAATTAAATCTATGATAAATGTTTCTAAAACATGAGTCGTTACGGTCTAGCCAAAGTCTCCACATAGTCGCCGCTACTGCTAAATCCCATGCCCTTTTGTCATGTGTTGAAATGTACTCGTCCCTCCAAGTACCCCATGTGTCCGTGGTGGAGTTAGGTGCCCTTGTGCAGCCAAAACCTCTACAGACAATCTCCCAAGTCTGTACCGCCTTAGGGCATGTGAAAAATAAGTGTTTCGTGTCTTCCGCTGCTTGGATGCATTGTACGCATCTAACGTCGACCTGTATGTTTCTTCTCCTAAGATTTATTTTTGTTAGAATTGCGTCGTTATGAACCAACCAGTTGAACACTTTAACTTTAAGCGGCGCTTGCGTTGCCCAAATCCTACTCTCCACGCCGCACCTAATCCCGCCATCGTTGATCCACGAGTACATTGATGCGACTGAGAATGATGGAGATCCTTGAAGGTTCCACCGTCTCTCGTCAGGCTCCGTAGTCGTATGGTCCCACTCCGCGTGAATAAGACTATTGAGCTCTTCGAATTGTGTGGTGCTCTCCTGTGTCACTCCTCCCGTCACGGTGAACTTGAGATTGTTATTTCTAACTACATCTGCCACCAGATAGTCTGGATTGACTACGCTCTCAGCAGCTTGCGGGAATAAATTTCGAAGAGTTCTGTTCCCACACCATTTGTCTTTCCAGAATCTCGTGGCTTTCCCGTTCCCTACTTTACATGTCGTGTTTGTGTTGAAAATCTCACCTTGCTTGGCTATTCCTTTCCACAGAAATGACACCCTCCCTCCAGACCTTCGGCCCCCGAACCGATATTTTTTTCTTCTTCGGTAAAGTTCAAAGGATTCGAACCACCACCCTCGTTTTCTATTGCTTATCTTCCACCACCATTTACTCAGCAATGCCCGATTCATATCATGGAGATTGATGATACCCAACCCTCCGAACTCTCTCTTCTTACAGACTCTTCCCCACTTAATGAGATGACAGCCATTGTTGCCTTCGCCGGATCCCTTCCATAAGAAGCGTCTTCTCATCTTATCTATCTTGTGAATAACCCACTTGGGCACTTCATAAATAGACATAAGGTACAATGGAATGGAGTTAATAACAGAGTTGAGCAGAGTGATCCTTCCGCCCAGCGATAGGAATCTACTCTTCCACCCACCTAATTTCTTCGCAATCTTTTCAATCAATGGCGTCCAATCCTCTCTTAACAGCGGGCCGGGTCTAATTGGAGTCCCCAAATATTTAATAGGAAATTCCGCAGTCTCGCATCCTAGAATGTGGGCTATCGTTGCTGCCGGCATGGATAGTTGACTACTAATAGGGATGACGCTACTCTTTTGGAGATTAATCTTCAATCCCGACCATCCTTGGAAGCATGCTAGAGCTACTTTCATCGCTACGACTTCCTCTTCCTGAGCTCTACCGAATAACAGAGTATCATCAGCATATTGCAGAATGGTCATGGCGTTACCAATTCCTTTTATCTGTATCCCCCTGATCTGATTGCTGCTCTGCGCTCTCTTTATCATCTCAGCCAGTCCGTCTGCCACTATAGCGAACAGTAGTGATGAAAGGGGGTCCCCTTGCCTAAGGCCTTTTTTACATCGAATTTCCTTGCCTCGCCATCCGTTAACTTGGATGAACGATTTTCCTCCATGCACGCACCTACTTATCCACATTCTCCATTTTTCTCCAAACCCTTTAAGTCGAAGCGCCTCCTCCACACACTCCCAGTGAACCGAGTCGTAAGCTTTTTGGAAATCTAACTTTAACAGGAAACCGTCTACATTTCCTTTACTCCCTCTGAAGACGGCTTCGTGGGCATTCGCTATGCTGTCCATGATGTCCCTACCTCGAATGAAACCGCTTTGAGAATCTGCCACTACATCTTGAATATTCGGAGCTAATCTTTGTGCTAATACTTTTGTGATGATTTTGAAAGATCCGTTAATTAAGCTGATCGGCCTTAGATCCTCTGCTGTTCGAACCTCTTGTTTCTTGGGGATAAGGATGATTGAGGCGTAATTGAGTCTCTCCAGGTTGGCGGATCCATCGTGAAGCTCGGTGAATATGTTCATCAAATCCTCTTTAACAATCTTCCAATAGATTTTGTAGAAAAAAATCGGGAGTCCATCAGGACCCGGAGCCTTATCCTGCCCTAGGCTTTTGATTGCTTGAAGCACCTCCTCTTCCGTGAAGATGTTTTCGATCCCCTCGCTTCCTTCGATCTTTGTGTCGCTCCACATGTCCGGCAATAGACTGCATCTGTCGTTGCCCTTGCTTCCCAGCAACTCGTGGAATTTATCGTCCAAATGGTGTCTGATAAGCTCTTCGTCCTCGGACCAGCTTCCCTCAATGAGAAGCCCTCCCACGTGATTCTGTCTTCTTCTTCCGTTAGCGACTTTATGAAAGAATTTTGTGTTTGCATCCCCTTCCTTCAACCATTGAATTCGAGATCGCTGCTTCCAATGTATTTCCTCCCTTGTTTGAATGTTAAGAATTTCCAGCCTCCCGTTTGTCAATTCCTCCTTTTCCGGCCCTGTCAGATCTCTATCCTCCTGCAGCGTCTCTAACTCGTAGATCCTATTGCCGAGAGTCTCTCTATTATGGTCTGCGTTGAAGAATTTAAGCTTTGCCCAGCTCTTCAAATCCTTTCTGAGGCGACTTGCTTTTTCCACCCAGACCCCAACTGCTGACATCTGATATGTAGTACGAGTCCAGGATTCCCGAATAACCTGTCTCGTCTCTTCAAAAGTAGTCCATGATTTCTCAAATCTGAACGGGTGAAATTTACATCTATAATCTAGGTCGCACTCTATAACCAACGGAAGATGGTCCGACGTAAAACGGGCGACGGATCTAACTTTGGCGCGCGGAAACATATCCTCCCAGTCGTTGGACACAAGAACTCTATCAAGCTTAACAAGGGTCGGAGTCGAACTCATGCTAGACCATGTGAATTTTCTATCGGACATCTCCAGCTCTAACAAATCTAAGTCGTCAATGGTTTTGTTGAAACTATCAAGCTCTGACTGCGCGTGACCTCTACCTCTGTGTTCATCTTGGAAGCGCGTGATATTGAAATCTCCTCCAACCACCCAAGCCGTATCCCATCTGTTCCTGATGTGAACCAACTCCTTCCAGAAATCTTTGCGCGCTCTTGAATCGTATGGACCGTAAACCGTTGTAACGACGTGCTCCCAATCGTCACTTCTCCTTCTAAGTTTAACCGACACCGAGAAGTTGCCCACAAATTCGTCCGTGATCTCATAAATTCTTAAATCTACCCCTAACGCAATACCGCGCGAATATCCCCTTGCCCCTTTGAAATGCCAATCGAAATGCTCAGCCCATCTAAGCGTGTTGAATTCCTCCAAAGAGGGATTTTCAATTCTTGTTTCTTGTAGTCCGCAGACCGAAGGGCGGGTTTTACTAATAGACAGCGATATCATTCTCTTTTTACTCTTCATCCTCATACCTCTAACATTCCAAAATACGTACGTCATTAACACAACGGTGAGGACCCCTATACTCTACCCCCCTCGACCACCGGCCTATCTTACGTCTGTGTTGATCTCGATTCTCCTCTAATAATTGCTACATTCTTAAATTGTTCTACCCTGGTGGAGCCCATGGCTAGACCGTAAAGACTAGCAAAGTATATAAGCGATTCATCATTTAACGAATTGAGAATTGACAAGTTGGAGTTAGGAATACCTCCTTCGGCGTGCTCTGTGTCATTCACTTTGGGCACTTCCTTGGCTTTTTCCTCCTGAGTAATGCTTTGATCTTCCCCCGCGATAAGCTGGCGCTTTCCTCTCCTCTGATATTCCGTGAATTTTTTACTGCTGTTACTGCCGACGCTACCCCTGATCTCCTTGTCCCCTAGCTCCGTTTCAGTTTCTGAGACAAAGAAATCATCCCTAATGTCTTCCAATGCTCCTATCATTGCGCCGCGTCCGTCTTGGTCCTTTGATAGTTGTTTTCCGCCTTGAGTGTTTGGATGCTTATCCTCAAGCCCATTCATCGGTGGGCAAGTAACCCGCTTCCCATCCCCCTTATCTTGTGGATTAAGGATATCACATGCTAACACATTATCAGTAAAACATAGCTTCCCTTTCTCTAATGTCGGAAATTGATCTTGGTTTTGACCTCCACTTGCTCTCTATTTGATAATTGAGGACATAGCTAGTCTAATTGACTCCTCTACTTCCTCTTTAGTGAAATTATTCCAGTCTTCTAAGCCAATAGCCAGATCCGTACTTGCGTCCATGCCCACTTTGCTGTTCGGCTGTCTTTTGAGAATCCCGCAGCTTGCACGCAAAGGATTCGAAGAATTGCCTTTTGGCTGAGGACCTAGTGGAACGATAGCTGAGTCTTTCTGGTTATAGACTGTTTCCCTGATAAACAGCTGGCTACTAAGAGGCTTACCCTCTAGAGCTCCGTGCCCCGCTAGCTGTCCACTGTCCCCTGCCTCATCCATCACATGACCCCTTCTTCGGCGCCAAACTTTTTCGATTTGAACTCTAGCAACGTCAGCCTGCAATGCCGTACCGCTCATCCCCTGAACTGGTTGAGAAAGTTGTGTGCTTTTGCTGTTGCCTGTTTGCATATTGGCTGAACGGTCCAGATCTGTTTCGATTGCATCTAACGATCGTAGCTTATCTTCTACCTCTAGCTCTGGGTCCTCACCGTTGAACTCTCTCGCTGGATCTACAGCAGCTACCTCACCGAAGGTAACGCTCTTCTTCGTCTCAACAATCACCCATACGTCGAAGACTTCCTCTTCGAAGTCCAACAAGATTTTTGAAGGGATATCGGCTCTATTCTCCACAGCAATTCTTATCCTCGCAAACTTTCGGTTGTCTTGAAGCACAGTGCCTTTATCGACTTCGATAATCATACCGAAGCTGCGGACCATGTTCATGAACGCGGATTTAACCCAAAGATGTAGAGGGAGGTTGTATAGCCTTATCCAGACGGAGGGACGATCGCTGACTGTGACAGCACCAAACCGCCGCGTCCACGGGGATATTGTAATATAGAACTCCATCCCATAAACATCCCTACCCTCTATCCCCTTCAGATGAATAGCTTCTGACGCGGCGTCTCCGTCGTTGGTATTCACAAAAAAAGTGCCCCCCGTTGATTCTTGAACTGTCCAGCCCGCCGTCGTGGAGACCACCGCTACAAGCAGCTCTTTGATGTCTTTGCTCTGTGGGTTTCCCGTACGAGCTCTCACGATCAAGCATCTCTGGAATTTGCGTTCCATTTCTGCTATCAGTGGAGTTGGCGCCACCGAAGCTCTGATGACGCTTCTTTCCCCAGCTATGCTTTCTTGGGTCTGACTGTCTACCGACTTGCTTGGAGGAGGCTGGAGCTTAGATGAAGCTTTGGAACCGGATCCGGTCGTTGCCGCCTTGTTCTTAGGGCACGCTGTCGAGATATGACCATACAGTTTACAAACGTAACAAAACCAATCGAACTTACAGCTGTTAATGGAGTGTCCTGGCCTTGCACATTTGTGGCAGCATATCCGTTCTTCATTCTTGTGCTCACCCGAGTTGCTCTTGCTTGTCTCGACGTTGCGCGCCTTCTTTCTTTTGACGAGAACCCATTCTCCTTCTTCCTCGTCGCGATGCTCTGGCTGTACGATTTTTTGAACCTGTTGACGATGAACTCTAAGATCGTCGTCAACCTTCAGATTGATGCTCGCCACCTCTGCGTAGCTCCTTCTTGGCCGATCATCGTACCTGTCCCCGCGCCTACTTGGTTCCTGTAGTGGGCGACACTCTCTGTCGTAGAGCCGGGCCCTGTGCTCTCTTCCCCCATCGCGCTCTTCCTTCTCCTTGCCTGAACGTCGTTCGTAACCCCTGGTCCTCCACAGCTGCTCCCTGCGGCTTGGAGACGACCTCGGCTCCGCCCTCGCCCTAGCACTGCTGCGTTCGCGAGTGATGGCTTCGTCTCTATTCCTTCCATGATCCTCCCTCTCTTCATCCCTTGCTCGCTTAGCCATGGACGCCTGACTATGGAAGTCGCCTTTGTCACTCCTAGGATGATAGCGTTGCTGGTGAGGGACTTGGGATCTCAGATGAAAGTGGTCGCCTTTGTTGTCGCCTTTGTTGTCGCCTTTAGAGCTCTCCCCCTTTCCCCCTTTCCCATCTCTCGCCTTTAGACTACATTTGTTGACGAAATGTAGTCTGTGCATGTATTGAAGTGGAGTATGAGGCATGTGCATGTCTGTGCATGTTTTAATTGAAAAACATGAATAACAAATGCCATTATTGCAAATAACGGCATCTGAATCCTGTAACGCTCTTGAAGATAACGGCATCAGTTAAAAGGCAAAATTCGAAAAGTTGGGATATCTGCCAAACTTTCTGTCTTCACAGTCGTTCTCCAAAATAACGGCATCCTTAACTGATGCCGTTATCTTGAATAACGGCATCTCCAAAGAATGTCGTTATCTTGAATCACGACATCTCCTAAGAATTCTGCTAAGTATGCCGTTATCTTGAATAACGACATCTCTTAAGAATGTCGTTATCTTAAATAACGGCATCTCTTAGGTGTCAAAAATCAGAAATTTTGGGACTTCTGCCAATCTTTCTGTCTTCACAATCGTTCCTCTGAATAACGACATCTTCTGAATATGCCGTTATTCAGAAGAACGACATCTGTTATATGAATAGTTGTGCATATTTTTTGTGCATGTTTTGTGGAGATAAATTACTGAAATCAAATTTACTCAAATTCAACAACCAATCATTCCACAAATCTCATGCTTAACTATTTAAACTTAAATTACTCAGAATAAAACAAAAGCTCTCTAATTCATACTAACTTAACCATAGATTTTACAACATTAATACAATAACCGAATACAAGTTCAAGTGCCGGTAGACTGTGAAGTCCCCACACTTTGTACATTCTTACAACCCGTCTATTGTGTCCACTCACTCTGCATTTCGAACAAACTTTCCCACTGCTCCCACCTTCTCGAGCATCCATGTCATTGCGGATGCGAGTACTCTTTGGTCGCCCTTTTACCCAACGAAGAGTTGAATCGGCTATGAGCATCGATCCACTTTGTGTCAGCCAATAAGATTCGTCTGGTATAGGATTGAAAGTTGGTGCCCACATTTTTGCTAACGAACCGGTAGAGTAAAAGGCATCAATGTATGGTTGATAATCAAGCGCACGAGAAGCACATGCCGCTAACACATGAGAGCATGGAATGTGATATAGTTGGAATTTGCCACAAGTACAAGTTTGACCCTCGAGGTCTACCATGTGCCAATGTCCACCCTTTTGATATCCACTATCCATTCTAATGCCCGTTTTCACCCCAAAAATACCTGACCGATTATTAAACATTATTGACTCATGTAAATTGGATTTTTCACGGCGTGCATCAATAAAATTCTGAATGCGTGGTGCCCATAATTTACCTTCACTGATAAGTGTCTGCACGGTTTCACGACGATAAGTGAAATACATGTTTAGACGGAAAAATATATGTTCTACAATTGCGGTGATAGGCAAGCTACGAACACCTTTTAGAACCGAATTAAAAACTTCCGATAGATTTGTTGTCATTATACCATATCTACGCCCACCATCGACAGTAAGTGCCCACTTCTCAATCGCTTTTTCCTTCAACCAATTAGCCCCATCAGCATTGCTCGCTTCAAGTTGTGCCATCTTTTCCTCAAACTTCTTCCACTGATTTTAACACGCGATCACCTTCAACTTACTCATCAAAAATTTGCAACCAAATTTTTTATGGAAATTGCTAGCAAAATGCCGCATACAGAACCGATGATATGCAAATAGTTCCTTCCATGTACCGAACTCATTTTGCATTGCTAATAAAATGCCGGCATGCCAACCAGAAATGACACACAGACATGCACGATCTGTGACGAAGTACCAAATACAGTTCATGAACCATGTCCACGTCTTTATGCTTTTACCGTCAACTAGTGCAAATGGAAACGAAAACAACCTACCGTTTGCGTCTGGTGAAACAGCAATCAACAAACAACCTTTATATTTCCCGTACAAATGAGTGCCGTCTACACTTATAACTGGTCTACATGCCTTAAATCCTTCGATGGAAGGACCGAATGCCCAAAAAACACCCTTGAAAGTTTCTTTGCCCGGACCGGACGCAATCTTTGTCCAATGTACAGTCGTACCCGGATTTGAAGCTTGAATTGCATTAAGTAGATATGGTAATTTAGTGTAAGATTTTTCAAAAGAACCATACAGTCGCTCAATTGCTTTATGTTTAGCCTTCCCAGCTTTCCAGTATGAAATTGTGTAATGGAACCTGCCCTTCACTAATTCCTATTATGGCTCTCGGTGTTATTGCGAGTTGTTCCTTCACAACATCCAATATGACCGTCGATACAACCGTGGAACCAATTTTGCTATGATCCTGAGTCAATGTAGGATTCACACATGTGTGTGCACCATCAAGCTTCTTTACCACGAAATAATTACGGCCTTTTGGAACAACTGCACGCAACCGCCATGGACAACCAACTACATTTTGAAGTGACGAATTTTCTGCAATGTCCTCGGCTGAATGGTTGATGGGTGCGTATTTACATTTCACATGGTATAGATCACGATCTGATTTTATCATCACGAATTCTTTGTAGTTTTTCACGGCGTACATCTTCACTTGATGTTGTAGAACATCTTTTGTTGAAAATCTTTGACCTATGAAGAGTTCATCCAAGTTGGAAGAGTCAACGGAAGACGGTCCATGTTCATGTATGGTGGCACGAGACATCCATTCATTGGATTGATATCCATGCATAGCTGCACTTATGTCCTGACTTGGAAACACGCGGTCATTGTTAACCGGCACATCAACATTGACATCAACAACCGGAGCTTCAACGGCAACCTCCTCATCATCATTTTGAAGACCGTGTTCCTCATCTTCTTCCTCTTCGACCAAATCGTTATTTACAACGGCGTTGTCAAAGTCTTCAATTGCCATGCCGGCTACCAAAATATTCTGTTGATAAGCCGGCAGATGTACCTGCTCGTATTCGGAGGAAATAGGTTGCGTTGGAGTTGTGCTAGTATATTCTTCTGTATTTGAAATTCTAGCATGTGACTCGGCCGATGGTTTCAATGTCTGTGCGGGCCTTGGACTTTCAATAACAACCCGTCTAGTATTTGGAAGCCTCGTTTAGTCGATATATAACTCAACTACATTCCAACTATAATTTGGATCAAGTGTCCTACCCATCATGGACCTCAAAGAATTGTCATTGTCGAGGAGTACCAACATGAAATATGGCACATCCCCTTTACCAGCAACATAACGGGCTCTGATTTTCACACTCATTTCACTTCTATCCCAATTGCTGACTTCATATATCTTATCTATTAATTCTGAGTACATAAAGTTGCGGGGAGCCCAAATAATTACGGGTTCAACATCACTATAAGAATATCCAATCTTGGAATCTTTAATTACTTCACCCCCAAAATATAACCAAATAGGAATATCAAATTCCATACCTAACCATAAAAATTCAAACATGTTCAAGTCATTCACTACTCATAATAAGCATAACATGGGAATACATATCAAACATACGGTTAATAATACCTTCAAATTAGACCGTACCGCCGCTAGCTTGAAAAATCGTTGTGGATGAAGAATGAAATGAGAGTGGGAGTAAGGAGATAGGATATATGAAATTTTAGAGCACTTCAATGGTTGGAATTTTTTGATTTAGGGATCTAGGGTGTGTTGGTTACGGGAGTGAAGAGAGTGAGAGCAAAAAACGAATGACAAGGGGTAGGAGAAAGGTTTGGGGGAATATGAGTATAGGTAACTGTGCAAAAAGAAAATAACTGATGCCGTTATTTAAAATAACGACATCAGTATAAATCATGCCGTTCTCTCAGAAAACGGCATAGGTTAAATTCTTTTCACCGTTGTCTCTCAGCTCAAAATTGAAACTGTTTTCTCTTAGGACTAAAAGCAACAGATGCCGTTATTTCAAATAACAGTATGAAACTTTTTTTTTCAAACATATGCCGTTATTGGGAAGAACGGCATCGAAATAATCTATGCCGTTTTTTTCAATAACGTTTCTTGCTGACGTGTCCTAAATAAGGACAGATCGTTAATTATTTTCGGAAGTGGAGCATGGCACCAAATATTTTCAAAAAGTGGGGCAGTACGGCAAAATTTTCGATGTTTCTGGAGTTCCGCTGACTGAGATGCTGAAAACCCTACAAGAAAAAGCAGGCACCCGTGGATCGTCATTTAAAATAGGGCTAGTTTACAAAGATACCCTTTTTTTATTCAGAAAACAAATCAATATGGCTAGATTTGAATCAAACCGGGTTCATTTTCTTGCTAAAGAATATAAACAATTGAAATTATTCTGCCATATTATAATTGTGAACAAGCCATTCACAAGCCTTGAGAATGAAGTACATAATTTTCCTTATTTACAAACTATGGCCTACATATAGATAAGGCCGCAGTTCGTAACAACATTAGTTATAAACAAAATGAACTGTAGCTGCAAACAAAAAAACAAAAACAAAAAAGACGCAGTTCCTATATGCAGCTTCATATAAGCAATTGAGATCTGTGGTGCAGTCTATGCTAGTGTAGCAAAAAAACGACCATACGATTTGAATTATTTTGGTGAAAGACCTATAAAATATATTTTGATGAGGAAGCTTATTTATATTCTGGAAATTTTGGGAGAATGAAAATGGATATTTATAAGAGAGGTATAAAAGGGTTATATATCTGTTTAGGGCCGAAATTGGGACTTTAATGTATTCTGTTTAATGTTTGATTAGAAAAAATAATATAAACAGGGTAAATGCGTTTTATATATATATATATAGAGAGAGAGAGAGAGAGAGAGAACTACTTTTTATAACTTTTTACTAATAAAATGTAAGCTGAAGCGCAAACTGCTTAATTCTCAACGCCACAAAATGATTAAATAACACCAAGTTGAAAATCGGCACAACTAATGTTGAAAAGAAAATGGCAAAGAAAGCAATGCAAATCTCATGTTGAATGAAAAATTCACAAGGACCGCAAAAACATTAACATTGCGATGCTGAAGGATGTACAACTTAAACTTGGAAGGTGTGACAAAAATGCAGCTAGAAATCGGAAACTTCCACCTACTACACCCTCATGCTATTCCTAATGAAAGAAAAACAAGAACACCTAGGTTGCTATTCCTTGTAGAATTTTTTTTTCTCTTCAATTTATGTACATTGAATGTAGAAACACCTATAGTTGGTTGGCACCGTACTTCTTTAGCCATGAGATGCCACCAGTATTTACAAGTTCGCCGACAACCCAGTCTATAATTCAGCCTTGGACAGGGTCTGCCCGCCGTGAGGATTTGAAGGACAGCTTTTCATAGATAATCCCATACCAACCATCACATGCGTGCTTCATGAGTTACTTGGATCACTTTAGAAGTTGCTCGGATATCCACTACAGGCTTTGAATTCGAATAGCATGGAGCTGTCATTCTGTCATATTGCCAGGACCAGAACTAGACCCCTAAATCTGTGTAGAATAAACAAGGATAATATCAACTAAATTAGTATCAAATAATATCTACCTACCAACATAATAAGGTGGAAATAATTATTATAGACATGATTTTCCGATTCCAAAACAGGAAAAGAAAACCTGAGGACCTACACTCACACTGAAGGGGGAAAAAAATTTAAATTAAAAATACAAAATACAAAATTATATATATGCAAAATGAACACTGAATATCTGCAAAAGGACCTACTGGATATTGAATCATGTATGGTTCTAAGGGGAACATCTGCGACCAACTGGAATAATAAACCACCTTGCTTGGCTGTCAGTGAGACGGTAAACAAGCAATACAAACTATAGGATGTGCATGTGTATGTTTTCCACGTTAGCAAGACCACCAACTTAATGATAATCGAGAACAGAAGTAAGAATTTTCCTCTTCCACATTTTCTTCTATTCCTAGCTAAAACGAGGTCTTAGGTTTCAAACTCGTGAAGTGATAAGAGTATTTACTTCTTTTCTTTTCCAAACCAAAATATTTGACTAGACATATGGAAGAGGGAGGATTTTAGAACGTGTGCATTGCATCGCAACATATGCAACATTAAAGAAAGGATGCAAGCTTAAAATGACGTAATATATCTAACAATTCAGAGAAGTTAGATCTCCAAGAAAGCAGATATAAGAGCTATACCATAATCCATGTTAACTTAGAACTTTTATGCAGAGGAGAACTGCTGGCAGCGCCGAAATCGATATGACCCCGAGCAACCCAAGCCTCAATTAAGACTCGACCAGTATGGTGTGTCAAAAAAATCTCTTCGATGTGCTGAGCTCCAACTAGATAGCTTCCAGGCTTATAGGCGCTTTCGTAAATACAGACAAAACAAATGGTGCTTCCTCTCCTGGTTGAATGGTTGTGGGGACAATTGTATATCCCCTAGGATAAGGTTCCAAGACTAGCTCGCATGAAATTTCTCTTGAATTGACATAATCTGTTCCACCAACTGATTCATGCATGTATATATTATAAGAAGCACGCCGGCCTTTGGTCTTTAGTATTCTCATGCCAATGTAGAACATGGAACAATCATGACTCGATTGATAATTTTTGAAACCACTGGTTTTTCTAGAGAAGCTCACACCCTAACAAAAAAATCGGAAGAAATGTTCAGAACAGGCAACATAAAGATGATAATTAAATAAATAAAATAACATACGGAAAGGACTACCGCATACCTGGGTTAAGGTGATGAACACATGAATTGGAGAAGAAGCCTCTGGGCCTTTTGCTCTCAATCTAAACTGCGGATTTTGATGCCATGAATCATAATCTTGACAGCCCCCAGCACTGTAACCACGCCACTGCCCATGGACGGAGTAACGCATTTCAGGTGGATAGACCCGGCAAACATATATTGAACGGAAGTGAATCTGAAAATCTTGCCAAGACATCCAAAAGATCCCATCTTTCGACTGATAAAAGAAGTTAGAAGAGAATCAAAATACGGTCAGAAATTATTTCCTTTTGCAACTAAAATCTTCATCAGAAAAATTAAAATCGAGTAGAATTATTTAAAATACCCCAACTTATTTGAGAAGAGCACAGCAATAATAAGATAAATGGGTATACTTTATCTTCATTATCCAATTAATTGACATTTTAAATATTTGACTGAATTTAGAAGTACTAGCAGAAACGGACAAGTTATGAAATGCAAGAATGGAGAGGTGTACCTGTGGCACATGCTTGAGCTTGTGTTTCATACGATCAGTCCATTCAGGTGACGAGTCAGACCAAGGGCCATTCCACTCAACTTCATTGGCCCATGGATTTCGAATCTGAACAAGTTTGTGACCATCCACCTCTTTCACCTGATCATGATGAGAAGAAGATGAGATCTAAAATAATCAAAGTCTTCTTGGGGGCCAATTTCACACACGCACATACACACACATATAAGGATGTTGCTGTTTAGTTCCTTAAGTTGCATATACTTGCTATTAGGTACTCCAAAACTTGTTAATCGTTATTAGCTTCTAAGGCTTTCTGATTGCTATCAGACTTTTGAAACTTGTTAATTGGTATTGCGTCTCCCATAATCAGTTGGATTCTATTAGGTCATTCAAGTTGTTGCTTTCATTTGAAATAAGTTCCCCTATTTGATGAATTTAGCATAAAACTACTGGTTATCGAGTTCAGTAAAAAAAAAGGGAAAGTGTAGAAAACAATAAAACATGGGATGGAACGCACATAATTTCCTGTTTAACTGACTGAACTTAAAGTAACTATAACCGACTTCTAAACAGAGAACTTATTAAATATGATATAGACAAGCTGGAGAGCCTGTGATCACAAGTTTGGAGAGATCAAATAGCAAATACACAATTCAAAAAAACTGGATAGGGAAGAAATCAAATATACCTGCAATAATGAGTAAGCATGCCCTTGAACAATCCCACTGGACGAAATATGCACGTCTGAGCCTGACGGACTTCCAGCACCAAGTAGAAAGCCCTCTCGTTTAAAATGTAACAACTGCGACCATAGCCTTCCACTTGCCAGATCAATTTGAGCTTGGGCACTCCTCATGTCAATTTCTTCACCAGCACCCCCTGTGAGGTCAACAAGAGCATCTTGGACAAGACCACCTTCTAGTGCCTCATAAGAGCCATGCAGCTTAGCATATGCTTTCTCCAAAACAGAGACCCAGAGTTCATTGCGCTTCTTGCTGGTAGCAAATGCTGGTTTACCCGGAGACTCACAAGGAATCCAGTCGTCAACCACGACAGGGACCCACTCACCCTACAGGAACCCACTGAGGTTTCAAAAACAGAGTACTATGTGTACAAATGATGGAATACAATTTCAAAGTGCAGACAATAAACCATTAGCAGCAGTATTATTCGTACCAGGGTAAATATCAAATGAACATGAATGAGAAAAAGGGAAGCTTCCTAGTGAATATCCCTTTATGTTAATTTTAGAGAGCCTAAAAGCAGTCTTAAACCAGTACATTCCTAAGACCTAGACTAAAATTAGAGTTTTCTTTAAAAATTAAGTCAAATAGTGATCAAGCAAACATAGATGTGAATGCTTGAGTGAGTCAATGTTTATATTGATTGGCTGGAGCTGCAAGTTATCAACACATCATAAAATAGGATAACTTCCTCAGCGATTTAATTGGGGATATTAGAGATATAATGATTATAGTGGTGGGAAACAAATAAGACAGATGTTACAATAAAAAACAGTGGTGAGGGAGGAATCTACCATGAACCATCCCTGCTAACAGACTGTAGATAAGTTTATCATTTTTGTTGTGAATTTCATGTAGAAGAAAATCAAATTTAAACAAAACTTGCATTAGATTATTTACATTGACACAATTTCAGTAGTATTATTAAGAGAGAATGGAGATTTTACCTGGATACAGAAGCGAACAGTATAAATACCCTCCTCATTGTACTGTGGGGTAATTATTACTTCTGATATTCGAGAAACATCAGTTAAAACAGCAACAGCGCTCAAAAACCAACAGTCGCCCAGATGACCCTGCAGATGCCATTCTTATGAACCTCTTCAGTTATTCATGAAAAAAGTTTGAGATAACCCTTTATAGGATATTATTCTATATTGAACGCTGAATTTTAAGAGAAAATAAAGAAAGGATGATCACACCTGACAAACATCAGATGAATTTACAGAACCAGAAAATAAGCAGGGACGAGAAGTTATTGAGATCTCTTTAACAATATCAGCTGGCCTCATCCACTCAGATACAACCTGAAATTATGCGCATACATTAATATCTCAAATGACAAATGACAGATGTCATTGACATCATAAATGCTTCTCCATAATACTTGCCTGCAATTTTGGAGAGGGGTTTCCTGGATCAATATACAATGAGCGATCATTAGGAGGAAACTCTTGATCAGTAAAATATGATTCTCCTCTTGCAGAAAGAGCTTCCTTCACAGCCGTTTCAACAGACAGCATCCTGTGGTTTATTTCCTCTTGTGTTTCAAACCTCGGCTTCCTCAACTTTCTAGTATAATAATCAATTTCAATTGCAACACCTTCATGTTCTGGCCTTCTTTTTCTCCCGCTTGAATATTGTCCATCCCAATCAACATCTTCCCTGTCGTATAACTCAACATCTGCTTCCTCACTTTCCCAATCATCATTCTGGGAAAGGAAAATTGAATTATCAATTCAAATTTTCAAAAAAAACAAAAAACAAAAAAAAAATCAGAAAGGAAAAAAGAGAAACGATAAGTCTTCTTATCTGTTGTTAAATAGGATGGTAAAGTTAAATATCTGATCTATCCATTTAGGCAACAAAAAGTCTTCAATTCAGAGAAACAAACAACCACTACAATTTCCGGAATGAGACATTTCACACTAGGAAGGTAGCACAAGAATACAACATCCTAGCAGTATAAATCTGTAAATGATAAGGTAGAAAAAATTATCTTTAAATTTTGGACTTTGTACAATGGTAATTGACTTGAGGTCAGACATCAAAGGCCTTTCACAAATATATAAATTGAACAGCTCAAATGGGAAGTGGTAAATGATAACTGATTCAGATAGTTGCTAAAAATTGGTAAATTTTCTAGTAAATATAAAAGGACAAACAAAATGCCGATCTGCAGATATAAAAGTAGACAGGATGTAGTTCGTTTCTTATCTTCAATTGTGACATACTAAATAATGTAAAGGTTCAATCGCATAGAAATAGTATGCTGGGATAAATAAACTGCATGAAGATCTACTTAAATAATGGATACAAACAAGCAGAAAAATGGAAACCAAATCAGTAAATCCTCGTAAGAAGGATTGAATAGGTTAAAGTGGATTAAAAACAAAGTGAAGAAAGAATATGCATATAAAACTAAGAGTTCATTCACGTTATTAGGAAGTTTATAAAAGTAAATATTGAAGATAGGCAGCTCTTCGGTCCCAAAAATACCCTTAAAATAAAAGACAAATTAAGTTTCACAAGGGAGCCCACTACTTATATAAAGCTCCCAACATTTACTCTGCTTTTCTCTTATCAAGTCAGATATAAGCTCAAATCAAGGAACATGAACAAAGGGAGAATACATACCCTTGAAGGCGAATCAACCAGGGGCCAACCAGCTTCTTGCAGATCACCTGAGTCATGCACAGCAAAACTAGTAGCGTTGTGAAATGCAACAATCTCATCTTCAGTCAGGCATCTCCCCCAAAGAAAAGCATCCATTATTTGCATTTTGGGGTCAGAGCCCTCACTATCTGACCTCCCAAACGCATCCAAATCAGTTGGTGGTCTTGCACCAACCCAAACTTCAGTCCCTTGTTCCCAAATGCCACCATTTCCCTGAAGTGGTAGTCCACTCTGATACCCATCAAAGCCTCCATCTAAGTATGATGTTGCCTCCCCTACATCAGCATCTATTGTCACAGTAACAATATGCCACCTGCAAAAGCATTTTGCATACATTTGATGTTGAGATCTAAAATGGTAAGGAAGGAGACAATATAAAATAAAAAGAACAGAACCAAAATCACAAGCGACAGACACATGGAGCTCATTAACAGGGGAAAAAGGTATGTTACACGGATAATGACACTGGATACACACACACACACACACAAAAAGCAAACACGATGATGCAGCAATTTTCAGGGTTATGGGATACAGGGACACACCAATATAGGGAACAATTACATGATTATATTGTCTGTAAGCATGTGTGTATCTATGTACCTGTGTGTGTATGTGTACATGCACATAGGAGATACCTATAAAATGCTCATTTAATTTTTATTCTTTAAAACAAAAGTTGCACATAAGCTATGAGGTATATACAGAATTAGATCTCGATATAGGAAGTGTAGACTATTTGACCAAAAGAAATTCTAACCCATACACGAGCCTCTATTATTCTCATCTCAAAATAGGTGTTGGGCAACTGTCACTGCCAAATGGGTCCCGCTAAGAGATGTTGGTACAGCTCAGAAAATATCGCAATACTAAAATAATGATTTTCTATTATAAAAGCACCAGTACAATTTTGTAAATCGGTCCTCTATCTCTCTTCTGTCTATCTCGTATTTATTTATCAACCATGCCACAAGCTGAAACCCCCACCGTTCTCCTCTTCTTTGCATCTCGCATCCCGTAACAACATCCAATCCCCATAGTCGATTCTGCCCTCCTCCAAACCCCCGCCTCCTTCGTTCAAAAAATGAAGGGCCAGAAATTTTAGATTACTTTTCTTTCTGAATAAATGTACAATTTGGTTATGATTTCTTCTCTTATATGGGATCTCTATACGCACAGTAATTTTTTGAATTTCAGTTGAAATAAATTAAATTTGCAATTCCTTTTTCAGCTTTACAATGAAAAACTAATACTAACTTAAAAGTTGAAACAATGTAGTTCCTAATTTTAGAACTGCAGGAGCTTCCAAAATTTGGGCATGCAGTTTGATATTTCTGGCCATCTTTTGCAAGATAGGAGGCTAAGATACCTCTTAGTGAAGTTGATGAGGACATCTTTACAGTTTAGGATTTTTATTTTATTACCATTTTTTTATTTCTGGCAATTATAGCCATATGTAATCTTTTTGTAATTTTTAGATTCTGAGAATATTTTGGAGATATGTTTCAAGATGTAATTGAGCCTATTTAAAGGCCCTGAGATGAATGAGAAAAGCATGCCATTATTGATTAAAAAAAATCTGTGTTGAGTTTTGCTCTTCATTTTCTCTCCTTTGTGTGATACAATTGAGATCAAATTAGGGTTTGTGATAAATCCTAATCTAGTTTTAGAATTAGTGATTAGTTCTAAAATTTATCTCCAATTAAAATCCCAAATACAATCTCCCCTAATCCCAAATAAACAAAACCCTAATCTCAAAAAAAAAAACCCTTCACCAGCCACCATCTCTCTTCCTTCCTTCTTCACCCCGTCATCAACCCACTCCAGCACCTCTCCAACTCAACACCCGACTCCTCCTTCCTTCTCCATCTAGTTGCTACTCCACCACCGAACGCCAACTACTACATTTTCCCTACAAAACGACCTCCATTAAAACCCCACCATCTCGACCTTCATCCTCCACCCCGTTCTCGTCCCCCCCCCCCCCCCCCCCCCCGGCGACCAAATCCCTCACCCCAAACGCCCTCACCACTTCCCACCTTCGTCCTCTTCCTCGACCAACAAACTGAACCCCCAAAATAACCCCCCATCGGCAACCCCCTCCTTGCCGATGCCCTGCCTCGCATCCCCGGCGCCACCGTCCTGCGACCTTCCGCTCCTCCCGAGCACCAGCAGACGACCACACACCCAATCGACGACTCCTCCCGAGCACCCGCAGACGACCACCCAGTCACCCCTGTCCTTCAACGGCAGCGCGCCCCAGCCGAATCACCTACTCCTTCCTCGTTCAGCCAGAACAGCACAGCCAGATCCACGATCTGTTCTTCCAACAGTAGCCGCTTCGATTGTTGCAGTTATTCTTCACATTCGGTATAATCTTTCCATTATTAAGTATTTGTGTTTTACTGCCATATTATCTAGCATATTATCTGATTTGCCTGTCGACCACAAAATACTGAGATTGAATGATCCACATGCTAGATTAGAGTACGAATCGGTATTGCACTTATTACTTGCTAACACATAGGAATTTAATTGTTGATCGTAAGATTGAATTATTAATTGGGACTGTTACATTTGATTCAATTCTTGAAAACCCATCAAACCTGTTAACTGTTAACAATTTCCAATTTAGATCCGCAATTTCATGTTGGTAAAATTAACCCATTAAAATTCTTGGAAATTCTCTGTTTTAGGGTTGGTTTTACATTATTTTGGTATCAGAGCGAAGGTTCTTAAAACCCTAGTTCTTGCATCGTAGGCATCAATTTTGCATTCATTTAGTATCGTTTATTTTATTTTATTTTATTTTATTTTAGTTTAGTTTATTTCAGAATCATTTAAAAAAAAAAAAATTAGGACACACACCCCATAGTTTCCACTTTTGGTGAATGCGTCTTCACAGCACCATCACAGACCCTGAAGAGCCTTTTCTATCCCTTCCCAATC
The DNA here is from genome assembly GCA_017893485.1 of Hemerocallis citrina. Lineage (NCBI taxonomy): Eukaryota > Viridiplantae > Streptophyta > Magnoliopsida > Asparagales > Asphodelaceae > Hemerocallis > Hemerocallis citrina. The sequence continues at coordinate 196,092,641 of CM030364.1, forward strand.
ACCCAATTAGGAACCCTAGACTTCCCAGACCTGAAATGGACAGTCCTGATCCTAGCATATCTAAATGTTGTACGCTGGATTTGATGATGTTGTGTTGTTCGTTGTCAAGGTATCTGGTGGACAAGGTTTAGAGCCATCCACAAAACCAGGTAGATCATACCCAACAGAGAGTTTGCAACTGAAGTTTCCAGGAGACATAATTGCCGGTTGTGAGCTTTAGTGGAGCTTGAGTAGAGACGTTGATGGTGATGAGTAGAAACTCATTGGTGGAAAGGGGTGTATTGATTGGATCAGTTACTGGAGTGGTCATTGTGATCACTAGACGAGGAAAAGAGAATCAGAAAGAAAAACAATGTTTTAACAGAGAGAAAGAAGAGGCTGCTCTGATACCATGTTATGGGATGATTTGAGGAAAAATCTAGGCAGTTAAAATCGGTTTTCAGAAATAATCGGTCTAGGAGCGATTAGTGACTAATCGGATAATCGGGAAAAAATCGGGGATAAAATCGGGAAAATCGTGTGTGTATAATGTGTGTGTGTGTGTGTGTGTGTATATATATATATATATATATATATATATATATATATATATGGGGAAAAAATAATTTATTATCTCTAGTATATATGATTAAGAAGATCTGAAAGTTAAATTATCGTGTATTTAGTATCTATTTGACTTTGTTAATAAAATGTATATTTTGTCTTAATGCAGGTAATTGAAAAAAAGCACATCCTTTTGAGTAAGCAGTGTTCTTATCTTAGGGACCAGCGTGTCACCTTTATGAGTTGAAGCTGAAGTTGGTATATAAAGTTGCAGGCTTGCAGCTTATTGATTTGCACATTAATATGCTGAATAATATTGCGCCTGGACATTCAATGTTGAAACAGATGCAGGTCTGACAAAGATGTCATGCTACATCAATTAAAGATTCGTTATTTTTGTTTTCTTTGTTTAAGTTCAAAAACTGGTTCTTGTAATCTGGCAATTGTTTTTCAAAGAAGCATTAGTTGATGTATTCTATTGAATAACAAATTGATTTTTATTATTGACATGCCAGAGATTATTTTTACTATGAATGAATGGAAAAGAATTGAGATAACTGTTATGTTTTGTTCTTGTTATATTGCGGAATTGCACATTATCAATTTAAAACTGCATAGCAAGTTGTAACAATTTTAGTTCTTAATCAGAACTTTGAAAAAAAGTGCATCATTCACCATCAAATGAGTCATACATATAAAACCAAAATAATGAACTCCAGGCAACCTTATAAAACCAAAATAAAAGAGTCATACAAACCACTCTCATATGAGCTTACAAAGAGACAACACCTATCCAAAATAAGCAGAAGCAAATGGTTACAAAACATATAAGAAAACAAGATTGAAAGAAACAAGATTCAAATAATTTTACTGCATGAATAAAATTAATGTATCATAAGCATCATAAATGATTCAGTGAATACTGAGTTACTGACTTACTGTCTTACTGACTTACTAACTTTTAAAAAAAACTAACTTACTAGTAAATTAGTAATACTGTAATACTATTAGTCTATTACTGACTTACTAACTTTTAAAAAAAACTAACTTACTAGTAAATTAGTAATACTGTAATACTATTAGTCTATTACTAACACTATGGAGGTGAAAGAAGACAGGAGCTCTGAAGTTAAAAAAACTAACAGCTCTGAAGACAGGTGAAAGTTAGTTAAAAAAAACTAACTTACTTGTTGGTACTATAAGTGGAGCTCTGAAGAAATCGTTCGACGACTTGTTGGTACTAACAGAGCTGTCGGCGTCGAAGGATGGAGAGAGCGGTCGACGTCGAAGGATGGAGAGAGCTGTCGACGATCGTCTGAAGAGAGAACTGGAGAGAGCTGTCGATTGAGAACTGCAGAGAACTGGAGAGAACTGGAGAGAGAACTGGAGAGAGCTGTCGTCGAAGGATGGAGAGAGCTGTCGGCGTCGAAGGATGGAGAGAGCAGTCGACGTCGAAGGATGGAGAGAGCTGTCGACGATCGTCTGAAGAGAGAACTGGAGAGAGCTGTCGATTGAGAACTGGAGAGAACTGGAGAGAGCTGACGTCGAAGGATGGAGAGAGCTGTCGATTGAGAGAGAAGAGCTGAATTTGGGTTTTGGAAATTAGGTTAGAAGGAATTTGGGATGAAATGAAGAGAAGAGGATTCGATGATTGAAGAGATGGGGGATTTTTGGTAACGGGTCGGGTTTTTTATTAGTGAACGGGTCAGATTGGGGGGGGTTTAGGTTATATTATAACCAAGCGATTAATCGGGATTATTGGGATTTACGAATATCGGCCGATTAGTATGATTATCGGCCGATTAGTACGATAATATCGCTGGAAGTGCATTTCCAAAAAATCGCTTCAAAAATAATCGGTGCACTACCGATTACCGATTAATCGGCGATTAATCGCTGATAATCGCCGATTTTGACTGCCTAGGGAAAAATATTCTTATTTATTCATTGATATCACTTGAAAATATATAGTACATAGTTTGAACGGCTTTAGAGCTACCTACAAACTAATTCCTATAAACAGGGACAGTTATTAACAACTAAATTAGTTTACATGAGCTATGAAACTGCTGCAACTAATTCCTACAAACTAGGACAAAGTTATCTATAACACTGAATTCAAACTAAGGACTTAGTCATCCGATACCTGCATGGTGTGTTGATGACTTTGCCTTGAACGAAATGCAAAGTGTTTCAACTCATACTCATCTCATGCAGATTTGTTGTGAAATATCTTCTTCCTGATGTTGTTAGTATTGCACCGATAGAGGATATGTATCGTACAAGACGAGACGTTTCAAGGGCAGAACAATACGACTCAGAGGTATGTATTGTTAGGAATTGTGGCCTCAAATACACGTAGGCACAGGGTACTTGAAGTTAGAGAAGAAAAGGAGACAAAGAAGCAAGGAAAGACAAGCAGCAAGTAGAAGAAGAAAAGTCTGGAGGGTTGCAGTCGACCGGTTAGGGATGTGGTCGACCGACCCAGTCGAATGGGAGTTCTTCGAGTGTAGGCGTCCAACAAAGGAGGGGACAGTCGACCGGTCTGAGCGATGCGGTCGACCGATCAGCCCTCCGGTTCTGGATCTGCACGTTGCGGTCGGCCGGCTTGGGATGCGGTCGACTGATACCGATGCTGAGTTGTTCTTTTGGGCTTACGGGATAAAGGCCCAATTTGCTAGATTTGTGTATATCTTTTAGGATTTGCTTGGGAGCTATATATATAGACGTAAGCTCTAGGGTGTAGATGGCGATGATCATTATTCAACTTCGGGGAGAAATTGTGCCGAGTGTTTCAAAGGTGAGAGAGAGATTGAGAGTTGTAATCTCTTTTGTAATCTTTGTATTTCTTTAGGAATAAGAAGTATTGGTTATCTCTGCATATTGGTTGTGTTCTTGTGAGATCCATATATTGTGGTGACTTGTTCTTGGTTCATCTATTTCTTGGGAGTTTTTATTGCTTGTGGTGCACTTCCGCTATTAGCATTACAAGTTGGGAGTAGATTTCTCCGACATGTATCAAGGGTGTTAGGTATCGTGCGATGCAGTGAATGCATTGATCGTATTGATACGTATCAGCCGATTCATGACACGAAACAATACGGTTTGATGTGATTTTAAAAAAAGTAAAAAAAGAATAGAAAGAGATAAGATAGAACCGTCGTTTACTTTTTCCTTTGCTTCTATTCTTCTCACTTTCTTTGTTTTCCGCATCTACCATCGTCATAGACCACATCATCGACTCCGACAAAGACTTCGACTTGGACATCTCTCGACATAAACAGGTGTGATCCCCTCCTCCTTTCTTTCTTCTATTCTATTCCTTTTCTTCTTAGTCTTCTTTGCTTCTTTGCTGTCGTCAATAGTTGTGTTTTTTTTTTGGGGGGGGGGGATACTTTGGGGATAAAAATAGATGGTTTTGGGGCTAAAAATAAGGTTTTGAAGAATATATAATGGAGAACATAAGGCATAAATCATCACACGTGGACCACTTACCAAAACCCCACACCCTCTATGTAGTTTTACTTAAATAATTATAATTATATTCAAAAGTAAAGGTTGCAAACCTACAATGCCTCAAATTTTCAAATAGTTACGACTTCATGGTTTTTTGAAGCTTTATGAATGCGCAAAAAGGCCTTTAGCACTTATTTTTTGTTGTCCATGCAATCCATGATATAAATTTGTTCGTGTTTTTAAAGTATATATTCTTAAGGTCACTAAAACGACCTTTTTGAGTATATGACAAAAAATTTACGATACACAATACGCGATACATTATACAAGAAAACGATACATGATACGATACACAGTTTGACAAATTTGCTTAATTCCACTTCTCTTGATGGTTTGTAGTGGCTTCTATTGGCAAGAACAAAGGAGAAGGTGGAGGAGCCTACTGAAGCAGGCGGGATAGTCGCACTCTGCTAAAGAGAATCCTCATCAAGCTCTCCTGTCCTAGATTGGAACTCAGTTTGAACGATTGGTTGTCTTTTGATTTTAAATACAGTGATTTGATGTGTATTTTTGTTTCTTATATATGTATATAATTGTTGCCTTATCATGGTTATAAACAAACTGGTTTTGTTGTACGACCATGGTTCTCGTCTTTCCATACTCCGCTGTATATTGCTAGATAGTTGAAGAGTATATTGCAGTTTGTATCAATGACTTGTTCACTTTTAATTGTAATTAAGTGCATACGACTAGGGGGATAACTAAGTTTCCAGGTAAAAAAAAATAAAATAAAATTTAAATTTCTTGTTTAAATTTCAACATGGAAAGGAAACTAGAACGGGAAATATAAATTCCCAGCAAACGTGCACTTGGTGCACGGACAATTTCCACTAGTAAAAAAAAAAGAAATCAATTACAAACACTTCAAATGACAGAAAATACCTTCCATCAGCAATGCACGCAGAACCTATGCTCCACTCTTTAGCAACAGTGGTCAGTCTATCACCTTTTGTAACCAATCTGAGCCCTATTTGCCCAGCCTCCATGCCTTGTTCAGAACCAGCAACGAGGATCCCCCAGCAGACCTTCTGCTGAAACTCAGTTCCCAAAAGACAAACTGGACCTGATTCTGGTTGAACCATGACAGCGATGGAGAAACTAACCTTTTGGCTTAAGCAAAGGTTTGGGTCAATCTGTCCACAATGTCTACCCACAGTTCTCGGTTCATCATCAAGCACACACACGGCACCAGATATGCCAGTCTGTTAAGTAGTCCATTCAACATGAGTATATTATCATGAATATAAAATCATATATCTTAAGTACGAATAAAGACTCGTTGAAATTAAATTTGACCGACAAAATAATGAAAAATTATATAACTACTGTTTTGGCAAAAGCTAAAGGAGGAACCCTACTTGTACAAGTTTGATCTATTGGTACCTTACATGTACACCACAGATCTCAAAGCAAGCAGAACAAACAAGCAATCATAGACATGTGCAAAGAGGTAGAGATCTCAAGATGTAAATATGTTATGTCACACAATTAACTACATTGGTTTCTATTTTTCCTAATATTTGGATCAAACATGGAAAGAAACTGGGTATATATATGCATATTGATTTTCGAATTTTTTTTTTGCAATTTAAAGAATATTTTAGATTTTGACCATTGATTAAAACTCCTGATCATCATAACTTGAAAAGTTAGGATTTTATCCAGACAAATGGAAAAATTAAATTGTAGTCATTGGATCATCTTAAACTCATGCTTTCTATAGTAGTATACATAAATACACAATTAACTACATAAGAATGTAATCATTGTATAAACTTATATATACTCCCAATAAACAGCTATCAGTGAACTTAGAACTAGGCTTACGGGGCAAAGCTTATAATATATATTATATCGTTATTCTTCTGGAAAAAAACTAGTTTGTAGAAATACCTTTCCAGAGGACACCTAAGACAACAACATGCATTCGCAGATAGGATGGAAATCAATGGATTTAAATTCTAAGTCAGATATTTGCTAAGTAATACCCTTTTTTCTAATTCCAATAGGCATATGCTATGAAGAACGGATACTCTGCGGGGGGTCGCGTATCACGTACCCGATACGTATCGGACACGATACGCGTACCGTACTCATCCGATACGTACCCGATACGTATCGGAATTAATTAAAAAATAAAAAAATTAAAAAAATATCCGATACTCTTCCGATACTCGGGGATACGCGTATCGGAAGGGCCGGATACGCCACCGATACTTTTTATTTTATTTTTATTTTTTTTAGTTTGGCTTGGCCCAGCAGGCCCATTCACCGTTCTATCTTCTATCTTCTGCCTCTCTCTTTCTCATCCCATCGATCAGAAGATTCAGAACCCTATGCCCTTCTCTCTCAGCCGATCCTTCTCTGCCTCTCTCTTTCTCATCCCATCGATCAGAACCCTATCCCCTTATCTCTCTCAGTCGATCCTTCTCTGTCACCCTCAGATCTGATCAGACCCCGATCAGATCTCTCTCAGCCGACCCCGATCAGTCTTCCTCTCCAACCCTGATCAGATCTCTCTCAGCCGACCCCGATCAGTCTTCCTCTTCGACCCCGATCAGATCTGTCCGACCCCGATCAGATCTCTCTGTCACCCTCAGATATTTGCCATAAAGGTATTTTTTTTCAGTTCTTTTTTCAGTTCTTTTTCCAGTTCTTTTTTCAGTTCTTTTTTTATTTTTTCAGTTCTTAATTTATTCACCGTGATCGCCTGATCGGTTCTTTTTTTAATTTTTTATTTTTTCAGTTCTTTATTTATTTTTTCAGTTCTTTATCCATGTGATCAAAACTCAAAAGGATTTACCTGACTCCTTTGGAGATATGTACGAATCTAACTCATCTTGGAGTTATACTGAGCTTGTTCTAGTGCATGTTTTGATGTAGGAATTCTCTTGCAAATAGAGTATAAGTATAAGATATGGTATTTAACAAATGACATTACATAATTGTCAATTTGTCATTACATAACAAAATAACAAAATAACACAAATAGAGTATATTACAATAACAAAATGACATTACTGATTAAGATGCACACAAAATTGTTTTTAACAAAATGAGAAGTTATCCATGTATTAAGATGGACAATTGGACATAGTTATTCAAATATTGAAAACGACAGATAAGAAGTATCTCACTCAGGTACGTATATTTTTATTTAATGCAATTTTATATTGTCTATGTATAACTTAAGGAATTCAATTTTTATTTATAATATATATTATTATTATTTTTTATTTAATTTATTTAAGCGTATCCTAACGTACCCGTATCCTAGTTTTTGAGAAATCGAGTATCCGCGTATTCGATACGTACCGTATCGGATACGCGTATCCGTATCCGTGCTTCATCGGGCATATGAATATCCCTATCTACTAATGATAAATACAGAAACCAACCGAAATGAACTCTTAAGACACACCCTCTATAAGCTAGCGCTCAAGGAATGTGCCATTGCATTGGTGGATCAAATTTTAATTACAACATTCAATCAACTTACCCAGTGAAATTTTTTCTTTTGGCTAAATTAAGAAATCAGTGGGGCCTTAAAAAATCTATATGTAAGAAATATATTTTTGTTGAATAATTTTTAACAGCACTATAAAATGAAGTAAGAAACACATATGGTAAGAATTGATACAGTTCATTGCATCTTCTCTAAGCAACGAGTTTATTAAAACATAACTGTCTTACTCTTAATGTACATGGTAAGAAGACAACTGACTGAGATACAAACCTGTTCTGCTCGCCGAGACAACTGAGCTGCACGGATTCGCTGAGCAATACCGGAAACTCGCTCCCGAGCAAAAGAGTCATCTAAAACAGAATCACCACCCACTGCCCGTACAGCAGCTGCCATAGCTGCTGCCTCTCTGTTTCCAACATTTGGTATAGATGATATGAGGGAGGTTTCTATCTCCTTCCATTTCCTTTCCTCCTTTTCTAAGAGAGCTTTCCTTCTTTCTTTTCCCTTCCCCTCCTCTTCTCGTCTCTGCATCAAGATTTCCTCTTCCATCTCTTTCTCCCTTATGTAACTACAAGAAGAATAAAGATTTACAAAAGTAAGAGATAAATCAAACTAAATTAAAGATAAGAAGATCTGAAGAAGGATTAATAGATGTAGGAACACCTTTCTTGAATTATCTCAAATTGCTTGCGATCCTCAGGCATCCATTTCTTGATTTCTTTGGCGCTTAAATCAGAGAAACCGATACTGTCAAGGAAAAGCCTAAGACGGACTTCATCCTGCCATAATTTCATTATGAGGTCCATGAGCAGAGGTATAAAACAACCAACAAACTTGTTAAAAAGAAACCCACCACCAGCAGTTACAGCTCACCTGAACCCGTTCTGCTTTAGCAGTCAAACCAAGCAAAAGGAGCAAGTAACCGCCAAATTTGTCCCACATATAGACCCACTCAGTATCGATTGCCTCCTCCAAAGCCAGAATACGAGCATGTGCGCACATTTTTCTTCTGTAGTCCGAATCTGCAGGAGATTCATGCCGATAAAACAAGCCAGATTTCATTCCACAGAAGAATGATCCAGAAGAAAGTTCTTCATTTCTTAGACGGTCTCTCAGTTTCATTACATCAGCTCTTGGAAGCACAAAATTCCCAGCCTTATCACGTGCAACGGTAGGATCTCCAATTAAAAGAGCAGCAGAACTGGCAGATCTCTGAGGAGCAGAGTAGGTCCCAGATAAAGCATTTCTAGTCTGCAAAACCCGCCGACCAAAACAAAGACATGTTTAACAATGTAAGAAAAGAGGTTAAAAGAGTAGCATTCTTACAGCAAAAGAGTAACAATTTCCACAAAATTAAATAGTAGTGTGATGAAAGTCCTTGCCACTGCCACTGCCACTGCCACGCCACTGCCACTAAGTTAAAACTTCGAAGTTGTAGTAGGATTGAGGGATATTGCACTTGTATTCTAACACGCTCCCTCAGGTCGAGAAACCATTTATGAGCCAAAGAAACGAGATAAATGCCCAACAAATTGTGGGCCGAGACCTCGACTATACGCAGCAGTAATTTTTTTTAAATCTGCATTTAAATTGCGTAGCCGGTGGGATTCAAACCTAGGTTGCTCTGAGTCACTGCCACTATGCTAAAACTTCGAAGTTGTAGAAGGATTAAGGGATATTGCACATATATTCTAACAAGTAGGTACAGTACAGTACAGCACCTCTGAAAAAAAGGGCTATCTTGGTCTGCTTTCAAAAACTACTATAAGCAGGAAATTATGGTGCTGAAATCTCAATTATCTTTTAAGTTTCTAGTACAAATGGTTTTCGCACCAGAAGATCAGTAGGATAATATCAATTGAGGCCGATGATGTCTGATGGTTACCAAACATAGCAAGTAAGATCATATAGCAAACAAAAGTATCCTATATGTTCATCATGACCTGTGACAACCATCAATCATAAAAGCATCGCTACCAGCTGTGTTTCAAAGTCTTCTCCAATGCTTCGATGTCATTGGAGGAGCAAACAAAAATTAAAATTAAAATTAAAATTGTAAAATAAACAAGAGGGGAGAGAGAGATGAAACAAATTAATGCATAAACCAATCCTGTAAGCAGATTAAAGCTTATTAGAATGTGAGGTGATATATTAGATTGTGACTACCGCTAAGGTCTAGTGGTAAGCCTCTCAAATGACTAGAGGTCAGGTGGTCAAGTCCCGCTTTCCGCAATTTTCTATTATGAGGTGAGAGTGCCATGTGTGGGGCTACAGCGGTTCTTCAAAAAATGATAAAGAGTTGAAGTATTAACCAGACGAGATTCAAACTACTCTAAAGCAAAGAATACATAGCTCATACATGCAAAACTAGAGGTAGCGGTAGGTAGTTTTCAGAAGAAATGGAAAGAAAACTAGATTCTTCGTTTCCAGATGAAAGGCATAGAAACAAGAAATATTTCCAAGCAGTAAGCAAGCTTACCTTGGTAGCAGAACGAGTAATTGCCTGGACAACAGTCTCCTTACCGAGAAAATGCACAGCGTCTTCCATCATCTGATAATAATATGCATATTTAAAAGGTTAAATAAACAACTGGTATAGGAGCGTTCAAGAGAATTATAGAAACAACTAAAATATATAAGTAACAAAGATGTAGAAGCTAATCAAGAAGATAAAGATTCTTTTTAGCACCAACCTTAAGGGTCATACATGGGCGAGATACAGCAAACCCGAAGGCCACAACAAGTGTAATGGCAGATACAGCAGCACCAGCAAAGGGAGGGTATATTCTTAAACTGGCAATGACCCCCCATGCCTCAGTGGCCAAGGCAATCCCATAAAGGACAAGAAACGCATGACTATAATACATTAAGAGACAACATTAATTAGTATGTAATCATTAACATCTGAAAGATAATTTTCCTGAGCAGTACAGAGTGAACGAGTGAAGGAAATCAGAGACACAGAAATCTTCAAAAGACTAAGGTGGAAGAAATACAGAATATTGCTAACGAACCTAACATTTTTTGCACAATCTGCATGGGCATCATAAACATAAACTGGCAATACTCTAGGAGAATATACTACAATTGGAGGAGAAAGAAGCACCTGCAGAAAGAGAGTTTGCTATGCATAAGAGACATAACAGAAAATGGGAGTAACGAATGCTTCATGAATAACTTACAGTTAATGCCCTTCCAGCAAGAAGGAACAAAAACGAGAAGTAGCCTACAGATGCTCCTATAAAGGGTTTATCTACAAAATAATAAAACTCTTAGAACCATTAAAAGAATAGGAAAAAATCAGAAATAATCTCAACGCTCTTATAACGGAAAAATTAAATTATTTTAAATTGTGTCACCTTCAAAAAGTCCTAGTAAAAATGCAGCCACAGCAAGAAGGAAAACTAGAAAGCAAACAAAGAACATTTGTGCCCTGGTCAAATAGAAATTGTTTGATGCCCAATAATGAATGACACCAATAGCAAGAACAACCAAAAGGATAACCATAAGAAATGCAACCCCCACCTGTAAAGTAACAAAAATATCAGTAAATGACAGTAAACTTAAAAAGCATAACTTAAGCTTTAAACAAGAAAGGCATTATCTATATCAGCAGCTTAAGACTGCACTTACCGTCCATGGCTTGATAATAGTTATGACAGCTGATATGGCACCAAGCAAGAAAAAAAATCCAATGATAACAAACACATAGACACCATGTGAGAGCTTCCAGTCATCATCTTTCCTGCGAAAGGAATTACCATGACCAATGTGGGGGGGGGGGGGAGATCATTTGACTGGAATGCTATAAAGTGAAAAGGATAAAAACATTCTACTCACCATTTATATAATCCGATAAATAGAGAGCATACTGCAGGAATACAAACCAAGGGAAGCAGTGCAGCAAGAAAATCAGCCTTCATTGGACTTTTGTCATCTCGCGAATTCACTACCTCCCAATACGATATACCACAAAATGCCACAAGAACAACTGCGTATAGAGGACAATCATGTATTAGGATTAATGTGCCTTAAAATGAACACAGAGGACTTTGTCTTACACAAAAACAAAAAAAATGCGTTGAGAAAAAAGATAAACCACATTGATTAACAAAGGAAACAACTACAACTAAGAAAATTGTTTTGCAATCTAAAGAAAAACAAAAAATGCAACTTACTTGAAAAGATGCCAACACATATAGCAGATGATAGAGAGAATCGATATGTGGCAAACCATGAAACAATTGGCAACACAGCAGTGACCACCAAAGCGATTGCTGAAGCTATTGCCCAGCCAAGATACACTGATGATGCGTAGGGAGAATAAGAACTTTGACCATCTCCATTCCAGGCCTTGTAGCCTAAGTCATCTAAAGGCTTTGCAGATACAATTGTGCCAAGAGCTACAACTGAACCAACAAAGACGACTATGCTAACACCGAGAAGGATGCTCTGAAAATGTAACAAAAATAGACATATCATAGTCCAAAAACTATATTTGCCGTATCTGTGAGCAGTACGAATAAAGCCATGAACGTGGGAAGACAGAACAGGCGGTTTAGAAAGAAGAACATTTGACAGGATATCTCTATATATGTACCTATATACCTATAAATGTATCCGGCATGATGAATCAATCAACTTGAGACAAACTCGTAACAATTTACTCGTTTTTAATAAAACTATAAAAGTTCTCGATCCAACTTAGCTGGAATAAATAAAATTACCAGAAACACTTACCTAAATGTGACACTTTAAATAGTAACTCCATTCTATCTGCTCGGTTTAGAGATTAAATGATTCTAACAGCCACTAATACGAAAGTTCTAAAAGGATCTTTCCATGTTTTGGTAGACCTTGTTCTAAATTAGCACCTAGAAAGATATGTATGTTCCAGCCGAAAACACCATAACCTATAAACACCAGCCATAGGATTGTCTATAAGTGGACGGTGACATGGTTTTATGTCAAGCTTAAAGTGAGTTGTAGAATGTTAAATCATATCTTTTGCTTTCATTTTCCTATTGAATTCATAATCACCTATAATTGATTACTAATGGAATTTCTGGGTTATATTTTTTCAAACCTAGATGAAAGATCTTATCTAGGAGTGTCATTAATTCTACAAATATGTGAAAACATACATATTAAAGTATAAGTGATTTTATGCACAGTCTAGTACAGACTAGGATTTACAAGAAAAAGACAATTCAGAACAACTGGCTTTGAATTTAGCTCGAACCTCCTTTGTAGGGCTTTGATGGCTATTTCCAGCACTTGCAAACTCTTGTCGTGGAACCCAAAACCGATAGCCATTGCGAGCCCATATTGGAATGGCAACAGAAAGGCAGGCCACCATAAGTGGGATAGTCAAAGCTAGCCCCAGTATAACAGATGATTTGCTGGATAGTGAATTCAGTTGTAAATGTCCAGTATGAAGTATAAGCAGAAAGCAGACATCCATGAATAGACATAAAACACGACTCATGATATAATGCATCGAAAGTATACACTGAGCAATCTTTAAACAACAAATATCACATGGACTTAAATTTTATTCAGACCCATCATAGCAATTTCACTGACCCAACTGAATTCAATGTTACTAAATACTAACTAACAAGGTTTAAAATCTCGGAACTGGGAACAGTATCCGGTTGACACTTTTCGGAATCAGGATCGGATCGATGTACCAAATTTGTGGTATTTAAATTTTTTATGTATATTAAATAAAGTTATTATTAAATTTAAATTGATCAACTAAGTATTGAAAATTTATTTAACTTAAATGATTGTACATGTTATGCACGTATAATATGTACTACTATAATACGATTATAACCTAAGGAGGTGTGACACTGACAATGTGTGTGAAACCAACCTACATATACCATATACAAATTTGTGCATGAAACCAACTCATTTTTCCTGTGTGTGTATATATATAGAGCGCTATCTTGCAATTTCTCACAAAAATGCATAGATTTCTAGCAATGGGAACTTGCAGTGATGTCTATCTTGCATAAAGGTCATATATCTTGGGTTTTTATAAAATAAAATAAAAATTATTTCTCCTGTTTTTTCCTTTTGATTTCCTCTTTCAAATTTGTCAAATAGGTTGTCTCGAGAGTCACTTGATCCATATTGCATCTCGGCCGATCCATGCTTTGGATTGTTAATCCTGATATTTTGGAGGCGGATTGGATCGCCGCCTCCAAAACCAATCCTGATCGGCTGATCCTTTAAACTATGGTAACTAAGTACAGAAAAATTAACCTTATCCTGTTCTTAAGAGTATGGAGGAAACCTTAACAAAGCGAACTTTAGGATGATCTTTTTTTGTGAGCTGATCTGAAGTAAAACTGATTGTTATCACAGATCTTCAAACACAAGTTCTATGAAGTGCAATTGAAGTTGGCCAAGGAATTGCAAGTTAAAAGTCTTTTAACTTGTCAAAATGTAAAACGGCAAACAGGGCCGGCCCTCAGTTCCCGGGGGACCCGAGGCAAAAGGCCCAAATAATTATTTTTTGGGGCCTCTAATAACAATATATATTTTTTACATGCTAAATACGTGCCTATATTTACAAGGGGAATAAAACTTGGGGGCCCTAAAATTGCAAAACATCCGGGGGCCTGAGGCGGCCGCCTCACCGGTCCTCAAGGTAGGGGCCGGCCCTGACGGCAAAAGCCAAAGCAATGGAAACTTTCGGAACGTCAGATCGATTTTGATATTCCAGTGAGGAATATCCTATAACTACTAACTGAACTTAACATGCAAAACATATATCTACTTGATCAGTAAACTGTATGCAAGCATCATCTTCTACCTTTAGCTAATGAATAACAGCTACAATTAGGTGTGGCAAGCAAGTCAGATTCATTCATGGTTTCCCCTTACCAAAAGTTAGCATGTTCAATAAAACCAGACACAACAGGCATGTCAATTTGTGTCCAACACATTTCACAACAAAAATATTTGAAAGCAGTATGTTATGCCCCATTAGAGAAAACTAATCTTGATATATTTTTGGAAATTTAAGAAACGAAAATCAACTGGAAGAAAGAAAACTAAGAACGGCCCCCACTCTAAAGTCTAAACTAACAAATAATACAGTTTTAGTTTCCATGTAAATCCTAATAGAGGAAACCAAAATGTGTCATTTCGAAAGGAACATCCTCCTGATTGCTTAATAATTGGCAAACATACAACTATCACCAAGGCGTAAAATCAACAAGATTGGGAAGCATATATGTATTTATTTGTTTTACTTAAATGCTCCTCTTCATTCTTTGCTTTTTTTTGTTTCCGCTAGTGTTCATCAAAGTAACAAAAAAACTTCATGGCATATAGATGCAATATATTCTGTCATATTAGTAAGCAATATACATACTGCATTGTACTCCTAATTCCATGTATAGAAAAGATGATGACAAGATCAATCGTAATAAAGAGGACAATGAAGTACCTCAGAAAGGAAAGAAGCAGACCAACACATGTGGTCAAAAGCCAAGCAACGAAACCACACTGGAGGAGAAAAACATATTAATATTCTTGAACAAAAAAATTACTGTGCAATGTCACAGCTATAGTAGAAAGTAGAAACAGCAGCTCCATTGTACATAAACAAAATATCTAGCATACTTCAGTTAGAAGTTAATTACAGAAATCAAATGGGTTAATAGTTGAGAGTCCATTAATAACACACCAAACCTATGAAAATTTATGAGATCAATAGAGCTTCCAATTCATTGCCTGACCCATTCACATCACATACAATCAAATTCTACCCTCGAACTACAACCTCATGGCTTGTATAAACGGGAACCCTTTCCTCAAACACATTTGAAGCATATACATGAGTAAAGTGAAAAGAAATTTCTATTAAGTTCAGACAAGGATGGATTTAGATGAAGAAGAGATATGAGACAATAAATGCGCATACAACCAGCAGCTCATCACATAGCTCATAAATGCAACCGTACAATGAATAAATGTAAAACCAAATGTTCCCCAGCCATTAATAGATTGCGGGACAATGTTGAAGGTTCGTTAGCTCAGTGGATTAGCAACAGAAATCAAGTTATCAATGAAACAAAGAAAATCAACTTATCAATGAAATAAAGAAAATTGTTTGGCTGATTTCACTGTAAGAAAGATTGATATTATTCTCCTGAACAAATTTGGAAAAGTCTGACAGATCACTCTGTGTAAAAGATCATCATTAGACAAGGCTCGTAAACAAAGTTATCCTATGAAGTTATCTCTAATCTAAAAGAAAAAGTTTATAACAGATGAAGGAAAAGGAGAGACTGTGATCTCTCCAAATGTGTTTATTTTTTATACACATGCATCTTATGACATAAGGAACATGATGAACGGTGTGAATCATCTACATAGAGTCCCACCGTATGTGTAGGCTACTCTATATGAGGGAAATTTCCTCCTATAAGAATGAGGCTCCCTTTTCTCATTATCCCTTTTCTCATTATTAAATTGTCTGAAGGCACCTATACAAACAGTTCCACCTAATATTGGACGAACTGCTAAATAATGGAGTCTGAATTGAGCACAATAAGTCAATATGTGAGATCCCACTGTATCCAGTTTCTCTAACAAATTGAGTAATATGGTGTTGCTTTTTGGCACAAACAGGTTCCCAGTTCCCACATATATGGAGAAAAAAAGAAAAAGACAAAAAAGACAAAAATAAATATAATTAATTAATTTTAAAAAACACTTATTTAAAATGCCTGTATTTATATGTTTGGATGGATGCGTAGGCTTGTGGCATTTGTATAACCCTTTCAGTGGAGACTAATAAGGGTGCTGACTTGGAAGAGTACTAAGGTTGCACTTAATAGAGCTAAAACCAGAGGTAGACCTTAATATACATGGACTTGAAAAATTAATATAATAGAATTATAGGTGTTAATTAGACAGAAATATAAAATGGATATCATGCGGCCAACTCCAACGATTTGAGATAAATGTTGTGTTACACTCGAGGTGTCTTATAGGTGTTAGTTAGACAGGAGAATTAAAATGGATATCACGTGGCCTGCAAATCATGATGTAGCCCCCAAAGATTTGAGATAAAGGGTGTTTTATACTCAAGGAGAATATTAGAGAGAGCTCCCGTCATGATCTGCCTTGGATACTATTTTTTGGCATCCTCTTTAAACGAAACACTCATCCAATTAGATGGCATGCATTTGATCCTCATCAGCCATAGAATTAAAGAATAAGCTTACTTCTAATTAAGAACCTTTGCATTTCGAATATTGAATCACATTTAGATTTATCACATGCCCAAAACTGATTCTACATTTCAATGAATAAGCTTAAGAGAAAATTGGAGAAAACTCCCTTATAATAAAGCTCTCCCTATAGAATATTTCCTTCCAAAACAATGCTTAAGGAAATTCCCTGATCTACACTTAGGGTTAAATAGGTTATAGTATTAATGGGTGGTAAAAGAAAGTCATCAGCATTGCAAGTGAATGCACATTCATCTTTATTATGGAATACTACAGAAATCTTAGTTAAATTATTTTATGAAGATGGTATCTTTTAAATTTGGACAGCTTCTCGTTTGAATAAAGAAATTTGGAGGAGACCGCAAAGGTGGTTGTGAGGTTTCTCTAAAAAGATTAGGCAGAAGGGTTTCAGGTGGTGGGGGACATAGGGAGGTTGGGAAACATCAGAGGGGTCAAGGGGATAAGAGAGGAGAGGAAATTTAAAAAGTAGTCGAGGAGGTGGAAATAATGGTAGCAATACTGACTCCAAGATAGAACTTAGAATAGTAGCGGAGGTGGAAATAATGGTGGGAATTAAAATAGTAGAATAGGTCGAAATTTAATTGGCAATACAAGTCCAAATTATTCTTTAGTTATTATACAGCTACAGTATGATAAATTGCTCCTAAATATAACATCAGGTACAACATCTCTTTACACTTGAGTACTCAACAAAGATTAAAAAAAAATCAATATTTAAGTCATGAGGCTAGTGTTTTAACTGTTTATTCACAAGAAAATTTCTCCATTTCAGCTAATGCCAGACACCCTCCATCCCAATATTTCAAGATAACCCTTGCAGAAAAACATCTAATCTGTAAGGCTACTCCAGCTACTGTTACATTGTTTATGAACAGCATGTACATAGACGAAAGTCGTACAACCTATCAATGCATCATGGCCTATGAGCAGATTTCACGCAAGTTGTATGCAAACACCAAAACCAAAATTACATGAATGGAACAGATATACGTGTTTCGACGCGGTGTATCTATGTACTATAGAATAAAGGAAATAGCCCACGCAAGATTGCTTCACAACATAAGTAAACCATCAACTAATCAAATCTGAGAAGGGGGAAAGAATCAATTTGTTTAGCTTACCTTCCGTGGTCTTGATGTCATGGTCATGTCTTCTGCATGAAGAGACCAAAGGAAAGCCATGATCGAGCATATGACAGGAGACAGAAGCAGCACAGAAAAACCAAATTCAAACTGCAAAGCACCAATACATAAAATTGTATAACTAAAATACATGCAGTTGATAATAAAAGGATCAGTTAGAAACATTTTAATGGGTACTCACCTGCTCATGGGTAGCATTTATTAATTTTATTTTCTTAGGTCGAAAAAAGACCACGGTTACTGTCTCAGATATGAAGAGCAAACTAAAAAGGATCCAGGCACGCTCTGGGGTACTAGCAATGTAATGCAAAATAAGTCTGGAAAAGTTGAGCCACTTTCCCAAACCATGCCTCCTAAGTTCTTCAGACAACGATATTTGATTCGGTACAGCTGTATCCAATCTATCTGAATCAGCACCTCCATCTGAAGCCTCCTGATGGTCTCTGTCAGCATCTAAACTGCTTCTCTGTAGCAATGCCATAATCCTAGGATCCAACTCATTTTCCTTCAACAATAAAGCAAAGTTTGGATCGAGACCTTTATCTTGGAGAAGATTAGCCAGTTCATGCTCACCCTGACCAGCTTTCCTCTTCAACATTGATGAAATCCTTGGATCATTCAATTTTCCCTGAAAAGCCAAAGCTAAATTCTCCAATGCCTGTTGATTTGTTGAATTTGTGAATGATCTGCTGGACTCACACCCTTGGCTTTCTAAGCCACTGCTAGAACAAATAACCAAAGAGGAGTTGTGATCAAGGTTCTTATCAGCCAATGCAATGCAACCATCAGAATCTTGAACTACAGAACGACAAGAACTGCTTCGTATAACTAAACTTGGCCTTCCACTGTCAGTACTCCTTCCACTACTAACAGCTTCATGGCAACTATTAGCACGGCCTAAAAGCAAATTATTCCAGTTACTACCCTCACCCACACAGTTAGAGTTACTCCTGCACATAGCTTCAATAGCATTACCATGATGACCTGCTTCAACACTACTGCTACTGCGTTTCACACTAGAACCACAACCTTCAGAAGAACTTGAAGAGCTGCTCTGTCCTTTCCGCCGAAACCCTTCTCTTAACCTAATTACAGTACTCCTTAAAGCATCCTGTCTTTCAACCAAGGGGTTCGAAATAGACAAGCGCCGTGAAACTGCAGCACCTAATAGAACAGATGCCACAACAGCATAACTTACACAATGTCCCAAGTACCTGAAGAAAGAAATTTCAAAGGAATTGCAAATATAAAAATAATTAGTACTGCAATATACTGCAAAAGAAAACTGTGATATAAATGTAACCAGGAAAAAATACAGACCAGTAATGCACACCAAAGCAGATAAGAAAAATCCTAGATGTTCCAGCAACAATCAAGGTGATAACTCGACTCTTAAGAAGCTCAAACCCAAACAAACAGACACCCATGTTCCAGTCTGTTGCCATATAAATTAGAAAGAAATAGTCAGCAAGAAATAGGTGACTATGAATATATGAATCAAGCAAGCATATATTGCTGTACCGAGTATAATAACAGCAGAAGATGTAATTGCTCCCAGCCAAGGTGCCTCCTTTGCTGTCAAACCATATAAAATAGAGTATGCGAGAAGTACAAGGAGAGACCCAATGTAGAGAACTCCAAGATGTGTAGCCCTAAAAAATATCAACTGAAGATTAAGCTAAAATTGCAGGAAAGGACTGTGTGGACTATCAATATCTTATCAAGACCTACAAAAACACTGACAAAAATGGCATAAACAAGAAAACAACTGAGGATAAACAAGATATAGCATAAACAAATATCAATAGGAAGTATATTATATGATATATCAACTTGCCTATTGGACCTTTGCTGATAAAGGTCATTCGGATCTGGTGCCTCAGGTAAGCAAGCAATAGGACCCACTTCAATGCAATCAGAATATGCAAATTTATATGACTTCCTTACATATTCATCCACATCTAATCCAGTTCCTGTTGAATATACATCACTAAGTTTATACATGCCCAAAATAAATTCTGACGCTATGTGGAGCATGAAGGAAATATATGTTACCATTGAAGACCATTCGGCAAACAAAAAGCATGTTGATTGCCAGTGCTATGGCAGAGATACCAAAAAAGAATCCGGATGGAGAGTATCTATCAGCAGCACTTGCACCAGCTGTGACATAAACAGCACAAAGTTCGTATGCACAGAGTAAAGCTACTGCCAGCAGAAGAAGATAAGCGACAGCTCCTACAAGAAAGGGAAAAACAAATTATCCACTCAAGCAGTGCAAATTTTGCATAAGGAAAAAAAATGAAGAACAAACAAGCAAGATCAATTCCTATAAGAAAAAGATGACGAAAATTGCATAAAGTTGTAAATAGAAAAGATAAAAAAAGGTTAAGAAATTAAAGAAAACGGAACCTCATACTTGGGAGGAACACCCCCTCATATAGAGTAGACATACCCACACAGTGGGACTCTATATGAACGATCCAGACCATTATTCATGTTTCTTATGTCATAAGACACATGTATACAAAAATCAATTCGTTCAAATGCTTTTGCTCGAGCATTGCATGATGACAAATTTTGGTTGAAAAACGTTCATTTTGCCACCACTTGAAACATGATAAAGAAGCATCCAAACAACTTGCTTTTTTCATATACATAGATATTATGACATGCAAATCAATGTGAACGGTGTGGATTGTTCATAGTGGGTTCTGCTGAATGATTATAATCACTTTATATGAGGAAATCACCTAATATAAGCATGAGGTTCCCTTTCTCATGAAAGTAATACCAAAAATGCCATCATTTTGGCATAATAGTTCAACCAACGTCACAGAAAACGGAGGTTTCATTAAGTAAGAAACAGAATTCATCTAAAGCCTAATTATAAATGAACTGTTTTAAAGTAATAGCAAAAATGTCATAATTTCGGACTGAAAGTTCAAACAATGTCACCGAAAACTGAAAAGTCATAAAAGCAAGAAAACCCAATTCATAAAGCCTAGTTCTACCAATTTTATGTGGTGAATGGAACTCAAAGTAGGAAAAGATCCATGAGAGATTTAAATAAAATTTTCGAAATGTATTATCAACAGTGAGATTTCTAGCAAAGACGGGTTTTGGTTGTATATTAACAAGTAGTCCTTTTATGAGTATATCGACAGCCATACCGCAAATCTGAAGTTATTATTAACTTACTGTCCTTTGGGTGCTTTGAGAGCTTGTTGATAGATTTTTTTATAAACAGGAATATAACCAACACTTGCATCTTGACAAACTTGATGCCTCTAGAACTAGAACAGAATTACCCAATTAATTAGTGAAGATCTTCCAGCTCTTGTTCTCAAGACAGTAGGCCAGCTGGTTCCCACTCCAATACATGAGATATACATACTGAACCCAAGCTTTGTAATATTTTCTTCGCATCCAGGAATAACGATGGAATCTCTTGACTTGTTCTTCTTGCATAACCTTGACCATCTAATTTTCTTTTTTCCACCAAAACAGATGAACGATACAAGGGACATACCTTTACTATCCCTAACAAATAGCTAGAATCTCCGCCATTATGGATGTGTGTGTGTGTGTGTGTGTGTGTGGGGGGGGGGGGGGGGGGGGGGGGGGGGGGGGGGGGGGGGGGGGGGGGGCATATATTATATTAACTTGAAGGTCAGTGGGACTAAGGATGTGTTTTGGTTTAATGCAACTGCGATTGTAAGTTGCAAGTGCAAAATATAAATTTGAATCTCCCCCGAAATTTTTTGGTACAGATACCAAAGTAACCTACTTTTTGGAGGGAATTGATGTTTCTAATAAATGTGAAATGTAAAATAGAAAGAAAGTATAAGTTATTGGGTAATTTAGTCAAAAATTTGGAGGGAGCTTTAAATTTTCACTTGCATTTGCAACTTGCCAATACACTTGTATCTGGGACCATCACGGCTCCTCTCCTCTCGAGAATCCATACATCCCTTACCAGTGTATGGACAACTATCTCTCGAGCACAGGTTTAGGTTCGGCCTCAATGGAAAAATGGAGCACCCCCTAAGTTCATCATATTGGTTTCATATAGGTTTGATATACTCACCAACAATGACTTAAGACTTGCTCATTAGACCAAAATTTATCTTTCTTCTCAGATTGAGATTCACCGTGATAAGTCCACTAACATTCTTTACCTTTTCTTGTCCTTCACTTTAAAGGTCCTCGAAAGATATAGAATATAGGAATTGGAGTTTTAAGATTAAGTTCCAAGGAGAAGACTCCAAATTAATCCATCTCTAAAGACTCAAATATAGAGATAATAGTAAGACCATTTAGCAATGGCTTTCCTACCATAAGGGGCAAAGGAAGTCGAAGGACAAGAATGTTTCTCAAAGAAAACCAGTGGTATGTCATGCAGAAGTAAGGGTGGGGCATCAGGGCTGCGACAAGTCCACCCTAAGAGCGAGTTGACCCGGCCCCAAACCACCAAAATACTTGGTCCGATCAGAGCCAAGAAAATGGCCATCGAACCAGCGCAGACCCGGCCCGGCCCGACCCGGTTCGAACCGGGACCGGGTTGAACCGGCCCGGTCCCAACCCGGTCCCGTCCGGGCAGACCCGCAGGCCGCCTTTTTTTTATTTTTTTATTTTTTTTCGCAAAATAGATGTATATAAGTAAATATATATACTGCAAAATATATGTATACATGTATATATGCATATAAATATACACTAAAATACTTCAAAATTTTATAAAAAATGAGTGTGGGCATCAAAATTAATTGATCACTACTCGTTACTCAATTTGTCAACCCCTACCCTAGCTATTTATAGCCAACTCCACCTCCTCAGTCCTCACTTCTCTCATCTCACCCATATGGGACTAAAAGTTTTCTACTTCAAAAGGTCTTAGTTATATATATCTATACTATCAAACTTTTTATGAAATATAGTTCTAAGTTGGATTTCTTGGCTAGCGCGCGTAAATTAGTGTGCTGAGTTTGGGTTGGCCGCGAGTTCGATCCTGAGAGAGCTCAGTTGATTATATTTTTGAATGACTTAATCACTTTTTCTTGACCAAATTGATTTTTAGCTGATGTTTCTTTCTTTTATTTTTATTTTTATTTTTATATTGTAATTTGATAAGATTTGTATGAAATATTATTTAACTATTTGATTATATTGAAATTTTGTAATTTATTAAAACAATTTAATTTATGAATCTCTCTTTTATCTACATGTTCTTATAATTGTTGTCTTAATTCACCATTTCCCTTTATCTTTATACTCTTAAAACAAATTTTAAAAAAATAACAAGTGAAAACCCACCTAACCTTTGAGCTTTGAGTTTGCCTCCAATATAGATATATATAGAGAGAGAGAAAGAGAGGATAGATGCAGCATATGATTGTTTTTGTATTATACTTGATTTCAATTTCATTATTCACTTCCTGTTCTTTCATCTTTATACTCTATCCAAAAATAATAATAATAATTAATTAATTAATTAATTTTAGGTTAAGTATCTTTTATCTATATGTTCTTATAAATGTTCTCTTAATTATTCACAATTTTTCTTTATCTTTGTACTGTTTAAACAACAACAACAACACCACCACCACCCCCCACACACAAAAGTGAAAACCCGCGACAACCCGGCCCGGCCCAGGTCCGGGCAGCCCTTTCCGCTCCCCAACCCGGCCGACCGGGCCCGCGACTCACCTCAACCCGGACCGGGTCAAACCTGCGAGGTTTCGACCCGGTCCTGTGGAACCAGATGCCACCCCTATGCAGAAGTTTGAACCTCACACACTGCAACATCCTCCACTAAATAAACAAATTTAAAAAGATACATGTTCCTTTGCCCAAGAAAAACTCTCTAGGGGGCATTTGGTAGAGGGATTCTTTTTAGTTTTCCAGGAATCCTGACTTGGGAATCCTAATTTCTCATGTTTGGTATGCTTTTTTGAAAAACACCTTCCCAAGAAACTAACATTCGCATGAATGTTTTTGGCTATGTTTCCCCTAAAAACATTCCCATGGGAGGGGGTGGGAATCCTAGTTTCCCATGGGTATGGAAAATTTTTTTATTTAAAAAAACTATTATATCCTAATTTCCCATATACAATATTAATATTATTATTATTTATTATATATAAATATTAAAATATTTATTTTTTATTATAATATAATTATTATTTTAGAAAATATTTTTTATTATGAATTTATTAATAATTATACATTATTATTATTCTGAATTTAATAATAATTATTCTTAATATATTTTTTGAATTTATATATTATTATGAATTATTATTAATTATTATATCATTATTAATATAATTATTCCGAAATTATATATTATTATTATTATTATTATTATTATTATTATTTTTATTAATTATTATTATTCTGAATTTATTCTGAACTTATTAATAATTATTCTGAATTTTTATTATTATTATTTATTTATATAAATATTAAATTATTTTGTTTTATATTATAATATAATTATTATTTTAGAAAGTAATTTTATTCTGAATTTTCTAAAATAATAATTATATTTTAATAAAAACCAAATATTTTAAAAATTAATAATAATAATAATAATAATAATAATAATTTATAAAAAAATATATAATTAATATTAGTAATATAATTAATATTTTAGAATTTATATATAATAAATAATAATAATTATAAATCATAGAAAAATAATTAACATATACTCTTTTTAAACTATTTTAATTTTTAACATTTTAATAATATTTTAAATTTTTTATTTTCATATAATCTATATTTAAGGGTATTTTTGTAAATAAAAATAACATTCGTAGGAAAGATACCATTTAAACCAAATATGGGAATCAAGATTACCAAGTAACATTCTCAGGAATGTTTAAGGCCTACCAAACACATTTTCAACATTCCCAGGAATCATCGTTCCAGGAATCATGATTCTTGGGAATCATGATTCCCGGGAACCAAAAAGAATCTCCCTACCAAACGCCCCCCTACTGTCTTACAAACCATCTTGATCAGCCCTCACATTGTTATAAAAAAAAATTGACATTTAGTTTTACCAGCACCTCTATGTAACTATCCAAAAATAATAAAACTGCATTCAAAAGATTATTGTAACAATGTTTTTCACATCCTTTCCGCCTCAATATCATGTCCACAGTTAAGTTTATACTATTAATTCTTGTAGCCTGAATATCACGTTCACAGTTAATTTTCTACTATTAGATCACATCATCTCTATCCATGAATATTCTCCTTTTCCAGTATAGACTTCGAACTTATTTACGAGTGTTTGATTGACTTTTTAAATAGTAAACATTATGCTATCTCTTTTCAGAAGATTGGTGGTGGATAAATACATGATAGACATAAGCAAATAAGTACTTTCTCGAATCTGTATTATAGAGTATTAAAGACTTGATCTGATTCTGACCATATTCATAATTACTATCCTTTATAGAAAACATCTTCTTTAATTCCTTATTATCTAATTTATCTTTAATTATTTTGATAATCATTTTTTTTCTTCAATTAAAACAGTATTCAGTATTTACATTGTGCACAATTGTTAATTTCTCTTAAAGGTTTTTTGCCATCAACTGACAGAAACAACCTGCCTCCGTTGTTGACCTTCATAACATAAGTAAATCAATCTTCCAATAATTGAGTGGCAGTTTGGGATAATTGTTTCATCATCCTTCCACAGCGTTGTAAATAACGTTTTTCATTAACCCTGCCATGTGGCAGTTTTAAGAACACATGATCTGACTAGAAAAACTATCATAAACAAAAACTATCATAACCGGCAGCACACCAGGTGATTAACCCAAATAAGAGGATGAGCTTGTCCTAGAAGGGAGTATATCTTAGTGCATAGTGCATGAACAACTCCCTCGTAAGGGTGTCTGTTCAAGTAGTTTTAGTCCCACATCAGAATTAGATTTACATTACTCTTTGTATTCTCCAATATATATATGAGACATTGTATTCAGTTATAATCATCCAATAAAGTATTCTTCTCTCTCTATACCATCAATCAACATGGTATCAGAGCTGGAAAAGTATACATACAACTTCTCCACAAAAAAAATTAGGGTTTTCTCTCTCTAATAAAAAAACTTGTCTTCTTCCATCTTCTTCCCTTCTTCTTCTTCCTCCAACCCCCAAACCCTAATCGTACTTCTCTCCTCCTCTCCCTCGTGATGCCCTCTCTCTCCCGCCGCCATCTCCTACCCTCCCTCCCCCCCCCCCCCCCACGCCCTCCATCCCGAAACCTTCCCGCTCAAGCACCCACCGCGCCATCCCCCTGCCTTCTCCTCTCCACGTTGACGCTGCCTCCTTCCTCCAACCCTAACTCTACATCTCCCGCCCTCTCTCTCCCCTTCTTCTTCCTCATGGTGCCACCAAACCCAACCCCAAACCCGCACCCAATCCACTACACCATCCTCAAGTAGTTTTAGTCCCACATCAGAATTAGATTTAGATTACTCTTTGTATTCTCCTATATATATATATGAGACATTGTATTCAGTTATAATCATCCAATAAAGTATTCTTCTCTCTCTATACCATCAATCAACATGGTATCAGAGCTGGAAAAGTATACACAACTTCTCCACAAAAAAATTTGGGTTTTCTCTCTCTAATAAAGAAACTTGTCTTCTTCCATCTTCTTCTTCCCTTCTTCTTCTTCCTCCAAACCCCAAACCCTAATCGTACTTCTCTCCTCCTCTCCCTCTTGATGCCCCCTCTCTCCCGCCGCCATCTCCTACCCTCCCCCCCTGACGCCCTCCCTCCTGAAACCTTCCCGTTCAAGCACCCACCGCGCCATCCCCCTGCCTTCTCCTCTCCACGTTGACGCTGCCTCCTTCCTCCAACCCTAACTCTACATCTCCCGCCCTCTCTCTCCCCTTCTTCTTCCTCCTGGTGCCACCAAACCCAACCCCAAACCCACACCCGATCCACTACACCATCCTCACCCTCTTCCAAATTCGAACCCGAAACCCACAACATCTCCTCTCCACTTCCTGTAGCCAAATAAAAATTCAAACAAAAAAAGACCCGTGATGCGCGATGTTCTATAATGCGTCTAGTTTTTTATGTCCTCTCCAATCACCATCACTCCTTCACACTCATTTTCTCATTCAATTTGCTCCTATGACTAACTCCTCTACTACAACGACAACCTCCCCTCCTCCAATGGCGACTCCCTCTCCTCCAACAACAACTGATACTCCTCTATTGAAGGGCGAACGCATGACCACCGAGAATCTCTCCGGTCATAACAACTTCATGACATCATCCCGCTCTGTCATGCATTTCCTCAAAAGGCGCGAGATATACCATCACCTACGGATCCCACATTCAAAGTATGGGATCGCTATAACAACTTGATTGTCAATATGATGACCAATTGTATGGATCGGAATGTCTACAACTCCATCACTTTCCTTGACACAACAAAAGAGATATGGAATACCCTTCATCAAATGTACTCCAATAACATGCAGCGCCTATATGATATATTCCGCAATGATATCAAAACCAAGCAGGGTGACAACATTCATGCATATCTCTCCGGCTTTAATCAATTCTTAGAAGAATGGAAGCTCAATCAGCCATACACTACCGATTTCGCTGTCCAGCAGAAGCAACATAAAGCTCTTCTAGCCGTTCTTGCCTTAGGCAATATTCACCCATATCTTGAAAGTGTTCGTTCTCATATCCTTGCCACCAACGCCAGTCTCTCTCTTCGTGATCTCCATGTTCAGCTACAACAAGTAACCCCCCCTACTCTTGTTGAAACCCCAGCACCATCTGCACTAGCTTCTGGTCGAGGTCGTGATTTTTCTGATCACGCAGTAGTTTTCTTCCTTTTCTAGGGATCATGGTTCTTATTCTTTTCGGGACCGTAGTGATCGTGATCGCGACCGTTGTATTGCACCTACTATCGAGGCCGGTTCATGAGTATGTGATGTGTTGAAAATGTATCAGTTGTTCTCCTGCTGCTCATCAATCTTCCACTGTGGAATCTTCTTCCATTGTTGCTCTTTGATGTGTCAACCTCTTTCCAGTATACCCTCTCTGCTGAACAGTATCAGGCATTTCACAACATGTTATCTCCTCCTGGTAATTTAGTTTACTCAATTGCTTGTCATATTTCTTCACATCACTGGATTATTAATTCAGGTGTTTCTGAACATGTCTCCTTTATCGCTTTTTTCTTTTTCTTTGCCTTCCAATTATCATGTGAGTATTGTTGATGGCTCTCATGTCCCTGTTGAAGGGAAGGACGATATCTCTTTTTCTTCAGACCTTTCTCTTACATCTGTTTTATGTGTTCCTATATTTTCTAATAACTTATTATTGGTTCCTAAATTTTGCAAGGATTTAAACTGTTCAGTAATATTTTTTCCTTCTCATTGTGTTTCAAAATATTATAACGAAGAAAGTGATTAGCATCGGTCGTGAACAACATGGGTTATACATCTTGGATTCTCCAGTCTCGGCTTTTAATACTTCTACTGATCCCATATTGTGGCACTGACGACTGGGACATCCATCTTTTACGATTCTCAAGCACTTAGTTGTCGGTGGTGAGTCTTTTTTTTAGTTATCTTGTGAGTCTTGTGAGTTAGGTAAACATCATCATATTTCTATCCAGGATGCGTCAATAAACATAGTGAACATTTATTTGATTTAGTCCAATCTAATGTTTAAAGACCTTTGGTTTTCCAACATTTAAAAAATATCATTATGATGTTACGTTTATTGATGATTTTTCTCGCATGACTTGGTTGCTTTTTTTGAAAAATTGTTCTTAATTATTTCAAGTTTTTCAAGAATTTTTCTTTAAGAAACAAACACAATTTGTCACTACTCTTAAATATTTTCATTCTGATAATGCTAAAGAATACGTCAGTTCTGATTTTCAACAATTTTTTTTCTCAACATCGAACAATGCACTAAACTTCTTGTGCCTATACTCCTCCCCAAAATGGAGTGATAGAACGCAAAAAACAACATTTTCTTATTAACTGTATGTCTACTCCTATTCTTCAAAATCAATAACCATTCAAACTGATGTTTCCATCTAAAGATCAATTTTGACTACCACCTCGTCTTTTTGGTTGCACTTATTTTGTTCAAAATCTCCACCCAAACACTGATAAATTTGACACGCGTGCTAATAAATGTGTTTTTTGGAATTCGCATTTTTCAAAATGTTATCTTTGTTGTTGCCCTTCATGGAAAAAAATGTTTACCACATTGGATGTTTCATTTTTTGAACACAAACCTTTTTTTGAACAAGCTCCTTTCAAAACTCCCGATTTGCTGAGGGCTGTTGTTGAGAGTCTTGATTTCTCACCGCTACCACCAGAAACGAAAGACCCCCTCAGTTGTTCAATCGAAGCCAACCACTTCTACACGGATGATTTACTTATCAGTCAACGTAAGGTTCAACGTTCTTGTGTTCACTATGATATTGTCAAGTTTGTTTCTTCTTCTAAACTGAACAGATCCTTTCGAGCTTTTACCTCTTTCTTGGATTCTATCGTTATTCCCAAAAATATCCAGGAATCACTCAAGCACCCTGATTGAACAGCAGTCATGAAAGAGAAAATATAGGCTCTTCAGCAAATTGGTACTTGGCAGTTGGTTCACCTCCCTGTAGGTGGTAAGACAGTTGGTTGTAAGTGGGTATTCATTGTCAAACATAATTCTGATGGCACAGTTGAACGTTGAAGCTCGCCTTATTGCTAAGGGTTATATACAGGAATTTGGGGTCAATTACGAAACTCACATCTGTTCGGGTTCTTATCTCTCTTGCATCAAATTGTTGCATTCCTGAATGGCGACTTGAAAGATGTGCATATACAGTAGCCTCCTGATTTTGAACGACAGGAGAAGAATCTTGTATGTTCGCTCAAAAAGTCTCTTATGGCCTCAACAGTCTCCTCGTTCTTGATTTAAAAAGTTTGACAAAGTTGTGTGCTCTTATAGATTCCTAGAAGCAAGGCAAACCATTCTCTTCAAACGAAAGAAAGCAAAGATATTATTATTCTGTTAGTCTATGTTGAAGATATCATTATCACAAGCCATGACCCGCAAGATATTGCAGACATTAAGCAACAGTTAGCACAAACCTTTCAAATAAATGATGTTGGTCCGCTTTGATACTTCCTTGGCATTGAGGTTGCATGCACAAAGGATGATATATTTCTTTCACAAAGAAAAAATATTTTTTATATTTTTATTGAGACAAAAATGTTGGGATGTCACCCCAGTGACACACCTATGAATCCCAGTATTAAGTTGTCCTCTAATGATGAATTATTCTCCGATCCAGGACGATATCGCAGGCTGGTTGGCAAACTCATATATCTCTCAGTAAGTAGGCCAGATATTGCATTTGCAATTGGTTGAGTCAGCCAGTTTATGCATGCACCGAACCTCACTCATTGGAAAGCAGTGGTTCACCGTCTTCACTATTTTCAGAAGCCCTAGGACAAGGACTTCTCTTCAACCCTGGTGATTTTCTTTCATTACGAGGTTATTTTGATGCTGACTAGACAGAATCGGTTTATGATAGGTGCTCAACTAGTAGGTACTTTGTATTCTTTGAAAGGAATCTGGTATCTTGGAAAGGTAAAATACAGCCTGTGGTAGCTAAATCAAGTGCAAAGTGAATACCGAGACATTGGGCATTTGGTCTCTGAAATTTTATGGCGCAAATCTCTTCTTTGAGACTTGGCAATCTCGTCGTTATCTTCAGTTTCTCTCTATTATTACAACAAGGCTGCCATGCATATTTATGAAAATATAGTATTTCATGAGCGCACCAAACATATCGAATTTGATTGTCACTTCGTTTGAGATGGGTGGGAGAAGACAGTGATTTCATTCTCGTATGTCCGGTCTAGCGAACAACTTGCTAATATCCTAACTACAGCACTACCTCCTAAGCTTTTTCAAACTTTCTTGAGCAAACTTGGCGTCGACAATTTAACACACCTGCCCCGAGCTCAGACAATTTAACAATTTAGAAGACATTATTTATAGTATAGTATAACTGCCCACCACAGGCTACCTATCAAAAGATGGTTAACCGAATTGGTGACTCTTGATCATAGGCAATTATATTTATAGTTAATTATTTTTGTATAAATCCTGATATATATTTATAGTTAACTATTTTGTACAAATCCCGATATGGGACTAATTTACTCTACTTTTCTTCCGTTCTCTCTCTCCGAGACCTCTCTCTCACGTGGGCCCCATCGCCCACGTCAGCATGAACAACACCAGCGCTATTCTAAAACCCCTTCACATATGGCGGGCCCCACTCAAAGCCACGTCAGCGTAGCCAGTCTTCACCGAAAGTCAAGCAGGCACATGCTGCTTCTTCAACGTGGTCCCCCCTCAATCCACTATTCATTTTCGATATATTTACATATTATGCCATCAATCCATTTTTAATACACATATATACTATTATATTATTTTTTGAAATTACAGGGTGTTACACACACCCCCTTCAGAAATCAGCGTCCTCGCTGAGCACGTGGCATGCACAATCTTAGTGCAAAATCTCCTTTCTAGCTGATGTGGAATGGCGTACCCCGATTCTGCTAGTTGTACAGTACCCTGATTCTGCTAGTTGTACAATCCCTACCTGGGCGACCTGTCCCAACTTCGCTCTCGCTCAGGCATACTTATCAATACATCTGCTAGCTCCATCTCAGACATAACCACCATTTAATACCCACACTCGATGTCGAAAGTCGGCTTTGATACCATTTGTAACACCTCTGCCCCGAGCTCGGAAAATTTATATAATTTAGAAGACAAATTATTTATAGTATAGTACAACTGTCCACCACAAACTGCCTCTCAAAAGGTGGTTAACCGAATTGGTGACTCTTGATTATAGGCAATTATATTTATAGTTAATTATTTTTATACAAATCCCGATATGGGACTAATTTACTCTACTTTTCTTCCGTTCTCTCTCTCCAAAACCTCTCTCTCACGTGGGCCCCATCGCCCACGTCAGCATGAACAACACCAGCGCTATTCTGAAACCCATTCACATATGGCGGGCCCCACTCAAAGCCATGTCAGCGTAGCCAGTCTTGACCGAAAGTCAAGCAAGCACATGCTGCTTCTTCAACGTGCCCCCCCCCCCTCAATCCACTATTCATTTTCGATATATTTACATATTATGCCATCAATCCATTTTTAATACACATACATATATACTATTATATTATTTTTTGAAATTACGGGGTGTTACAGACAATATCTACGCACCAGCTTAAGGAGAAGTGTTAAAATAGTCTTAGTTTAGTCTCACATCATAATTAGATTTAGATTACTCTTAGTATTCTCCTAGTATTAAGTTATAATAATCCAATAATATATTCTTTTCTGGCTTTATACTATCAATCAACAGTGTCAAAAAGGAAACAACCCAAACACATTCGTCAAAGAAACACAAGTCGTAATCACGTGACAATAAAAATCGTCCATTAGCTAATGGAACATTCATGACCTACCATTCGCTGAAAGAAGAGATGCTCTTGAAACATTATGTTAACAATCCACCGAATTGTAAAGCAAGTCATCTAATTACCTATTTAGGTTGCGCAAGTACCACAGAGTGATGAAGTCACACATGATACATAGGTACCGGATACTCTGAACCAGGTGAGTACTTGCCACGCAGACCCAAGATAATGGCATGTTCTAGATGCGTAGGAAACATAAAAGACCTTATACATGAAGATGAGGTAATCAATTCCAGTTAAGATGCACTTATGAATTTACATATTCGACTGATATAATAAATTAATGAAATTTACTTCTATTAAGTTATTAACTGGGCAGTTTGCCGTCAGAAATTCATCTCAAAATCGTGTGCACAACAAACAGACAACTCAACTAACTAACGCACTGTAAAGTTTCTCATTTAATTTTAAATGTAGATATCACCCACTGTTTTGGGTGCATTTAATGCATTTGGAAAATAAATACATCTTTGCATAAATCTTGAAGTAATCTATTGGCTAAAAGATGCCAAGTTTAGACTTGTTTAATTCAATGGAGAGTTGATGTAAAACTAACCCTAAATAGAGAATTTTCAAGAATCTTAAAGAATTAATTTTACCAACAAGTAATGCGGATCAAAGTTGAAATATTAAACAATTAATTGGTTTGATGGATTTTCAAGAATTGAACTATGTTTCACAAATCCAATTAATAATTCAATTTTAACAATCAATAATTAAATTCCTAAGTGTTTTTAGCAAGTAAAAGATTCAATTTTGATTCGTAGTCTAATCAAGCAAGTGGAACAGTCAATTTCAATTGTTTGTGGACGACAGTTAAATTGAATAATATAATGGAGATAACAGTGCAGTATAACACAAATTGAAAATTAGAAAGAATATACCGAGGGTTCGAAGAACGCAGTGTAGATCTCGGATTGAACAGCACACAGAACACAACACTCAAAGGAATAGCAATGGCAACAGCAACTTCAAGAGCAATGGTGGGGGGATCGACGGTGTCACTGACTGATGTCGACGACGGCCGTGGGCGGCGCGAACGACGGCGCTAATTGCGTCGCAGAGGCACGACAGGAAGACGGGATGGCGAAGCGACGCTGGTTGAGTGCGGTGGTGGAGATGCCGAAGACGATGGCGTCGGTGATTTCGATGTGGGAGAAGGCCGTTGACGGGCGCGTTGAAGT
Source organism: Hemerocallis citrina (assembly GCA_017893485.1). Classification (NCBI taxonomy): domain Eukaryota; kingdom Viridiplantae; phylum Streptophyta; class Magnoliopsida; order Asparagales; family Asphodelaceae; genus Hemerocallis; species Hemerocallis citrina. The sequence goes on from CM030364.1 coordinate 196,126,355, forward strand.
GGAGCGGGACTGGGGCACCGCAATCTGGGGTGGAGAGAGAGGTGTGGTCGATGGGGATCTGGGGTTAAGAGGCGACAGCTAGGGTTTCGGTCGTAGTCGATGGCGAAGAGTAGAAGGGAGAGGGTCGGGGGTGGATTTCTGAAGGAAGGTTAGGGTTTTCTTTTTTTTTTTTTTTTTGCTTCTTTTGTCGATATTGGTGTAGGGGAAGAAGACGGCTGAGTGGGTAGGGTTGATTTTATGAGTTGGGAAATTAGGGTTAGGGATTTGTATTTGGTGATTTTAACTTAGGGTAGATTTTAGAGTTAATCACTAACCCTAAAATTGTATTAGGATTTATCACAAACCCTAATAATTTGGATCTCACTTGTATCACACAAAGAAAGAGAGGAAGAGCAAAAACTCAACACAATTTTTTTAATCAAGAATGGCATATATTTCTCATCAATCTCAAGGTCTATAAATAGGCTCAAAATATATCTTGATACAAATCTCAAAATATTCTCAGAATCTCAAATACATAAAAAAAAGATTACATATGGTTATAATTGTCAAAAACAAATATGATACTGAAATAAAATACTAAACTAAACATAATAGATGTCCTCATCATTCTCTCCGCGTGGGAGAGAGCTCGACCCAGTCGAGTCAAAACCAGTGATCCTGCCATGGTGCTCCAAAAGATCTGGATCCAGTTGCGGGAGCTCCTCACGATCACTGCAAGTGTCATCTGACTTCGGCTTGTTCTCCCACCTCACCAAATACTTGTGCATACCACCATCTCTTGTAGAGATTATCTGAACATCTAAACTATTATTCAATTCTTCTGTTGGTGGGTGAATAGTATCAGGTAGAGAGGTAAATGTGGGAATCTCACCATTAGGCTGTAGGATAGGCTCATCTATAAGAAAATTTCTATGGTGGAATTTTGAGCCTTCATAGAGTACTAGATCCTCAATATTGAAAGTCTTACTTATGTCAAAACCTTCAGGAAGGTCAACAACATAGGTATTATCATTGATTGTATGTAGAATCTTAAATGGGTCTGCAGCACGTATGTTCAAATTCTTAACGGATCCCGAAGGAAACCGTTCCGAATGAATCTGAACCATCACTTCGTCACTAACATCAAGAGTTTTAAATTTCCTTCTTGTATCGGTTATTAACGTGCAGTTAAAATTATTCTCATTAAGTTCCTTGAAAATTTATCTATGCAAATCATGAATACAGAATGAAAATGTAGATGCAGACTGTGACTTTGTGATGTTCTAACACAGGAATAAAATCTATAGACTGCCAAGTGACTTGGGAAATGATGGGTGACTCACGTACACTCAATGGAGGTGACTGGATAGACTGAATACAATTGAGAGACTGGTCATCCTCTTTTTCATCAAAGTCATAACTTACATTAGGTTCATAGGTAAACTCATTGTCGGATTTATCAGCAATGACTGCGGTACCCTCTACTATATTGATCCTACTTGGGCTGGAACATTTGCCAGCAACATGACCGTATCCCTTACATTTATAACACTTAGTGAGAGGATCAATCTTAGAATAGTCTCTTTCAGTGTTCTTATCCGTGTTGCTATTTCTAAGTGGATAGGAATTTGGAGTATGTTTGTTTGGGTAAGACTTGTTAGGGTACTGAAGAGAGGAGTGCTCAGGTCTAGAGGGATCAGGAGGAGTCATTCTGGAAGAATGATCCATCGAATCGCTGGACTTGTAATGAAAACTTGCTTTAAGAGAATCCATATCGAGGACAAGAGCATAAGCTAGCTCGTTCCTCAGATCGGCTCGTAATCCAGCCCTGAACCTATGAGAGTTTGTTCTTCTCTCTTTACCTAAAGCATTGCATCGAATAAGGCATCAAATTTATCAACATATTCTTGTGTGGATTTACTTTCTTGATAAAGTTGGCTCCACGAATCTAGCAATCGGGTGTGGAACGATAACGATACATATCTCTCAGTGAGCTTCTCTTTCATGACTTTCCAAGTGGATATGGGTGTCAGGCCTCGGCCTCTGCGGGCATGTTCAAGATTGGTCCAGTGTTGTTGAGCTTTCCCAGTTAATTTCATTGTGGCAAATTTAACTTTCAAGGCTTCGCTTATGTCAAACCACACAAAGTAGCGGTCCATCGCACGGATCCAATCAAGATAAGCTTGGGATTTCATGTGGCCTTCAAACTGGAGAACGTCAGCCTTAACGTTCTTCTAATATTGTTCGTCAGGGTCACGTTCTTGACGTTGATCGAACATTCCCTTGAGTGATCTAACGATTGGCATGAAGCTCAGGGACAATGGTTTGATTCAACTCCACTTTCTCAAGCCTCTAATTAATATTGGCAAGAGTTGCTTGGATGGCAGCTAGGGTAGCGGAGATATCAGAGTCGTCCATTTCAGGACGGAAAAGTCTAGGGTTCCTAATTGGGTGATTTGGAAGGGATAAGAAAGGCACTTTAGGATCTGTGATGGTGCTGCGAAGACGCATTCACCAAAAGTGGAAACTAGGGATCATGTGTTTCCTAATTTTTTTTATATAAATGAACCTGAAATGACCTAAAATAAAAGAAAGAAAAATAAAAGACTACACAATCCTAAATGAATGCAAAATTGATGCTTACGATGCAAGAACTAGGATTTTAAGAACCTTCGCTCTGATACCAAAATGATGTAAAACTAATCCTAAATAAAGAATTTTCAAGAATCTTAAAAAAATAATTTTACCAACATGTAATGCAGATCAAAGTTGGAATTTTAAACAATTAATCGGTTTGATGAATTTTCAAGAATTGAACTAAGTTTCACAAACCAATTAATAATTCAATTCTAACAATCAATAATTAAATCCCTAAGTGTTTTTAACAAGTAAAAGATTCAATTTTGATTCGTACTCTAATCAAGCAAGTGGACACTCAATCTCAATTGTTTGTGGACGACAGTTAAATTGAATAATATAATAGAGATAACAGTACGGTATAACACAAATAATTGAAAATTAGAAAGAATATACCGAGGGTTCGAAGAACGCAGTGTAGATCTCGAATTGAACAGCACACAAAACACAACACTCAAAGGAACAGCAATGGCAACAGCAACTTCAAGAGCAATGGTGGGGGGGATCGACGGCGTCACTGACTGACGTCGACGACAGCCGTGGACGGCACGAACGACGGCTCTAGTTGCTTCGCAGAGGCGCGACAGGAAGACGGGATGGGGAAGCGACGCTGGTTGAGTGCGGTGGCAATGGCGAAGACGATGGCATCGGTGATTTCGATGTGGGAGAAGGCCGTTGACGGGCGTGTTGAAGTGGAGCGGGACTGGGGCGCCGCGATCTGGGGTGGAGAGAGGGATGGTCGACGGGGTTCTGGGGCTAAGAGGCGACGGCTAAGGTTTCGGTCGTAGTCGATGGCGAAGAGTAGAAGGAAGAGGATCGGGGGTGGGTTTCTGAAGTAGGGTTAGGGTTTTCTTTTTTTTTCTTTTTTTTTTGTCAGGATTGGGGTAGGGGAAGAAGACGGCTGAGTGGGTAGAGTTGATTTTATGAGTTGGGAAATTAGGGTTAGGGATTTGTATTTGGTGATTTTAACTTGGGTAGATTTTAAAGTTAATCACTAACCCTAAAATTGTATTAGGATTTATCACAAACTCTAATAATTTGGATCTCACACACAGAGAGAGAGGAAGAGCAAAAACTCAACACAATTTTTTTTAATCAAGAATGGCATATATTTCTCATTAATCTCAAGGCCTATAAATAGGCTCAAAATACATCTTGATACAAATCTCAAAATATTCTCAGAATCTTAAATACATAAAAAAAAGATTACATATGGCTATAATTGCCAAAAACAAATATGGTACTGAAATAAAATACTAAACTAAACAGAATAGATGTCCTCATCAAGAGTTCATTGTCAAAAATGTGTAATATATTTATATGCTATTTTTTAGGATTGCTTATACCATTGTTCTTGGTTTTTGTTATAACGGATCCTAGAAGAAATATGCATACAAAATAGTCCTAAATGATATTTAATTGTACCATGAATTGATTTTTAAACACAACATTATATAAAATTATATCATTGAGAAATAAATGATTCCCAGGGATGTGGTACCCAAAATTGGTGAAATGCAAGAGATAAAGGTGCAGTTAGTTTTAAATAATAAGGAATGTGTGTGTGTGTGTGCACATAATTGTTCGCATCAACCTAACAATGGTTATAGGAACTGGGAGATCTAATAATGCTAAGTAACGAGGATGGAGGTACATACTTGAACTTTGCCACTGCGTCCTCCACCAAAGCATTATAGAATAGAAAGCCAACAGAAGAGCCGTTCCGCCCATAATTACAGCCAATCCAATTATATCCCGGCTTAAAAGTGAAATCAAAATACTGCCCCATGTAATAACCACTATGATAGGAGAAAGAACAGTCGCCCATGCAAACAGAGAGAGAAAACTGCAGAGTGTACATAACTGCTGTCCTTGTAGAACTTTTGGCCATTTTCTCGCAAAAATCCAACTGAGAATTAAAGATACGACAATGAAATGGCATGAACTAAAGTTCAACGAAATAAATTGAGTTATTTAATTTGAAAAGGACAATCATGCAAATTATAATCAACGAGAATTAAATGGTGTCAAAATCTTAACTGGCACTCAATAGGGCATTATTAGTGCAAACATGAGAAACTCCTTCAGTTGTGAGATAGGATAAGATGAGTACTTGATATAAACCAGAAAGAAATAAAAAATCAGAAATCTAATAAATTCAAGGAGTTGCAGCAGACAGCGGCTTTTATTTGTTTACACATATTTACATAAAGCTACAAGCGACCACCTAAAATTCATGCCTACATAATATTATTTGAATTATTAAACTTCTGCAAACTAAAGTCTCTGCTTACCAAAAGAACTGACACTTCAGGCTTTTCATTCCATGTGAAAATTGATGCAGTTCAAGTGTTCAACCCAACTACTTGGAGAAACAGCATTTAGGACCAACAAACACATAGAAAAGTATACTAAACCTATTGCATACAGCTAGATATTGACTTAACTACAGTATATCACAAAGAAAATACTCCACCATAAATAAGATTGATAATATTCTTGAGAGCTAACTGGATAAAGCAAAAAGTAGGTTGGTCATTCCAAGTTTATTCTACAAATAAGTACTCTTTTGAAGATGATACCCTTTTTAGAAATCATGATTGTGTCGGATGAGGCTTCAAGGTAATGTAACCACTTCAAATTCTTCCACCTGATAGCATAATCAACTCTGTGCAGCTTTTAATGTCACTTATTTAAAGTAACTCTTAAGATATTAAGGAACATAACCCAGGCTGCACCAGGAGAATGTTAACAGAGGCCAGTATATGGAAGGATACCCCAATAGTTATGCAGCTTAGCAGTCATGCACTGGAGATAAATGGTTCGACTATCCAAACTACTTGTATAGTAATGGCCTAGTAACAGGTCCCTGGTCTAGTCCTAATGAGGCATTGGGCTGTACTGTATAACAAGTTACCTAGTAAGCTAGCGGGTACTACAGACTGGTTCTAGCCCTAGGATGGTAAGATTCAAAACAGATCAAAAGCATCTCTTTGAGGGATAAAGATGTCCTTAAGGATCACATCATGTAGCAGCGGATGCAGTAATACTCCATTACCAAAAAATGAATAGAATTCTTCCTTTTAGATTCATACATCTTAGAATAGAAACAAAAATCAAATCATATTTTCTGTTGTGTTAGTGTTTATGGTAACTGGTAGAATGATGTCACAAGCTGAACCTAAGATATGATCAGAAGCCACCGATCAAATTTTAAAGATAAAGAAGGAACTAAACTCTAGTTGAACTTGTCAAAAATTAAATTTCATAACTATTAGAGTAATTATAGTCAATTGTAAGGGTAGAATAGTCTTGTACCTATTTTTGGGGTTTATCAATTCCTCTTGTACAGAAAACCTTATCAACTTCCAATTTTTCCAAATATATGAAACACTAGCCCTCTTCTCTTCCCCTTTGATTTCTCTTTGAATCTTAAGCAATTGATTTGGATTTGATTTTTCTTCCGCCAGCGCCACCTTCATCCTCTCCTTCCCAAATCTGACAACTTCAATGGGGCCTTCGACTTCACAAGCAGCAGCAGCACCCCCCCCCCCCCCCGAACTTCACAGGCAGCAATCTTCGACTTCACAAGCAGCAGCCTCCCCTTCCCCAACCAGTGTTCTAAAAGTCGTTAGGCGGTAGTCGGGCGGCCGATGGGGGCCTAGCGCCTAGACCTTGTAAGCGGGGCCTAGGTGGCTAGGCTCTAGGCGGTTTATATATATATATATATATATATAAGAAAATATAATATTGCATAAAATACATTACATATATACTACTTTAAAAAATAACTCAAAAAACCATAAATGAGAATTAGTTCAATGGTAGAGCACTCATTTTGCGTATTGCCCATTATCAAGATTCAAATGAGAAGGGCGATTGATTTGAAATTTTAAGGATTTGGGAAAAACATGAGAAATTTGGGGGACTTCTGATTTAGGGATTTTGGTTTTTTGGGAAAAAGAAAGAGAGAGAGAGAAGCACGGGGGTCGAGAATTGTGAAAATGAGGGTACTTAAGTGAACTGGTCTACTTAAGATTAAAAAAAACCCGTCTAAGCAGCTAAACCGATTTTTTAAAAGGCCCAAGCCCTAGGCAAGTCGGCTGGGGACAACCTAGGCGGCTGGCTGCCTAGGGGGGTTTTTAGAACACTATCCCAAACACCTTCAAATACCCGAACTACCCCACGCCGATCATCGGCGCTGACCCAGATCCAGCCTTCTTCGCTGCTTCTACTTAAAAGCAGTAGTAACTTCGCCTTCTTCTTCTTCGCTGCTTCGACTTATCAGTGGCAGCGACTTCTTTGTCGCATTTGGGGTTTCGATAATCCCAAATCGGTATTTTCCTTCGTTCTTAGTTCTTTCAATTTTTTTTTGGATTTGCACATGGTCGATCAATAATTTCTAGAATTGTTAGATTCTCCAAATTTGGAAGTTTGTCTCTGCAGCGGCAGGTAATAGAGATGATTCGCTTCAATCCATTAGTGTGAGGCTGGATGGGAAGAACTATTTGTATTAAAATTATGTGATGAAAAATTTTCCCAAAGGCAAAAAGTTGCGGGGTTATGTTTCTAAAACTATGAGTAAACCCACAAATAATAAGGCTACAGATTATAAAAACATGCTAGATAATTGGGAAGTAGATAATTCAAAATTTATCACTTGGATAAACAATTATGTTGAACACTCAAATGAGGTTTGGGTACATCATGCAAGACTGTATACAGAGCCTAACTTTGCCAAACAATATAAGCTAGAATCTGACATTCAAGCTCTTGAATAGAAAGATAAAAGCATTCAAGAGTTCTATTATGCAATGACATATCTTTGGGATCAACTGGCTCTTACAGAATCAGCAAAACTACGAGTTTGTGCAGCTTATATTGCCCGTAGAGAGGAACAACGCCTAGTTCAGTTTTTTATGGCACTTGGTGATGATTTTGAAGGACTTCGTGGTTCTATTTTGCATCGTGTCCCACTTCCTTGAGCTGATTCGGTGGTCAGTGAGCTTTTAGCCGATTAAATATGCTTATGTCTTGAGCAGGAAAATGAATTCTCTCGGCACCCAATCCCTCTGTAATGGCATTTCCTTCTGGACACCATGTTCACTGTGAGAATAAAACTTATTCAAAAGTTGGGATTAAGGCTCAATGTCCTAAGCTATTGAATCGAGCACCACAACAACACCAGCAAAGGCAACAATTCAGACCTCCACAATTTTGCACTGAAGCAGTCGTACCACCTTCAGACTATTCTAAGTTTGGAGCTTCATCCTCAAATTCTGCACTTGCAACCCTTTCTAAGCAGCTTCAAAAGATCCTTCTTGCTCAACCACATATTGTCTACCTCTTCACCTATAGGTCAGCTACCCTCTAGTTCCTCAGGTACGTCCTCCTACACATAGATTTTGGATTCTAGCGCTTCACACCGTGTCTCCTGATTCAAAATCTTTTGTTTCTTTGTGCCCTACATCATCTGTCTCTGTCATGGCTGCTGATGGCACTCATATGCCATTAGCAAGAATTGGTTATGTTGTCACACCTCACTTATCTCCTTCTAATGTTTATCGCATTCCTAAGCTTACACTAAATCTTGTATCTGTTAGTCAGTTGTGTGATTTTGGTTACTCAGTGTCCCTTTTTTACCTCTCGTCATGTGCAGGATTCGTAGTCCCAGAAGCTGATTAGGACAAGCCATATGAGGAGGAATTATATGTTCTGGATGAGCTGAGATTACCATTATTTACAACTCCTAGTGTTGACTTGTCTTCGTTTCGTTTGTGCTCTTCATCCTCCAGTTTTTATTTTGGCATTCACGTCTTGGTCATGTTTCAGTTTATCGCTTAAAATTCTTAGCTTTTGCGGGAAGCTTAGAAAATTTTCAAACACAAGATATTTCTGATTATAGCGGTTGTAAACTTGCCAAATTTAGTCCAGGTACATCTTGTTCTATTGCACCACTTGATTTAGTCCATTCAGATGTGTGGGGACCTTCTCTTGTTACAAAGGGGGGGTCTCGACATTATTTTTCTTTTATTGATGATCACACTCGTGTTTGTTGGGTTTATCTTATGAAACGTTGTTCTGACTTCTTTGGCATTTATAAAAACTTTCGAGCTCATTCTGTCGTTATTAAGTGTTTTAGAAGTGACTTGGGTGGCAAATATATTTTCAATATATTTTGTGATTTGCTTGCTTCAGATGGAACTGATCATCATACTTCTTGTACAAACACTCCTTAGCAGAATGGTGTTGCTCAAAGAAAACACAGGCATATTGTTGAAACTGCCCGTTCTCTTTTATTGTCATTATTAGTTCCTAGTGAGTTTTTGGATGAAGCAGTTCGTACTACAGTGAACTTAAACAATAATATACCATCGTCTATCACTTTAGGTCTGCCACCTTTTGAAAAACTATATGGGCATACAGCCTTTCTCCACCAGTTCCTCCCATAAATATAGACCCATCTATTGCTCCCATAGCTCCCTCTCCTCTTCATTATTCTCGCAAGGCTCGCACTATAACTTCTGGAGATAGTAGTAGTCTGGTAACTTGCAGTCTGACACTCGTGATACTCCCCTCCTCCTACAGTCGCCCAAGCTCCTCCTGAGATTGTGGATTCTTCTTCTCGTTATCCTCGGCGCACTCGTAAGTTTACTCACCTACCAGACTTTATTTACTCCTATTATTCCACTTTCTTCTCTTCATTTTTAGCATCTATTCATTGTCTCTCTGTAGTTCTAAACCCTCATTGAAAGTGTATTATGGACAAAGAACTTTCTGCTTTGCAAAAGACAGACATGGGATTTGGTACATTTACCTTCTGGTAAAAGTACAATTGGTTCTCGTTGGGTTTATCAAATCAACACCAATTCTGATGGGTCCATTGAGCACTACAAAACTAGATTGGTTGCTAAGGAATTTTCTCACCAATATGGTAGGAATTATGAGGAGGTTTTTGCCCATGTTGCAAAAATGAAAACAGTGCGTACTCTTATTGCAGTTGCATCTTTTCGTCAATGACATATATCTCAAATAGATGTTAAAAATGCTTTCTTGAATAGTGATTTGAATGAAGAAGTTTACATGGTTCCTGTAACCCCTATTTCCGATTGTACGGATTTTTCTTGTACTTTTGATGGTGTTCTCTTTTCTAATTATTGTATTTTGGGTCTTGGTCTTATTGTGGGCCTTCTATTTCAATTTATTTTCATGTATTATTATTGTTAACCCAATCCATATGCAAGCCCAAACCCATCTCCTTAGTGGATCTTGAACCCAAAACCTAATCTACCCAAACCCACAACTCCCTAACTAATAACCCAGATCTCCTTCCCTCAATCCCCCGTATCCCTAACTCCCCATGATTCCCTCTATTATTTTATTATATTAATTCTCCCCACTCTCCTAAAAATCACAACAGCCCACTCTCTCTCCCAAAATCACAACAACTCCCTCTCTCCCGTTCCACTCTCTCTCACGTTCCCCCTCTCTCTCCCAGTTTCACCTTCAACCGCCCAAAACCGCAACCAAAAACCCATCACCTCTGCCCTTCCCCATTGTCGACTCCGACCACCACCACCTCCATTGTCGTCGCCACCATCTCCATCACCATCCCCTCGTCCCTAGACCTCGTCGCACCCCATCGTCGAACCGCCCTCTCCCCGTTTCATCCCCACTTCGGCAAACCCATCAAACCATTACCGAACCCATGGACCTCCCACCTCTGTTTCGACTTCACCCAAGACCGCACCACCCTCGCCTCCCCGACTCCTCGCCCTCGTCACCGTAGCCCCATCCTCATCCCTTGTCCCCTCGCCATTGCCGCTTCGCCATTAAACCATCGTCATCCACCGAACCTAATCGACTGCACCTTCGAACTCCCACCGTCGCCTCTCCCAACCACCCCGATCATCTTCTCCACCCTTGTCGGGAACCCCCATTGCATCGCCGTCGCCATCCAAGCACGAGCACACCGTCGCTTAGTCTCCCCTATTTTCGAACGAAAACAGAGCACTCTCTCTTCGTCGAAGCCTCGCCGTTGTCATCGCTTCTCGACCGCAATGCCACCGTTGTCCGCCATTGCCGCTCTTGTCGTGGTCGCCGCTGCCGTCGCTTCACGACCGCAGTGCTGCCAGTCGTCGCCGACCCCTCTCCCGCGCTCTCGTTCTCTCTCTGTCGACGTTAAGGAAGAAGAACAGTGAGTGGTGGCTTTTGGTGTTTGGTGTTGTGTAGGGAGGATCCGTGTTCCGCGTTTGTTGTTTTGCCCCAGATCTGGTATGAATTGCTCTTACTGTTTGGTTTTGCTCTTGGTGTTGGTATTTTGCACGTGTCTCGTCCGTGCTTTGGATCGTCGCCCGGGATTCTGATCCCGTTATTCCTTTTTACGTATTCGAATCATCTACAAAAATGCAAGTGCACTTGAACTCATTTAATTTTTCTAGTTCAAATTTATTGACCTCCCGCAAGTAGTTCCCTTCAATTATCTTAAATATGCCTTGTATACCTTCCGTTTGGAGCATCGAGGGTTTACACGAGCTAACCCGACGTACTCTTGACATCGTACTACTATCCATTGACTCAAACCCAAACCTAAATACACACACGGCATGAACAAAATTGCTAGAACCTGCATATGAGGAAAATATATTGTGATCGAATACATTGATTGATTGAGATCTTGTGACTTGAACTATGACATGATAAATTGACTTGTCCACTGTAAAATCCATTTTAATTATTGTACATTAGTGTTAATACATCTCATAATACAATAACACGTTGATTATCTACTTTGATGAACATATATGTGATGACTTTTTATGAACTCTTGCTGCCTGTACTGTTTTGCACAGAGGTTTCGACCATGTTACCATAAGAATTAACACAAGTTATATAAAGATGAATTGTAGCCCTAAGTGTCTAGTTGCCAATATTATCTAGAATTTTCGAATTCCGAATTGTAGTCTATGAATTATCGCTGTTTTAGTGTTACTGTGCCGGCTGTTTTCAGATTCACTACTTCATGTATATTATTATGCATTGTATCATGTTGCTGCATTCTTATCATCCCCTGACATTCTTATACACACTTGCATGGACATGAATGACTTAATAACAAAATACTAAATAAGCCGAAGTTAATAAGGGTTGACTTAGTAGTGGATAATCTCAGAAAATGTACTCGGTAAGGCCTTATCATTATATCGTATTGTCATGGAAGAAGTATCGATTATGAATTATTGAAGGTTAATTGTAAATGATTGTTATTGACATCGAGTACACACTCTGTAAATCCCACTACTATGTCTAAAACGTACATTGTTTTGCGTGCACCGAACCTGTGGTATGGGATGCAGTAGTACATGCACTAAATAGGGGAAACAACATACTAATGAACTTAAGTTGACACTTGTACACTTGACCATTGCTTATGGACATTATTATTGTTTTTGTAATTTGATCTTGATTCATATTCCTTCATGTACCTTGTTCCTTACTCTATGCTTTCACTACTTGTTGTCCATACTTGCTCTAAGGATATTTCTTTTCCACTCTAGTTGATCCAGCTACAGGTGAACCAGGAGATTTGCCAGGAGATATTGGCGAGCAGTATTTCTAGGTTGGAGCAGGAGCTGCATTAGAATAAATTATCTCTTCCTATGTTTTCTTTATCGCATTGTTATCCATTTGATTAAACTTTGTATTCCGGACCTTTAACCCGTAATCGCTGTTTGTTTTCTCAGTTATTGGTTATTATGTTGAACTATTGAATGTTTAATTTCAGTTGTTGTTTATGTGATGATAATTATCTGCATGGTTGTGATTATTCATTTTGCATATTGTTGAGTTGAGACTGGTACAGCTTATGAATGATGTTAATATCATTCGCTAGGCCTTCGTCACGGGCTCATATTCCCGTATTTTGGGAAGCGGGGCGTGACAGTTCCCCGGCCTGGTGTCTCTCATAATCATGAAGAAGTTTGCAAACATAAAAATACTTTATATGGTCTCAAACAGGCACCTCGACCTTGGTTTGAGAAGTTCTCTACTGTTATCACCTCTTTTGGGTCTTCCTCTGGTAATCATAACTCAGCTCTTTTTGTCAAGTGTACCCCTAAAGGTCGTATTTTACCTTCTCTATATGTTGATGATTATATTACTTTCTCTATATGTTGATGATATAATCACTACTAGTAATGATGTTGATAGTATTGCAGTATTAAAGTCTGAATTAGCCTGTCAATTTGAAATGAAGGATTTGGGTTCTCTACAGTATTTTTTTGGGTATTGTAGTTGGCTTTTCTCCAAAATGTTATCTTCTCTCTTAGTCTAAGTACATTGTTGATATCCTTGAGCATGCTCATCTTACTGATACTAGAACTGTTGATACTTCTTGTGCACTCAATGTTCAGTATGTTCCTTTTGATGGTACTCCTTTGTCATATCCTACTTTATATCACACAATTGTTAGAAGTTTGGTCTACTTCACCATCAGACATCCAGACATTGCATATGCAGTTCATATTATTAGTCAGTTCATTGCTCCTACCACCGTACATTGGGCAGTTGTTCTTCGTATTTTGTGGTATCTTTAGAGTACCATCTTTCAAAGTCTTTTGCTACCATCCACTTCTTTCTTGGAGCTGCGTGCATACTCTGATGCTGATCAGGGGGGTGATCCTATAAATCGCAAGTTTGTTATTGATTTCTGTATCTTTTTGGGTGATTCTCTTATTTCTTGGAAGAGCAAGAAACAAATTGTTGTTTCTCATTATCATGGTCTACTTCACCATCACACATCCAGACATTGCATATGCAGTTCATATTGTTAGTCAGTTTGTTGCTCCTACCACCATACATTGGGCAGTTGTTCTTCGTATTTTGTGGTATCTTTAGGGTGTCATCTTTCAGAGTCTTTTGCTACCATCCACTTCTTTCTGGGAGCTGCGTGCATACTCTGATGCTGATCAAGGGGTGATCCCACAAATCGCAAGTTTGTTATTGATTTCTATATCTTTTTGGGTAATTCTCTTATTTCTTGGAAGAGCAAGAAACAAACTGTTGTTTCTCAATCTTCTACAGAAGCAGAGTATCGTGTTATGGCATCCACTACCAAATAGATTATCTGGTTACGTTGGTTACTTGCAAATATGGATGTTTGATGTAAAACTAACCCTAAAATAGAGAATTTCAAGAGTCTTAATGGATTAATTTTACCAACACGTAGGTGCGGATCAAAGTTAAAAATTTTAAACAGTTAATTGATTTGATGGGTTTTCAAGAATTGAATCAAGTATAACAGTCCCAATTAATAATTCAACCCTACAATCAATAATTAAATCCCTAAGTGTTTTAGCAAGTAATAGGTTCAATATTGATTCGTACTCTACTCAAGCATGTGGAACACTCAATCTCAGTTATTTTTGTGGACGACTGGGCAAATCAGATAATATAATAGATAATAAGGCAGTAGAACACAAATATCTAATAGTGGAAAGAGTATACCGAGTGCGAAGAAACCAGCGTAGATCTCTGAGTTGGTCAGCAACTAAGAACTCAGCAATCACAGTGAACAAAGGGCAGCAACAAGGCCAAGGGGCTAGCAGATCCGGCGGCGAGGCTGACGTCGGCGTCGCAGGCGGTCGGCGCAACGGGGATTTGAGGGCGGCGCTACGGCGTCGCCAATATGAGGGGAGGAGTGGCGTCGGGGTGGGAGCCCGGCTGTCGACGGAAGGGAAAAAAAGGAAGGAGCCGGGGTTTTTGTGTGGTGATGCTGGTCGTCGAAGTAAGGTAGGGCGGCGGCGGCGCTGGGAGAGTGGTCGCCGGAAGTGGGGTGGACGAAGGGGAGGTCGAGAAGGCTTAGGAGGGAGGTGACGGTGGTCGAGGGATGTTGGAGGGGTGGCGACGAGGGTCGAGAAGGCTTAGGAGGGTGGCGACGATGGTCGAGGGGTGTTGGAGGAGTGGCGAGGTCGGGTTGCGGGATGGCAGCGAGGGCCGTGGAGGTGTCGGGAAGATGAAGAGAGGAAGGGCAGGGGGATGGTTGAGGAAGATGAGAGGTTGAAGAAGATGGAGAGATTAGGGTTTTTGGATTTGGGGATTAGGGTTATTTTATTTGGAGGATTTTTTAATTTGGGGTAGATTTTAGAGTTAATCACTAACCCTAAAATTGTATTAGGATTTATCACAAACCCTAATAATTTGGATCTCACTTGTATCACACAAAGAGAGAGAGGAAGAGCAAAAACTCAACACAATTTTTTTTAAAATCAAGAATAGCATACTTTCTCATTAATCTTAGGCCTATAAATAGGCTCAAAATACATCTTGATACAAATCTCAAAATATTCTCAAAATCTAAAAAATACAAAAAAGATTACATATGGCTATAATTGTCAGAAACAAAAATGGTACTGAAATAAAAATCCTAAACTAAACAGGAAAGATGTCCTCATCATTGTTGTTCTTTCTCATCCTACTCCTATGTATTGTGACAACCAAAGTGTTATTCAGATTTTCACAACTCAGTTTTTCATGAAACAGACCAAGCACATCAAGATTGATTGTCATTTTACTCGTTACCACCTCAAGCATGGCACCATTACTTTGTTTTTTGTTCCTTATTCCTTGCAAATTGCCGACTTCTTTAGCAAATTCGCATTATATTTCGCGTTTTCATTTTCGAGCAGGCAAACTCTCAATGCTTATTGCAGCCGCATCGTGAGTTTGAGGCGGGATATCAGAGTAATTATACTTAATTGTAAAGGTAGAATAGTATTTTACCTATTTGGGGATTAATTAATTCCTCTTGTACAGATACTTTAGCTACTTCTAATTTTTCCAAATATATGAAACCCTAGCTCTCTATTGTCTTTCCTTTTGATTTCTCTTTGAATCTTATTTCGCATTTAGATAATTATCAATAACAACCATTGTTCAGTAATACTCCATTACCGAAAAATGGATAGATTTCTTTTCTTTTAGATTCATACTATAATATAAACAAAAATCAAATTATATTTGTTATTATGTTAGTGGTTTATGGTAATTGGTAGAATGATGTCAAAAACTGCACCCAAGATATGACCAGAAGCCACCAGTCAAGTTTTAAAGAGAAAGAAGGTACTGAACTCTGGTTGAACTTGTCAAAAATTAAATTTCATAACAACCATTGTTTAATTCATGGATCAAAGTTCATGGAGATCAAATTCGTCATAACCACAGCTTTTAACTTCAATACAATCTCTACTATTATAACTAGAGAGTTGGGTTGTGTGCTTCCATTATATACAACCATCGAATATACAAACCATCGACTTATATCTCAACCACCCATTTAAAACTGAAATATATCAAACAATCAGTTAATTTAACCAACCAATCAAATATCACCGTTGATAAGGACATCGGTTCTGTTTTATTTTTATTTTGAGATTTAGCCATATGTAGTTTATTTGAGAGATTTGTTTCAAATTTGAGAAAAAATTTTTGAATTTGTTTGAGATTTGTTTTAGATTTGTTTTGAACCTATATATAGGTCTTGAGAATAATGAGACGTTATGCTACTATTGATTAAAAAAATTATTGTGATTGAGTTTTGCTCTTCCTTAATCTTTTTTGTGAGACATTGAGATACAATTTTAGGGTTTGTGATAAACTCTAAAACTACACCCAAATCCCCAAATTAAAAATCCTAACCCTAATTAATTAACCCTACTTTAATCATCCCTCTCTCCATCGTCTTCCTCTCTATTTGCCCCCGACACCCAACCCCAAGCACCACCCCCAACGTCGACGGTCCCAAAACCGCCGCCAACAACCTCACCCTCGCCATCCAAACCATACCCTCCTCTTCATTTCCTCAATCTCTTCTTCTTGATCCCGATCAGCCGATGCCGCCACAACCACCACTGCAACTCAACCCACTGAAACCCTCGCCCTTCGATCCCGCACCCCACCTTCAACGCCATCGTCGCTCACCACCATTGACCACCCTCTACCTCTCATTCACCCCGACGAAGCCCTAATCCCCAAATCACCTCACTTCTAAACCTTAAACCCCAAAATCCACCATCGTCGACTCCCTTCTTCCCCACCACTGTTGACTCCCTTTTTCCGCTGTCGAACCCTTTCCTTTGCCGTTGTTGACTGCCACCACAGCACTGACCACCTTCCAAGCTACTTCCACCGACTACCGACCTATCCTCTCCAACAACCACCATCTGCTGCTACACTCATACACTGCCTCGTCAGCGACTCCGATACCCGCTGCCCATCGCAGCCAGTTGCCTCATCCCTCGTTGCTTCACCGTAGCCACCGTCGCTGCCGACCACAACCTATCTGTAACACCGATAATTTATTTCCACTTCTCAAATAGTTGCAATACTGCTCTATCATCTCTAGACACAAATATTGAGAATTTGTGTTTCTACTTACTAATTTGGGTACAAATCGTTATTGAATATCTTACTTGCTACTCACACTTACGTGTAATTGTTGATTATTAGGCGTGAACTTTTAATTGGGCTAGTTAAACTATTTCACATCTTGAAAATTCATCAAACCAATTAATAGTTATAATTTCTAACTTAATCTGCATTACGTGTTGGTAAACTTAATCTTTTAATATTCTTGAAATTTCTCTATTTAGGGTTAAGTTTACATCAACCGTACATTTAAAAAAAACACTTGATATCAACCACCCACTTGCATTTTAACCCTAGCCACTCGCCTGCATTACACATGCACAATGAAGGGTCCATTTGGAAACAAAGTTAGGTAAACTAAAGTTTTACTTTAACATCGTGGAAGTAGAGATTTCCTAACTTGCATTATCACACCCTTAACTACACTCAAAAAGTTAATTTAACTCGCTTTCTTTTTGGGTGCTCAACAAATGGCAAGCCAACTAAAGTTGAACTCCAATACTTGAGAGAGAACACAAATTGTCAAAGATTAGATAAATTAGCTCGTCAAAGTCGAAAAGTTGAGATAACTCTCAACTCCAAATAGGTATTCAAATAATGCAGAGTTAAGAAAATTGAATCTTGGGAGATAACTCTACAGTACTCCAGTCATCCTAACTAACTCCCTTCCCAACACCCCCTAATTAATTGGATAAACGTTTCGGTGTAGCACTTTAAAAAATGGTTGTTTATTAAGATATTGTCTAGGGGGATCACTTGACCCAAATCGCATCCAACACCTTAAACAAGAGGTTTATCTAGATTCCTAACTACCATTCTAAACTAAAATCTCTTTCCCTACCAAAGAAGGTCCATTTATCAGCTTAAAGACCCCATGCATGCACTCAAATACAATATGCGAATCAAAACAATAGGTTGTCAAACTTTAGATTTATTAGGTTGTCAAAGCTGGAAAATTGAGATAAGTGCAGTTATCTCAACTCCAAATAGGTCCCTGCACACTTAAGAAAACTGGGTTTTGATATATCGCCACAAAACTCCAATCATCCCAACTTAACTCCATTCCCAAAACACACTCTAACTAGTTGCATACTGGCATAAAGGTTTCGAAAATGGGTTTTTTAGGATGTCATCCCAAACCGCATCTAGCAAGTTGAGCTTGACGGTTTATCTGAATTTCCATGTACCATTCCTAACTGAAACTTCCTTCCCCACCATATAAGGTCATGTCACTAATAAACCACCATAAACCATCTTTAAAACCTAGTGCATATAAAAACACCAATTAGCTACCTGTAGATCCTCCATGGCCGCCAATTAACTGCCCAAAGCACCAACACACTAAGAACACTGAAGACGGAGAAGAGGGCCCCACAAACAGTACACACCAACACAACCCTATGGTGGTGCTCTTCTCCTCCTTCCATCGCCACTCCCCCCAGCAGGTAGCTCAAACCATGAATCCCCCCCCCCCCCCAACCCTTACAAATCTGCAACAAACACCACCAAATTCAGCTCAAATTCCACAACCCTAACGCCACAACCCTAAGATTTGAGGCAAAATTGAGCAAACCCTAGAATGCTGAAAGGCCGTACCTTTTGGAAATTGGGAGTCCGAATCGGATATTGGAAACCCTAGAAATCGAGAAAGGAGGGGTTTTTTCGAGGAGAGATAAAATTTACGGCGATTTCTAGAGAGAGAAAGTGAGGAAAAAGGTGACGTTTATATTTTATTTTTTGTCAACAATGGAAAACACTGAGAGGGAATAATAGGGACGAGTGTTGGTTAATTATGGTGGTCTGAAATCACGAATTTAAACCCACTGTTAATTACGGATTAATTAAATCCCTTAATCTTCCCTTTTTATAAGTGCATCGGAAATGCGAGTAGACCCAGATGTGCATCCTCTGGGATTTCGGTGGGGTCTACGCGGTGAGGGTTGAATTGGGTGCGGTTTTGAAAAAATGGGGGAATAACAAGGACCGTATAAATTGGAGATTGTAGGGAGCTTCTTGAGATATGCCTAGAAAGGAGTGGGGGACGTTGGATAGAGCTTGCACGCATCTCAAAGCATGTCTCCTGTTGTAGGAAATCAGGAATTGTATCAAAACACTTTGATTGAGATTTATCCTAAAAATATTTAAGTGTACACCAATTCGCGAACCCTATATATGTGGATAAAAAGGAAAAATTTGCCGTACCTGCCCCTTTTTTTTACAATATTTAGCGATTTGTCCTACTTCTCAAAACAATTAGCGATATGCCCTTGTTTAGAACACGTCAGTAACAAACGTTATTGAAAAAAACGGCATGCATTATTTCGATGTCGTTCTTCCCAATAACGGCATCTCTTTTTAAAAAAAGTGTCGTGCCGTTATTGGGAATAACGGCATAGGTTATTTTTTTTTAAAGATCGAACGGTATCAATTGTGACTCGAGAAAATATTGCAAATTGAAAACAACTGAACAGCATCGATTATACTGATGCCGTTATTGTGAATAACGGCATCAGTTATATTCGTTTTGCACAGTTATCTATAATCAATAACTCTTCTCCTCTCTCCTACCCCTTGTGATTCGTAATCTTCTATCTCTCTCATCGCTCCTGTTACCCACAAACACTAGATCCCAAAATCCAAAAATTCCAACCATTCGAGTCCTCTAAAATTCCATACATCCTACCTCCTTACTACCACTCTCATTTGCAATCTTCATCCACAATGAATTTCTTGCTAGTGGTTTTTTGGTTTAATTTGAAGGTATTATCATCTTAACCTTATGTTTGATATGTATTCTAATGTTATGCTTATTGTGAGTAGTGAATGACTTGAATATGTTTGAATTTTTATGCATAGGTATGGAATTTGATATCCCTATTTGGTTATATTATGGGGGTGAAGTAATTAAGGATCCGAAGAGTGAATATTCTTATAGTGATGTTGAACCGGTAATTATTTGGCTACCCCCAACTTTACGTACGCAGAATTAATAGATAAGATATATGAAGTCACCAATTGGGATAGAAGTGAAATGAGTCTGAAACTCAGAGCCCGTTATTCTGCTGGTAAAGGGGATGTGCAGTATTTCATGTTGGTACCCATAGACAGTGACAATTCTCTGAGGTCTTTGTTGCTTAGGACACTTCATCCAAGTTATGGTTGGAATATAGTTGAGTTATATATCGATCAAACGAGGCTTCCAAATACTACACGAGTTGTTATCGAAAGTCCAAGGCCCACAAGGACTTTAAAACCATCCTGCAGAGTCACATGCTAGGATTTCAAATACAGACGAAGATACTAGCACAAGTCCAACGGAACATGTTTCCTCCGAATACGAGCAGGTACATCCTACCCTATTGCCACAAAATATTTTGGTAGCTGGCATTACTATGAAAAACTTTGACAACGCCGTTGTAAATAACGACTTGGTCGAAGAGGAAGAAGATGAGGAATGCGGTCTCGAGGAAGATGATGAGAGATTGCCGTTGAAACTCCAGTTGTTGATGTCAATGTTCATGTGCCGGTTAACAATGCCCACGTGTTGCCAAGTCAGGACACAAGTGCAGCGATGCGTGGATCTCAATCAATGAATGGATGTCTCGTGCCACCATACATGAACATGGACAGTCTTCTGTTGGTTCTTCCAACTTGGATGAACTCTTCATAGGTCAAAGATTTCCAACCAAAGATGCTCTACAACATCAAGTGAAGATGTACGCCGTGAAGAACCACAGAGAATTCGTGACGGTAAAATCAGATCGTGGTCTATACCATGTGAAATATAAATACGCGCCCATCAACCATTCAGCCGAGGAGATTGCAGAAAATCCATCACTTCAAAATGTAGCTGGTTGTCCATGACGGTTGCGTGCAATTGTTCCCAAAGGCCGTAATTATTTCGTGGTAAAAAAGCTTGAAGGTGTACACATATGTGTGAATCCTACATTGACTCAGGATCACAGCAAAATTGACTCGACGGTCGTATCGATGGTCATATTGGATGTTGTGAAGGAACAACTCTCAATAACACCAAGAGCCAGACTTGGATTAGTAAAGGGTAGGTTCCATTACACAATATCATATTGGAAAGCTTGGAAGGCAAAACATAAAGCAATTGAGAAAACTATATGGTTCTTTTGAAAAAGCGTACACTAAATTGCCATATCTACTCAATGCAATTCAAGCTTCAAATCCGGGTATGGCTGTACATTGGGCGAAGATTGCGACCGGTCCGGGCATAGAAACATTTAAGGGTGCTTTGACGGTGAAAGATTGCGACCGGTCCGGGCACTAGTTGACGGTGAAAGCATAGAAACGTGGACATGGTTCGTGAACTGTATTCGGTGCTTTGTCACAGATCATGAAGGTCTGTGTGTCATTTCTGATCGACATGGTGGTATTTTATCAGCAATGGGAAATGAGTTCGGTATGTGGAGGGAACCATTTGCATATCATCGGTACTGTATGCGGCATTTTGCTAGCAATTTCCATAAAAATTTTGGTTGCAAATTTTTGATGAATAAGTTAAAGGTAATTGCGTGTCAAAATTAGTACAAAAAGTATGAGGAAAAGATGAGACAACTTGAAGCGAGCAATTCTGATGGGGCTAACTGGTTGAAGGAAAAAACCATCGAGAAGTGGACACTTACTGCCGATGGTGGGCGTAGATATGGTATAATGACAACAGATCTGTCCGAAGTGTTCAACTCGGTTCTAAAAGGTGTTTATAGTTTACCTGTCACCACAATTGTAGAACAGATATTTTTCCGTCTAAACATGTACTTCACCGATCATCGTGAGGCCGCGCAGACACTTATCAGTAAAGGTAAATTATGGGCACCCCGGATTCAGGACCTTATTGATGTCCGCCGTGAAAAATCTAATTCACACGAGGCAATAATGTTTAATAATCGAGATGGTGTTTTGGGGGTGAAAACAGGCATTAGAATGGACGGTGGATATCAAAAAGGTGGACATTAGCACACGGTGGACCTCGAGGGCTGAACTTGTACGTGTGGCAAATTCCAACTATTTCACATTCCATGCTCTCATGTGTTAGCGGCATGTGCTTCACGTACGCTTGATTATCAACCATACATTGATGTCTTCTACTTTACGGATTCGTTAGCAAAAAGATGGGCACCAAGTTTCAATCCTATACCAGACGAATCTTATTGGCCTACCCATTGCGCACCGGTACTTATAGCTGATTCAAGTCTTCGTCGGGTGAAGGGGAGGCCGATGAGTACTCGCATCTGCAATGACATGGATGCTCGAGAAGGTGGGAGTAGTGGAAAAGTATGTTCGAAATGTGGAGTGAGTGGACACAATAGACGGAGTTGTAAGAATGTACAAAGTGTGGGGACTTCACAATCTACCCGCACTTGAATATTTTTTTTGTTATTGTATTTTAGTAATATCTTCTCTTTTGTTAAGTTTGTACGAATTTATTAAGTTGCATTTTTATGTTATGTTTGTATGAATTTATTAAGTTGCATTTAAATTGTTTGGAATGAGATTTGTCGTATGAATGTTTGGTGGATATGGGCAAATTTGTTGTAAATAATATATCATCACAAAACATGCACAGAAAACATGCACAACTGTTTAAACAACAGATGCCGTTCTTGCGAATAACGACATCTTCTTTCTATGCCGTTATTTGCAAGAACGACTGTGAAGACAGTAAGAATGGCAGAATTCTCAAATTTTGGATTTTTGACACTTAACTGATGCCGTCATCTTGGAGAACGGCATAGTTAATAGATGTCGTTATCGTGGAAAACGGCAGGATTAAAAGTTGTCGTTATCTTGGAGAACGGCATACTTATGTATATCTTAGGAGATGCCGTTATCTTGGAGGCCAGGGGATTCTATGAAGATGTCGTAGTTCAAGATAACGGCATCAGTTAAGAATATCGTTATCTTGGATAACGACTGTGAAGACAGAAACATTGGCAGCCATCTCCAACTTTGCTAATTTTTTCTCTATGCTGATGCCGTTATTGGCAATAACGTTACAGGATTAAGATGTCGTTATTTGCAATAACGGCATCTTTGGATCATGTTTTTCACATCAAAACATGCACAGACCACATCTTGGTTGTCAAATTTTCAAAACATGCACAGACCACATCTTTCAAAACATGCACATACTTGGGTAATTGCATAAACCACATCAATGCCTCATACAATTTTCAATCTCATGAACTCATCCACTCAACAACGAAGATTTTCCATATAATATAATTGCACATTAAATATCAAAAATTCAATTCACTTCATCAAATACATAAACATAATAAACACTTCATCATTTACAACATAATAAAGACTTCATCAAATACATAAACAACAAACATAAAGTCTATAATTACTAAAAAAACAAGAAAGTCTAATATTACATAAACACATCATCAAAAGCTTGATAAGATAGACATAAAATTTGCAAATTGTACAATTTAACTCTGCGTATACTGTTGGGGTGGTCTCCTCTTTCGAACCGGGACTTTCCTCCGATGTTCTCGGGTCTCTTGAGTTGCGGGTGCACTAGGACCAACTCCTTCTTCTTCATCACCTCCTCATACTTCAATCTCGGGATTTGCCAATTCACTTTGCGTAGGAGGGAAGCGAACTGTCTTACCTCTTCGTGGATGATGTGACGGAATTTGTGGTTGAGTTTAAGGTGCGGGGGGGAGGGGGGGGGGCTCCTGCTTCCACTGCTTGTTGTGGTGGAGGTGGAACTTGGCTAACGCTAGGTCGGACTTGTTGAGTTGGTACTTCGGTCGACCGCATAAGGTCATTGAAACGTGAACCATCTCCAACCTCTTCAAAAGAAGTATGACAAGTGCATAGGAGATCTTGGGCCAATTCCTTGCACACCTTATTGGCGTTGCTCTTCAAGACACTCGCACATTTCCTCGCCATGTCTCATGTGTTGTCGATCTATATTAGGAATATAAATTATTAGTAGTAAACCAAACTTTACCATTAAACAAGCATAAGTAAAATCCATTGAAATAAATTTAATTGACCAAAAAAAATAATTTACCATTAAACGGTATGAGGAAGCTTTCGGTTGATACATGGGTTGCGATGATGAATGTGCGGGTGGTGGTTCAACTTGGTGTGCAGGTATCGGTTGTTGGATACCCGCGGAAAGATCCGTTTTCGGTGCAACATACAACCTTGTGATGCGACGGTACCATGCCATATATGCGGTTTACATTGATCTGTCGTACGGCACAATACCCTCTACGACCAACTCGTACCTCCGCTCATTCCAACATCCTACATAAGCACGGTGGTGATCGGCCCAATCCATATTTGGTAAACGACCTTGACCCGTGATGTTGTGAATTCTACGGTCGAACATTGAGTTTACGGGGACGGGCTGTTGTGCATTGAATTGGCGGAGAATGCGGTCGGGGTAATAAAACTCCACAACTGAGAAGTTTACAAGTGGAGCTAATGTCAACCACAACTGATTATTGGCAGTGCAAATGGGTGGTAGACGTTGTAGCCTATCATCTGTGTACGGGGTCCAATGGACGAACTCTTCCCTCAGCTGATCGAGTTCGTCCCTATAATCAGTGAGGACACCACGTGGGTTATCCCTCCATGTAAGCCTCCCCGTCCAGTAGGCACCAAGAGGAGTTCTCAGTACAGGATTTTCCTATTGTACTCTCCAACTTTCAGATAGTATCGTGACACGGGGTCGGCCAGGGTGTATTCGTTCCCAACACCATACTTGCAATATAGACATCGGCCCGGTCATTTGGATCGACCCCATCGAATAGTTACAGAGAGCACGGTAGAGGAAGGCCAGAGCCGCACTTCCCCAACTATATCGGCCGGCTGTTTGTAGGTCAGCAATGAGTGGAAGGTACATGAGGTGCACTACATCACCTGAAGAGTTAGGGAATAGAATCCCTTCAATTATCGACAACAGATAAGCGCGGGTATAATTCTGGAGTTGGATGTCTGTCGGTACGTCTGGCATTCGATTAGTGAACTCCCCATCAAGCCAAGAACGTCTAATTGATTTCCTAACGAATATTCCCTTATCCTCTTCAGGCACCTCCAGCCCAAGATAATTTCGTACCAATGCTACCTTATTGAACATCAAGTTGCCGGTGACGGCCACCCCATCGATTGGAAGACCCGCAATCACGACTACATCTTGTAGGGTGACCGTCATCTCTCCAACCGGTTAGTGAAACGTGTGTGTCTCCGGCCTCCATC
The DNA here is from genome assembly GCA_017893485.1 of Hemerocallis citrina. NCBI lineage: Eukaryota > Viridiplantae > Streptophyta > Magnoliopsida > Asparagales > Asphodelaceae > Hemerocallis > Hemerocallis citrina. Next base: position 196,151,645 of record CM030364.1, read on the forward strand.
GCTCCACAAGAGCGGTAAGTAGGGCGTGGTCACATTTGATTTTTGCCAGCTTCAACATCCCGTAGAATCCGCTGATTAACAAGTAATTTTGAATACGGGGGTGCACCGGCATGATGGTGTGCATTCGGAAACTCATCTTTTCTACATCTCCTTTCCAAACCGCCTGTGATATGTGATCTTCTTGCAGATATAGAACGGTAGGATCTATTGGACCCGGATGTCCCCGTGGTCCATACGAAGAACTAGATGAAGCACCAATATCATGGGAAGAAGATGGTTGTGCAGGATCCATTTGTCTGTCAACAATAACAAACACTAATAAACAACAATTTTCGAAAAATAATTTTCAAAATAAACTAAGTATAATTCATCACAAACTCGTTATTCCTCAAATCCAAATCATTCATCACATTGTGAAAAAATGGATTTTATAAACTAAGTATGAATTTTGAACTACTTGCAATCATCATAATGACAACGAACCCCCCCCCCCCCCCCAACAAAGTATCTCCCTATATTATTTGTTTTCCTAACAACTTGAACAATTGCACCTTTCTCAACAATTCAACATTTTGTAAACCCTAGATCACCAAGAATGCATAGTACTTTTCCAGAATTACTACTTAAATAACACAAATCTACATCACTTGTACTATACTACCAATGCACACATCTCTCATATATCAAAATCAACATTGCAAAAAAAAATTAGGGTTTTTAGAAACTTACAACAAATTGGGATTCCGATTGATTTGGAATTCTTAATGAGAGATTGAAGAGTAGAGTGTTACTACAAATCAATAAAATACTTAGGATTTTAGGATTTTTTTTTTGGGGGTTTAGGGATTTCGGAGTCGGAAAGAAGAAGGAAATAATCGTAAGGCAAAAGGGGGAAGGAAAAGGGGTTTTGATTATAGGTAACTGTGCAAAACGAATATAACTGATGTCGTTATTCACAATAACGGTATCAGTACAATCGATGTCATTCTCTAAGAGAACGACATCAATTGTTTTCAATTTGCAATTCTCTCTCGAGTCACAATTGATGCTGTTCGATCTTTAGACAAAAATAACCTATGCTGTTATTCCCAATAATGGCACGACACTTTTTTAAAAAAGAGATGTCGTTATTAGGAAGAACGGCATCGAAATAACGTATGTCATTATTTCCAATAAAGTTTGTTGCTGACGTGTCCTAAACAAGGGCATATCGCTAATTGTTTTGGGAAGTAGGGCAAGTAGCTAAATATTTTCAAAAAAGGGGGCAGTGCGGCAAATTTTTCGATAAAAAGATCATCTATTTTGGATATCGTTTAGTTCGGTGCATGACCAAGCAGAGGAGCAAGCATTGCAAGAACTTCCTATGTTCTCTTTACTTGAGTTTCTCATAAGCCTTCTTCATTATGCTTCCTCGACTCAATGTTTCATACGGACCAAGAGAGATATTGTTATGGACAATAATTTTAGGAATGCTAGCTTTTTCCATATTATATGAACCATCTTTCTTCTAAAAAAAAATATTTTGTTGGAATATATAGTTGGTAAATAATGAGTTTAAAGAGCAAATTTTTCTCGATAAAATAATAAGAGATATTGTAGCATATACCAAGTATTTGACTATTAGGTATTATGCGCACTGTTAATTCCGTTATGTATATGAAGAATATATTTATCTTTTTGCGTGCAAGTTATACTATTGCACTTTAATTACAATTATATGGTGCATGTGACAAACGAAGATTTTTTACCATAATTTGTCTTACCTCAAACAACAATATAAATCACAAAGCATCAAATATAGAGATTGTATATGGGACGCTCTTGCTACCCACTTGATATAATAGTTTTGCAATTCAAAATGCTCCCTCCTTCAATGATCATTATGGAAATCAAAGAGGTTGTGTAAGACAAACTTATTAAAGAGGTAAGGAACTAAGAAGCCACTTCATAAGACACTTTTTTTTTCCCAATATGGGTCCCTTATTTTCCTCTTAATTAATTGCTAAAATCATTAAAATTCCATATTAAAACAATAGCATAGCCATCCTATCCAAATAGAAAATAAAAAAGAAACGAAGAGATCAAGACTATTGGTCTAGGTATGAACTTCAAAAATTTGTAGTCTTCCAGCCTCGAAATCAACATGCAGAGCGACATGCAAAATCGAAGATCAATAGGGCAAGAGTTGGTGGCTTTGGGTCGAGAGCCCAGAGGGGAGAATACCCCTTTAGGAAAGAATTCAAGCGAAGGAAGAAGCTCTCACAGAGGCTCTGCCCTAATTGAGGGTATGGAGAAAGCTCAAAGAGGAAAGGGATGGGGAAAGGTGTTGGGAGTTGGTATCTGCAAAGAAGGAGAAGGCGCAGCGAAAGAGAAAGGCACTGTAACGCTCAACAAATAAAGCGTCTCGTTACCCACCCCCTTTCATCGAGCACAACGCCCCCCATTTAGGAAGAGCCACGTGCCCCACTCAAGCAGACTGCAGACACCGGTTTTGAGAAGGGGGATATGTTATCTCGCGGAGGAGATAAAGGGTTTCTTGCGACTCGAAGGGCTATCGAGTCGGATCATAGTTGTGGGCTCGAAGGGGTCTCTTTTATAGGCGTTAATGGGCCCAAAGAGGGGCCCAAAATGCTATTTATTGCAGCCGGGCCAACTACGACTTTAGACTTGCACAAAGACTTTTGCGGCCCATTGAGGGGTCTGTTACGAATAGCGGGCCCATTGAGGGGTCTGTTACGAGTGTCCCCAATATTCAGATTGTAACGATGACAGGTTGTGGGCTCATTGAGGGTTCCACTTCAGGAGAGACTACTATGCAGTAGGCAAACCAAAGTGATGAAGATAATCGGGAAGACAGGCTGAACCTTGAAGATGACATGGTCTACTCTGAGAGGGAGTCTATGGAGTCAGAGGATTATGATTTCAATGTTGATTTTCGTGCCACTTCCCCTGGAGTTTGTTCCGTCCACATACCCTTCTTCCCAGATAGACTCAGGCTTCACAGTCCAGAAATTGACAAAGAGGACTAATGAGGAGTCCCTAGATGACTACCTTGAGATCGCGGCGGCTGCCAAATCTGTTAAGACTGGCGACGGAGGTACGCGTTCCTTCTAAGCATCTATTTTTAACTTCATGACTGATAATAAAATTTTTAGTCTAGCCAATACTTGTGGTCTTGCGGTAGGCGATACCGATAAAAACGCATTTCTCTTGAATAAGATCGGGAGACCGATAGAGTCAACCATAACTCGACCCCATCGCCTAAATCAAGTCATGAACCCCCCCCCCCCCCATAGCGGTAGTTAATGGAGGCCCTTTTCTGGAATGTCAGAGGCCTCAGTAGGCGGGGCAAACGAGAAATGGTTAAGGAAGTCATAGCCAGGTCAAAGGCTAATATTGTTGGTCTCTAAGAGACCAAACTTTCTCACACGTCTAGACTTAATAGAGTTCGGGGGTACTCGGGTATCTGAATGGAGAATGTCCCTGTCAGTTGGGGCTTATGGGGGAATCGCTCTGGGGTTTAACCCCAACCTATTTGGTTATATTAACGAGCTCCACGGACAATTTTCTTTGTCGGTTGTGTTAAAGCGAAAATCCGACGGTTGGATTCAGACAGCCACGGTGGTCTACGGACCGCATATGTCTGCCGCTAGAACAGCCTTTTGGACTGGAACTAAGAGCGATCCAAGCTAAATGGCCGCACTCCTAGGGTGGTGGGGGGCGACTTTAACATTACTCGTTTCGCCTCAGAACACAGAGGAAGAGGATCTAGCGCCCCAGACAGGGAAGCGTTTAATGAAGTCATCACGGAACTGGAATTGGTGGACATCCCCATTTCAGATAGGCTCTTCACCTGGTCGAATATGCAAGCGACGCCCATTCTGGCCAAGTTAGATAGGATTCTGGTCTCCACGGACTGGGAGACCTAATTTCTGTTGACATCGGCCAAATCTCTCCCTAAACCAACATCAGATCACGTGCCTATTTTCTTATCCTCCGGGGAAGGCCAACCCAGAAAACCGTTAAAGTTTCGGTTTGAGAAAGCTTGGTTAGAAATCCAAGGCTTCCACCATATGGTTTACGAGAGTTGGTCTCGCCCAACTAAGGGTCGGGAGGCGTCCGCTATATGGTGTGAGAAACTTAGCAGACTCAGGAACAAACTCAGAAAATGGAACCGGACCCAATTTGCGCTGATCTAGAGAGCAAAGGAGTCCCTTCTAGAAGGAATTGGGGAACTTGAAAAAATTGAAGAATCTAGGGATCTGCCACAGGAGAAGCGGATTTGGCTGCTCCAATTCAGACAGGATATTGACTAACTCTACAGGATTGAGGAAACCAAATAGCAACAACTATCTTGAATTTCGTGGCTCAAAGAGGGAGACGCGAACACTGCATTCTTCTATCGAGTTGCCAGTGTCAGACGTAGATCTAACCTCATTCACTCGATCCACTCGGACTCCGGCATGGTACAGGGCGATGTTGCTATTAAGATGGCTTTCCAATCCCATTTTAAATGCCTTTTTAGGCATAAAGTGGACTTCAGGGTCCCTCTCCAACACGACTTCTGGCAAGACCATGCGGGCAACTCCGAGCCTAGTCTGCAATCCCTCGAAGCACCCTTCTCTGAGGAAGAGGTCTAGAAGACTATCCAATAGCTTGGTAAAGATAAAGCCCCAGGTCCAGATGGTTTTCCGATTATGTTCTATCAGATTTTCTAGGAGGAAATCAAAGGTGACTTGCTGAAGGTGTTCACAGACTTCCACGATCATAAACTCAAACTAAGGAGAGTCAACTACGCGGAGGTGGTGCTGATACCTAAGAAAGAAGATTCGCGATGAGTCGGAGACTTCCGCCCCATAAGCCTCCTTAACTGCTCTGTAAAGATCATTACTAAGACTCTCGCTATCAGATTGGAAAAGATTATGGATGGTATCATTAGTCAAGATCAGACGGAATTCATCAAAGGACGATGTATTCAGGGCAGTATCGCAACGACTGAAGAGACTATCCATCATTGCCACACCTCGAACTCTAAGAGTTATCTCTTTAAGCTAGATTTCGAGAAAGCATATGACTCTGTTGATTGGGACTGTCTGTTGGAAGCACTTACTAGGAGAGGTTTCGGGGACAGATGGATCAGATGGATCCACACCTGCCTTACCACCAGCAGGACGACGATTTTGGTAAATGGGGTATCAGGCCACCCATTCTCTTGCAAACGGGGGCTCGGACAAGGCGATCTGCTCTCACCCCTCCTCTTTACCAGAGTGCGCTCATCCCCATTGCCCTATCTCCAACTGAGGCTCTTAAACATGCCACAATCCTCAATTGCTCCATAGAAAGTTCCCCCATTCAGTACCTTGGATTGCCACTAAGGCCTGGGAAGCTAAAAAAGGCGGACTGAATGCCAATTATTGATCGGGTTGAGAAATGGCTAGCAGGTTGGAAAGGCAAAGCCCTATCCGGGGGGGGGGGATCACGCTTATAAATGCAGTCCTCTCCAACCTCCCCACCTATTATCTATCCTTTTTTGAGATGCCGTGTTGGGTAATCCAAAGAATTGATCGGACTCGAAAACGTTTCTTATGGAAAGGGGCTGACCCGGATCGAAGGGGTTATCACCTCATTAGGTGGGAGAAAGCGTGCATAAAAAAGATTCATGGTGGCCTAGGTATAATTGACCTGTGAGATATGAATCTGGCGCTTCTGGGCAAATGGTGGTGGAAAGTGTTCCATCCTAATGGAGAAGGGTGGCAGCAATTTGTTCAGGGTTATATGCATGTGAACGGAACGAGAAATCTAGGCTTCAGGATAGGGCTGCGAGTTTTTTGGTTCTGGAAAGGCATCACTAAGGCATACAAACCCTTCTCTAGTTGTGTCAAGTCAGCTATCGGTAACGGCAGACTCACCAGGTTTTGGTGGGATAAGTGGTGTACTGATCACACGCTAAGAACCCTGTTCCCCGATTTATACGAGCAGGTGACACAACCATATTGCACGGTGGCCGCAGCCTGGAAAAGAGGCACCTGGAACCCTTCGTTCAAACAATCGCTTGACATAGGCTCTCAGCTCAGACTTACGGAACTTCAGGCCTACATCTCCAACACTGGAATTGGCTGCTCCCAGGGCCCCGATAAAAAATCTTGGGGAGTGGAGAAGAACGGCAAGTTCGCGGTTCACTCCATGTACAAGTGCATCCATTTTAGGGGTTGTACCCCAAAGTGGGCGGCCATCATCTAGAAAATGAAAGCCCCGCTAAAAATCAAAGCTTTCTTATGGTTGACACTTAATGATGCGATCCTGACTAAAGAAAACCTTACTAAGCGCCAACCGAGTGTGGACTCCCAATGCGGTTTCTGCAGCGCCGCCATCGAGTCTAGAGGCCACCTTTTTCTTCAGTGTTCTAGGAGTAAAGCGATACTCGTAGAAGTACTCAGCGCCATAGGGACAACCCAATACCCTAATACTTACGAGGACCTGTGGGTAGGCCCAAAGTTCGCAATGGAGAGAGGTGCTATGAGAGAAGCGTGGTATTTAGCTATCGCTGCAATGACCTGGGTTCAATGGCTAGACAGAAATAATCTTTATTTTCGTAGATCTTGCAATAGTATTTCTGGCAATTTGACTCACATTATGCATTTCATTTCTTTTTGGGCTAATGTGGTGGCAGCAGGTCCCAAGGGAAGGATTGCAAGCATTTTCCAGATAGAGGAGTTTGATGCTGAGGAGATCGAGAATCAGCCCGACGATCGACTGACGACTACTAGGCTTCTTGATACCCACCGCCCCAGGGTTTGTTGGGGGGGGGGAGATGATGTATTTCTGTGTGGCTACTCGATGTTGATTTTTGGTTATTTTGTCCCACCCCCCATGTTCGGGGTGGAGGTTATGTTTATTTTGTCCCACCCCCCATGTTCGGGGTGGAGGTCATGTAACTTAGTTATGGTTGTAGGTTGTTGTAGTTGGCTCAGGTCTCTGAGTATGTTTTATTAGTCTTTTATTAATGAAACAGGGTGGCCAGATTCCACCTTTTCTTTAAAAAAAATAATATTAAATAAAATAAAATAAAATAAAATAAAATTTGTAGTCTTCCATTTGAATTCCCTCGAGCTCCACTATCTAAGCTCCAAAAATGTTGAAATCACAGGTCAAGGAAAGAAAAAAGAAAAAAATTGAAGTTTTTGGTGAACAAAAGAAGCTCGAGTTGTGAAATATACTTTTATGAACCAAATCAAAAGAATGATAGGACAAAAAATTATGAGTAATGCTTCATCCACTCCCAATTTCACTACCATTCTCTTCACTACCTTAGGTGGCACACTCCTATTGGAGATTTCCTCCACCTACTCTCTCTTCCCCCACCAATTGGAGTGTGCCACCCAAGATAGTGAAGAGAAATGTAGTGAAATTGGTAGTGGATGTAGCATTACTCAAAAATTATTGGGCTCACAAGTATCCAACGCTTGGAAAAGAATACTAAGTTGGCATTTACGAGCCTTCTGATGGGCCCAAAGGCCAATAACCGTCGAAGCCCGGTTATGAATTCTGATTTTTTCTTTGTCATTTGCGTCCGAAGGTATCCAAGGGAAAAATCCCTCGATTTTTGTTGGCATTCACCGATAGCCGCCCATAGTAAGGGCAGAGAAAGTTTCCAACATCACAAATTATTCTGTATGAAGCTGAAATATGTCACCAGTAGGAATTCGTTGTCAAGTTTATGCGACACAATCAACACAAACCAACAAGCAAATAGTATATCAAACCAAACACACTAAAGTACACAATTTTGTCATAGTTCGGCAATGCCTTATTCGGAGGAGAAATAACCGAGATGTTTATTCAACTAGAGAAGATAAAAGATATACAACACTCTCACCAAGAACCTATGTATCTCTCACGCCTCACTGGAAGATAATATGTTGTTTACAATGAAGAACCCTCATGTAATACCCTAGATTTTTAAATAATGTTTTGAGATTAATAAATGACTTTTGATGATTTAATAAATATTTGTCTGTAATTTATCTTTTTACACGTGCAAATATTTTCTTGGGAAGTTCAGAATCAGAAATTATGTTGGGAAAACCTAATATTTATTAGTAGGTATTATTTGTGAATTTTCTAGATTTTTCTGATATTTATTTGGCTTATTTGCAAATATTACAAAAAATGGCCTTTTGTGCAAAATTACCACTTGGAGTGAAAACTCTAGGTTTTCGGATTTTTGGGCTGAGCATGATGCCTAGCCAACTCAGAGGTAAAAAGTTTACCTTTTTTTAATAGATTTGGATTATTTCGCAAATTTCTTAAAGAATTGTCTTTTTGCAAAATTGTCACTTAGAGGCCAAAATTACAAAATTGTTTTCTAGATTTTGAAACAAGTGCCGGCCGGATCTAAGTATTTTTTTTGTTTTTAAATCTAAATTTAATTGGTTTTTCTAATTTTCAAGTATAAGGATTTATATATGTAAAGATATATTCAAACGGAATATTTTGCAAAACCTATTCAAAATCCTAATAACCAAATTTCCGGCCTTATATAACTGAGGTGTAGCCATCTCTCTGCTGCACTACACAAAGAATTTTCTTTATTATTGATTTCTTGGAGTTTCGAAGCGAGGATCTTGGTTTTCTTGCGAAAGGAAAGACTTTTCCTATTTTTTTTATTTCTTCGGTTGATTCTTCAAAAAGGTGACATATGGTTGATTTCCTGTTGTTCTATGCATGCCGTATGTGATGAATTGTCTATTAGAATGCATGATGGATGATTGTATGATGATATAATGAGTTTATTAAGAGATGTATGAATAAAGTGTAACACCCCGAATTCCAAATAAGAATGAATTCGAGATTCCACAGGATCTTTACTTCACTTCGTACAATTTTACAAGGAAATTTAAAACTTTTTCAACAACATCAGAGTTCCTTACAATTTTATACACAGCGGAAGAATACATGAAGAATACAACAATGGAAATAATATACAACTTATACATCTCTTAACAATTAATAAATCAACAGCCTCGAAATCAACTTCATAACTCTTTGACAGTCCCATTTTCCTGCATATAAAACTGTGGGCACGTCAGTTGCTTACAACCGACAAAATGTTATACACGGCTATCCTCTCTATGCCGGAAACAATATAACAATCTCAATACTTTAACAAAATCACAAATTTGAATGAACATAAAGTGTTAAATCGTGACTACGCTAAACATGTAAGTGTATGACATGCCTTAATGCATAATGCACACCATTTATACTAGTATGACACTAATGCACACTTGTTCGGGTTCTATGCATCCCATACTATATAGGTCCGAGGGCAAGCACCTACGTACTCCACAATAAAGGGCTCGATCCCTCGCCATGATAACTACCCAGTAATAAAATAAGGTTCAGGCATTCCACGAGTACGGATCCCAGTCCAAGAGTACACTGCCCGACTGTTATACAGACTCCTCGTCGTGCGAATCCCCCGCAAGTGTCACTAGCCCCAGTATACGTATATACACTGGGGAACGAAAAACTATCCGCCCGACTATTCATGATCCCGGAGTACACCGCCCGATCAATCATTATAATCCTGGATTTCAAAAATAAACTCGTCCCCATCGGAGCAACCACAATCCCAGAGTACACTGCCCAACTGGGTCTATAGTCCCGAAGTACATTGCCCGACTATATAGAGTGCCCCACTTATGTTTGCCCAGGTTCGCTACACTTCTCTTAAGTGCCTAACTCATAATGTTCAAGACATGAATAATCTTCCAACCTAGAATTAGTTTTTGCCTTCTACCGGACTTAATCAACTTTTATCAAGATGGCTTCATGGCCACATCTCAACATCTTTTATTTCAATAATGACGGTAATGAGGTTTCACTAACTCTAAATCTCAGTTTTCATGTACAAGCTTCATGGGTATTCATACCCTCAATAAACAAATGTCTTAAGCTCATCATAATTCATTTTCCTATCATTTATTCATACTCTTTCAAAACAATAATTTTTCTCATAGATTCATCTAACCTTACTTAATTTAAGCTCATATAGAAATTAAATATTCAACATGAATGCATAAGGTCATCAAGACAATTTACTTCTCATATCAAAACTTTATTATTTTTCTTCTAAGAATAAAAATCAAGTTTTTAAAAATAATTAATATTGAGAACAAATTCCTCTTCATCTGAAAAGTCTCTTTTTACTACTCAATATATACTTGAAAATCTAGAAATTATTATTTTTAATAAATTCTCTATCACATTTTGTAAACACTAGAATTTTTCCCCAATTTTTCAAATGCATTAGTACTTCTTAATTGCATTAAATCCGCATTAAATCCCAAAAAAAAAGGTGTTAAACCTGGGTTTCGAACCTGTGAAGTGCCTAACTCATAATGTTAAAGACATGAATAATCTTCCAACCTAGAATTAGTTTTTGCCTTCTACCGGACTTAATCAACTTTTATCAAGATGGCTTCATGGCCACATCTTCAAAATTCACATCTCAACATCTTTTATTTCAATAATGTCGGCAATGAGGTTTCACTAACTCTAAATCTCAGTTTTCATGTACAAGCTTTATGGGTATTCATACCCTCAATAAACAAATATCTTAAGCTCATCATAATTCATTTTCCTATCATTTATTCATACTCTTTCAAAACAATAATTTTTCACATAGATTCATCTAATCTTACTTAATTTAAGCTCATATAGAAATTAAATATTCAACATGAATGCATAAGGTCATCAAGACAATTTACTTCTCATATCAAAACTTTATTATTTTCCTTCTAAGAATAAAAATCAAGTTTTTAAAAATAATTAATATTGAGAACAAATTCCTCTTCATCTGAAAAGTCTCTTTTTACTACTCAATATATACTTGAAAATCTAGAAATTATTATTTTTAATAAATTCTCTATCACATTTTGTAAACACTAGAATTTTTCCCCAATTTTTCAAATGCATTAGGACTCCTTAATTGCATTAAATCTGCATTAAATCCCCCCAAAAAAAAGGTGTTAAACCTGGGTTTCGAACCCGTGAAGCTCCAGGCAGCGACCAAAGAAGCTCCAGGCAGCGACCAAAGAAACCCACGCCAACCACTAAGTCCATATGGACTTGTTATCTCAACTACAAACCGAAACCATTTTCTTATCTCCCTAGAATCTAGTGTTCATTTAGGAATTAAACCAAAAAAGATATTTTGGCCTTATTGAGTTTCGAACCCAGACCCAACAAGGAGGCCAGCGCACGTCGGACCACTAGGCTAGATGCGCCCAACAAAATAAACCCAGTTCGTGGGTGTTTGTCCCACTTTTGTTATCTTATTATTTAAAAAAAAAAAACTAGATTTCCCATTTGATCGAATCCTCTCCATTAGTCTACAAATGGTTTATTTAAACTGAAATTTATTTACTACAGAAACTCATGGGTTTAAAACTCATATTTGATAATATCTAAATTTCAAATCTCTCTTTCTTCTCTTTTATTACAAGAATTACAATTATTCATTTTAATCAACTAGAAAGTTTGTATTCTCCTACAACAAGTTATATAAGCTATGCATGCTCATTTTATTTTACAAACACTTCTTTTTAATTATAAAGAAAAATCTCTTCAAAACATCTCTAAAATTACTAATTTCTATATTTGTACATTAACATGCAAACTACAATTTCTCTTTTCATTTGCAAGCAACAAGATAAATACTTTGCTCTTTAAACAAATGTTAACATTTCTATCATTTAACATATATGAAAGCATGAATTTATCTTCTAATTTTCATATCAAAATTATACTACTCTTTAGGCATGCAATCCCTACAATTAGAATGTATAGGATCACCCACCTTACGTTTGAAGGTTGAAAACTACAAGGAAAGGGTTCCTTCTCGCTCCTAGCTTCACAAGTACCTCCTTGCTCCTAGCAACCTTCCTCTCCTAGCTATGGCTTCTCCTCCTAGCAAAGCTCCAAGAAAGAGAACTCTCACTCTCTTTCTTTCTTTTCTTTATCTTTCTTTCTCTTTCTTTTCTTTCTCTTTATTTCTTGATTACTTTTTGGTGTGAAAAGAGAGTAGAATGGTAGGCTATTTATAGGACTAAGCTAGGGACTCATTTGCAAAATTTCACAACCTAGTAAATCTCCATATTTAATTTTTTTAACTCTTCACATTTCTAACTCCAAAAAACCCCTAACTCTTCACATTCCCACCTTTCTAATATTCAACTCCCAACTCTCCAGTTCTAAGGGTGCGTTTGGCCTAGCTTTTTTGGGCTTTAAAGCTACTTCAGAATGAGAAGCCAGAAAGTAGAGCTTTGAAATTAAAAGCTGAAGCTGTTTGGATAGTCAGCTTTTTTTTAACTTTAAAGCTACTTTTAAGCTAGAAGTTGTTTGACATAAAATATCAATTGTAAGCTACTTTTATACTTAATTTAAGTTTTTGATTATATTTAAGAATAAAATAAGTTATCAAATTACAAAAAAAATCTTTATATTACTAATAAATGAAATATTTAGAATAACCTATATATATATATACATTTGAAATGTACGTAAATAAAAAGTGAGAAGCTCTGCAGCAGTTTAACCTAGTGTTCCGGCAATATAGTGTTCAACCATACATCAAGGCAACATAGAGTTCAACCATACATTGATATATTACAAAGATACACCAAAAATAAAAAATATTTAAGCCCTCCAGATTTTTAACATTCCAAATAGCAAACAAAATTATCTCAGCTTCAGCTTCTGTTGATACATATGCATATATATATTCACGAATAAGGCAGCCAGGGAGCAAGAAGAGGGAAGAATCAAATTCAAACAGTAACAGAAGAAATTCACCACTATATATAAATTTCCAGGTCCAATAGCTTTAGATCCATAACAACCCATCTGAATACAAACACAAGTTCTTAAACATAAAAGCAACCCCAGCAAACAAGTTCAAATCTACGACTAAATACCAACACCAATAATCATAACATTAAACACTACAATTTTTCTCAGAAGAAAAAAACTAAGGAACTAAAAAACTAAACCAATAAGAAGATTTAATCCAAAGAGTACCAAGAACTAGCAGCGCTATGTCACCTGACTTTGGCCTCTTGGAAGGCACACCCTTGGCATCCCTTCTATCAGGAACCCACTTGTCAATAGCTTTTGACTTCCTCCTCTTCTTCTCTTCTTCACTATCCGACTCATTCCCTCTCTCCCTGTCAGCATTAGTCGCTTCCCGTTCCAACTCCTCCCAAGTCATCCCTTCTTCCTCTTCCTCATCCTCTTCAGAATCTTCCTCCTTATCATCATCAGACTCCACTAATGATTCGCTATCACTATCATCGTCCTCAGAAACAGACTCTAGCTCCACATCAGATGGCTCATAACCTTGATCTGACTCCTCCGATCCATCTGATTCCGAATCGCTTGCCTCCAAATTAAGGAACTCCCATCCACCATCCTCAATGAACTTCTCAGGGTCATCAGTTATAGTTTTCAATATAGGCTTCCAGTTCAAGTTCAACCTGCTCTTATAGTACTTCAGATCGGTGGTATCAAGCCACTCTTTGATTGCATCAAGAGAGGTAGTAGGAATAGAATCTATCCGGAAGACATCTTTACAGAAATCTTTGAACACAATAGCCATGTCAAAGTTCTTCTGTGCAAACCCGACTCTTTCCAGATTGACAATCTCAATTTCACTCAGAGTGATTACCACAAAAGGGGTCTCGATCAGTTTAACCAAACAATATGATGTCGGAACCATGAAAGCTGCAGACTTGTGAGGCACTCCATGAAAACCCAGTTCTCTTAGAGGCAGATCAAACTCCAAGTCAAAGTCTTTAAACTGCGGCTGGCCCCAGAGGTCATGCACCTTATTAACAAAGCCCTGGAAATCCATGTTTATCCTGTTCTTTCGCTCTCTCTCCCGCTGCTCTTCTTCAATCGACGGCGGAGAAACCATACCTTGAGAAGTGGATCGACTGCGTGGCGGTGTATAGTCCCCGGTCGACGGCGCTGAGGAAGGGCGACCCCCGTCAAGGTCTATTCAGCGAGGAAAGGGAGGAAGGGGAAGGGAAAGGGGCAGGGGGAATTTTTTTGATAGGGTTTGGGTTTGATACGTGAAGGGATAAAAAAAAAGAACGGGTAGAAAAAAAGAGAAAAGGAGAAGTCAGAAGTAGATCTGGAAGGCTTCTTTTGGCGCTCATTTTCTTTATAAAAAATAAGCTACTTCTACTTTTTTGGGGCTTTTTAAAATATGTGTTTGGCCCAGCTTCTCCTTCTAAAGGAGAAGATAAGCTAATTTTAAGCTGAGCCAAACGCTACCTAAAACTCCCCAAAATGACAACTCCCTCACTCTCTACTTCAAAACCGAACTTCCCCCTCCTCTGTGAGCCGAAAAATTCAAAGTGGGCCCCATAGTCCAAAGCCCACGTCATGCAAGCAAGAACAACAGCATGCATAAGTTTTGATGTTCTCTCCCACTCCCACATGGGCCCTCATCATACATATTATATCATCCATTTCCAAACATTTTTACAATCAACAACCAAGTATACTTATACATTTCCAACTATATTATATATTAAATTTATTTTGAAAATAAACACACTCAAATCTGTTCGCCGAAAACACGTGCGTTGCACGTAAAAAATTAAAATTCGAAAATCGACTTTATCGATGGAAAATTATTAAATATAATCGAAAATAATATAAGAAAATATATTTACTAATTTTATACATTTCATGATGAAATCACTACATGTAGAAAACACGTGCATTATACGTACAAAGTTATCTTAATCAAAAATAGGGGAAATGAATTTCCGTTTTATAAAAATAGATTTGAAAACATAAAATAAATAATTGAAACCCAGAAAATATCACCCGTAGCGGCGGAAAAATATGTAATTGATACGTGTATTGAAAACACGTAAAAAGCACGTAGAATACAAAATTGAAATATTATATTTTTGTTGACTCAAAATAGGGAAAAATCAATACGAAAAATGTATAAATAGTTGGTAATCAAAGTACGTGGTGAAAACACGTTACAAAATACACGTGCATAACACACAGGGACAAAATTGTCATTTTCAATTTTGCGGGGTGTTACATAAAGATTGAATCTTTCATGAAACTATGCTATTGAAGATTGAAACTACATATAGATGACTTGAGATTGTTAAAAAACCTAATAGAAATCATGAATAAGTTGTTTTCTTTCATATGCTTACTGAATTGATTGTTTACAATGAGTAGGTATGTTGTATGATGCACAAAATTGATTAAAGATAACCTTTTCACTGTGTGTACAATACATATGCTCTGTTTGGGGTTTTTGATGAGTAAAGAACTTGATGAATGATTGTTTTTATTGCATATATTCATAGGTAAACTGATGTGAGTGATTGGGTATGTGTACAATGAATTGTAGAAGGGGTTTTGGATCAAAGAGATCAAGTTTAATGTTTTGAAAAGGGTTTTCAATTTCGGGTCTGATTATATGCATACCGAAAATTGGATTTTGTGTGTTTTGTGAAGTTTTCGATTGAAATCTGATTCGTTTTGATACTGAGATTGATTTGAACTTAATGCTACATATATACAAATTTTTTTGATGTTTTACTAATGCAAACACACACGTATACACACTTATATATATATAGTTCGCTGTTTTGAAGATTTTATGAAAAAAATGCTCTTTTATGA
Organism: Hemerocallis citrina; assembly: GCA_017893485.1. Classification (NCBI taxonomy): domain Eukaryota; kingdom Viridiplantae; phylum Streptophyta; class Magnoliopsida; order Asparagales; family Asphodelaceae; genus Hemerocallis; species Hemerocallis citrina. The sequence continues at coordinate 196,167,371 of CM030364.1, forward strand.
TCTTGATGAGATTTTGATTTGTTTTATAAACTCCTGTATGTTATACAAGTTGTATTTGATCATCTTAGGAATTTTTTTTTGCAAATTTATAATTTTACAAAGATTTATTGAAGTATTAGTTGAAATGTACACGAAATTCAAAGCTGTGAATTTTCGAAATTGACAGTCGACTGACCACTTTTTGAACTAAAAGTGGCAGTCGACTAGCAATTCTTGGATTTTTGGAATTTTGCATGACGGTCGACTATCGCCTTTTGTACTTGTTTTGGCGGTCGACTGTCAGCTGATTGGCTGATTGTTTTGGTTGAGTTTTTTTGTTGATTTCTCGAACGATTATTTCTTTGCACTTATGGATTATTGATCTACTATTTAGATGATGTTTTTGCTACAGATTACAGTATTTTACAGAGAGTTTTGTTTTGAATATAATAAAATTTAAATTGTATTTCTATGACTTTATAAAGTGAAATATATATGGTTTTTGAAGAAATTGATGTTTTATGACTTTCTATGACTTCAAAATATGATTCTCAGTTATTCATTGGATTTAATATTTTATTTCAGTTCTGAAAATTTGTGAGTATCTTGAATGAATTTGAGTTTTGTTGACTTAAAAGAAATTTTCTTGATATAAACATTTTGATGATAAAATTAAGAGTTTTAAATGAAAGATTTTGTGTTGATATTCGATTTGTGAATCTCTATGAGTTGAGTGGAATTCCTGTGAACCGACAGATGAGATTTTGTGGATTTTGACAAGTTGGGTCTTGGGGTTGTTTTTGTGGAATTATGTCCGACAGGATACACAAACTCTAGAGAAGGGGAATTTGTATTTTTAATAATAATCAACTTAAGGACAGGCACTAGTGGATATGTGATGGAACTTGGGAAACGTAAGTATATGCTCTTGGGGTCCAGTCCAACGGATGCGTTCCAGGACTTGTGTGTTCTGCTCGAGAGGAATTTTAGTATGTTCGCGTATCGAGGATCTGCAGTGCCTATTCACGAAACATACAAGTACATTCGCCTGTCGAGGGTCGACGTGTGTATTCACAGGATGTGCCTGTGTACTTGCACATCGAGGGGAGGCTGTGGGGTACACGGCAGAGAGGTTATTCTCTGGTTTGTTTGAGCTATTCTTACATGATGCTTGCGCGTCGATGGTTGTGATGCCTATTCGCGGAGTAATCTGGATCTTGTTTCCATCACCATAGTAGGATTAGTTGCATAACGAGGGATCTAACCCTATAAAGTGGAGAACGATAAGGGCTTGCACGTGACCTATGTAGTATGGAATACATAAAATCCGACAAGTATGCATTTGTCACGCCCCGCTTCCCAAAACCATGGAATATAAGCACGTGACATGGCTCAGTGAATGACTTGCGTCATCCATGAGCTGTTATCGATTCAACTCAATAATATAAACAGGAAGTAATACAATCACGCATGAAATAAAGGAGTTAACACATGAATAATAATACTTGAATTTTAAGCATGAAATAACCAACAAAATAACAATCCAACATCTGGAATCCGCAGTAACAATATTCGGATCAAAAGCCCACAATATAAAGAAAACAACAGTGTTCAATTATTAAAGTTCTCAAAATGAAACAAGAATTATTTAAGCGGCGCAGCAAAACAATTCTTTCACCATTGTTGCTCTCCTAGTCCATCATGCAATTCTCCTTGATTACCTGTAAGCAGTTCATATAAAAGAGAGGGAAAATATGTCATTAGAGCAAGTCGTGGAAAGCAAGTAGAGAAACAGAGAAACAATGACGTTTAAGGTATAACAATGAATTCAGTAAACAATAAAGTCGATGGTAATCAACAATGGCAAAATGGTAACAATGCAATGTGCAATAACAATGATTGATAGTGTTGACAATAAATGATAACAATAACGGTAAACGATAATGATAACACTGTTCAATAATGATGACAATATGCAATGACGATGCGATGAAAATCTTAAGTCTATTATTCATTTTAATCCTAACTAATGCACATACTACTGCATCCCATACTATAGGTTCGATACATACAATCAATTTCGTTTAGACTAAGGTGGTAGATTCTATAGGTCATGTACTCGGTATGATATAACATTTAAATAATAACACTGGCTATTGAACAATTTCTTGCACAATAACAATAATATTGGCCGTTTGCAATTTCTTGCACAATGACGATAACACTGGCCATTTGCAATTTCTTGCATAATGACGATAACGATATTTTGGGAACGAGGCCCACATTTCCAAATATAGTCACTATATTATCAACTACTCTATTCAACCCTTAACCTTGGCTTGATTAACATTCTTTATTCAATTAACATGCAATACTAATAGGGAACAATAGAAGCAGTAATATCAATGGAAAACGATAATGCGATTAATAAGGGACACTAGAATTATGACAACATAACTCTAAGATCATGCAATGTACTCCATACAATTAAATGCACCAAATACAACATTATAGATTCAATTATATATTATTAAACATGGAAATTCAATTCTGGACAGTAGTAGGTTGCTGTTCTAAAATCAGAATTTCCGTTGCTACAGAATAGCAAAAGTGGATCCGTCATAAGTTTTAGAAAATACACTCCTGCCCGGTTCCAAAGCATATTTAAAGTCCAAATTTCGACAACAGTAGCTAGGTGAATTTCAGTGTTCTTTACAGGTTACCGTTTCTGGCTGGTTATCAGTATTAACTAGTTTCAGTTGTAACAGTAGTAAATATTCATTTTAAAAATCAGTAAAAATAATTTTTATTACCCTAAGCATGCCAACCATCAATCTGGAAATTATCGTGGTAATATTTGATCATTAGCTTATCTAATTCATCAGCTTAACATGGTATGTGCATAAATATGAAAATACAGCGCAACAGCAGTAAAAAGGTCATAACTCATGCAATATAGGTTGGAATTCAAAAATTCTGGATGTTCTGGAAACTAGAAACATAGGGATACATTTCATATTTAGAAAGTTATTGATTTTGATGACATTATCTAGGTTGAAACAGCATGGTAATGTTCAGGTTGACAATAAATTTTTGGGTTTGAACATATTCTTCATGAATAAAATAATTAAAATCTTATAAACGATGAATTAGGGGTTGACAACATAAATCACAGCAAGTTACATCTATGTGAACATGGTATTAAGATGTATAATGTCCATAATCTTACTAATCACAATCAACTAATACACCATTATCAATCACATGAATAATCAACACTAGTATACACTCTACAATAGTTGTGTAATGTCATGACATGAAATACAATAATAATTCCTATTCCTATATTCAATAATTAACTACATGAATGCATGCAAGATCTCTATACAATTAAGGCAAAAGACGGCACGAAGTCAAGACTACTACTTAGATTCGCTCGTGTAAATCTGTAGTATCCCAACGATAGATAACAATAATAGATATACGATAATCAATATAGATCTACTTGCAGAATTCAATAAAAAATCTCGAATACGATACAATATAATTCGAGAGTGAAATGACTTGCCTTTAGATGATGATTAGGTTAATCCGAACAATCGAATAACGGGATTAGGATCCTGGGCGACGAACTACGAACACGTGCAAGTTACGACAAACGCAACATAACAACCAAGCAAAATCACTCCTTCACAACAGTACACAGCAATACCCACTCCAAACACCAAACACCAAACGTTGAACACGGGATCGGGATCCCCTACTCCACAAAACACCACACAACAACCCAAACCCACTCTCCTTCACAACACCAAACACAGAGATTGGGATCCCCTATACTCCAACACAGCAAACAGCCACACTTTCCTGCCCTTCTTCACCACAGCGACAGAGGGAGAGAAAGACAGTGGAGGGTGACAGTGGCACTAGGCAACGACGGCGACACCCACGGCAAGTGCGGTGAGGACTGGCGATGGCGGGGGCGAGGGATCTTCGGTGGTTGGAGGGTGACAGCGGAGAGGCAAAGACGACGGTCGACGTGGACGACGAGTCCGAGCTCTGGCAATGGCGATGGGTTCGACGACAAGCGAAACTGTGGTAATGGCAGGGTCACTCGACGATGGAGGGTGAAGACGAGGCGGAGGAGGCGGTAATGGGTTGGCGAGCGGAGGAGGAAGACGAGGGCTCGGAGCTTCGAAGCTCGGCAATGGTGGAAGGAGAACTGCAATGGGGAGAGGCAGTGGCTCGGAGATGGGGTGACTGGAGGGAGAAGGTGAGGGTGATGGAAGGTGAGGGCGGAGACGGGGGGGGGGGGGTTCGAAGTGCAGCAGAGGAGGGAGAGCTCGGGAGTCGCCTGCTGGCGATGGGGAAGATGAAGGGATTTCTGTTGGGGGGGTTGTACAGGAGAGAGGGGAGGGGTATAACAGTAGGGGCGGCTATAGTATTGAATCTAGGGTTAGGTTAAATATAATAATGGAATTATAGTAACCATAATAATGGGGAGGAATTGCAGGGCTGATTATTAGGGATTCAAATTTGGGGATTACACGATGTGATGTGGTTAGAAGTGATTTTTGGAGATTGGCTGTTGGTGGGGATATGGGGTGGTTTTGGGTTAGTGGGTTAGTGGGTCAAGATCCAATAGGAGGTGGGCTATAGGGTTTTGGGTACAATATGAGTCAAATACAAGGACAATTCTCCACCCAACAAGACAAAAGACAATTTCATGAAATTAAATTTGAACTAGGAAAAGAAGGAGCAAGATTCAAATAATCCAACTGAAATCAAGGATAAATCATGAATAATATTAGAGTTAATATCATTTGATACAATAATGAAACAAAATAAAATATTAAAGAATTACAAAAGAGATTACAATGGAGATCAATAATAAAAGGGGGAAAAATAAAAACGGGAGTTACAGCATTAGAGAGTCACCATATTGCAATTGTGTTTTCTTGACTTGGTTTTATGCATGATGTTTTTTCTTGTTTTCCTACACTTGACACTTAGTCTAGTTTCCCTTGATGTTTTTCATGTTTTATTTGCTGTCATTTCATATTCCATCTGTTACTACTGTTGGTATGTGTTGTTTATAACTTTATTCTTCATGTTTTATTTATATTGTATTTTTTTGATGTCACTCACACCGTTATGGCTGACCCCTGTAGTTTTGGGGATTAGGGTTATCTCTAGTCTCATGTTTTACATGTAGGTACCTATAGCATGAGATTAAGATGCATGTGGTAGAATGATAATGTGGCTTATGTAAATTGTAAAAGAATTTGTTGTAAAAGAAAGAAATTGTAATTCAATGTGTTTAATTTTCCGCTGTGCTTTGTAAAGAATTGATGTAATAATAGTTGAAAATTTTATCTGTGTTTTGGCTATGTTTAGTATTACATTGAGGTTGATGCTGAAAATTATGCCACATATTTCTGAGATAATATATTGAAAATTTGGGTCGCTACATCTCAATCTCTCTACAATTAAGTACTATTTCGTTGCTCTTACCGTTCAAAGGAGACCAGTACAATAATATACATAGAGTTCTAGGGAAACCCTAGGTTTAGTCTTGATACAATAATAGTATGATATATTCTAAAGAGAAAAACTACATGATAGGAACCGTATGATTTAACATAAAGAAGAAGATGGGCTAAAAAAGGATCATCCAGACCGGGCATGTATTACTGCTTCAGCCACCGTCAGTTCACTGCCCAAAGTGGCAGTTGACTGCATTTGGTCAATCCTCGGCAGTCGACTGCCGATGTTGTTGTAGCTCTTGGCTGTTGCTTTCTTCTTCTACATATGACACTTCGAACTTCTTCTCGCTTCATCGTCATTTCTTCACATCGAACCATAGTATGCAATACAAAATCCCAACAATATCCACATTGGATTGCATAATCTCCACCTTGGATTGCGTACTCATGCTTCCAACATTGCGTGACTAATCACCTCTAGACTATTTCATTATTCTCTTGTAAACAAGCTCGGTTAAGTGACTTATTCTGCAAGTTGAATTTATTTTCACTTTTATTTCTCAAATTTGTATGCCCCACAAAGGCACACCCCAATAGGCATTAACGCGGAGGTGTCGTCCTCCGCACGAACTCCACCTACCCCAATGCTGTAATACCCTAAACTTTCATTTTAATAAAATATTGATTTTTCATGTGTTGCGCACGTGCAAATTTCATGTGTATATTATTTATTTATTTATTTTATATATAAAATTACATTTTTTTAGTATAAACAATTATTTTTCTTTATTTTTCTAAAAGCCTATTTTTAAAGCCTAAACACTATATTATTTGTTTTAGCCCACTTTAATAAATTATAATTTATTGTCTTAGCCCGCGAACCTAAACCCACTAATTGTGAAGCCCACAAATTTAATAAATCAATTAAATGGTCACACTTGTCATGTAGAGACAAATGGTGAACATTTTGATTAATTAAAATTGTACAAACTTCTAAATAGGGGTACTAGGTGGCACATGCAATGCACGTAGTGTGCAATGCACACTCTTTGGTGGCCAGGTATGGGCTTAGAGAGATGGGTAATGTGGGTGAGTATGCATGGGTAGTTACTTTGTGTGTGGGTAGTTGCTACAACTTTCTCTCCATTCCTAGCCCTCAATTCTATAACCATCCAACAAATCCTAGCCCTCCAATCTACTGTAAAATTAGTATAAATATCCCCCCTTCATACTTGTATTCTACATTAATAATCTATTGAAAGAAGAGAACATTATATAGGAGATATATATTAGTGTGTGAGTGTATGTGTGTACCCCCATTGGAGGCCGGCCATCTCTACTTGGTGCTCTCGGTTTTTGGCAAGGAGCAAGGGAAGGAGTTCGTTGCACCGCGATCTAGGAGGAGGAGGCACTCTCTCGCATTCTAGGAGGCTCTAGGGGATTTTCTTAATTGGTTTTCTTCAGAAGGTGGGTGTTTCTCATGACTTCTAGAGTAGAAATCATGCTAGGGAATGAAATTGAATTGTTATTATAAGCTACTAATTGAAATGAAATGCATGCTCATCTAATTAGAAGAGAATTGATAATTAACAAATGTGTGTTGTTTGATTACTAGATTTATTAACTATGAGTAAAAGTATATGTTCTCATTGTTATAAACATTAGAATGCATGTTGATTATGTTTAAATTGCAATTATGTGAAATTCGCTAGTAAGAAATTGAACTATGCTTATTGATTAAAAATGATAGAGTAGAATAGTATGTTAAAGTTGAATTGATTGAATCGATTGTTAATAGATGTAATGAAATTCCCTATTGAGACATTTATCATGTGAAAGATTGAATAAATGAAAAAGAATGTCCTTTTGCATACGAATAATTGAATGTATCATATGTAGATTTATTAAAAATGGAAGTCTTTACCCACTTATAAAGTTGATTTTGTGCTCTAAAAAAATACCATAGTTATCAAAATATCATGGTAGTAAATTATGTGTGAAATCATCTTTAATTATGAACAATTATGTATTAGTTTTCAAATGTCGAAATAGTGTTCATAAAATGCATACTAAGGCTAAATACATGTTTTAAAAGAGGGGGAAATAGCTTTAAATATACTGGTTATGGTGAAAATAAATGTAAGTTTATTCTGGACATTTTTGTCTTCAAAAGAGGAGAAAAAGAGACAAATTCGTTTTGAAAATTTTGAAATTTAGTTTTGAACAGAGAGTAAAGTCAAAACCTATTTTATTTATTATCAAATCGATATGTTCACTTAGACCAACCGGTTGGAAGAGATTTGGGTCGCTACAGTTTCGGAAGTCTCGAGTTCGATACTGTGGCTCTGTTTTATTTTTTTTGTTTAAAAAACCGAAATCGTCGAGAATAAACATATAGGGATTATAACCCCTAGTTGAATCGATGGGCGGCTATGGGGCTTTGGTCTTGTGCGCTGTCTGCCTCACCCTGGTCGCTGGTTCGAATCTTGGTGGGTTTGGAGTTTAGAAAAAAATGTTTTTTTTGAGATTTTGAATTAAAATGGACTTTTAAAATAGAATAAAAATCAGAAAAAAATTATGGATTAAATTCTGAAAAATTATTGGAACTTATTAGGAAATATTTATACAACTTTTGAAGAAGTGTGAATAAAAAATTGAGGTTTTTGCAAGAAATGACTTATTTTTGAAATTTAATTACTCTTTGAACAAAAGAAAAATAAATGAAAATTTTGGGTTATAAAAGAGGAATTTTTGAAAGTTGTGACGCGTGTGATTAAATGGAATTATAAAAATGTGTTTGTAGTAAAATTTGATTTGTGAATAATAGATTTGTGGAACACATAAATTATTGGTGATTATTAAGTGAAATTGACTCTTGCATATGGATTGCACGTGAAATTGAATTATTGATTGTGATGAATTATGAAAGATATGAATATATGAATACTATGCTTTTGAAACATGAACTGTGATTAATTATGAAATGATCTTATGAGTATGCCATTGTAATTATGAGTTGAAATTGAGAATTAGGATATAGCCAAACCTTATACCGGCAAAGAAAGAATTGTGAAATGATATTTTGAAATGAGAAGACTAAGGTTGGGTCATGTGAAATTAAATGAATAAGACAGGTATAGTACTCTAAGAGTTAATTTTATTCATGTTTCAATTAAACTAAGGATTAGATACATAGTGAAGATGTGATGAAAGTAAGAGAAAAACATTGAGTATGAGGGCCATTGGATTGGCGGCGTGAGAGTATTCACAGGATGTGCCATGATGAGTGATGATAGGGCGTGGATACTGCTCCAGAGTACCGTCTCGGTGGCGACGCTTGTGGGGTGTTTGACTACTGCGGGTGGTGTCATGTCTATGGTAGGAGCTGAATTACCATATGTTGCCTGCATGATGAGTCATGTGTCAGTGCATTGGGATTCCCTCCAGGGTGCCTAGACATGAGTTCGTAGGTCAGAAAATATCTATGATACTTACTGTAGTTACAGTAGTAGATTAAGTCGTGGCGAGGGATTGAACCCTACAAGATGAAGAACGGTTAAGGGCTTGCCCTCGGACCTATGTAGTATGGGCTGCATAGACTCTGAATAAGTGCGCATTAGTGTCATATAATATAAATAATTGCATCAAGGACTAAGTGCACATTCACGACACGACATCAATAGGATAGTCCCTTTAGCTTTGTTTGTGACAAGTTTGTGTTTGTTAAGAAATGAGAATCGTTATACTGTTTCCGGCATAGAGAAGATGGCCGTGTATAATATTTCGTCAGTTGAATGAACTGATGCGCCCACAGTTTTATATGCAGGGTAAAGATGCTTGACACATTTGAAGTATACATGCTATGCAAGATTGTTTTAAATGTTGTTCATGTAAATTTATTGTAATATTCCTTCCGCTATGATAATGTACAAGTATAATGTAACTCTGATAAAAGTTTTTATTTCCTTGTAAAATTGTACGAAAGAAGTGTAAAGATACCGTGGAACTCGAATTCAGTTGTATTTTGGAATTCGGGGTGTTACAGAGTGGTAGCAGAGAACGCTTTTAAGTAGTACAAATTTATAAGGAACGACACCCTAGAAGTGGACATTAGAGTGTGTTGGGTCTAGAGATTTAAATGTAAGTCACTTATATTTGTGTTGCTCTATGATTTATGCTGCTTCTTCCTCTCTATCTTTAAGATGGCGGACCACTTCGACGCTGGAGATGACAATTGGCACATTATTGAGGAAGATTACTCCCTCGGGCAAGCTGATTCAGATGAGGAAGATCCCGAAGAAGTGGAAGAGGAATGGCCTGAGTCCCGAGAGATCACTCCACCTCCGGATTCATCTGATGATTCTTCTGATGAAGAGAAACCAGTTCCGGATAATCTCATTGTGTCTCTTCAGAGGCAGGTAGAGACTCTACGGGAGAGAGTTGGACTACTAGAGGCTCAGTTGGCGAAGCGCAAGGATGATTTTGCAGTTCTCAGTCATCGTGTTTGGGAACTCGAGAAGAGGAAAAACATGACCGATGTACTGAAGGAGGAAGTGGAGGAACTATGGGGAGTGCTTCGTGAAGCCAAGAGGAACCGTAGGAGTTAGACCATTGTATCATCTACTGCTTTCATTTTGATGTCAGAAATATTTTAAATTCGAATGTATAAAGTTTGAAATTCAATGAAATGAAAAGTTGATTTAAAATTCATGTTTTATACTTCGAATTTAATGGATCTTTTGCATCAAAACATGGCTGGAAGACGAGCTCGTAATGGTGAAGGTCTAGACTTGGAAATAGAGCTAGTGAGGATCTATCAGACACTCAATGCCGTTGCCATGAATCAGAATCAGGGAAGGGTGCCTGCGAATCCAGTACCTGAAGCAATAAAACTCGTGGAATCATTTAAACGGATGAAATCACCGGTGTTTGAAGGAAAGTCAGACCTGACATGGCTGATAATTGGATTCGACAGGTAGAGACTATCCTCGAAGTCTTGGAGACTTCGGAAGGCAGCAAGGTGAAGTTGGCGACTTTGCAATTTGAGAAGGATGCGGTTGTATGGTGGCAGTCGATGAAGTAGACGATGGGAGGCTTGGTTCTTGGATGGGAGGAATTTTTGGAGGTATTCCGTAGTCATTATTTTCCCTCAGACGTCCAGGAGAAGAAGGCCATGGAGTTTCTGTCGCTGCAGCAGGGTGGCATGTCGGTTAGGGAGTATGAGACAAGATTCACTCAACTCTCAAGGTATGATCTCGAATTGGTGATGGATGAAATGAAGAAGGCTCGTAAGTTCGAGCATGGTTTGAGGCCAAGTCTGAGATCCAGGATGATACCCCTCAGTATCAGGAGGTTTGACAAGCTGGTCAAACGAGCGGCAGCTACGGAGGCGGACATGGAGCAATTCCATGCTGTTCAGAATCGGAGGAACAACTAGAATGCAAGGAAGAGGCCCGCAGTTGTTGGCAATGTCAGGGGACAGCCACCGGCTCAAAGGTTCAAGCCTATGGGTGCGAACGCTGTTCAAGTGGCAGGGAAACCCAGGAATACTTGGGTGAGACCTCCAGTGACCTGTTTCAACTGTGGAGAGATAGGCCACTACAAGTCTCATTGCCCCAAACTGCAGGATGTTGTCCGCAATGGACCAACTCAGCAGATCGGGAAGAAACCGTACCAGCAGGGACGAGTATTTGCCTTGATTGAAGCTAACGCTGATGAGGTGGATCACGTCATCGATGGTACGAGTGAGGATGTTTAGGAATGTTTTCTGTTGTCTCTTTTTCTCGTTAATTAGTGAACTGTTATGTAACGAGTATATGTTGTGTAACAGGAGAACTTATTTTGAATGACAAGAAAGCTGTTGTTTTGTTCGATGCTTGGTCCTCTCATACTTTTGTATCACCTAAATTTGCTAAAGTTCTGGGAGTCAAACCGAAGATATTTCCAGGCAAGGTTTTAGCAGTAGCTACTCCGTCAGGGGAGACTCTAACCACCGATCTGTACAATGCTGATTGCGAGATCGTGATTGGAGATCGAATTTTCGGGATCCATCTGATCGAGCTGAATGTTTTAGGAGTCGATGTTATCATTGGCATTGATTGGATGTCAGTGTATAGTGCGAATATCGAGTGCAAGAACAAGACAGTAACAGTGAAGGCTCCAGGTGGACCTGAAGTCATTTTCCAAGAGAAGAGGAGATGTTCAGGTTTGGTTGCTGCTATCAGCCAGAAGAGAGGGATTCCTGTAGATGTGTAACAGATTCCTGTGGTTCGGGATTATCTGACCGTGTTCTTGGAAGATTTGCCTGGGTTACCCCCGCATCGTGATGTGGAGTTCAGCATCACTATTCAGCCATGGAGTGCACCTATTTCTAAGGCACCCTATAGGATGGTGCCTGTGGAGCAGGATGAGATCAAACGGCAGATTGAGGAACTATTGGAGAAAGGCTTTATTCAACCGAGTGCATCACCTTGGGGAGCGCCGGTGCTTTTGGTAAAGAAGAAGGATGGTTCGTTGAGGATGTGCATCGATTACCGAGAGCTGAATAAGGTCATTGTTCAGAATAAGTATCCGATTCCACGAATTGATGACTTGTTCGATCGTCTACAAGGAGCAGCTGTTTTCTCCAAAATAGATCTTCGATCAGGATATCATCAAGTTCGAGTGAAAGCTGAAGACGTGCATACGACTGCGTTCAGAACTCGACACGGGCATTACGAATTTTTAGTTATGCCGTTTGGAGTGACGAATGCGCCTGCAATCTTCATGGACATGAACAGAGTTTTGAGGCCGTTCATTGACTCTTTCGTCGTGGTGTTTATCGACGATATTCTCATGTAATCCAAGTCGGAGGAGGAGCACACGGAGCATCTGGCAACAGTTTTGAGGTAGCTTCAGGAGCAGGAGTTGTACGCCAAATTGTCCAAGTACGATTTCTGGAAGTCTGAAGTGGCATTCCTAGGTCACATCCTTTCTAAGGAGGGAGTGGCAACTGATCCTCAGAAGATAGAGGCAGTGAAAGATTGGGCAAGGCCTACTACAGTGAAGGAAATCAGGAGTTTTCTTGGGCTAACTGGATATTACAGGAGATTTATCTAGGGCTACGCTCAGATAGCCGTGCCGCTCACTGGTCTGATCAAGAAGAATGTGAACTTCAAGTTGACTGAACAGTGTGAGGCAAGCTTTCAGGAGTTGAAAGAGAGGCTGACTACTACACCCATTTTGGCTTTGCCTAAGGCAGGTGTTGAGTATGATGTTTACAACGATGCTTCACATCGTGGGCTTGGTTGTGTCTTAATGCAAGAAGGAAAAGTGATCGCTTATGGGTCTAGGAAACAAAGACCGCATGAGAAAAATTATCCGACTCATGATCTGGAGTTGGCTGCGATTATCTTCGCCTTAAAGCAATGGAGACATTATGTGTATGGCGAGAAGCTGAATATGTACACAAACCATAAAAGATGGAAGTACATCTATCAGCAGAAGGATTTGAACCTGAGGCAAAGGAGATGGCTGGAGGTACTTGAGGACATTCGTTCGGAGATTAAGTATCACCTTGGGAAGGCTAATGTTGTTGTTGATGCACTTAGCCGCAAGAGCAGTCTGGTGAATTTGATTATAACTCAAAGGCAGCTGGCAGAGGAGTTGGATCGGGTTGGTATTGAAGTTGTTCTGCAAGGCTTGGGATCATCTTTAGCTCAGTTGAGGCTTCAACCGACGCTGAATGAAAGGATTATTGCAAGTCAGAAGGAAGATGCAGAGATTCACAAGATGATGGAGTAGGTTGGTGCTGGCAAGTTGCCCGGATTTCAAATCAGGGATGAAGTGCTGTGGTTTGGAGAGAGGCTGTGTGTTCCGGATCAGTCGGATTTGAAAGAAAGCATTCTTCAGAAGGCACATGCGACTCTTTAGTCAATACATCCTGGGAGTACCAAGATGTACAAGGACATTAAATAGCATTTCTGGTGGTCAGGTTTGAAGCAGGATGCGGCTGAATTTGTGTCGAGGTGTGAGATTTGTCAACAAGTCAAAGTCGAGAATCAGAAACCTGGAGGTCTATTGCAACCGTTACTTATTCCGGAATTGAAGTGGGATAACATCAGTATGGATTTCATCACAGGTTTGCCTAAGAGTTCTAAAGGCAATGATGCAATTTGGGTCATAGTCGATCAACTAACCAAGTCTGCTCACTTCTCGGCGATGAAACTCATTGCTTCGATGGACAAGTTGGCTGAGATATATGTTGGTGAGATCGTCAGGCTTCATGGTGTTCCGTTGACCATTGTGTCTGATCGAGATGCGTGGTTTACTTCGCATTTCTGGAGGAGTCTTCAGACCGCTTTGGGTACCAAGACCGATTTGAGCACTGCTTTTCATCCCCAGACTGATGGGCAGACCGAGAGAGTCAACCGTATTCTTGAGGACATGCTTCGGTGCTGTGTACTAGACTTTGGAGGCAGCTGGGAAAGGCATTTACCTTTGGTAAAGTTTGCCTACAACAACAGTTTTTCAGACTAGCATTGGGATGGCGCCGTACGAAGCTCTATATGGCAGGAAGTGCAAAACGCATGTTTGTTGGTTCGAAGTTGGGGAGTGTCAGATGTTTGGGCCTGAGATTGTGCAGCAGACCTCTGAAAAGATTGATTTGATCAGGAAGAGGTTGGTGGATGCTCATAGTACGCAGAAGAGCTATGCAGACAATCGGAGAAGGGACCTTAAGTTTGAGGTTGGTGACTTTGTCTTTCTGAAGGTATCACCTAGTAAAGGCGTGATCCGATTCGGCAAGGGTGGAAAGTTAGCCCCGAGGTTCATAGGCCCGTATAAGATATTTAAAAGGATTGGAAAAATTGCTTACCGGCTTGAGTTACCGGAAGAGTTATCTCAGGTGCACAATGTCTTTCATGAGTTTATGCTGAGAGGTTACATTCCAGATCCAAGCCATCATTTGCCTGAAGTGCCAGAGGGTTTGCAGTTAGATCTGAGTTACATTGAGCTTCCAGTTCAGATTGTTGATCGTCGGAAGAAAGTCTTGAGGAATAAGACGATACCGACGGTCAAGGTAGTCTGGAGAAACCAGTTGGTTGAAGAGGCTACTTGGGAATCTGAGGAGAGGATGATGAAGGATCATCCTGAGCTCTTTGTTTGATTGTATTTTTCTTATTGTGTTTTGTTTTCTCGCTCTTTAATTGTAGTTCCGGGGACGGAACTATTCTAAGGCGGGAGTGTTGTAATACCCTAAACTTTCATTTTAATAAAATATTGATTTTTCATGTGTTGTGCACGTGCAAATTTAATGTGTATATTATTTATTTACGTATTTTATATATAAAATTTCATTTTTTTAGCATGAACAATTATTTTCCTTTATTTTTCTAAAAACCTATTTCTAAAGCCTAAACACTATTTTATTTATTTTAACCCACTTTAATAAATTATTAATTCATTGTCTTGGTCAGCGAACCTAAGCACACTAATTGTGAAGCCCACAAATTTAATAAATCAATTAAATGGTCACACTGTCATGTAGAGACAAATGGTGAACATTTTGATTAATTAAAATTGTACAAACTTCTAAATAGGGGTACTAGGTGGCACGTGCAATGCACGTAGTGTGCAATGCACACTCTTTGGTGGCCGGGTATGGGCTTGGAGAGATGGGGAGTGTGGGTGAGTGTGCATGGGTAGTTACTTTGTGTGTGGTTAGTTGCTACAACTTCCTCTCCATTCCTAGCCCTCCATTCTATAACCATCCAACAAATCCTAGCCATCCAATCTACTCTAAAATTAATATAAATATCCCCCCTTCATACTTGTATTCTACATTAGTAATCTATTCAAAGAAGAGAACATTATATAGGAGATATATATTAGTGTGTGAGTGTGAGTGTATGTGTGTACCCCCATTGGAGGTCGGCCATCTCTACTTGGTGCTCTCGGTTTTTGGCATGGAGCAAGGGAAGGAGTTCGTTGCACCGCGATCTAGGAGGAGGTGGCACTCTCTCGCATTCTAGGAGGCTCTAGGGGATTTTCTTAATTGGTTTTCTTAAAAAGGTGGGTGTTTCTCATGACTTCTAGAGTAGAAATCATGCTAGGCAATGAAACTGAATTGTTATTAGAAGCTACTAGTTGAAATGAAATGCATGCTCGTCTAATTAGAAGAGAATTGATAATTAACAAATATGTGTTGTTTGATTACTAGATTTATTAACTATGAGTAAAAGTATATGTTCTCATTGTTATAAACATTAGAATGCATGTTGATTATGTTTAAATTGCAATTATGTGAAATTCGCTAGTAAGAAATTGAACTATGCTTATTGATTAAAAATGCTAGAGTAAAATAGTATGTTAAAGTTGAATTGATTGAATCGATTTAATAGATGTAATGAAATTCCCTATTGCGATATTTATTATGTGAAAGATTGAATAAATGAAAAAGAAATTTCTTTTACATACGAATAATTGAATGTATCATGTGTAGATTTATTAAAAATGGAAGTCTTTACCCACTTATAAAGTTGATTTTGTGCTCTAAAAGAATACCATAGTTATCAAAATATCATGGTAGTAAATTATGTGTGAAATCATCTTTAATTATGAACAATTATGTATTAGTTTTCAAATGTCGAAATAGTGTTCATAAAATGCATACTAAGGCTAAATACATGTTTTAAAAGAGGGGAAAATAGCTTTAAATATACTGGTTATGGTGAAAATAAATGTAGGTTTATTCTGGACATTTTTGTTTTCAAAAGAGGAGAAAAAGAGACAAATTCGTTTTGAAAATTTTGAAATTTAGTTTTGAACAGAGAGTAAAGTCAAAACCTATTTTATTTATTATGAAATCGATATGTTCACTTAGACCAATTGGTCGGAAGAGATTTGGGTCGCTACAGTCTCGGAAGTCTCGGGTTCGATACCGCAGCTCTGTTTTATTTTTTTTGTTTAAAAAACCCAAATCGCCGAGAATAAACATATAGGGATTATAACCCCTAGTTGAATCGATGGGCGGCTGTGGCGCTTTGGTCTTGTGCGTTGTCTGCCTCACCGCTGGTCACTGGTTCGAATCTTGGTGGGTTTGGAGTTTAGAATTTTTTTTTTTTGAGATTTTGAATTAAAATGGACTTTTAAAATAGAATAAAAATCAGAAAAAGTTATGGATTAAATTCTGAAAAATTATTGGAACTTATTAGGAAATATTTATACAACTTTTGAAGAAGTGTGAATAAGAAATTGAGGTTTTTGCAAGAAATGACTCATTTTTGAAATTTAATTACTCTTTGAACAAAAGAAAAATAAATGAAAATTTTGGGTTATAAAAGAGGAATTTTTGAAAGTTGTGACGCGTGTGATTAAATGGAATTATAAAAATGTGTTTGTAGTAAGATTTGATTTGTGAATAATAGATTTGTGGAACACATAAATTATTGGTGATTAAGTGAAATTGACTCTTGCATATAGATTGCACGTGAAATTGAATTATTGATTGTGATGAATTATGAAAGATTTGAATATATGAATACTATGCTTTTGAAATATGAACTGTGATTAATCATGAAAAGATCTTATGAGTATGACAATGTAATTATGAGTTGAAATTGAGAATTAGGGTATAGCCAAGCCTTATACCGGCAAAGAAAGAATTGTGAAATGATATTTTGAAATGAGAAGACCAAGGTTGGGTCATGTGAAATTAAATGAATAAGACCGGTATAGTGGAAGTGCTACACTCGAAGAGTTGATTTTATTCATGATTCAATTAAACTAAGGATTAGATACATAGTGAAGATGTGATGAAAGTAAGAGAAAAATATTGAGTATGAGGACCATTGGATTGGCGACGTGAGAGTATTCACAAGATGTCCCATGATGAGTGATGATAGGGCGTGGATACTGCTCCAGAGTACCGTCCCGGTGGCGACGCTCGCGGGGTGTTTGACGACTGCGGGTGGTATCATGTCTATGGTAGGAGCTGAATTACCACAGGATGCCTGCATGATGAGTCATGTGTCAGTGCATTGGGATTCCCTCCAGGGTGCCTAGACATGAGTTCGTAGGTTAGAAAATATCTTTGATACTTACCGTAGTTACAGTAGTAGATTAAGTCATGGCGAGGGATTGAACCCTACAAGATGAAGAATGGTTAAGGGCTTGCCCTCAGACCTATGTAGTATGGGCTGCATAGACTCTGAACAAGTGCGCATTAGTATCATATAATATAAATAATTTCATCAAGGACTAAGTGCACATTCACGATACGACATCAATAGAATAGTCTCTTTAGCTTTGTTTGTGACTAGTTTGTGTTTGTTAAGAAATGAGAATCGTTATACTGTTTCCGGCATAGAGAGGATGGCCGTGTATAATATTTCGTCAGTTGAATGAACTGATGCGCCCACAATTTTATATGCAGGGTAAAGATGCTTGACACATTTGAAGTATACATGCTGCGCAAGATTGTTTTAAATGTTGTTCATGTAAATTTATTGTAATATTGCTTCCACTGTGATAATGTACAAGTGTAATGTAACTCTGATAAAAGAAATTTTTTTATTTCCGTATAAAATTATACGAAAGAAGTGTAAAGATCCTGTGAAACTCGAATTCAGTTGTAATTTGGAATTCGGGGTGTTACAAATGCACTCTATACCACTCGACGATATTAGAACGTCGCGATATTGCTTCGATGATTATAGTGACGACATAATAGATAATGATTTAGGATCACTGGGCTTAGAAACACTTAGGTTGCGTTTGGCCTAGCTTTTTTTGGACTTTAAAGCTACTTCAGAAGGAGAAGCCAGAAAGTGGAGCTTTGAAATTAAATGCTGAAGCTATTTGAAAAGTCTTTTTTTTTAATACTTCAAAGCTACTTTTAAGCTAGAAGTTGTTTGACATAAGATATCAATTGTAAGCTACTTTTATACTCAGTTTAAGCTTTTTATTTTATTTAAGAGTAAAATATAAGTTATCAAAATACAAAAATTGTTGACTCTTAGTTTGGTGTGCACAAAATGTGCTCATTAATACTAATAAGTTTAAAGTTAGTTGTTCAGATTTTCTGGATCCAATAAGGAGAGTAATATCAACAAATATCAACAAGAGATCTAAGAGAGACCCAGGAATATTCAAACAAGGAAAGTAATAAAGATTGATGGCAAACACAAGCTAAAGAGGAAGATATTCAGAAAGAGTTCTTGATTAATTGGTCTACAAGCAAAAGAGGAAGATATCAAGACCTGAATTTTTTCTTCTATTTTAGTGAGATTTTAATTGTATAAGATTAATTAAAGATTGATTAGTTTATGGAAAGAAATAGAGTGGATTCGGAATATACAGCGCGATACCGGTCGACCGTACTTCATGACGGTTGACCGCAACCTTGAGTTGTTTGAGACGCGGTCGACCTTTCACCTCTCTACTTTACGTCAGAGAGCTGAACGGTCAACCACACCAATATGCCGGTCGACCACACTTTGTGCTGTGTGTATTCTTGGAAAGTATCGTTTCTATTTTTGATCGATACACTTTCCTGTCTACTTATATTGGACGAATCCACTGTGTGTTCTCAACCCTATTACTTATGAAAAAAATATTCTAAACTAATTTTTCGATAATCAATTCGAGTGTGAGCGATACTTTTTCTGTATTCTTCAGTCAGGATCATTAACGATCTTGAGTTTTGGTTTTTCTTTCTTTTCCACTTCGGTGAGATTGACAGGACTTGTATTGGAAGTCCTGTGGGTGTAATAGGTCTCTCGGCCTGAATCCGAGAATTACTGTACAAAGGGTTTTAAGTATAGTGGAACGATTGTGGCAGAGAATTGCTACAAGTAGGTGGTGTGGATGTAGACCTGAGGGTCGAACCACGTTATATCTCTACGTCATCTGTGTTTACTGCTCTTAACTCTTTTACTTACCTTGCACTTTATTTTATTAATTTTCAATTCCACACAATCACCTTATTCACCCCCCTAGGGTGATTAACAGTGGTATCAGAGCGAGGTGCTTATCAAAAAGCTTAAAAGCTTAAGAAAAAGTTCCAATGGCCGAAATCCCTCCTCCCAATAACTTGTACTCATCGGAGCCATTTATCTCCAATGGGACAAGCCTTATACGATCACCATTTTTTGATGGAAAATGCTATGACGTCTGGAAAATTCGTATGTCTTATTTTTTGCAGATGCACGGAGAAGAAGTATGGAATGTGTGTATCAATAAAACAGAAATTCCAGTTAGTGACGGGAAGACATCCTTCACAAAAGCAGAGTTGGCCCTCAAGACAGCAAATTCCAAAGCCACGACGGCTCTCTATGCATGGTTGAATAACGAAGAACTAATGCGATGCGGGCGTAACTGCAAAACAATATATGAGATATGGAACAACATGCTGAAGCGGCATGAAGGAACCGCTTCTGAGGTAAAAGCTAAAGTTAATTTATGTTTCTATAAGTTTGATGTGTTTCGCATGTTGCCAGGGGAAAATGTGGATAGAATGCTCGCCCGCTTCGATATCATTGCCTACGAACTTGAGAGCTTAGGTAAGGGGCTAGATGATGACCAAAAGGTCGGAAATCTCATAAGCTGTCTCACGCCAGAATGGGATGTAAAGGCCGCTGCAATGAGGGAGACTCTTGAAGAGAAGGGATTCGACTACTACACATTCCAAGGAAAGCTGAAGACATACAAAATGGAAATGTCAGAGACCAAAAGATACAGACAAAACCTCAGGATTGAACCAAAGACCGAAGAGAAAACCATTGCACTAAAAGCAGAAAAATTCTGACCATCAAAAGCAGATTCAGATCGTGAGGAGTCAGGCGAGGACATTGCTCTATTGACAAAATAATTTTGTAAGTATCTCAAACATAAGAAATATGGCAGGTACCAAGGAGAAAGGGAAAAAGATAAAGATGATGTGTGCTATAAGTGCAAGAAGTCTGGACACATTCGTGCAAATTATCCTGTGTCACAAGACAGGAACAGGGACTACTACCGCTCAAACCCAAGTCTGAAAAAGAAGGCGCTAAAGGCAACAGGGTTAGATTTCGATTCAAGTGAGGGAGAGCAAGGCTACGACGATGTCGGCTTCATGGCTCTTGGGCATGGTGAGGTGTAATCACCATCTCAAGAAGAGGTAATCGAAGAACCCACTTATGATGAACTAGTAGACATGCATAATGGTTTGAAAGACTATGCTAAGAAATTAAGTCGTGAACTTAGGCAATATAAACAAATTTCAAATGATACCCATGATCCTTGTATTACAAAAAATCAAAAACTGAAAAATAAGAATGCCTTGATCTTGGAAAAATTTGAGTCATTTAGAAAAGATCATGATGTATTGCTAGAGGAAAATAAAGTTTTAAAACAACAAATTTGAGAATCTTTAGCAACGCATGATGATCACCTTAGAGAAATTCATGAGAAATCTGTTTATATAGCCAAACTCACAGATGATTTAAAAGAATATAAAAAGAAATTTGATGAGGTAGTGGAAGGATGTAATAAAGCTCTTGAAAAAAATAGGATTCTTGATGCTACACTAGACACTCTTCGTTGGAACACGAAAGACGATGAGATGACTAGGAAAAGATTATGTAAAAGAGTAACTGTGCTTGAAAAGATTGTTGAAAAATATGAAGGTCCCAGTTACCTTATAACAAAAAATTCAAGATCTTATCATGATAATCGAGGGCTTGGTTACGAAGAGCCAATACACCATCAAAAATGTAAATCATCATTTCATACACACTTGCACAAACTCCAACAAAATCATAAACCAATCCAAAGCTATGCAAGCGTGCGTGACTCAAGACATAGTCGTATCACATGTCATTACTGCTGTAGATTAGGACATATTTCATATAATTGTTCATTAAAAAGGAATACTAATTTTGTTTGGGTTAGAAAGAATGTTAATGCAGAATCAAAATCCACTTGGACTCCTACAAAATCCCATGTAGGTGGTCCGATTCTTTCAACTTAGGAGATCGTAGACGCCTTGATAGAAGATGCTCGAGAGGCTCAACAAGTTATACTAGCAAACAACATCTCTATCAAGGAAAAAGGAGAAGGATCTTGGTCCTTCAGATAAGTATAACATCGGGTAAAATCTACACTAGCCTGAAATTATATTAAATGTGCATCTGCTGAATTATTCCTGAATTGTGCGAACTGTACAATAACATAAAATCACTATTTGAATGATCGGTCGACCGTAAATATCATTTATTATCAATCAGTCGAGAATGGACCGGTCGACCGAACAGTCGATCGTCCACCCTTCTATCAAAGATCACCAAATTTAAACTCTCTATTTCGTGTTGAGCAGTCGACCGTATATATGAACCGGTCGACCGACCAAGTCGGCTTACCTGTTTATTCTCTTTCTAATATAAATACCTCTTCACCCCTAACCTTTCTTTCTTATAAAACCCTAGCCTCCAAATATAAACCCATCAAATAAACCCTCATCTCTCAACCTTTTCGTCAAAAATTTCTCAAGTGCCCTCTCATCCTTTGTCCACATGGCTTCCTCTTCTCACAAATCAAGAGCAAGAAAGCTGTTGCCTCCAAATCCGTCACTAAAAATGGTATAATCTTTCGCAACTCACATTGTGCTGATATTTACTTCTCTTCTCTCGGTAATGCCCCCGTTGTTGCAAATCGGGTTATTAACCTATCATCCTTGGGAGGACAATTCTCTGTAATGATTAGAATTCTTAGGGACTTTGGGTGGGAAAACTATCTTGCTACCTCAAGCTCTTACTTCGAGTCTCTAACTCAACAATTCTATGTAAATCTTGAGGGACTTCAAGATGATGATCTTACCCTCTCTTCTATCATCCTTGGCTGAAGAGTCAAAATTACTCCCGAATATCTCCGGGGGAGATACGAGTTTCCCGAAGGGGAGTTTGATGCATATCATTTAGACTATAAAACTCTCAATTATAAGCCCGGTCACAATCAAAACACCGTCAAGTCTATGATCATTCAACCTGAGTTCTCTCGTCTCCTTCGTCCCACTCCCACAAACTTCACCGATACCGTTCGAGTCCTAAATAAAATTGTTAATTCGGATATTTAGCCCAAAAAGAATGATAAAACAGAAATTCGGGTCGATCAGTCATTCATTATTTTTCTTATTCTCGGAGAATACAAGTTCGATCTTGATACATTCATCATTCGCACGATGAATTATGCAACTACTACAAATCGTGGTTTCCCCTTCAACTCTCTCATATACAACCTTGCCATTGATTCCTGTATTGATGCCGAAAACTTCTTGCTCAGTAAGAGCCCTATGCCCATTCTCCCTCAACAAATGGGTATTGATGTACCCTTCAATCAACGTGCTCATCGTCGTCAAGCCTAACAACAAGAGTGCCAAGCCGAACAAGTACCACAAGCATCTTCCTCTTCACGACGCAAGAGTGCCACTGCCTCTTCATCATTCGTGACTCATAAGCAGTTTACTGCTCATCAAATGCAATTATATGAATATTATGTAAACACAATTGAGTATTTGCAAGGGAAGGAAGATTGGGAAATTTTTCCTCCACCGAATGATGAAGATGATGAGGAAGATGAGGAAGACGATGACGAAAATGAAGTTGATGGCGATGATGGTGAGGATGATAATGATGAGTAAACATTTTTTTATTGAAATATCACTATGTATGATTCTTATTGCTGTGTAATCTTATATGGATAAATATATCCATATTAAGTTGCTTGTCTTAAATATCTGATTGCCTGCAATGTATCAGTTTTTCGGTCGATCGGTTTTTACATAAATTGTCCTTCAGTATTTGCGGTCGACTGAACAGTCATTCGGTTTTCCCTCTGTGAGTTGTTGTGGTTTTGTCAAAGGAGTGCGGTCGACTGGTATGCTCTCGGGATTTTTTTTTTCATCTCTATTGCGGTCGACCGGTCTCCTCTCTAGTCTTCAATAAAAACTATTTTTTTAAAAAAAATATTTTATTCCTGAAATTCAATTTTTTATTATACTTGTATTGGGGAGGATCTCAAATCTATGATATTATGAAGAGCACTCACTGTATAGCAAAGAGTCTCGCTATCAACGGTATCATGTAAGAAGATTCTCTTTCACTCTTTTACAGTAACATTCCGTTCTTTTCAAACTCTATCCCTCCTGTCTATTTTGATTAATGAGTTTTTTTTCTTTTCGTGCTTTCACTATATTTTTTTTAACGTGCTTTAAATATCTTATTCATTTTTCTTCTACTTAATCCCTTTTGGTGTGTTCCAAAAAGGAGGAGAATTTCTTTTGAAATGTTTGGAATGTTTTCAAATAAAGTCTAAATTATTAATGAAATGTTTTCGCATGCTTTACAATGATTCTATGAATGTTTTCAACTAAAAATATGTTTTCAAAAGTTTTACACTAACCATATATGTTATAGTTCCGTATAACAGGTGGCATTGAATTAAGATGGAGCATTTACATTCCTCTTAAAAGCTCTTACTTATGAAATTCTATGTTACAAGATATACTAAACTCAGGGGGAGTATTTATGTGGCCTATTTTAATTTTCAAATATTCTAGCATGTTTTGTTCACACCAAAAGGGGGAGATTGTTGACTCTTAGTTTGGTGTGTACAAAACGTGCTCACTAATACTAAAAAGTTTAAAGTTAGTTGTTCAGATTTTCAGGATCAAATAAGGAGAGTAATATCAACAAATATCAACAAGAGATCCAAGAGAGATTCAAGAATATTCAAACAAGGAAAGTAATAAAGATAGATGGCGAACACAAGCAAAAGAAGAAGATATTCAAAAAGAGTTCTTGATTAATTGGTCTACAAGCAAAAGAGAAAGATATCAAGACCTGAATTTTTCCTTCTATTTTAGTGAGATTTTAATTGTATAAGATTGATTAAAGATTGATTAGTTTATGGAAAGAAAACAGAGTGGATTCGGAATATACAATGCGATACCGGTCGACCG
Source organism: Hemerocallis citrina (assembly GCA_017893485.1). Classification (NCBI taxonomy): domain Eukaryota; kingdom Viridiplantae; phylum Streptophyta; class Magnoliopsida; order Asparagales; family Asphodelaceae; genus Hemerocallis; species Hemerocallis citrina. The sequence goes on from CM030364.1 coordinate 196,191,809, forward strand.
TACTTCATGACGGTCGACCGCATCGCAGTCGACCACAACCTTGAGTTGTTTGAGAAGCGGTCGACCTTTCATCTCTCTACTTTACGTCAGAGAGCTGAACGGTTGACCACACCAATATCTCGGTCGAACCCACTTTGCGCTGTGTGTATTCTTGGAAAGTATCGTTTCTATTTTTGATCAATACACTTTCCCGTCTACTTATATTGGATGAATCCACTGTGTGTTCTCAACCCTATTACTTTTGAAAAAAATATTCTGAACTAATTTTTCGATAATCAATCCGAGTGTGAGTGATACTTTTTCTGTATTCTTCAGTCAGGATCATTAACAATCTTGAGTTTTGGTTTTTCTTTCTTTTCCACTTCGGTGAGATTGACGAGACTTGTATTGGAAGTCTTGTGAGTGTAATAGGTCTCTCGGCTTGAATCCGAGAATCACTGTACAAAGGGTTTTAAGTATAGTGGAATGCTTGTGGCAGAGAATTGCTACAAGTAGGTGGTGTGGACGTAGACCTAGGGGTCGAACCACGTTATATCGTTGCATCATCTGTGTTTGCTGCTCTTAACTCTTTTACTTATCTTGCACTTTATTTTATTAATTTTTAATTCCGCACAATCACCCTATTCACCCCGCCAGGGTGATTAACAAAAATATCGTTATATTACTAATAAAGATATTTAAAACCCAAAAAAAAGGCTAACGACGGCGTTCGATGGTGAAGAAAGGAGAGGGAGGCGGTGGGGCGGCGACGCGGTGTTCGATGGTGGCTGTTCGACGAGGAAGGGGAAGGGAAAAGAATTGTGTTATGAGGTTTTGAAGGAGAAGCCAGAAGTTGCTCTGGAGGGTTTCTATCAAAACTCCTTTTCTTCACTAAAATTAAGCCTTCTATAGAGCTTTTCAAAGGTTGCGTTTGGCCCAACTTCTTCTTTTAAAGGAGAAGAGAAGCTAATTTTAAGCTGGGCCAAACACACCCTTAGCCAAGATTTTCCATTTTCACAAAGCTTGTAGAGGTTGTGTTAAACACCCTTCATTCCCTTCATCACCTTACGACGATCTTCTCAAACTATTAGAACTCTACATTGAGCTATGTATCTGCAGCCTCGTTCTTCTAGACTGTCCAAGGATACAAGATTTTGTTTCAACAAAGAAATATGCATGACATTATCTAAAGTGTACCATTTTCCATATACATCTCCAACTCAACTGTTTCTTCACCGATCACTTCATAAATCCCACCAACCACCGTTCTCACAGAACGATCTCCAACGAACTTGTAAGTAGAAACATCTCACTCGCAGAGAATATATAAGAAGAACGAGTAGAACTACTCAGATTAAGAACCAAGCCAGAATAGACATCTACAGAACTTGAGACAAGAGTACAGTTTAAGCTATCACCTGATTCAGTGACACCAGCAACACTAGCCATGTTGATGCTCTTCCAATTCAGCAACTTGTGGCAATCCCTCTTGTGATGCTCAATCCCTCTGCAGTGGTGGCAACAGATCATACCCTTACGTACACTTTTCTTTCCACTCGAAGTATAATTCACCCTGATGCAACTTGTAGAAGTAAACGCCGATATCTGAGTCTTCCTCCCATGTCCTTCCTCCTCTAAGCCCCTCCATCACATATGCTACCGAAAACTTCTCATTGGTAGACTCTCCGTGTAGTACCCCGAATTTCAATATAGAAAATACGAGAACAATCCAGAATATTTACTTTAATGTAATATATACATAGTACAAAATACAGAAAAATTTAAAACTTTCTTTACAACGGTTCTTATTAGAATGCACAACGGAAATTTAATACACATTTAATACAACTCATTTCAACATATAAACTCCAGTCTTCTAAAAAATCCAAGCTCCAACCCTTGTTCAAGCAACTCACTTTGCAATCCTGCAAAACTGTTAAAAACTGTGGGTACATCAATTGAATGCAGCTGATTGACGCAATGCTGATAAAAGCAGCGACCCTCCAAAGTCTCAACCACAAATGTATTGCACAAAATAAAACAATAATGGAAAGATTCATAAATCAACAAGTGAAGCTAAACTAAAAGAATGAGTGTGTATTATGAAAACAAAAGAAGAATACATAAAACAAAAGAAAACACAAATGCACACAATGCTCCCTAATACACACTTGTTCGGATTCTATGCATTACATACTACATAGGTCTGAGGAAAAGCCCTTAGCATTCACCTCATATAGGGTTTAACCCCTCGTTATGCAAAACGTATACCCGTGACTAACATTAGATCTAGACATTCTGTGAATATTTGGCCCATGCCTCGATAATTTCGGAGACCAATCCCACACTGCGTATGAGCTGGAGATACTGCCACTCACATCTCGATAATTTTGGGGACCGTTTCACACCGAAAGTCATCATGATGCCTCATCACACAAACATCCCATGAGCGTCGCCTCGATCCCGATAATTCCGGAGATCAATCCCACACCACAGATGAGCTGGAGACACTTCTACTCACATCTCGATAATTCTGGGGATCATCTCACACCGCAGACTAGCTGAGGCCCTTATACTCATGTTTGCCCTTACTTCATCACATCTCCAACTAGTGTCTGTCCGTAAGTTCAAACATAGATAACCACAGCCTCCTAGAGCTAGCTCACCCTACCGGATTTAACTCAACTAAACAGGAACACTAGCCGACACTGGCTAATTTCCAAAATCAACAAATCAGGAACCTTAGCCGACACCGGCTGATTTCCAAAATCAACAAATCTCAACTATCGATAACTAGGGTCCTGCTTGGCCTCTAGAGCTCACAACCCAACACAAACCTCTTCTAGGGTTCTTTATACTAACCCTGATTCTCAATTAAAGCTACCACTTGGTTCATCAATCAAATAATCATTCTTTTACTCATTTCCAAATATATCACCTTTCGGCAAAACTCGAATTTATAAATCAACCACCTAATTAATTCATTTCATCAAATATAAGCTTTTCAGTGAATAAAAGATTTCCACAACATCTTACTTCTCAATTAAATGGACTTCCACTTCCATAATTGATACTTCTCATTTATAGAAACAAAATCAATTCAATCATACATCTTTAATTCAATTCTTACTATTTCTTTTCATATATGAAAACATACTATAAATTCTGGAATTTTAATTTATTTAAAACTGAAAACAACCCACTTTAAATTCTGGTATTCATCCCTTAAATCTGAAATTTTATAGTTCAAAAATCTGAAACATTTATCTCTTAAAATCAGAAAACAATTACATAAAAATCTGAGATTTTATCATTCAACACTGAACATTAAACTCCTTAAAACTAAGAGTTATACTTATCTAAAATATAAGTTTGCATCAAACGAGTTTGCAACTTAAACATACACAAATCTGAAAGTTATTTCCCAAAATCTGAAACTTTTACTCCTCGAAACTCGATATTGAAACCAACAAAACTTCACACAAAATACTAGATCCACATACACATATATACATATATCCATTAAGGTTTAATTCAAACCCTAACACACCAAAAAAACCCATTCAAAACACCCCAAACCCGAGCCTACGCAGTGCAGGCCGAAACCCCTGCACTGTGCAAAACCGAGGGTTGCACAGTGCAGGCCGCACTGTTCAACCCTTCAACCCATACCCTTCTCATGTTCAAAACTCGATTCTTTGTCCATATACACCCTATATCATGTACCAATCAACTAGAATTTAGTTTATAAAAAAGTTATACATTAAAATAGTAAATATACTTCAAAGATTTCATCTTTATATCAATCAAACATAAATTTCTATATCAACTATCAAGTTCTAATCAATTTCAACAATATGAAAGTCATTCATTCAACTCAATGGGTTAAAAATCAATCTTTTATTCCCTAACATCATATAATATTCAAGAATCAATCATTCATGTTCAACTCATACAAAGATTTGATCTTTACTTCATAACATAAACTAAACTTCATATGTCAATCATCTCAACAATTCATCTCATGGCTAAAATAATAAATACATGCTATACACATCCATAAGTCCACAAATAAATTCCTAGCATGTTACTACATCATCATGAGAAATAATAACATATCAAGAGAGTTAGAGACGCCTACCTCTTGAAAAATTTGAATACAGACGCAAATAAAGTTCTTCTCCTTACTAAGTAATTGCTCTCCTCTCCAAGCCTCAAAAAGTCACCAATGAGAAAAATAAAAGAAAAGAAAACCAAAACCCTACTATCCCATATATATGGCCAGGAAAATTTTTTAGGGTTTCATGGGACTTTTGCAAATAAGTCCCCTCAATCTCCTACTTTACAAATTCAAATATTTAGAAAATGGATTAAGTTAGGATCCATATATAACTCAATCAATTTACTCCATGATCTTATCCACTAATCCCTCTAATATTGCCAGCCTATAAATCAGAAGAATAAATTTTTTAATTGAATTTTGGGCTCTTTTCATGGCCCAAAACAATTTCTTTCGTAAAAATCTATTTTGTCAATATAATTTCAAAAGTAGTGATCTATATTCAAATAAATTGAAAAAATAAAAAATAAAAATAAGAACATCATAATTAAATGAAAAGAAGTAATTTTTGACATGAAAATTTAAGAATTTTGAATTTCGCAATATTTGCATGTGTTTTGCATGTGCAAAACATCAGTTTCATAGAATAGTCAAAATAGTCAAATACATCAATTTTACATTATTTAATAATTCAAAATAGTTCATTTTATTTTTTGGGGTGTTACATTCCGTCTAGCATGGTGGTTATCAGATGCTTGTATGTACCTGATAGTGAATTTATCAAGTTGAAAACTTTAAGATCATTTGCGTTCATCGCCTTCAATTCAGATGACTCCGAATTAGATTCCTACATATGATATTGAATAGTGATACCTTGCTTCCTTGAGTAACTTTTTGTACATTAGTTCTTATAATGACAATTCTGCGTAGTCAGTTATGAGTCTTGCCTACAAACTCACTGCTTCTACATTTGACTTCGTTCGCCAAAAATATCTGAATTATACCAAAGGCTTCTAAATAAATCTTCAATCGATAATCCTGCTTTATGTCGGATGACCTACCTTGCTTGATCTTTGTGATACTCTAATCTATCATATTCTCCAAAGAAACTCAAGCAACTCCTAAACTGCAGAAATTTTCAACTTGAAGCTCTGAAACCAATTGTTAGGAATTTACTACTGAGTTTATACAACATGATCAATACAAACCACCAAGCAAATAGTAGATCAAACCAAACACACTAAAGTACACAATTTTTTCTCGGTTCATCTACGCCTAATCCGGGGAGAAATAACTGAGATGTTTATTCGACTAGAGAAAATAGAAGTGATACAACACTCTCTCCAAGAACATATATACCTCTTAAGCATCACTGAAATATAATATGTTGTTTAAAATGGAGATCTCTCAATCTCAGTACAATGAAGTACTCTCAAAGGAGCTCAATACAATAAAATATATATCGAGTTCTAGAGAAACCCTAGGCTTAGTCTTGATACAATAACCGTCTGATATATCCTGAAGAGAAAGCTACACGATATGAATAGTACGATATAACATGGAGAAGGAGATGAGCTCAAAACAGATCAGGCCGACCTTACCCGTATTGCTGCATTAGCTGCCGTAGGTCGACTGCCCAAAGTTGCAGTCAACCGCATTTGGTCAATCCCCAAAGCAGAGAGCATGGGCAATCCACTACCAATATAGCTGTAGCTGCTAGTTGCTGCTTTCTGTTAGGTTTCGAAGGCAATCACAGATTAAATACATAAGAAATTACAAAAAAAATAAAATAAATCAAAACCTAGCCATGGATCCATGCAAAAACTATAAATCGTGTTTAGGAGTTATACCTTAAAGATAGATCTGCTGTCTCCACAGTATGCCGATCATAGCACTGCAATATTGCGGTACATCTACGGTATCCACACGAACAGAACGAAAAACGGCTCTCCCTCAGACCGCGGTGCTAGCTATGGGAATGGGATGCTTGTCACAATCTCTCTCTCTCACAATTTCTGTGATGACTAGGTTTTTCACGTGTGTTTTTTCCACAGATATATATCATATATATAGGTGCAGAAATCAACTCTAAGAGAATAATGAGGCTGTTAGGTTCACAATCTGACATAGGTCAGATTCGTGTGTAGACATTTGAATTTTAGTCGACCCATTTAATCTAATTAGATGTCCAACCAATGTTAGGAGTCCAAGTATTACTTGGATCCCCAATTTAATTCATCTTATAAATTTAAATCCCAATTTCGATCCATTCTAAGTGTGTGACCTTGTAGGTTCCCATGACGTTGACATTAATATTAAAATCATATTCTTGTTTTACAAACAATGAGCAGTATCTAGCAATACATCACTGCTACTCAAGTAACGGGAATGTCAGTAATTTGACATAATCTATCTGCGACCAATATTACTATGTAGTCTAGTTCCTTTGTCCAAATATCTTAATTGACCACAAGGCATAGAGCGCGTCACCCTTGTATAGTTCAATCTTTGGTTTCTTAATGTCCGAGATAGACTTGCTAAAACAAATGAGCTCAATATCTCATATTGGCTCATTTGAGCACGGTTATGTATTTTGCAGTCTCACTCAATCAAGGGGCCCAGAGATATCGCTCATATCATGTAATAGGAAAAAATCCTATCTAAGTCACTCACATCCCTCCGCATGATTTGTAGTATATTCAATAGTCGACTTTATAATCACCTTGTTACAGGAAACATTTGACGACATTAAAATATATAACTTCTCATATAGAGTACCGTAGTGACTTCAAGTGAAAGGACTACGTACACAATAGTCACTATGAGAACCGCTTATGACACTCACGTAACGATCCATGCAACGTTCTCGTGGTGGATCAGTCCAGTACATTACTACTCTAATATGTACCAATGTGAAGACTTGCTATCTCATATCAATGACCCGCGAGATATGGTCATCAGTCTACACACATACTAGTCTCTATGTATTATTGTTGTCCTAATTCACAATAATATTTGACTAGAAACATTTAAGAATAGTGTTCTGATTACAACCAATAGGATCTCACAATCAAGTCATATACTTGATATCCCATGGTATTGAATCTACTATTCTAAGAACTTTATTATGTTCATTTAATCACAATAAACAATACAATAAATAAAATGCCTCATATATGAAATAAATGTCATGATGCAATGTAAACTAGTAACGCAAATATATAACTGGCCTCTAGGGCATACACCAACACTTTCTTCTTCTACCTGAGACGCTTTGAACTTCTTCTCGATTCATCGTCTTCTCTTTACATCGAACTATAATATGCAAGACATAATCCCGACAGTCACAATCTCAGTTAAGAGTAAGAAGTACTGCTAATTGTATTATTAGTGTTTGGTGTTATGAATTATGATTGAAGGGGTTTCAGTATGTTCTTTGGATGTTGGAATGCAATTTGGGTCAGTCGTATCTGGCTTGTGTCCAAAGAATGCAACTTAGTAGGGATTAGGTGGGCAAGTGAAGACGACGTCGACGACTACATGGAGCTGCTGGACCTTGTAAATTCAGATGCAAGAATGGTTGTAAGAACGTGAGGTCGAGGGTCCAGTAGTTATGTTCTTTTGTCCATTAATGATTGGTATTGTACTGAAATAGCTTTTTTCACAAAGCAAACTCCACTTGCACCTAGGAATTATTCACATTATTCTCAATGCAGATGCATCAATCAAATAGGAACTCTGGTAAGCATCAATAACATTTGTGCATCTAATTCCATAGAAAAGAGAAAGAAGGTTCTTAAACTCAGTCGACAGATTTGTTCTGTTCTCCCACTTGCTGTAAGTTTCCATCCACTCCTGTTTTGTTGTCACTGAATCTCATTCCATGAGCATTAACATTAGAATGAATTGAAAAATTTACGATGCAATACAATGTAAGAGAAATAACATTTCAGGCCCTGAAAGTTGCAAAGTGAGAAAGAAATAGCATTACAGACCTCAGCGCATGCAGGGAGAACATCAGCATTGGATAAATTGTTTATTCTCTAAACAACTGAAACAACTAGCATATTCCAATATTCTTAGTATGCAAGTTTAAGTGTGCTATATATAGAGCGTTACAGAATTGGGAGTTCAAACTGCGAACTTGTGAGCCTTTTGTATTTTTGAAAAGAGGAGAGAAATCAAGAATGGCATCCATGAAGACTGAGAGACCTGTAGGTACCACAAGCCTATTTGGGCAGCTCAAGAAGGAACCTGCGAAGGTCAGTGAAGGTGGGCCCAAGGCTGCAGCCAGCAAGTCAGCCCCGAAGAAAGCCGAGCCCAAGCCCAAGCCGGCTCCCAAGAAGAAGGCAAGCTAATTCACATAATTTTTTCCTTGAACAATTATAGCTCGACCGTTACCAAGTGCAGTGCATGCATTTATTTCATCCATGATACTAGTTAATATCAACTTCTCTTAATTCTATATTATCTACGTTCATTATCATTTAATTATTTTATTCATTTATATGTTTCAGGCCACCAAAGGAGGGAAACAAGCATCGAAAAACTAACACGATGATGGAATGAAGGGATATCTTACATCGACCAGACTTGCAATTTTAGTTTTTTCTTCTTCTTTCCCCCTTTTCATCTAATCACACCTTCACATGTATGGTGTTTTCTTCATGTATCTTAAAGATTAATGTAAGGTATCTTCGATGAAATAAAACTTGTATGAAATTCAATATCTGGTTACGAGCCTTTTTACTTGATAGGAAATCTCAATTATCCCGACTGTAATTTTCATTTAGCGCCTTCTATTGTAACTGATAAAGTAAAATGTTACACTATGAAAGAAGTGTCGTGTCATCTAAACTAATGAAGCAACCGGTGCCAGTTAGGGAATTGCGAATCATTTAATCAGATCCAAAAGTAGCACAGTAGCTAATTGATCCAAATCATCACTTAATTCTTAAAAACAAGAATTTGGTACAAGCATAAAACATATTCAACAATTTGCATATATTTTAAAATTTGTTGTCTTACATCAAGTCGTTGTACAATTCAAAGTTACTTCACTGAATTTGTGAAGAATGGCGTGCCCTTTCTCCAAGTATTCGACGTTCTTGTGTATTGTATCTGACTATATGCTATCCTTGGCAAAGCAACTCTATGATTCTTCGAAATAGCAATCCACAACTCAGTTGCATTAATCTTTTCATGCAGCATTTTGATGCATCTCCAATTCGCAGCTGTATAACAACATCAACAAAAAAATGATCGGTGGAAAATATGAGGTTATATACATACAATTTTTTGGGTTTAACCATGGATACTTACAAGTAAATGCCTCTTCCATCTGAAATTGGGAGTATGCCTTGTGATTTCGCCCTTACAAGTAAATTTTTTTTGTTATCGGGCATGCTTAAGATTTTGCCCTTTATTCTCTTCATTGTTCGCTTTACAAGTTCAAGTGACATACCAAGTTCACACGTAACAATTTTTTTAAAAAAGAGATTAATACAAGATGATTTATGTGCCATTATTGTAACACCTGACAAAATTGAGTTATGACAATTTTGTCATCGTGTGTTATGCACTTGTATTTTGTACTGTTACGAGTAATATCCGTAACATATTTTAATATAAATATCCTACGTATTTCTGCATTTCAATTATTTATACATTTTTCATCTTCTCAAAACTCATTTTATCATATTTTGAGCCAACTCAAACATTTATTTTAATCTTTATTTTTACGTACATTGCACGTGCTTTCAATACATGTGTCAATTATGTATGTTTTACCGTTACGTGAAATATCCATAACATTATTAATATACATGTTCAATGCATTTTGTATTTTGACTGTTTTTGTTCTCTCAAAATTATTTTGTACGTGCAACACACGTGTTTGCAGCACATGTGTTGGTTCCTAAAATCTTCTTGAGTCATGGACATTTTCCTCCTCATTTTTCTAGTCACAATTGTGTGATTTATTTTAATTAAAATCAATTAGGCCTAAATCCATTTTTGTAACCCACTAAAATTAATTTAAAGTCCATGATTGATTTTGTGTACACTAAAGTGTATATTTATGTTATGAATAAAACGACCTGAGTGTACCAAGTGACCTTTCTGGAATTGATCTGCAACAGGAAGAAAGTGAGAAGTAGCTCGAGGCGTGGGTTGCACTTTCTTTAAGAAACTATTTGGCCGATTCTGGAGATGAATCGTTGATCACCAAACACTTCTCCCGGGATACAACGAGCTTCTGATCTACAGTGCTGCCAAGACTCCAAAGCAGCACGTACCAACTTGCACCAGCAAAAACCGCAGAAATTGAATTTTTTGAGAAAATTTTGAATGATAGAAATTTGTATTTTCTTTTTCTGTTTTCTGTATCTTCTTCTTCCCAAAGATACTCATCTTATAGCTTGTAACCAGTAAGCTATAATGAGTGTGCATTAATCCAAAAACGGCTATATAATGAATACTATTTAATTTTTGAAACTGCTATAACATAAAGTCTATTTATGTGTGAAACTGCTATATTTATTAAAAACGTTTTGAATTCTGAAAGTTTCAAAAAAAAGAAAAAAAAAAAAGTTCTGTTTTTTTTTTTCAATAGACCCCAAGACCCCCAAGGCCCTAAGGCCCGGCCCGGTCATAGATATATAAATATATATATATATATATATCATGTAGAATGTAGGAATTGAACCCCCAACCTCTTGTGAACTCAAAACTTTAACCGTTAGGCCATGAGACAGTATTGATAACAAGATTAGTGTTTTGAATGTATACTCAATTCCAACAATTTAAAATATAGTTAGTTTGGTACACTTGCCATGTGTACATATACATCTAACCTAATAAAAATTAATAATAAAATTTGCATGAAGAGTGTGCAATCACATTGAATACACGTGCACGTGTTTCTTACCATGGTTCAGAGTGAGGAGAGAGTGGGGTGAGTTGTGGAGAAGTGGGGAGTTATTTTGGGACGTGGGGAGCTATTTTAACCACACAATTTTTCTAAGCCCATACTTTTGTCATGAACAACACAACTCAAAAAAAAAAAAAGAGAAAGAGGGTGAAGAGCTTGCGGGTTGTGCTAGGAAGAGGCCGGTCATCATTTGGGGAGCTTTGGAGAAAGTTTTAGGATTCACATTTGCTAGGAATTCTACAATTAAGGTTGTTGTTTCTCCAATTTCTAATATAGTTTTTATTAGTAGAATGCTTGATATGTGTGAATTGTTAGATGCACGGTAACTAATATAGATTGAGTATTCATGTTTAGATTATTTGTTGTTGATTGAATGTGTAAAATTATGATATGATTGATTTGGGGACATTTTTAATAAGATTCAATTTTGAGTTCTAGTTGCACTTCAAAAAACTATAACTATTAAACTATATGGAATCTAGAGCTAAAACTTTTATAGGAGCATTTCGTATATGTCAAGAACATCTTCTTAAAATTTTATAATATTTGGATGTTGTTTACTATTTTAATAAAATCCAAACTAGGACTGGTTGGCAATTAGCTAGTTGCTGGAAATTTGTATACATTTCGGATTTTGATCGTTTCGACATCTTAGATGAAATATTTTGAGAAAAGTCAAAACTAAGAACTTGAAGTAGACTCATTAACCTTTCTGTAAAGTCTAAGAAATCATTTTTTCATAAAGAAATGAATTTATAATGAATTTTACAAGTTTGAATAATGGCAGTCTGTATAACATTTCAACACTATTGTAGATTACGAAGAATTCAGGGTTATAGACACAATATTTTGGAAAAACTTATAACTAAAAAGTTATAGTAGACTTGTATACATTTAATTTGATCTAAAAAAACAAAATGTCATGAAGTATAGAATTTTTTATGATTTTTACAAGTAGCATGAGCTACAGTTTTCGAATTTTTAACCTACTATTTTGCAAATGAATTTAGGAAAAATAATTGAGGATGATTTTAGATGATCTTAGCTACAAAGTTGTAGTAAACTCATTTATGATTCCTATGAAACTAATAATTCTATTTTTGGAGTAGTATTGTAATTTATATGATTTTTACAACACCATTTAGTTGATGTCTTTAATCTAGTTATCCTAAAACTTTTACAACATTTAAATTGGATTTAAAATTGGAACGTTAATAAAATGTATCTTATGAGGGATTAAGAGATAATTAAAGGATGAAGTTGGAATGTTAAACATGGGATGTTTATAAGAGTTTTAACTCATCAAGTGTTATTGAATGTTGCTATAAGAAGTTGGTTACTTCATGATTAATAATAGCAAAGAGAATGAATTAAAGAAGTTAAAAGATGTTCAATGAATGAAATTTTTTTATATGAGGTTAGATATGACCTATGTGATCTCTTTGAGATGGTTGCTTGTTCTAGAGTGAGCAGGACCCAGAATACCGGCAGTTGTCATAAATGGAATTCTAGAAGTAACCAGTGTGAGTTAACTTTCTCTTTGAGAAGCAGCCAGTGTAGGCTAGTATTCTCAAAGTTTTGGTTTAAGTCCGGTGGGCAAAGCTAAACTCTAGGTCTTAATAACTGTAACTTAAACTTAAGGTCAGGCACTAGTTGGAGATATGATGAAACAAGAGCAAATGTGAGTTATGGACTCCAGGATGACTCGTGGAGTGAGACAATCCCCAGTATTCTGGGACAATCCCCAGGATGACTCGTGGAGTAAGGCCCTAGGATGATCGGTGGAGTGGGATTGATCTCTAGTATTCCGAGGCGAGAGTGACGCTCACGGGATATTTGTACAATGAGGGTTCCAGGATGACTCGCGAAGTGAGACAATCCCCAGTATTCTGGGACGATGGATGAAATAGGCCACAGAATAATCTGTGGAGTGGGATTGATCTCCAGTATTCTTGGGCGAGAACCAATACTTGCAAAGTATCTAAATCTCGTAGTAGTCATGGCAGTGGCTTGCATGGCGAGTGATTGAACCCTATAATGAGGAGTACGATAAGGGCTTGCCCTCGGACCTATGTAGTATGTGATGCATAGAATCCAAACAAGTATGCATTAGTGTCATCGTAGTGTAATGTCTGGATTAGGAATTAAGTCATATCATACACTGACATGTTTAGGATAGTTACTTTTTACATTTTGTTTCTGCATTCAAGTTTGTGTTTGCTAAAGTAGAAGAATTGCTATATTATAGCATTGCGTCAGTTGTATGCAACTGATGTGCCCATAGTTTCCTAGTTGCAGGACTGGACTCGGCATGGACTTGAAGTCACTATGATGAGTCATTACAAGATTGAAGAATTTTCATATTTGTATTTATTGTATTCATTTAATTCCGCTGTGCTGTTGTAAAGAACATTGTTGTAAATAAAAAGTTTTAAATTCCTTATATTTTTGTACGAATTTGAAGTAAAAGATCCTGTTTGTTCTACGAATTACATGTGTCTGAAATTTGGGGCGTTACAATTATAGACCGAGTTCCAGATAAAAAATTTATTGGTTTTGTTCACCGCTAACATTGTATTCATTCGGAAATTAAAAAATCAACTCACCACCAAAGATTTAGGCAACAATTCGAACGAAATATAGGATACTTACATGTTCTGTTCTAAGTGGAAGAGTGTCATATGAGATTCCTCATGCATGGGCGGTTTTTCGAGCTAATTGGCTGGCTGACCCACTTTTTAAGAATATTTGTCCAAACGACACAGTCTGAAAATATTTAGCGAAATGACCTAGTTCTTAATTAAATTTCTATAGTATACTTCCTATAATATTTTCTATAGGATTTGTGACCTTTTATTAAATTCTAAAGGTTTTTTGGGTTTTAGTATAATTTCTGGTTTTATTATTAATTATTTTTGTTTTCTATTCTATAGCTTATAAATTAGTGATTAATTTAAAGAAAATTGCATAAATTAAGTAAAAAATACTTACTTTAACCAGGCTCTGATACCAAGTGGGGTTGCGAAGCGTGAAATCACCTAAAAATAGAGTTAAACTGAGTATCAAAAAACTTCAAAGATGATAGTTTTCTGCAAAATAATATTCATCAAAATAATGTGCATTGTCTATCTCAAAAATATTAAAGTAATATTAAAGTAATCAAGCATGAGTCCAAGGTCTCTCATAGATTCTGATTATGTCTCAGATATTTCACTACTACTATCATATGTAGGTTCTTCGTGTTCTTCCATATGTCTATTTCCTTCTTCAATATGTTCATCTTTTTCTAGAAATTGTCTATATGCTGTTGTAGATGTAACCCCTGTTCCCGTATATATGTATTTTTTTGTGTATTTTTTGTATTTAAATTTTTTATAACTTTCTTCTCGCTTTGAAATTCTCTTTTCAACAGTTACATTTTCAATTGATCGAATTTTAACAAAATATTATTCTGGTTTCTAAGAAATTTTATATTTCATTTTATTATTCAAAAATTATATTTATTTCGAATGACGGTGTATTTTAATTTTATTTTATATTCCTAATTGATCGACTATTTACATTTTAGCCCAAACCAATTATATTATTGCTATTTGGATTTTAATGATTTCGTTAAATTCAAATCCTATCTTGATATTTATATTTTTACTATTACTACTACTATTATTATTATTATTATTATTTTTATCATTTTTCTTATTATTATTATTGTCATTAGTATTATTGATATTATTATTATAATTGTTGTTGTCACTATTATTATTACTGTTATTATTATTATTACGTTTATGATAATTGTTATTATTGCTATTATTATTATTAATTTTGACTGTTTATTAAAAATCCATTTCTATTTGTTAATTGCATTTGTAGTCATTTCAAAATAAATTCTATATTGAAATACAAATTAGATTTTATTATAAATCATATTTGTATTGGTTATTTTATTTTCCTATTGAATTTTTAAACCCAAAAAAACCCCTAACCCTATTCTCTTATTGGATCCTATCCTATTAAACCCATTAACCCAATACCCAATAACCTATAACCCTATATATAGACCCTACCTAACCCTACCCTACTCTAACCCTACCCCCATATCCTGTTGAAACATCCCGCCACCAACCCTCACCCTCATCATCTACTGTGCATCCCCCTCGTCCTGTGCATCTTCTCCACCTCGCCCTCTGTTTCCCGTCATTCTCATCCTCGAGCGCCATCACCCTCACACTCCCCAAACTCCTTAGCCTCGCAAGTCCCTGCCAGTCGCTCCACCGCAGTTCACCACCCTTTTCCTGATCGTCGAAGTCGAGCCACCTCTTCACCTCCCTCCATCATTACCCTGCCTTTCCCCGTTGCCTGTCCTCGACGCAACCGCCCTTCACCATGCCTCCTCCTTCTTCGTCCTTTCGATCCCCTCGACTGTGCCCCCATCATCCTCTCGCCATTGCCCTCACCTTCGTCAACCCATCACCGCCGCCCACCATTCCCCTGTTCTCCAAAGCTTCCCCTGTTCCTGTCCTCCATCACCTCCTGCCGTCGAAGCTCTACCAGTTGACTACCCATAAACCTCCACAACTACCCATCGCCTGCCCCTGCTCGCCCACTGTACAGCCGAAGCCACATTGCTATTTTGATCATTGATCATTGGTTGTTTGAATCCTGGCCGTCCGATCCATGATGATCATCTTCATTATCATCATGCATATCTAGCCGTCCGATATGATCTGATCGTGATCATCATCATCAGCTCTTCGATCTCAGCCACCCGTTCGACATTCAATCATCTTGATCTTGATCATCATCTACATCCATGCCGATCCGTCTGATCGTTGTTTGAACATCAACGTCGAGATCCGTGCCCGTTCGTGATCATCTCATCTAGACTCGCTCGGTTCGTGATCGACGCCGTGTGCCGGGATCCATTCCCGTTATTCTATTCTCGTCGGATTCAATCGTCTTTCTAGGCAAGTAACTTATATATTATTTGTTTGTATACAAGTACAAAATACCGCATGTAGTCTTGCTCTCGCTTTTATGTTCATTCTCATGATGATCTCTGGATAAATCTTGATCTCGTTTGTTTAATCCATTCGTAGTCTTGACCCATCACAATAAGTTGTTACACACACTACATGAAAATAAATTAGTTCTAGACTAGCTCTTGATACAGGTATATATTCTCTGTGATCTATGGTATGTTGTGTATTTTGTTACATGATTAATGTGCTAGATGTGTTATCACGTTGTAGACTTGTTATTACCCATGCCATATTGATTTGGATATCTAATATATCATGTTTTACATCATGCCATGATTTGGATCTATTGTAGTTGAGTTGTTAGATAAAATGCATGAAAGAATTTTGTTTTTGCTGCTGCCCTGATTTAGTACAACAAGTTAGACCCTGTTAAGGTAAGTAAAATGAATTATTTTGTGAATATGATTCGTTGGCCTCGATGTTCATTTTTTTCAGAACTTTCGACCAGGGGCAGCCCTAAGATTTAGGGGCATGAAGCAAACTCTCAAAAAGGGGCCCCACATATACCCAAAAAAAAAAAACGATTCATGTATTAGAAAAAAATAAAAAAGTATACATGTATTGTTGCTCACCTTGAATATATGAAACGCCTTTATCTCAAATCTGGATGTCCTTACTGTTTTCTTGTAAATTAGATATTAATAGATAACGTTAACAAAAAATTAATAAATATATTAGTATTCGCTTCGCATAGGCCATGAAACAAAGAGAAAAGTCTGATAAATATATTTTCATTCCAAACATAGTTGATTTGCTTCATTCTACAAAAGTTCAAAACAATAGAGTTATTTAATAATGCTCTAAACATGGCAATATGTCAAACTCCAAGAAAAATACAATATCTTCACTTCTTTAATACTACTCTACTTGCTTTCTTAGAAGCAAATTCACCAATCAATTTTTTGTAATCAAGCTCTTGCACCAAACCACGCTCAATAGATAGCATAGCTAGCCCACTCTTCAAACATACAATGGTAGAATGTGCAAGAATTTTCCAACTTCCTTGAAATAGAATCAAGTTGTTCTAAGTAGAAGAATGATGACTATAAGACCAATATAGACCTCACAAGATTCATATAGAATTCGGGTTTGGATGGAAATGTTTTTTAGTTTTCATTTTTATTTATTAGTTCAGATATAATACAATAGTATTAGATTAAAACATTGTTATATTGAAAAATCAAATATGGTACTCATATATTCAGGGACAACTT
Source organism: Hemerocallis citrina (assembly GCA_017893485.1). Taxonomy (NCBI): domain Eukaryota; kingdom Viridiplantae; phylum Streptophyta; class Magnoliopsida; order Asparagales; family Asphodelaceae; genus Hemerocallis; species Hemerocallis citrina. The sequence continues at coordinate 196,209,035 of CM030364.1, forward strand.
TACCATTTTTCAGGATTTCCTTTTCATTACTTGGAGGCAATCAAAGCATTGAAAAATAAACATCACTAGTGTGCCATCACAATTTGCTGTTATCCTTCTTATCCCCTATCTTTACCTTTCTCTCTTCTCTTTTTCTTTTTATTCCCTTTCTCAATCTACATTTTTCAAGTCTCGCATACCCATTAGAAAAAAGAAAATAATCACTCCAGTTGCTCATATGGTACAAGATTACACTCACATACCCATAACGAGTCTTGAAAAATATCACCCCAGAGTGCTACCTTTATTCAAGACTCATTGGTAAAACTAATCCAACATAAACTAACCCAAATAAAAATCACATCGCATTGATACTACACCTCGTCGTAACCAATTGATCAAGAACAAAATTCAGCAACAATAACATATAATTAGATCCAGTAACATACCATGATTAAATCCATAGAATGCACTTGTTGTCCCCCCAACAGCAGAACCAATCTAACTAAACAAACACTTTAAGAAAGCTAATCCCATAAATTCACAAAAAACAGACTAATCAATTGGACTAAAATTCTAAACATATCTCTTACCATGCAAAAGCTATCCTGGATCAACGGTGCAATCGTTCATTTACTGGTTTCCTTCCAGAATTCAAATGGGTTACATACATTGTGATGATGAGATGCTCACGTGAGAGTAAGGATTCAAACGAAGTGAAAGGAATTTAGGGGAATTTGATTTCTAGGATTTTATTGCTGGAAATTCCCCTATTTTTTTTCTCTTTTTTTTTTTCTTCCCCTTTGCTGAAAAGAAAGGGAAAGAAGAAGATGAGAGGAAACAGGGGCTTCCCCTTTGCTGAAATTTGAATTTTTTTTTCTGAAAACGGGGGCTTCCTTTTTTTGAATTTTTTGGGGGCCTACAGCAGTTGCATCGGCTGCCTCCGGGCTGGGCCGGGCCTGCTTTCGACGGATCTCAATTTCAATTTTTGATGTGTGAGTTATCACTGTTTTACTGCAACTGTGTCGTAATTTCCAGATTCTGATCTATAAGGTCGTTGCATGCTTTATCATTTTAAAACTGATGTTAAAAATAAAATTTGGACTTAATATTTTTCTGGGTATGTCTAGATATGACTGGGATCAACCCCTAATTTTTGTGGAATTGTTAATGATTTTTATAACTTATTTTATGATTGTGAAACTAATCATATAATTGTCAAACTGCATGTTGTTCAGTAAAGAATATTTTCAACCTGAGTCCAGTCATTGTTGATTAAAACGTTGTGAATATGAAATATAGCCTGGTATGTCTATTTTATAACCCTTTTGACGGATTTAAATTTTGAGTTGTATTTTGTGATTTATCGCTGTTTTGGTACTGCTGTGTTTAAAATTTCAGATTCATAAATTGCTGCATCATTCTGTTTTTCAAATTAAATTGGCTATACTATCTGTAATGGAATTTTATGAAATTTTATATGCTGATACTGGACATGCTAGGAAATCGTCCAGATTTTTCTCAGATTTAATCAATAAGTTTTTATGCTATTTTCATGCTTATAAATACAACTTAGCGATTTCTGGCTGAACATGAATTCTGTATAAAATGCTGTTTTGAGCCCTGTTTCTGTAGTTGTTATATGACTTGCATATATGCAATAGATTCAGCTGAGAGTCTAGTTTCTAGATTTTCTGACGGATCCAGATTTGCACTATTGTGGCAACGAAATCTCAGATTTGGCGCAGTAGTGTCCAGCTGTCCAGAATTGAAAGTTTCGTTGTCCTAGTCTATTATGAGTTATATATCATTCGTGCATGCTTTTGTCCGACCTGAACCTATTCCTTGTTCCTTGCCATGCTTTTCTTTCCCTGTTTGTGCACGTATATGCCTGCTTCAATAATATAATCAAGCTGGGGTTAAGGAAAAGTTCTAGTGGTGGAAAATATAGAAATGTGTACTTGGAAGGGGGCCCGTGTTTCCCACATGTTACATGTTACATGATTACATGATTACATGATACATGATCCTGATTACCTGTTTACCTGATTACCTGGCTACATATTTCCCTATAGGATGATGTACTCAGAAGGGGACCTGTAGGTCCTACCTGTTACCTGATTACCTGTTATATAATTATATGATTACATAATATATGATCCTATTTGCCTTTTTACCTGATACTTGAGTACACGGACCTATATAATCCTCTACGAAATCTAAACGCAACTTGTTTGAATGTAGCAATCATGTGGTAAATAAATGGGACGCATGAAGTGCTACCTAGATAGGATTTAATACAAGACTTGAGAATACCCGATTACTTGCACATTCTTGTTACATGTTTACCTGTACATGCTACTTGACACCTGTTACGTGTTTACATGTTTGCATGTTACTTGACACCTGTTACATGTTACCTGCACCCAGTTGTCTATCATGTCACTTGATTCTGTTTCTTGGTTTTAGAGTTAGTTGCTCTGTTTTTTATCACATACCTTCCATGCTTATTTCAGTACTTGCTTCTGTTGCTACTTTGAATTATCTTTTTTCGTACTTGTTGCCTGCACTACATGCGGCCTGTAACTTGCACTGACGGGTATTTTATTTCTTTTTCCTCTTCCTGCAAATTTTCAATTTGCAAATTTCGGTGACCAGTTTCCTGAAGGAGTAAGTGACCAAGTATTCTAGGCTGGCTGGAGTTTCTTGCTTGAGTTTATTTCCTGTTTTGAATAAATTGTATTTTGCTACTTGAATTCTTCTATTGGGCAGTTTATCCCAGAACTTATTACTTGTTTCCAGATCTGGTTTATTTGAGATTAAGTATTCTTGGTTCAAGTAAATTTTGTTGGTTATATCAATTTATTCATGCATGCGCGGTTGATTATTTCTTGTCTATTCTTGTTTATTCCTGTGTATTGTTGTAAAGATCCTTACAGCTCATAAATTGTGAAAACCATTCGCTGGACTTTTGTTGCGTATCCGTATTCTGTATTCCTCTTTGGGAAGCGGGGCGTGACAGTAGAGCTCCAGATATAACTACAAAATTCACCATTTTCATAAAATAATAAAGATCTTTTATAAAAAGTTAGATAATCAATTATTTGGACATTTATATTGCTAGTTTCTCGGATTTATTTGATTTATTGTTATAATTATTCCTCGTTGTATACTAAAAAAGAATAATTTGAATTCGTAAGAATCATTCATGCTTGTTACTCTATGAAGATAATAAACATAAAAAACTTGCATTCTATCACTTCCTTGATAATTAATCATTAATTCAAAAATTTCTAAGGCAATACTGAAACTATTATTATCCATTAGTCATTTTTAGCAATTTTGTGATTTAAAACAACAATTATAAAATCAGGAGTAGAGAGAGATTTCTAAGGATACCCTAAGAATCAAAACAAAATGGCCCATCATGCTACCGACCTAGTTAAACCTCTTTGAGCTGCTCTGTATCAGTTACTAGCAGTAAATAAAATACCTCAGGTATGCACCCCGATTTTAGTGCTCCTTTTACATTCCTTCCATTTCAGGACTACAATGCTCTCTAACAGAGATTCATCCAAGAGATACGTCTGGAACAACTAGTAGCACTTCAATACAGGCAACCACAACCTAGCTCGTTTCCTGCTACTAGGTGTACAACTTAACTATAGAAGGTTACAAAATGGGTCTTTTTGCAAGATCCTTCAGGCAGAGCCTTACAAAATTCTCTCTGAGGGTAAGAAACTAATTATTCATACCTTATATTCTTCAAGAGCTTAACAAGAAAGATAGTCTTTATTGATTCCACTTCTTACAAACTCTTCTTACAAACTTATATGGAATTTCTTCACTCTAAAATTTTCTGCCTTCTCTCTTACCCAGCCTCCCCTTTTACAGGAGAAGGGATGTCTTTACATCAATTACAATTATTGTTCCCATTACATTACTGCTTACATCATAGATTAATAATTGAGCCAATTATGTCACTACTTACGTTAAAGATTCTTTTCTGGCCAACAACTTCACATGCTTCACATAAGAAACAGCTTTTCGTGCATTGTCGGCATTCATGTTGTGGTTCCACCCTCATCAATCTATAGTAGTGGACAGCTGTCTCTTCTGTCATTATCATGACTCCTTTATGTAGAATTTAGTACCAGCTGTCAAAGACTTCTTTCTTTAACTATGGTTGTTTAATCTATACTATGTTGTAAATCATTAATTTTTGTGGGTCAGGGCTATCATAGATCTATATGTTACTGTCTCTATTTTGTTTGTCCTTCAGTTCACAATACATTTTTCTAAATCCCATAGCTCTTCTTTCTGGGATCAGTTTTTCAAATTCTTCATTTTTATATGGTATAATATTGGTTGCTCCAAATAGGAATTGTGTAGTCATCCCAATCTTTATAATATGATCAGCGGGTAGTTCTTCATCATCTTCAAGGAATTCTGAAATAGCAGAAAATACCCTGACATATATTTTGGAGTCCTTTGTAAGATCAAAATAACTCTTAGTAGATTTATATACTTTTCTTGGTAGCTGGCTAAGTTCTTCACATTCTTGTGATGGGTATATGCAATGAATAAGTCCTCTTTCGAACAATACTCTTAATGTTTTTGGATTTGCTCCTGGTAGTATGATCACTTTGTTCATATGTTGTTGAGAAATAGTTAATGAATTGGTTGACCTGAGTGGTCCGACATAATTTCTCAATATATTGTAAAATAAATCATTCTTGGAGTATTTTGGAGCATCTGAGAGTAAACTCTCTTTGTAGGTACTAGGCTGTATGGATGTGGAGTTTCCCTCTTGTGTGGCTATTTTTGTGATCTCACTTGTATTTTGTGGGTTAATAGGTTCACTCCCTTTGCTCATTATTTCAATATGTTCTGTATTTATATGTTGAAGACCACATATTTGCAGCTGTAGTTGGTTAAATGCTCCTTTTAATTACTCCACAGTCTTCTTTAGGTAGACTATATCCTATTCTATATGCTGGACTTTATTTTCCATCCTGTAAAAATGAAATTGTTAGGTTCTTGAAAAGAAATTTGCTAGGATGTTATCTTTTCCTTTTATATTTTCTATTGAAAAGTCGTAATGTTCTAACTCCATTTGCCATCTTATCAATCTTTTATTTGCTATAGTTGGGTCTATTATTTTGTTAATCCAACTCTTTGCTCGTGTATTATCAGTCCTTATTGTGAATTTCGTATGTATTATGAATAACTCAAACTTTTTTATAGCTTTTAAGATTGCTAGTAGTTCTTTTTTATTTATGTGGTAATTTTGTTCGGTCTGTATGAATGATCCACTAGTATATCTGGCTAGTCTTTCCTCTTCTTCACCTATTTCAATGAATTTTAATATTGTTCCCCAATTATTTCACATGCATCTGTTTCTATTATCCATGAACATTCTTTAATAGTTAATCTTAGTTTATTTAGTTTTGAAGTTTGTTGTTTTAATATTTTAAGTTTTTCTTCATCCTCTGGGGTCCATTCCCATTTCTTAATTTTTTTAGTTTTTATTGCAACCAATTTATTTTTGCTGATAAATTTGGTATGTATCATCTTGTTTGATTTAGTAACCCAATTATATATTGTACTTCTCTTTTTTCTTTTAGGACATTAGGAAATGTCTTTATTTTTCCTATTATTTGTGGTTGTAGTTCTATTCCTTCATGTGATAATTTTGTTCATAAGAATTCTATCTCAATTTTGAATAATTCCATTTTCTTTTTTGATAGTATAATACCAACATTTTTCACTATTTCTATGAATTTTAGTAGATGCTCTTTATGTTGTTCGTCGTTTTCGGATTCTATTAGAATATCATCTACATATACTAATATGAAATTGTTGTATTTTTCAAATATCTTATCCATATATTCTTGAAATATTTCTGGACTGTTTTTATATCTGAATGGTAATACATTCCATTCATAGAATCCTTGAGGTGTGCTAAATGCTGTTAACTGTTTTCAGTCTTCTGTTAGTTTTACATGGTAAAATCCTGATTTACAATTGAATTTCGAATATATTTTTCTTATTCTTACTGTGTTAAGTAGTATTTGCATATCTGGTAATGGATATCCAAATCTCTTAGTATTTTTATTTAGTTCCTTATAATTTACTACCATTCGAGATTTACTTCTTTTTTCTTCTAAATGTTTTCTTACTATGAATGCTGGTGATGAATGTGGACTTTGTGATTTTCTTATATAATTATTTTCCATTAATTCTTTTATATGTATTTTGAACTCTTCTAGATCTGTTGGAGTGTATCTTATATGTTTAATTTTTATTATTTTGTTCTTATCTATTAACTCTATATGTGCTGTGGGTTTATTAAGTCCTATTTTTCCAAGGGGTCTTCTTCGCACAGATCTTCTATTTTTTTGTAAAATTTCTTTTGTAATTATTTCTCGGACTTATTGTATTCTAGTTTTTTTTTTGGTAAATATTGATATTCACCACGATGGGTTGAAGAAACTCTGATATGCGGCAGGTCTGTCCTAGAACAAGGTTGGGTTTTTCTAATTGCTATTGTTTGGTCTCTACAAGGTGTTGTAAATATAGAGGATTTATGTGATATGGTTATAGAACACTGTTGTTGGAAAATTTCATTTCCTAATACATCATTATTCATATCATCAAATTGGTATATTATTGGTATTTTTAGTATATAATTTCCTATTTATATTTTGTTGATACTTATCAAGTATGATAGTTTGTCCAGTTAATCAAGTTATTGCTTTTTTTATTATGTCCATCTTGTCTCCATTTTGGTAGTATATTTTTGCGGTCTAGGATAGTGCCTGCTCCGGTGTCTATTAGACTATGATAATTTCTTGATTTGTATCTTTCATAAACAAATTCTGTTAGTATGTATAACGTGTTTTTTGTTGCTCTTAATGAATTCATTTGTTCAATATTCTATTTATTACTACACTTTCATTGTTTACTGTTATTGTGATTTTTTCTTCTTGAATTGAGTAAGGTTGCACTGATGTAAGGAAATTAGTTCCTAATAACATTTCATTAACATGGTGTTCTGGGTCTACGTGTAAATGTAATAACATTTCATTTCTACCATTTATCCTTAGTGGCAGTATTATTTTATGTACAATTGGATATCTATTATTGTAATAGTCTAGGTAGTAATATGGGTTTTCTAATGGTTTTAATTCTGTCGTTTTTTTATTTGTTTGTTTAATATGTGAATTAGTAGCTCCTGTATCTACTAAGGCTACTTGTTTATTCCATTTTCCACTGTCATAATATTCTATTTCTATTTTAAATTGGTTAATGTTTTGATTGTCTAATGTATCTATTATTGGTATTAATTCCAATGTTTGTTGTTTGTTTCTTATTGATAGTGAACTCTTTCCTAACATTATTTGTGGTGCTTTTCCTTTGGCAATTTCTTTTGCTTTATTAAAGTCGAATTCTATATAAATTGGTATAGTCATTTCAGGATTTTCTCTAGCTTGTTTTGTATCTAAATCTTGAAGTCTGTCATCATGTTAGGATTGCATAACGTGTGACTTAACCCTATAATGTGGAGAACATTAAGGGCTTTCCCTTGGACCTATGTAATATGTGTTGACTCTTAGTTTGGTGTGCACAAAACGTGTCTATAAATACTAATAAGTTTAAATTTAGTTGTTCAGATTTTCAGGATCAAATAATATTCATAAGAGATCCAAGAGAGATTCAAGAATATTCAAAGAATGAAAGTAATAAAGAAAGATTGAAAAATCAAATAAAAGAAGAAGATATTCAAAAAGAGCAGTTGATTGATTAGTGTCCAAGAAAGCTATCAAGACCAGTTTCTATCATTCTATATTTGTGAGATTTAATCTGTATAAAATTGATTGGTGATTGATTAGTTTTTGATAAGAATATAAAGTGGATTCGATATGAACTGTGCGATACCGGTCGATCGCACCTCATGACGGTCGACCGCATCGTAGTCGACTGCAACTCACAGTTACGTAAGAAGCAGTCGACCCTTCATCTCTCTACTTTATGTCAGAGAGATGAACGGTCGACTGCACCAAAATTTCGGTCGACCATACTTTGCATTGTTCACATTTTTGGAATGTATCGTTTCTAAATTTTGATCGATACACTTCCCAGTCTATTTAATTGGACGAACCCAATGTGTATTCTTCACCTATCACTGCTGAGAAAAATTTTCTGAACTAATCTTTCAACAATCAATCCGAGTGTGTGTGATAATCTTTGTACTCTTCTGTCAGGATCATTTGGGATCTTGAGTTTTTCTTTTCTTCCACTTCGGTGAGATTGACGGGACTTGTGTTAGAAGTCCTGTGGGTGTAATAGGTCTCTCGGCCTGAATCTGAGAATTACTGTGCAAGGGTTTTGAGTATAGTGGAACGCTTGTGGCGGAGAATTGCTACAAGTAGGAGGTGTGGACGTAGACCTAGGGGTCGAACCACGTTATATCACTGCGTCACTTGTGCTATCTGCATTTGCTCTTCTTATCTCTTTTTATTTACTCTACACTTTATTTTAATTTTTTTTAATTCTGCACAATCACCCTATTCACCTCCTAAGGTGATTTACAGTATGGGATGCATAAAATCAGAACAGGTATGCATTTGTGAGCATTTTATGCATCTGTCTTTTATGCAAATGTTTTTATGCGTTTGTGTTTATGCATTTTAATTCTGTTTCTTGGCATACACTCATACCCTTGGACTAGATTCACTTTTTCGTTTTTTAAATTTTATCCCTATTGTTTTAATTTCGCATCAAGCGTGTGATTGTGAGAATTGGAAGATCACTATTATTATCAGTAATGTGTCAGTTGCATTCAACTAACGTGCCCACAGTTCAATAGTTTTACATGACTCTTGTTGATAAGTGGCATGGACGCGAGTTTTTGGCATAAATGATACTGAATTTTGAAGTTTGAATTTTGTAACAAGTTGTAATTAATGTGTAATAATTCTGCTGTGCATTGTAAAAGGAGTTAATTTAACAAAAGTTTTAAATTTTTCTGTGTTCTGGTACTGTGTTTATATTACATTGAAGTAAAATTTTTGGATGAGTCTCGTATTTCTTGTGTTTGAAATTCGGGGTGCTACAGAGTGGTATCAGAGCCGATCTTCAATTAGTAATACCAAACATAGTATAGAAAGTAAATCTAGGAGGATATTAGAAGTGTGAGTGTCTAAGAGGACATTAGGTGTGTGGGTTGGCCTTTGAATCATACTTTGTTTTGCATCCATAATTATATAATATGTTTCCGACTAAATTGGTAAATTTTGTGAGTACAACAATGGCAGGGCCTAGGACAAGGAACGACAACAATGGAGAAGGTGCCAGTGGGGTCAACATGAACAGGCCTGATTTAGAAGAAGAGATCACTAGGGTATATCAAACCCTCAATGCATTTATGAGGACAAGTATGAGCCAGAACAGTGGAGCCAGACCAAAAACTCCAAATTCCGACCCCATCAAGCAGGTGGAGTCTTTCAAGCAAATGAAGCCGCATTGTTCGAAGGGCAGGATGATCCAAATGGAGCTGATGATTGGATCAGGTAAATGGAATAAAAGCCAAAATTTTGTTTGATAGTGGATCTTCTCATACTTTTGTATTTCCTAGATTTGTAAAACTGTTAGGTGTTGAGCCTAAGATTTTTCCAGGCGTGTTCTGTCGGTGGCAACGCCCCCAGGAGAGGAGTTGATTGCTGAACGATATTACGCAGGGTGTGATATCGAGATTGGGAGAAGACTTTTTGGCATTGACCTTATCGAGCTGGATGTCTTGGGGGTCGATGTGATAGTGGGCATTGATTGGATGACATCTATGATGCCATTATAGAGTGCAAGAGTAAAGAGGTGGTGGTGAAGGCACTGGGAGGACTCGTGGTGACTTTTCAAGGGAAGAGAGGAAGCACGAAGGTAGTTGTGACACTAGCAGAGATAAGCTTTCCACAGGAGGTCAAGGTGATTCCACAGTTCGGGATTTTCCAATAGTGTTCCCGGATGAGCTACCGAGGTTACTGCCACAGCGTGATGTGGAGTTTTGCATCAACATTCAGCCGATTAGTGCTCCGATATCAAAAGCTCCTTACATGATGGCGCTTGTGGAACAGGACGAAGTGAAGAAGTAGATCGAGGAGTTGTTGCACAAGGGATTTATCAGGCCGAGTGTTTCGCCTTGGGGCACGCCAATATTGCTAGTAAAGAAGAAGGATGGATCAATGAGGATGTGCATTGACTATCGAGAGCTGAACAAGATGACGATTCAGAATAAGTATCTGATTCCAAGGAATGATGATCTATTTGATCAACTATAGGGTGCAACTGTATTCTCGAAGATTGGTCTACGATTGGGTTACCATCAGGTCCGAGTTAAGGAGGAAAATGTGCACAAGACAGTTTTCCGGACTCGTCATGGAAATTATGAGTTTTTGGTGATGCCATTTAGGGTGATGAATGGGCTAGAAATATTCATGGATTCGATGAACAGAGTTCTTCGGACATTCATTGACTTTTTCATCGTAGTATTCATCGATGAAATTCTGGTGTACTCAAAGTCAGAGGAAGAGCATGCTGAGCATTTGGTAGAAGTTTTGAAGAAGTTGCAGGAGCAACATTTATATGCTAAGCTGTCGAAATGTGACTTTTGGAAGTCGGAGGTGGCATTTCTGGGTCACATCTTTTCTAAGGAGGGAGTGCCTACTGATCCTCAGAATATTGAAGCAGTGAAGTGTTGGTCTAGACCAACGACTGTGAAGAAGGTCCGAAGTTTCTTGGGGTTGACAGGATACTATCGGCATTTCATTCAAGGTTATGCACAGATAGCTGTTCCATTAACAGGGTTTACAAAGAAGAATGTGGGTTTCAATTGGACTGGTCAATGTGAAGCTAGTTTCCAAGAGTTGAAGGAGAAGTTAACAACAACACCTGTTCTTGTGTTGCCGTAGGCAGGCAAGGATTATGACATCTATAGTGATGCGTCTTACCGAGGTTTGAGATGTGTTCTGATACAAGAAGTGAAGGTCATTGCATATGGGTCAAGGCAGTTGTGACCTCATGAGAAGAACTACCCGACACATGATTTAGAGCTTGCAACCATCATTTTTGCCTTGAAGCAGTGGAGACACTGTGTATATGGTGAGAAGGTCAACATGTATACAGATAACAATTTGAAGTATATCTATCAGCAAAAGGATTTGAACCTACGTCAGAGATGGTGGTTGGAAGTTTTGGAAGACATTCGTCCTGAGATCAAGTATCACCCAGAAAAAGCAAATGTGGTGGCTGATGCGCTCGGTCGGAAGGTTAGTCTGTCTCGACTAATTACGAGGCAGAAGGAGTTGGCCAAGGAGCTGGATCCGGCAGGTATCGAGGTGGTATTGCAAGGCTTGGGAGCATCATTGGCACAGTTGAGACTTCAGCCTACTTTTAGGGAGCAGATCATTGAGGGCCAGAAGTCAGATGCAAAGATCCAGAAGATGTTAGAACAGATTTTCAACAGCAAATTGTCAGAGTTTTGTATGCAAGATGGGGTGCTTTGGATGGGAGAGAGGTTGTGTGTGCCAGAAAGGGAGGATTTGAAAGGAAGTATTATGAAGGAGGATGTAACACCTCGAATTCCAAACAAGACCGAATTCGAAGTTCCACAGGATCTTTACACTTCTCTTTGTACAATTTTATAAGGAATTTAAAACTTTATTACAACAGAGTTACATTTTTAAACAGCGGAAGCAAAGTTACAGCAATTACATGAATGAAATACAACAACACTTGAATAATTCTTTAAGCATCAATTCCTCCTTAGTCCTTTTTCATGCACTTTATCCTGCATAGAACTTGTGGGCATGTCAGTTACTTACAACTGACGAAATATTATACACGGGCATCCTCGCTATGCCGAACAGTATAATGATTCTCAAATACTTTAACAAACCACAAACTTGATCACAAACAAAGCGACAAAGGGACTATCATATTGATGTCGTGTTGTGTTGTGCACTTAGTCGTTAATGCAGTAATTTATATTACATGACACTAATGCACACTTGTTCGGATTCTATGCATCCCATACTACATAGGTTCGAGGGCAAGCCCTAGATCGTTCTTCATCTTGTAGGGTTCAATCCCTCACCATGACTTAAACTAGTATGGTAACTACGGTAAGTATCCTAGATGTTCTATGAGTTACAAGCTCATGTCTAGACAGCCTGGAGAGGAATCCCACGTCATGACATGACGCATCGTGTAGAACCTATGGACAATTCAGCCTCCGTCATGGGACATGACACCACCCGCAGTCACCAAACCCCCCACAAGCATTTCCTGCGGTACGGACTCCTGGAGACATATCCACGTCATGACACGACGCATCGTGTAGACAGCCTGTGAATACTCTCACGCCGTAGCTCCGAGACCCTCATACTCGTATTTTTCTCTTACTTTCATTACATCTTCACTATGTATCTAATCCTTAGTTATTGAATCATGAATAAAATCAATACGCTAGAGTCAGCATTCCCTCTATACCGGCCTTAATCATTCAGTTCAACAATACGACCCAAACTTGGTCTTTTCTTTTCAATATCTCATCTCAAAAATATTCTTTCAATGCCGGTATAAGGGTTAGCTGCCCTCCAGCTTTCAATTCCATTTCATGTTCATAGCATTTGTGTATTCAAATTCATAAGATCTTTCATAATTCATCAAAACATTTGATTTCACTTTCATGTACAATTTCATGCATAAAAATAAATTCATTTTCTAACTTGGCACATTCATAATTCATTCTTTCCACATAATTCACTTATTCTCATTTTATCAATACTAAATCCAAAATTCACACCTTCAATTTTCCATTTCCAAATCTCATTTCAAAACTCTTTTAAACAATACATTTATTTTTCATTATCCAAAGACAATTTAAGCTAACAATTTATAATAAGTTCTTTCGTACAAAATAGTTTCAAATTCTCATTTATACTAAGCCAAAGGTTATAGAACATTATCTCATGAAATCTAGATATTATTAGAAATTTTTCTAACATTTTTGTTTTTCAATTTTTAGAACACTTGAAAACTATTTTTTTGAAATATTTCATCAGCCGAAAACCGTGATAGTTGACTGTTGAGAAAGGCCAGTCAGCTGTTCTGCGAGGATTTAAAACTCGAAAACCAATAGTCAGGGCAGTCGACTGTTAAAACATAGCCGGTCGACTGTTCTGCGAGGATTTAAAACTCGAAAACCAACCGTCACGGCAGTCGACTGTTAAAACATAGTCGGTCGACTATTCTGCGAGGATTTGAAACTCGAAAACAAATAGTCATGGCAGTCAACTGTTAAAACATAGTCGGTCGACTGTTCTGCAACTAAAATTCGAAATCTATTACCTGACAGTCGATTGTCGACTCTAGTTCGGTCGACTGTCGATTGCACCAGGTTGCAATTTAAAGTAGATCATGGATATATTTTTGACATTGAGAACAAAAATACAATTTTCACATTACTTATAATCAAAGTTTCCACCAAAGATTACTTTTTCTCTTTATTTTTACTTGTTATTATTAAACAATAATTTTAGAACATAAACTCCTCTTTCAACATTAGTATTATATTAATTTCATCAATAAGGTTCCATAGTTCATTCAATCAACTAGTCATTTCATAAACACAAATTTCTCAATTTAGCATAGCTCAAATGTATATATATTTCATGGTAACTTGATCAAATTTAGCATGGAAATCACAATTGTATCAACTTGCAAATCAATTTTCCAAGCATTCACTTTATGTACAATTTCTCTCTATTTAAACAAACATTTGACCAGTTCTACTTAGTCTTTCTTAGCCATTTTAACAATTCAAACCCTAGCATAATGTCTAAAGTAGAAGCATGAGAATCACCCACCTATTGTAGAAAAACGAATGAAGAGCTCCTAGAAATCTCCTAGAATGAACGAATGGGTCATTCTCATCCTAGTTTGAGCCACCAACGCGTCTCCTTCTCCTTGCTTGTATGGAACCCGATCTCTCTCTCTCTCTCTCCTTGTGCTTTGATGTAGGCCGGCCTCTCCTTGGGGTGAACACCACACACAAAAACATTCAATCTTTTACTCACTAATATTGGCAATCTTTTTCTCACTCTAATCTTTTCTTTCTTAACAAATTTTCTAGTGTACTAAATGAGAAGAACTAGGGGGTATTTATACATTTTTAGGGTGAGAATAGATGGCTAGGATTAAATCAAATGGTAGAGATCAAAGGCTAGGATGAGTTAGGGAGTTGTAGCAACTACTCATGATCACATAACCACCTTAATCCACAACCCCACTCTCTCCATCTCTCCTTGCTCCATCCGGCCACACCCCCATGCACAACTAGACACGTGCTAGTGCAGTGCACGTGTCTCATCTAGTACCCTTATTAATAAGTTGTACATGATTAATTAGTTTATTGTCTATTAAATGTGTCTACACTACATGTTATACCAATTAAAAGGTAAATTAATTAGTGTGCTTCAAATTAGTGGGTCTTAGACCCATGGGTTATTAATAAAACACTTAATTAATTAGGATGGGCTTGAATTAGAAAAATAGGCTTTAGGTGTTTTAAAATAGGCTTTTAGAAATTAAAAATAAGAATTTAAAATGATCATTCGTTCATGTGATAAAAGAGGTAATTTTTTAAGGGAAAATGTACAAGAATTTATACGTGCAAATCAAGTAAAATCAATAACTTTTCAATTAATTATAAATAGAAATCTAGGATATTACAACACTCCCTTAGAATAGTTCCGTCCCCGGAACTATGCTTAAAGAGTGAGAAAACAGAACCAACAAGAAGAAAGAAAAGAAAAGAAAAGAAAAGAAAAGAAGATACAAATCAAGCAAAGAGCTCAGGATGATCCTTCAACATCCTCTCCTCGAATTTTCAAGTAGCCTCTTCAACCAACTGGTTTCTCAAGACTATTTTGACCATCAGTATCGTCTTGTTCCTCAAGACTTTCTCCCGACGATCCACAATCTCAAATGGGAGCTCAATGTAACTCAGATCCAACTGCAAACCCTCCGGCACTTTGGGAAAATGATGACTCGGATCTGAAATGTAACCTCTCAGCATAGACACATGGAAGACATTGTGCACCTGAGACAACTCTTCCGGCAACTCCAACCGATATGCAGTTTTCCCAATCCGATTCAATATCTTATACGGGCCTATGAACCTTGGGGCTAACTTCCTGCCTCTGCCAAAACGAATCACACTTTTACTGGGTGATACCTTCAGAAAGACAAAGTCACCAATCTCGAATTCAAGGTCCCTCCTCCGGTTGTCTGCATAGCTCTTCTGTCTACTCTGAGCATCCACCAACCTCTTCCTAATCAGATCGATCTTTTAAGAGGTCTGCTGCACAATCTCAGACCCAAACATCTACCGCTCCCCCACTTCAAACCAACAAACAGGGGTTCTGCACTTCCTGCCATACAGAGCTTCGTACGGCACCATCCCGATACTAGTCTGAAAACTGTTGTTGTAGGCAAACTCTACCAGAGCTGGATGCCTTTCCCAACTACCTCCAAAATCCAGCACACAACACCGAAATATATCCTCAAGAATATGATTGACTCTCTCAGTTTGCTTATCGGTCTGAGAATGAAAAGCAGTGCTGAAATCCGTCTTGGTACCCAAAGCTGCCTGAAGACTCCTCCAGAAATGCAAAGTAAACCATGCATCTCGATCAGACACTGTAGAACTCCGTATTTTCAAATATTATTTTAAATATTTGAAAACGAATTAAAATGATTTTCTGGAGATTTAATAAACATTTTCTAAAAGATTTATCTTTTTACACGTGCAAAACACGTGCAAATACTTTCTTGAGAAGTTTGAAAGTCAAGTTTCCTTTATGGAAAATCATTATTTAATATTTGGAATTTATTTA
Organism: Hemerocallis citrina; assembly: GCA_017893485.1. Taxonomy (NCBI): domain Eukaryota; kingdom Viridiplantae; phylum Streptophyta; class Magnoliopsida; order Asparagales; family Asphodelaceae; genus Hemerocallis; species Hemerocallis citrina. The sequence goes on from CM030364.1 coordinate 196,224,970, forward strand.
TTATTTTTCCAGATTTTTCTGAAATTAATTGGACCTATTTGCAATTTTTGAGAAAAGAAGGACCTTTTTGCAAATTTGACATTTTAAGGGTTAAAATGCAAATCGTAATTTCTAGACGTTTTGAACAGTACCGTTTGAGATTTAGGATTATATTTTACTTTTAGGTCCTAATTTAAATGGTTTTTATTGGGTTTCCAAGAATTGAACTGTATATGTAAATTATGTTTGAAAGGACTATTTTGCAAATGCACTTCTAAACCCTAAAACTTGATTCCCGGCCTATATAAAGAGAGTCGCAGCCGTCATTCGCTGCATAACTCAAGTTTCATTATTTTATATTTTTGGTGATTGAAGAGGAAGATTTGGATCTCGCAAAAAGAAAGGCTTTTCCGTTGGATCTTTTCAATTCTAAAGGTGAATGATATGAACTTTGTTTTGTTGATTGATTTATGCGAATGATTGTGTGTTGTTTTGTTTCGACATCTTTGTTTATTTAGTGTATCTTGTATGTGAACGATGCAATAGTTGTTATTTGTATTATGTATGTGAAATCTATGAACGTTTAGTAGATCTTGATTAATGAATTCTTTATTGCTTGAAAACATGTTAAGATTTGAGTATGGTCATGATAATAAGGAACTGGATGGTTGAATCTCTGGATCTTGTGATCACAAATCAGATATGGGTTATGAGTAGTGATCATCTCTAGCCTCATGTGCTGCAGGTTGTTGCTTAGAGTTTGGGGGTTTGCACGCTTGAGTTAGCTTTGGAGATTATAAGTAATGTAATAGAGCCTTGTGTAATTTTTGTAAAGAGAAGTGTTGTAAAAAGAATGTTTTTAATTCAAGGTGTTTGTATTTCCGCTGCATTTGAAAAAGATTGTTGTAATAAAAGTTGGAATAAAATTATTTGTGTTTTTGGACTGTGTACTATTACATTGAAGTTGATGCTGGGATTGTGCCACGTATTTTCTAAGTTATTATGTTAGAAATTCGGGGCGCTACAGATTGGTATCAGAGCATGCTTCAATGGTAATAATAGACATAGTATGAAAACCAACCTAGGTGTGAATACTAGAGAGTGAGTACCTAGGTGTGGACATTAGAGTGTGAGTATCACATAGAGTTGAAACATGATGTTATGGTTTGGGTTGTGGTTGAGGTTTTGCCATAGGGTATGGATGTGAATGTGAAATGTGTGTGATGCTCTAACTTTACCCTCGTTTTGCAGTATTCAGAATGGTTGCACCCAGGGGCAGGAATGGTGGCAACAATGAGGATGGATCTGGTAGTTCTCGAGGAACGGGAATTGATCTTGAGGCTGAATTCGCCAAGGTGTATCAGACCCTGAATACGCTGATGGCATTTAATTTGGCGCAAGCCCAGAATCAACAGTAGAATCAGCAGCAAAATCATGGAGTTGGACAGAGAATGGTTAGCGCCGACCCTATTAAGCAGATCGAATCCTTTAAGAGGATGAGGCCGCCAGTTTTTGAGGGGCAAGCTGATCCAACCGCAGCAGATGATTGGATTAGGAAGATGGAGACAATCTTCGAGGTATCGGAGACTCCAGCAGCCAGCAAGGTGAAGTTAGCTTCGATGCAGCTGGAAAAGGACGCTGGTGTCTGGTGGGAGTCGTTGAAGAGGACTTTGGGAGATCAGCAGCTGACTTGGGAAGCTTTTCTGGAGGAGTTCAGGGATCGCTTCTTTCCCCTAGATGTTCAGGAGAAGAAGGCGACCGAGTTCTTGAACCTTCAGCAGGGCAGCATGACCGTGCGAGAGTATGAGACCAAGTTTGCTCAACTTTCTAGGTATGCACCAGAGTTGGTCGTGGACGAGGCGAAGAAGGCCAAAAAGTTTGAGCAGGGCTTGAGGCCAAACTTGAGGTCAAGGATGGTTCCGTTGGGCATCAGAAGGTTCGACAAGCTGGTCAGGAGAGCAGCTATGACCGAGGAAGATATGGACCAGTCCCAGGTGAAGCAGGAGACCTGGAACAAGAAAAAGAGGCCAGCAGATGATCAGAATGGGAAGGAATTCCCAGTGAAGCAGGGCAAGTCCAGTGATCCAGTGCAAAAGGCACCGGCAACTCAGGAAGTAACTTGTTTTTACTGCAGGAAGGCAGGTCATTACAGGTCAGCGTGTCCGAAGTTGGCAAAGCAGACTTGTTTTCATTGTGGTCAAGAAGGGCACATTCGACCAAACTGTCCGCAGCTGAAGAAAGATGGGGCAGGAAAAGGTAAGGATCTGAAGCAGGGCGAGTGTTCGCATTGACTGAGGAGGATACGGGTAACTCAGGAATGTGATCCGTGTGTGCAAGAATTTTTGAAATTTATTCTTTTGTATTAAGTAAAACTTGTATTTGGGGAATAATTGAAGATTGAGCATTTTTCTTCATGTAACAAGATTTATTTGGATTAATGGAATAAAAACAAAGTTTTATTTGATACTGTTTTCTTGCATACAATTGTGTTGCCCATTTATTGCTAGTCTTAAGTATGGAGCTCAAGGTGTTTCCAAGCAAGGTCTTGAGGTGGCTATCCTTAGTCATGTCCTTTCTAAGGAGGGAGTGACCACTGATCCGCGGAAGGACGAAGCAGATGTGGAAGGTCAGAGTTGGATGCAGGAGTTCAGCAGTTGTTGCAGCGTGACTTCCGATGGCAAGTTATCAGAGTTGCGAAGCGGAAGTTTGTTTATCTGAATTCTTTGCATGATTGTGTTTCTTCTGTATGATGTATTTCTTTTGATGGAATGCGTTCTTTGGTGTGACTGTATTTCCTAAAATTGTGTTTCTATCCATGAGTTTTCATTCTTTGTTGGTGGGTTTGTTCGGACCCCATTAGCAGTAGTTCTGAGGACAGAACTCTTCTAAGGAGGGAGTGATGTAGAACCCCGTATTTTCAAATATTATTTTAAATATTTGAAAACGAATTAAAATGATTTTCTGGAGATTTAATAAACATTTTCTAAAAGATTTATCTTTTTACACGTGCAAAACACGTGCAAATACTTTCTTGAGAAGTTTGAAAGTCAAGTTTCCTTTATGGAAAATCATTATTTAATATTTGGAATTTATTTATTATTTTTCCAGATTTTTCTGAAATTAATTGGACCTATTTGCAATTTTTGAGAAAAGAAGGACCTTTTTGCAAATTTGACATTTTAAGGGTTAAAATGCAAATCGTAATTTCTGGACGTTTTGAACAGTACCGTTTGAGATTTAGGATTATATTTTACTTTTAGGTCCTAATTTAAATGGTTTTTATTGGGTTTCCAAGAATAGAACTGTATATGTAAATTATGTTTGAAAGGACTATTTTGCAAACGCACTTCTAAACCCTAAAACTTGATTCCCGGCCTATATAAAGAGATTCGCAGCCGTCATTCGCTGCATAACTCAAGTTTCATTATTTTATATTTTTGGTGATTGAAGAGGAAGATTTGGATCTCGCAAAAAGAAAGGCTTTTCCGTTGGATCTTTTCAATTCTAAAGGTGAGTGATATGAACTTTGTTTTGTTGATTGATTTATGCGAATGATTGTGTGTTGTTTTGTTTCGACATCTTTGTTTATTTAGTGTATCTTGTATGTGAACGATGCAATAGTTGTTATTTGTATTATGTATGTGAAATCTATGAACGTTTAGTAGATCTTGATTAATGAATTCTTTATTGCTTGAAAACATGTTAAGATTTGAGTATGGTCATGATAATAAGGAACTGGATGGTTGAATCTCTGGATCTTGTGATCACAAATCAGATCTGGGTTATGAGTAGTGAGAGAAATTTAGTATAAAGAAACCCTAATGAAAGAATTTGGAATCTAGAACATGAGATCTGAGTTTTGAGATATTGGGTGATTGAGTACTGTATCCAATCTGAAATACTTTGAGATTTGTCATTTTTACCTGATTACGAATTAATTTCGTAAGCAATGAATTTTTAGAAAACTTCAGTTTTGATTATTGTATTCAGACTTAAATCATGAAAACTGTAGGCCGATAGTCGACTGGTCTACTATTCAGTCGACTGGTACGACCCTACTGCTTTGTCTTTAAATTCTTGAAAATACGATCTGGACAGTCGACTTAATCCCTTTGACAGTCGACTGGTATGCTTAAGATTTATCCTACAAGTTTAGTTTCTTTCCTGGACAGGCGACCTATGACTTCTTTGAGTCGACTGTTAGTACTCAGAATATTTCTTGAGAATTATTGGAAATTGTCTCGGGTAAGTCGACTGATGGTTTCTTAAGTCGACTTATAGTACTTGTTATAATCTTGTATATTGGTTCTCGGGGCAGTCGACTTACTACAGTATAAGTCGACTGGTGCTGATGAGTTTTTCATAATCTTGAATGTCCTTTCAAGTCTTTAGTCTTTGTAGATGGATATACTCTGCGGTATTGGGAGTCATTGATCTCTGGGGTTGGGTATACTCTGCGGTGTTGGGAGTCACTGTTAGTGACTGATAACCGGGTATCCAATCTGCAGTGTTGGGAGTGACTGATAACCGGGTATCCGATCTATGGTATTGTTAGTCTTTGTAGATGGATATACTCTGCGGTATTGGGAGTCATTGATCTCTGGGGTTGGGTATACTCTGCGGTGTTGGGAGTCACTGTTAGTGACTGATAACCGGGTATCCATACTGTAGTGTTGGGAGTGACTGATAACCGGGTATCCGATCTATGGTATTGTTAGTCTTTGTAGATGGATATACTCTGCAGTATTGGGAGTCATTGATCTCTGGGGTTGGGTATACTCTGCAGTGTTGGGAGTCACTGTTAGTGATTGATAACCGGGTATCCAATCTGCGGTGTTGTGAGTGACTGATAACCGGGCATCCGATCTATGGTATTGTTAGTCTTTGTAGATGGATATACTCTGCGGTATTGGGAGTCATTGATCTCTGGGGTTGGGTATACTCTGCGGTGTTGGGAGTCACTGTTAGTGATTGATAACCGGGTATCCAATCTGCAGTGTTGGGAGTGACTGATAACCGGGTATCCGATCTATGGTATTGTTAGTGTTTGTAGTTGGGTATATTCTGCGGTGTTGGGAGTCACTGTTAGTGACTGATAACCGGGTATCCAATCTGTGGTATTGAGAATGACCGATAATCAGGTATTTGGCAGTGAACAATCGACTGGCCAATTACTCAGTCGACTGTACATCACAGTTGAGCTGTACTTGTTTGAGAATGATTCTTCTAACATTTGGTTAAGCTACACTTGATGTTTTCATGTTTTCCTGTCATTTCTTACTTCACAATACATGTTTAGTACATGTTCTCTCGTTCAGTACATGTTGTTTAAAAAACCATGCTTATTGTTTAATTATGTTGTTTGTTTGTTTATATCACTCACACCATTTATGGCTGACCCCGTTAGTTTTGGGGGTTAGGGATCATCTCTAGCCTCATGTGCTGCAGGTTGTTGCTTAGAGTTTGGGGGTTTGCACGCTTGAGTTAGCTTTGGAGATTATAAGTAATGTAATAGAGCCTTGTGTAATTTTCGTAAAGAGAAGTGTTGTAAAAAGAATGTTTTTAATTCAAGGTGTTTGTATTTCCGCTGCATTTGAAAAAGATTGTTGTAATAAAAGTTGGAATAAAATTATTTGTGTTTTTGGGCTATGTGTACTATTACATTGAAGTTGATGCTGGGATTGTGCCACGTATTTTCTAAGTTATTATGTTAGAAATTCGGGGCGCTACAGACACAATGGTTAACGGAATACCATGAAGCCTGACGATCTCTCCGACATAAAGCTCAGCCAACTTTTCCATAGACGAAGTGAGTTTCATCGCCAAGAAGTGAGCAGACTTGGTTAGTCGATGGACTATAACCCAAATCGCATCATTGCCCTTTGAACTCTTGGGCAAGGCCATGATGAAATCCATACTGATGTTATCCCACTTCCATTTCGTAATAGGTAACAGTTGCAATAAACCTCAGGGTTTCTGATTCTCGGCTTTGACCTGCTCACAGATCTCACATTTCGTCACAAATTCAGCCACATCCCGCTTCAGACCTGACCACCATAAATGCTGCTTAATGTCTTTGTACATTTTAGTGCTCCCAGGATGCACAGACAAAAGAGTAGCATGCGCCTCCTGAAGAATACTCTCCTTCATGTCCAATTGATCCGGAACACACAGCCGCTCTCCAAACCACAACACTCCATTCCTGATTTGAAACTCGGATAACCTGCCTGCACCAACCTGCTCCTTCATCTTCAGAATCTCTGCATCTTCCCTCTGGCTTGCTATAATCCTTTCATTCAGCGTGGGCTGAAGCCTCAACTGAGCTAAGAATGCTCCCATGCCATGCAGAAATACTTCAATACCAGCTCGATCTAACTCCTCTGCAAGATGCCTCTGAGTTGTAATCAAACTAGCCAGACTGCTTTTACGGCTAAGTGCATCAGCAACAACATTAGCCTTCCCAAGATGGTACTTAATCTCTGGACGAATGTCCTCAAATACTTCCAGCCATCTCTGTTACCTCAGATTCAGGTCCTTCTGCTGATAGCTGTACTTCAAACTCTTATGGTCCGTGTACATGTTCAATTTCTCACCATACACGTAATGTCTCCACTGCTTCGAGACGAAGATAATCGCATCCAACTCCAGATCATGAGTCGGATAATTCTTCTCATGCGGTCTTAGTTGCCTGGACCCATATGCAATCACTTCCCTTCTTGCATTAAGACACAACTAAGCCCACGATGTGAAGCATCGCTGTAGACATCATACTCAATACCTACTCTAAGCAAAGCCAAAATGGGAGCAGTAGTCAGCTTCTCTTTCAACTCCTGAAAGCTTGTCTCGCACTGCTCGGTCCACTTGAAGTTCACATTCATCTTGGTCAGACCAGTGAGTGGCACGACTATCTGAGCATAGCCCTGAATGAACCTTTTGTAGTATCCAGTTAGCCCAAGGAAACTCTTGACTTCCTTCACTGTAGTAGGCCTTGCCCAATCTCTCACTGCCTCTATCTTCTGAGAATCAGTTGCCACTCCCTCCTTAGAAAGGATGTGACCTAAGAATGCCACTTCAGATTTTCAGAAATTGCACTTGGACAATTTGGCATACAACTCCTGCTCTTACAGCTTCTTCAAAACTGCAGCTAGATGCACTGTGTGCTCCTCCTCCGACTTGGAGTACACAAGGATATCGTCGATAAACACCACGATGAAAGAATCAATAAACAGCCTTTGAACTCTGTTCATCATATCCATGAAGATTGCAGGTGCATTCGTCACTCCAAATGACATAACTAAGAATTCTTAATGCCCATGTTGAGTTCTGAACGCAGTCTTATGCACATCTTCAGCCTTCACTCGAACTTGATGATATCCTGATCAAAGATCTATTTTGGAGAAAATAGCTGCTCCTTGTAGACGATCGAACAAGTCATCAATTGTGGAATATGATACTTATTCTGAACAGTGACTCTATTCAGCTCTCAGTAATCGATGCACATCCTCATCAATCCATCTTTCTTCTTTACCAACAACATCGGTGCTCCACAGGGCGACACACTCGGTTGAATAAAGCCTTTCTCCAATAGTTTCTTAATCTGCCATTTGATCTCATCCTGCTCCACAGGCGCCATCCTATACGGTGCCTTGAAAATGGGTGCACTCCCTGGCTGGATAGTGATGCTGAACTGTACATCACGATGTGAGGGTAACCCAGGCAAATCTTCCAAGAATACAGTCGGATAATCCCGAACCCCAGGGATCAGCTGTGCTTTTGCAGGAACCTCCCTCTTGCAGATAGCTGCCACCCAATCTGAACATATTTTCTTCCCTTGGAAAGTGACTCAGGACCACCTGGAGCCTTCACTGTTACTTCCTTGGTCTTGCATTCAATATTTGCACTGTACACCGACATCCAATCAATGCCAATGATAACATCGACACCTAGGATATTCTGCTCGATAAGATTAATCCCGAAAATTCTGGCTCCAATCTCGATCTCCCAGTCTGCATAGTACCGATCAGTGGTTAAAGTCTCCCCTGATGGAGTAGCTACTGCTAAGACCTTGCTTGGAAAGACCTTCGGTTCGACTTCCAAGACTTTAGCAAACTTAGGTGATATAAAAGTATGAGAGGATCCAGTATCGAACAAAACAACACCTTCTTTCCATTCAAATAAAGTTCTCCTGTTACATAACACACACTCGTTACATAACAGTTCACTAAATAAACAGAAAAAAGAGAACAACAGAAAGAAAAACACTTCTAAACATCCCCCTTCGTATCAGTGATGACGTGATCCACCTCATCAGCATCAACTTCAGTCAAGGCAAATACTCGTCCTTGCTGGTACGACTTCTTCCCAACTTACTACATTGGTCCACTATGGGTGACATTCTGCAGCTTGGGGCATTGAGATTTGTAATGTCCCGTCTCAGAACAGTTGAAACAAGTCACCACAGGAGGTCTCACCCAATTATTTCTAGGTCTTCCAGCTATGTTGACAGCATTCGTTCCTGTCGGTTCGAACCTTTGAGCCGACGGCTGTCCCCCGAAATTGCCAAAAACTGCGGGCCTCTTCCCAACATGCCAATTGCTCCTTCGATTCTGAGCGGCATGAAACTGCTCCATTTCTTCCTCCATAGCTGCAGCTCGTTTGACCAACTTGTCAAAACTCCTAATATCAAGGGGTATCATCTTGGATCTCAGACTTGGCCTCAAACCATGCTCGAACTTCCTAGCTTTCTTTGCCTCGTCCATCACAAGTTCGGGCGCATACCTCGAGAGCTGAGTAAACCTTGTCTCATACTCTCTAACCGACATACCGCCCTGCTGCAACGCTAGGAATTCCATAGCCTTCTTCTCCTGGACATCCGATGAGAAATAGTGACTGCGGAATTCCTCCAAGAATTCCTCCCAGCCAAGAACAACATCGCCCATCGTCCTCTTTATGGACTGCCACCAAACAGCTGCATCCTTCTCGAACTGCAGTGCAGCCAACTTCACCTTGCTGCCCTCCGGGGTTTCCAAGACTTCAAAAATAGTCTCGACCTGCCTGATCCAATTGTCAGCCGTATCTGGGTCTGACTTCCCCTCAAACACGGGTGGCTTTATCCTTTTGAATGATTCTACGAGTTTGATTGCCTCAGGAACTGGATTTGCAGGCATCCTCCCCTGGTTCTGATTTATGGCAACGGTATTGAGTGTCTGATAGACTCTCGCTAACTCCGTTTCCAAGTCCTGCCCTTCTCCATTTCTAGCTCTTCTTCTAGCCATATTGTGATGCAAAAGATCTATTAAATTCGAAGTAGAAAACATGAATTTAAATCAACTCTTCATTTCATTGAATTGAAACTTCATACATTCAAATTTAAAACATTTCTGACATCGAATGAAAGCAGTAAGAAGGTACAACATTCTAGTTTCTACGGTTCCTCTTGGCTTCTCGAAGCTCTACCCGTAGTTCCTCCATTTCTTCCTTCAGTACATCGTACATGTTCGTCCTCTTCTTGAGATCCCAAATACGATGACTAAGAATTGCAATATCCTCCTTGCACTTCGCACACTCGGCCTGCAGTAACTCTGCTCTCTCCCTCTAAGTCTCTACTTGCCTCTGAAGAGACACAATAAGACGGCTCAGAACTGGTTCTTCCTCGTCGGAGGAATCATCAGACGAATCCGGAGGTGGAGTGATCTCTCGGGACTCATGCCATTCCTCCTCAAATTCTTCGGGATCTAGTTCATTAGAGTCTGCTTGTCCGGGGTAGTAATCCTCCTCGACAATGTGCCAGTCATCACTGCCAGCTGGCTCGAAGTGGTCTGCCATCTTAGAAAGGGGAGAGAAGAAACATCAATCATAGAGCAACACAAATGTAAGTGACTTACATTTAAATCTCTACACTCAACACACTAATGTCCACTCTAGGGTGTCGCTCCTTATAAATTTGTACTACTTGGAAGCGTGGCTCTGATACCACTCTGTGACACCTCGAATTCCAAACAAGACCGAATTCAAAGTTCCACATGATCTTTACACTTCTCTTTGTACAATTTTAGAAGGAATTTAAAACTTTATTACAACAGAGTTACATTTTTAAATAGCGGAAGCAAAGTTACAACAATTATATGAATGAAATACGACAACACTTGAATAATTCTTTAAGCATCAATTCCTCCTTAGTCCTTTTTCATGCACTTTATCCTGCATAGAAACTGTGGGCACGTCACTTGCTTACAACCGACGAAATATTATACACGTCCATCCTCGCTATGCCGAACAGTATAATAATTCTTAAATACTTTAACAAATCACAAACTTGATCACAAACAAAGCTACAAAGGGACTATCCTATTGATGTCGTGTTGTGCCGTGCACTTAGTCTTTAATACAGTTATTTATATTACATAACACTAATGCGCACTTGTTCGGATTCTATGCATCCCATACTACATAGGTCCGAGGGAAGCCCTTAATCATTCTTCATCTTGTAGGGTTCAATCCCTCGCCATGACTTAAACTACTACGGTTACTATGGTAAGTATCCTAGATGTTCTATGAGTTACGAGCTCATGTTCAGACAACCTGAAGGGGAATCCCACGTCATGACACGATGCATTGTGTAGAACCTATGGACAATTCAGCCTCCGTCATGGGACATGACACCACCCGCAGTCACCAAACCCCCCACAAGCGTTTCCTGCGGTACGGACTCCTGGAGACATATCCACGTCATGACACGACGCATCGTGTAGACAGCCTGTGAATACTCTCACGCCGTAGCTCCGAGACCCTCATACTCGTATTTTTCTCTTACTTTCATTACATCTTCACTATGTATCTAATCCTTAGTTATTGAATCATGAATAAAATCAATACGCTAGAGTCAGCATTCCCTCTATACCGGTCTTAATCATTCAGTTCAACAATACGACCCAAACTTGGTCTTTTCTTTTCAATATCTCATCTCAAAAATATTCTTTCAATGCCGATATAAGGGTTAGCTGCCCTCCAGCTTTCAATTCCATTTCATGTTCATAGCATTTGTGTATTCAAATTCATAAGATCTTTCATAATTCATCAAAACATTTGATTTCACTTTCATGTACAATTTCATGCATAAAAATAAATTCATTTTCTAACTTGGCACATTCATAATTCATTCTTTCCACATAATTCACTTATTCTCATTTTATCAATACTAAATCCAAAATTCACACCTTCAATTTTCCATTTCCAAATCTCATTTCAAAACTCTTTTAAACAATACATTTATTTTTCATTATCCAAAGACAATTTAAGCTAACAATTTATAATAAGTTCTTTCGTACAAAATAGTTTCAAATTCTCATTTATACTAAGCCAAAGGTTATAGAACATTATCTCATGAAATCTAGATATTATTAGAAATTTTTCTAACATTTTTGTTTTTCAATTTTTAGAACACTTGAAAACTATTTTTTTGAAATATTTCATCACCCGAAAACCGTGATAGTTGACTGTTGAGAAAGGCCAGTCGGCTGTTCTGCGAGGATTTAAAACTCGAAAACCAATAGTCAGGGCAGTCGACTGTTAAAACATAGCCGGTCGACTGTTCTGCGAGGATTTAAAACTCGAAAACCAACCGTCAGGGCAGTCGACTGTTAAAACATAGTCGGTCGACTATTCTGTGAGGATTTTAAACTCGAAAACAAATAGTCATGGCAGTCAACAGTTAAAATATAGTCGGTCGACTGTTCTGCAACTAAAATTCGAAATTTATTACCTGACAGTCGATTGTCGACTCTAGTTCGGTCGACTGTCGATTGCACCAGGTTGCAATTTAAAGTAGATCATGGATATATTTTTGACATTGAGAACAAAAATACAATTTTCACATTACTTATAATCAAAGTTTCCACCAAAGATTACTTTTTCTCTTTATTTTTACTTGTTATTATTAAACAATAATTTTAGAACATAAACTTCTTTTTCTACATTAGTATTATATTAATTTCATCAATAAGGTTTCCATAGTACATTCAATCAACTAGTCATTTCATAAATACAAATTTCTCAATTTAGCATGGCTCAAATGTATATATATTTCGTGGTAACATGATCAAATTTGGCATGGAAATCACAATTGTATCAACTAGCCAATCAATTTTCCAAGCATTCACTTTATCTACAATTTCTCTCTATTTAAACAAACATTTGACCAATTCTACTTAGTCTTTCTTAGCCATTTTAACAATTCAAACCCTAGCATGATGTCTACAGTAGAAGCATGAGAATCACCCACATATTGGAGAAAAACGAATGAAAAGCTCCTAGAAATCTCCTAGAATGAACGAATGGGTCATTGTCCTCCTAGTTTGAGCCACCATCGCGTCTCCTCCTCCTTGCTTGTATGGAACTCGATCTCTCTCTCTCCTTGTGCATTGATGTAGGCCGGCCTCTCCTTGGGGTGAACACCATACACAAAAACACTCAATCTTTTACTCACTAAAGTTCTCAATCTTTTCTCACTCTAATCTTTTCTTTCTTAACAAATTTTCTAGTGTATTAAATGAGAAGAACTTGGGGGTATTTATACATTTTTAGGGTGAGAATAGATGGCTAGGATTAAATCAAATGGTAGAGATCCAAGGCTAGGATGAGTTAGGGAGTTGTAGCAACTACCCATGATCACATAACCACCTCAATCCACAACCCCACTCTCTCCATCTCTCCTTGCTCCATCCGGCCACACCCCTATGCACAGCTAGACACGTGCTAGTGCAATGCACGTGTCTCATATAGTACCCTTATTAATAAGTTGTGCATGATTAATTAGTTTATTGTCTATTAAATGTATATACACTACATGTTATACCAATTAAAGGGTAATTAATTAGTGGGCTTCAAATTAGTGGGGCTTAGACCCATGGGTTATTAATAAAACACTTAATTAATTAGGATGGGCATGAATTAGAAAAATAGGCCTTAGGCTTTTTAAAATAGGCTTTTAGAAATTAAAAAGAATAAAATCAATACGCTAGAGTCAGCATTCCCTCTATACCGGTCTTAATCATTCAGTTCAACAATACGACCCAAACTTGGTCTTTTCTTTTCAATATCTCATCTCAAAAATATTCTTTCAATGCCGGTATAAGGGTTAGCTGCCCTCCAGCTTTCAATTCCATTTCATGTTCATAGCATTTGTGTATTCAAATTCACAAGATCTTTTATAATTCATCAAAATATTTGATTTCACTTTCATGTACAATTTCATGCATAAAAATAAATTCATTTTCTAACTTGGCACATTCATAATTCATTCTTTCCACATAATTCTCTTATTCTCATTTTACCAATACTAAATCCAAAATTCACACCTTCAATTTTCCATTTCCAAATCTCATTTCAAAACTCTTTTAAATAATACATTTATTTTTCATTATCCAAAGACAATTTAAGCTAACAATTTATAATAAGTTCTTTCGTACAAAATAGTTTCAAATTCTCATTTATACTAAGCCAAAGGTTATAGAACATTATCTCATGAAATCTAGATATTATTAGAAATTTTTCTAACATTTTTGTTTTTCAATTTTTAGAACACTTGAAAACTATTTTTTTGAAATATTTCATCACTCGAAAACCGTGATAGTTGACTGTTGAGAAAGGCCAGTCGGCTGTTCTGCGAGGATTTAAAACTCGAAAACCAATAGTCAGGGCAGTCAACTGTTAAAACATAGCCGGTCGACTGTTCTGCGAGGATTTAAAACTCGAAAACCAACCGTCAGGGCAGTCGACTGTTAAAACATAGTCGGTCGACTATTCTGCGAGGATTTGAAACTCGAAAACAAATAGTCATGGCAGTCAACTGTTAAAACATATTCGGTCGACTGTTCTGCAACTAAAATTCGAAATTTATTACCTGACAATCGATTGTCGACTCTAGTTCGGTCGACTGTCGATTGCACCAGGTTGCAATTTAAAGTAGATCATGGATATATTTTTGACATTGAGAACAAAAATACAATTTTCACATTACTTATAATCAAAGTTTCCACCAAAGATTACTTTTTCACTTTATTTTTACTTGTTATTATTAAACAATAATTTTAGAACATAAACATCTCTTTCTACATTAGTATTATATTAATTTCATCAATAAGGTTTCCATAGTACATTCAATCAACTAGTCATTTCATAAATACAAATTTCTCAATTTAGCATGGCTCAAATGTATATATATTTCGTGGTAACATGATCAAATTTGGCATGGAAATCACAATTGTATCAACTAGCTAATCAATTTTCCAAGCATTCACTTTATCTACAATTTCTCTCTATTTAAACAAACATTTGACCAATTCTACTTAGTCTTTCTTAGCCATTTTAACAATTCAAACCCTAGCATGATGTCTACAGTAGAAGCATGAGAATCACCCACCTATTGGAGAAAAACGAATGAAAAGCTCCTAGAAATCTCCTAGAATGAACGAATGGGTCATTGTCCTCCTAGTTTGAGCCACCATCGCGTCTCCTCCACCTTGCTTGTATGGAACCCGATCTCTCTCTCTCCTTGTGCTTTGATGTAGGCCGGCCTCTCCTTGGGGTGAACACCATACACAAAAACACTCAATCTTTTACTCACTAAAGTTCTCAATCTTTTTCTCACTCTAATCTTTTCTTTCTTAACAAATTTTCTAGTGTATTAAATGAGAAGAACTTGGGGGTATTTATACATTTTTAGGGTGAGAATAGATGGCTAGGATTAAATCAAATGGTAGAGATCCAAGGCTAGGATGAGTTAGGGAGTTGTAGCAACTACCCATGATCACATAACCACCTCAATCCACAACCCCACTCTCTCCATCTCTCCTTGCTCCATCCGGCCACACCCCTATGCACAACTAGACACGTGCTAGTGCAATGCACGTGTCTCATATAGTACCCTTATTAATAAGTTGTGCATGATTAATTAGTTTATTGTCTATTAAATGTATATACACTACATGTTATACCAATTATAGGGTAATTAATTAGTAGGCTTCAAATTAGTGGGGCTTAGACCCAGGGGTTATTAATAAAACACTTAATTAATTAGGATGGGCATGAATTAGAAAAATAGGCCTTAGGCTTTTTAAAATAGGCTTTTAGAAATTAAAAAGAATAAAATCAATATGCTAGAGTCAGCATTCCCTCTATACCGGTCTTAATCATTCAGTTCAACAATACGACCCAAACTTGGTCTTTTCTTTTCAATATCTCATCTCAAAAATATTCTTTCAATGCCGGTATAAGGGTTAGCTGCCCTCCAGCTTTCAATTCCATTTCATGTTCATAGCATTTGTGTATTCAAATTCATAAGATCTTTTATAATTCATCAAAATATTTGATTTCACTTTCATGTACAATTTCATGCATAAAAATAAATTCATTTTCTAACTTGGCACATTCATAATTCATTCTTTCCACATAATTCTCTTATTCTCATTTTACCAATACTAAATCCAAAATTCACACCTTCAATTTTCCATTTCCAAATCTCATTTCAAAACTCTTTTAAATAATACATTTATTTTTCATTATCCAAAGACAATTTAAGCTAACAATTTATAATAAGTTCTTTCGTACAAAATAGTTTCAAATTCTCATTTATACTAAGCCAAAGGTTATAGAACATTATCTCATGAAATCTAGATATTATTAGAATTTTTTCTAACATTTTTGTTTTTCAATTTTTAGAACACTTGAAAACTATTTTTTTTGAAATATTTCATCACCCGAAAACTGTGATAGTTGACTGTTGAGAAAGGCCAGTCGGCTGTTCTGCGAGGATTTAAAACTCGAAAACCAATAGTTATACCTGGTCGACTGTTCTGCGAGGATTTAAAACTCGAAAACCAACCGTCAGGGCAGTCGACTGTTAAAACATAGCCGGTCGACTGTTCTGCGAGGATTTGAAACTCGAAAACAAATAGTTAGGCGACTGTTCAAACCTAGTCGGTCGACTGTTCTGCAACTAAAATCCAAAATTTATTACCTGACAGTCTACTGTCGACTCTAGTTCGGTCGACTGTCGATTACACCAGGTTGCAATTTAAAGTAGATCATGGATATATTTTGACATTGAGAACAAAAATACAATTTTCACATTACTTATAATCAAAGTTTCCACCAAAGATTACTTTTTCTCTTTATTTTTACTTGTTATTATTAAACAATAATTTTAGAACATAAACTTCTCTTTCTACATTAGTATTATATTAATTTCATCAATAAGGTTTCCATAGTACATTCAATCAACTAGTCATTTCATAAATACAAATTTCTCAATTTAGCATGGCTCAAATGTATATATATTTCGTGGTAACATGATCAAATTTGGCATGGAAATCACAATTGTATCAACTAGCCAATCAATTTTCCAAGCATTCACTTTATCTACAATTTCTCTCTATTTAAACAAACATTTGACCAATTCTACTTAGTCTTTCTTAGCCATTTTAACAATTCAAACCCTAGCATGATGTCTACAGTAGAAGCATGAGAATCACCAACCTATTGGAGAAAAACGAATGAAAAGCTCCTAGAAATTTCCTAGAATGAACGAATGGGTCATTGTCCTCCTAGTTTGAGCCACCATCGCGTCTCCTCCTCCTTGCTTGTATGGAACCCGATCTCTCTCTCTCCTTGTGCTTTAATGTAGGCCGGCCTCTCCTTGGGGTGAACACCATACACAAAAACACTCAATCTTTTACTCACTAAAGTTCTCAATCTTTTTCTCACTCTAATCTTTTCTTTCTTAACAAATTTTCTAGTGTATTAAATGAGAAGAACTTGGGGGTATTTATACATTTTTAGGGTGAGAATAGATGGCTAGGATTAAATCAAATGGTAGAGATCCAAGGCTAGGATGAGTTAGGGAGTTGTAGCAACTACCCATGATCACATAACCACCTCAATCCACAACCCCACTCTCTCCATCTCTCCTTGCTCCATCCGGCCACACCCCTATGCACAAATAGACACGTGCTAGTGCAATGCACGTGTCTCATATAGTACCCTTATTAATAAGTTGTACATGATTAATTAGTTTATTGTCTATTAAATGTATATACACTACATGTTATACCAATTAAAGGGTAAATTAATTAGTGGGCTTCAAATTAGTGGGGCTTAGACCCATGGGTTATTAATAAAACACTTAATTAATTAGGATGGGCATGAATTAGAAAAATAGGCCTTAGGCTTTTTAAAATAGGCTTTTAGAAATTAAAAAGAAGAATTTAAAATGATCATTTGTTCATGTTATAAAAGAGGTAATTTTTTAAAGGAAAATGTACAAGAATTTATACATGCAAATCCCGTAAAATCAATAACTTCTCAATTAATTATAAATAGAAATCTAGGATATTACAGAGGCACATACGACACTATTGTCAGTACATCTCGGAAGCACGAAGATGTGTAAGGATATCAAGCAGTATTTTTGGTGGCCAGGCATGAAAAGAGATGTTGCAGTTTTTTTGCAAGATGCTTGATGTGTCAGCAGATCAAAGCGAAAAATCAGAAGTCTGGAGGACTATTGCAGCCTTTGCCCATTCCGGAGTGGAAATGGGAGAGTATCAGTATGGACATCATCAAGAGATTACCGAGGAGCCAGAAGGACAATGAATCGATCTGGGTCATTGTGAACAGGTTAACCAAGTTGGCACATTTCTTGTCAATAAAGATTTCATGGTCATTGGATAAATTGGCCGAAGTATATATTGATGAGGTGGTGAGACTTCATGGAATTCCTGTAACGATCATCTCCGACAGAGATGCAAGGTTCACATCAAGGTTCTGGAGGAGTTTGCAAGCAGTTTTGGGTACCAGGACTGACTTTAGTACCGCGTTTCACCAGCAAACTGATGGACAAACCAAAATGGTAAATCGAGTACTGGAGGATCTGTTAAGGGCAAGTGTTATGGACTTCAGTGGAGGTTGTGAGAAGTACTTAGCACTGGTGGAGTTTGCTTACAACAATAGCTGCCAGGCGAGTATTGGCATGGCACCTTTGAGGCTCTGTACGAGAGTAAGTGCAGAACACCTGTTTATTGGTTTGAAGTTGGCGAGAGGTAGATGTTCGGGCCAGAGATCATGCAGTAGACTTCGAAAAAGATCGAGCTGATTCGAAAGAGGTTAGTCGAACCTCAGAGCAGGCAGAAGAGTTATGCAGATGTTCGACACCGAGAGTTGGAATTGAGGTTGGGGATGCAGTTTTTCTGAAGGTATCGTCTACGAAAGGAGTCATCAGATTTGGAAGAGGGGGAAAATTGGCACCAAGGTATATTGGACCCTACAAGATTCTGAAACGGTTTAGGAAAGCAGCTTATAGATTGGATCTACCAGAAGAGTTGAAATAGGTACACAACATATTCCATGTGACTATGTTGACGAAGTACGTACCAGATCAGAACCATCAGCTACCAGAGGTACTGGAAGGATTGCAGTTGAATATGAGCTACAAGGAGCAACCTGTGGAAATTCTGGATCGTCGAGAGAATGTTCTGCAAAATAAGGTCATACCAATGGTCAAGGTGTTTTGGAGGAACTAGCTATTCGGGGAAGATACTTGGGAGTCCGAGGAACGGATGAGGTCGGATTTTTCGGAATTATTTGTGTAATCCCGTGTTGTGTTTTTCCCCTATTAGCAGTAGTTCTGAGGACATAAATCTTCTAAGGAGGGAGTGATGTAATGCCCCAGAATTTTAAATACGATATTTTGAATTAATAAATAATTTTAAAATCAGTTTATTTCGATTTTTTGTAAAATTATCGTTTTTGCACGTGCAAAACACGTGCAAATATTTTTGGAAGTGTAAATTTAGAATTATGAGTTGATGAAAAAATTCTATTATATTTTATTGGGTATATTTAAATTTTTGGGATTTTCTGAATAAAGAAAACTACTTTTGTAAATTTTCGAAAAAAGTGACATTTTTGTACAAAGTTGTTTGGAGGTGAAATTTGAACTTAAAAATTGGTTGAATGCATTTTAGGGCCGACTATAGGGCTCCAAGAAATTATATTATATCCATATTTGGTTGATTTTTATTGATTTAATTGAATAAATATATATAATTATGCAATTTTGGGATTGTTGGGGACTTTATTGCAAAACTGTGATTAAAACCCTAATTTCCCAGAACTCGGCTATATAAGAGAGAGTATGAACAGAGGATTTCGGCTACGCTTATATTTTCTATATTTTGGTAATTTTCTTGGAATTTTGATGAGTTGATCCATAATTTTTGAGGATAAGAGCTTTTCCGATTTTTCAAAGATTCATACTTTAAGGTGGGTGTTCTTCTACTCTCTTGTATTGTTTTAATTTATTGTTTTGATTAATCAAATAGAAAGCATGCTAGGACTTTCATATGGACTTATAAAATTTTAATTAGCATGTTGTTCATGATTGAATATGTGATGATGGATGTATGCATGATGAATGAATGTGGTATTGATATTTTTCATGGAACTAGAACTCCATTGATGTTGTGATTATCATGTTAAAAAGAAAAAAAAAGAAAAAAAAAGAAAAAAAAAGAAAAAAATAAAAAAAATTGTTTATTGATGTTAGACACACAGAAGAACTCATCTTGATTTATGAACTTGTTGTATGATGATGGATTGTGTATTAAATATTGGGTTTTAATATGATGACTTAGAGATTATCATAAACATACAAATACAAATTTTTATTTGATAAAGATGTAATTTGGGATCTATAAAATTGATTGGATGATCATAGTTTTAAAGTGTAGATGATGGAGATTTGTAGAGTCAACTAGAACTTATTGTGTGCTCTTAAATTCATGTTTGATTGATTTTAAAGTTAAGACTTATCCATGTTTATTTGTTTTTTTTAATTATTTAAAACCCAGGCTTAATATTAGGGTTTGAATAATTGTTGTATGGTTGAATTGGAACATGTGGGGCTTCTGGTTTCATTGTTCATAAGGTAAACAATAACTAGAGTTACTTTGTTAAGGTTTAGGAGTTATAGGGTTTCGGGTTTGTACAGGACCTAGGGTCTGTACTGAGAACTCGAGTCATAAAGTACCTTAGAACATTGTGAGACGGTAAGAAGACTTGGGGAGTTGGCTAGCCCATGGGAGTTGGGCACTGGGTTTGCACGGGTCGAACCCGGTTGAGCCCAGTTTGGATATTTTTGACTTTTTGGGTTCTAAAGCCTTTAAAAATATTAAGGTGGGAAATTAATTTAACCATTTTTAATGTTATAGATTATTGAGACTTAAAATTTTGAGAATTTAGCTTCAGATTTCATATGTTTGTGTAGCGAATTTGTATGAAGAAAAACTATGTTTTAAAGGGGTATAAATTTTATTTTTGAATAGCATAAATTGTAGTTGCGAATGACATAATTTTCAGATTTGAGAATATACAAATTTTAGATTTTAAATGATTATAGTTTCAGATTTTGAAACATAAAAGTTACGGATTTTAAGGGATAAAGTTCAAGATTTTCAAAAGGGACCATTTTCAGTTTTACAAGAATTAAAAACCCAGAATTTAATGTTGAAGTTTTAAATATGAAAAGAAATGTTACAAGTTGAAATGATAATGTTTTCTGTGATTTTAAAATTATTTCTATAATAAAATCAAACAATGATGAGAGTAATTTGTTCATTAAATCGAGGAAAGATGATTTTTTTTGGTGATCTATTTGTTGGCTAAAAAACTAATGATTTATGAGTTGAATGTGAAAAGAATAAAGATGCATTAAGTTGAGACTATTGTGGTTTTGTGGAAAATCATATTTTTTTGGAAGTTGAGGGGGTTATGAAAGAACCGCTGAGGGTTAGTTTTGAGTTTAGGGTTAATGTAGAAACCCTTGAGAAGGAATGTGGTAATGTTTTAATTGTAAGGGCTCTAGAGGCTAAACAGTACCCTGAATACCGGCAGGTTGTGATTATAAGAATGTGGGAATTAGCCAGGTTGGGCTAGTGTTCCTAGAGGAGTTGATTTAAGTCTGGTTGGGTGAGTTAGCTCTAGGTGGCTGTGGTTGTTTTGTGTAAATATAAGGACATGCACTAGATGGAGATATGACAGAGCAAGGGCAAACATGAGTGAGGGAGCCTCAAGGGTCTGCGGTGTGAGATGGTCCCCGAAATTATCGGGATGTGTTTAGGAGTGTCCCCAGCTCGTCTACGGTGTGGAATTGATCTCCGGAATTATCGGGATCGAGGCGACGCTCATGGGATGTTTGTGTGTGGTGAGGCACCATGGCTTGCGATGTGAGATTGAATCCCTTGAATTATCGGGATGTGATTGAGAGTGTCTCCATCTAATCTACGGTGTGAGATTGATCTTCGGAATTATCGGCGCATGGGCTAGGTACGCACAAATTGTCTAAATCTTGAAGTATGTCATCATGTTAGAATTTCATAACGTGGGATTTAAACCTATAATGAGGAGAGCGTTAAGGGTTTGCCCTCGGACCTATGTTGTATGAGATGCATAAAATCCGAATAAGTATGCATTAGTGAGCATTTTATGCATCTGTCTTTTATGCAATTGTTTTTATGCGTCTGTGTTTATGCATTTTAATTTATCTTTCATGGCATACACTCGTACCATGGGACTAGATTCACTTTGTCGTTTTTATTTTATTTTATCCCTATTGTTTTGGTTTTGCATCAAGCGTGTGGCTGTGAGAATTGGAAGATCACTGTTATAATCAGTATTGCGTCAGTTGCATTCAACTGACGTGCCCACAGTTCAATAGTTTTGCATGACTTTTGTTGATAAGTGGCATGGACGCGAGTTTTTGACATAGATGATGTTGAAGTCTGAAGTTTGAATTTTGTAAAAAGTTGTAATTAATGTATAATAATTCCGCTGTGCATTGTAAAGGGAGTCAACGTAATAAAAGTATTAAATTTTTCTGTGTTTTGGTACTATGTTTATATTACATTGAAGTAAAGTTTCTGGATGAGTCGCAGATTTCTTGTGTTTGAAATTCGGGGCGCTACAATAGGTGACGTCCTGCCCATGTTTGGGGAAGAATACGGGTGGGTCCGTAGGGTTATCCTGGAAGGGTCCACTTTCACTTCCTCCTCCGAACCTTCAGCTCAAACGGTTCGGTTTGCGGACCCAGTGAAATTTTGTCAGAAGAATCATCATAATCGCCAACCTCTTCCTCAACGCCCTCATCTTTCTCGTCTCCTCCCTCATCATCCACTTCCCCCCACCAATTGCTTCTACCTCTCTAACTCCTTCTTCTGAGTCACTCGACCCCACAATGAAGGGCTTGTGAACCCTGAGCAGCTTGGGATTATACACTATCTTTCCCTCCTCAAACGCTTCCCTATCCGAGGAATCACTGATACGGTAGGCATTGCCAAGGTCGGACGTGGAGGCCAAGGAATTAGACTGACCTCTCAACACAATATTAAAACTACTAACCTGTTTTGCTGGTGCCAGAAAGCTTGCCGGAGAAACTACCACTGGTAACTGAACAGTACCTAGAGATAGAAGCTTTGGAATTTAGAGAGAGAGAGTGCTAGGGGAAAATGAGATGGGGGGTGGAGATATATATAGGCAAGGGAAAACTCATCGAAATCCACAAAACCATCTCAACCTTCTGATCTTAACCCAATGGTGGAGGTGATTTCAACGCTTCGATTTTAACCATGATGTCATGAGCCCACGTGCTGAACACGTGCCAAGTATGGCCAAGTTTTTCTTTTAAAAAAATTACGATGCCTCGATTTCCACAACTGTGACGTCAGCATCACACGTGCAGTATGCATGCCCACTAAAGCCATCGCAAGAGTACACTCAAAATCTCAAAGTCTATCACGCTCAACACTTGGCATGGACTTCGAGCTGGTTGCTAGCTTTCTCACAAAGTCCATTATGCTCGACGCTCGACATGAATTTCGAGATAGCTACTGACTGTCTTTCACGCTCGAAACTCGAATGATCCTCGAGCAAGCAGCTAGCTTTCTCCCAAAGCAAGCAACACTCGACGCTCGGTATGAACCTTGAGCAAGCAGCTAGCTTCGGCAGCTAGCTTTCTCCCGAAGCAAGCAACGCTCGATGCTCGGCATGCACCTTGAGTACGCAGCTAGCTTTCTCCCAAAGCAAGAAACGCTTGACGATCGACATGCCCCTCGAGCAAGCAGCTAGCTTTCTTCCAAAGCAAGCAACGCTTGACGCTCGGCATGAACCTCGAGCAAGCAGCTGGCTTTCTTCCAAAGCACACAATGTTCGACGCTCATCATGAACCTCGAAAAAGCACCTGGCTTTCTTCCAAAGCACACATCGCTCGATGCTCGGCATGAACCTCGAGCAAGCAGCTAGCTTTCTCCCAAAGCAAGCAATGCTCGACGCTCAGTATGCACCTCGAGCAAGCAACCGACTTTCTTACAAAGCACACAAAGCTCAATGTTTGGCATGAACCTCGAGCAAATAGCTAGCTTTCTTCCAAAGCACACAACGCTCGATGCCCGACCTGCACCTCGAGCAAGCAGCTAGCTTTCTTGCAAAGTACACAACGCTCGACGCTCGGCATGAACCTCGAGCTAGAAGCTAGCCTCCCAAAGCAAGCAACGCTCGACGTTCGGCATGCATATTGAGCAAGCAGCTAGCTTTCTCCCAAAGCAGGCAACTCTCGATGCTCGGTATGCACCTCGAGCAAGCAGCTAGCTTTCTTACAAAGCACACAATGCTTAACTCGACATGAACCTTGAGCTAGCAGCTAACTTTCTTTCAAAGCAAGCAACGCTCGATGCTCGGCATGCACCTCAAGCAAGCAACTAGAATTCTTCCAAAGTACACAACGCTCGGTGCTCGGCATGAACCTCGAGCAAGCAGCTAGCTTTCTCTCAAAGCAAGCAACGCTCGATGCTCGGCATGCACCTCGAGCAAGCATCTAGTTTTCTCACAAAGCAAGCAACGCTCGATGCTCAGCATGAACATCGGGCAAACAGATGACTTTCTCCTAAAGCAAGCAATGCTCGATGCTCGGCATGCACCTCGAGGAAGAAACTAGATTTCTTCCAAGCACACAACGCTCGACGCTCGGCATGAACCTCGAGTACGCATCTATCTTTCTCCTAAAGTAAGCAATGCTCAATGCTCGATATGCATGTAACCCATATTTTCGCTAATACGTATTTCCTATGTATTATCTGAGTTTGGGTTCTTATTAACATTTCTCATTTTGTTAAATTCATTTTATTTCAAATTTATTTTGTACCTCCTGTTAAAATCCATTTCTTTTCATTAATTGTATACATTATTATTTTCAAATAATTTTTATATTGCAATACAAACCCTATTAATGTTGTTATTATTATTATTGTTATCAGTATTATTATTATTACTGTTAATTTTATTTTTATTTTTATTATTATGTTTATCGGTATTATTGCTATTATTGTGACTATTATTATTAATATTATTACCCTGGATATTTTTTTTATTTAAAAGATCTATTTCTATTGTTAATTGTATTTGTAGTTATTTCAAATAATTTCTATATTGTAGTGCAAATACATTTTGTTATATAATCATACTTTTTATTGATTATTTTATCACCCTATTGGATTTTAAACCCTATAGCTTTGTTATTGGATCATCTACCCACAACCCAATAACCCATTAACCATCCTCACACCCTAATATATAACCGTAGAAAACCCTACCATAGGAAACCCTAACCTAGACACTATGTAAACCCTAGCTGCCACTGTTCATCTTCTCCATCTCTCACCTCCGAACCGCCTCTTCATCTCCATGTGCACCTCGTCGCCGCCTTTCGATCTTGTCTTCACCACCGCTTCACCCCTGTCGTTGAGTCGCCACCACCTCACCGCTAACCCATCCTTCTTCATGAACCCATCGCCTTGCCATTACCAAACCCATTACCCATCTCCTGTGCTCCATCCTCGTCGTCGTCCCCTACCTCTACATCCCCTCTGTTGCCTCTTCATTGCCGAACCCCTAGCTTCTCGCCGTCGCAGTGCCTCATCGCTCCTCTATTTTCTCCCAAGAATAGAGCGCTCTGACCACCCTTCCTTACCGCCATTGTCTTTGTCGAATGCTCCCCAGTCGAGGTCCTTGACGTCGCTGCCGACTCGCCGCCGCTGTCGCCCACAGTCGTCGTCGCCAGTTGAGCCACCACCGTCGCTGCTGTTGATCAAGGAGAGGGAAGAAGAGTGGTTGTTTGAATCTCAACCCTCCATCTTGGTCAGATTTGATCTCGAACGTCCGATCACCATCGTGATTGGGATCCGTGTTGGCTGTGAGCTTCTTGGAGAGAAGAGGATTGGATCTTGCTGCTGTTTGCTGTTGTGCGTGCTACGTGCTTTGCAAGTGTTACTTCGCTTCCCATGCTTGCCGGTGATTTCACGTGTGTCGCACGTGCTTCGCTGCTCTATCGTCGTTCTCTCTAACTCATCCAATCAAGGAAAGTATCTTCTTGTACAAATTCGTTGTTCTAGTACAAGCTTTTATTTGAAAATACTGCAAGTAGATCGTAGTTGTGACTCCCCTTTGGCTTATCGTTTGATGATCTCATTTTACTCCTTATCAATCCCATGATCATAAGAGTAACAACCTTTCATTTATATATTCGTTTCACAACTAGTTGGACCTATTTTATCATCTAATTATTTGAACACATGAAATTAAGAATTACCTTGACTTGTAGATGTATGTTGTATGATGTATGTGTTGATTTTACTTTCTTTTAAGTTGAGAAATAAATGTATTTGCTGATTTGATATCTATTACACCCTAATTTGCATCACACATTAATTTATACTCAAAATAGTTACTAATCATGTCACTTTTTATATACAAGAAACCACTTTGCTGATGTTCCTGTTTTTAATTGCTTTTTCGACCCTGATAATCTCAGAATCTGGACTTGAGTTCTTAACATGAAATTTAGACCCAGATGTCTAGTTTACTACCTTTTTGATGGAATTGAATTCCGAGTTATAGTTTGTGATTTATCGCAGTTTTACTACTGCTGTGTCGTAGAATTTCAGATTCATGAATTTGCTGCATCACTTTGTTTCACAATTAAATTAACCATGCTACCAGTAAGATAATGACTTGAAATTTTTCATGCTGATACTAGACACACTATAGGACATTCCATAATTTTTCTAGAATTAATTAATGAAGTTTTAGACCTATTTTATATGTATAAACATAATTTTACAAATTCTGGTTGAACATGAATTCTATGTAGTTTGCTGTTTTGACACCTGTTGCTACAATTTTTATGTATCTTGTTTACCTGCGCTAGGTTCGGAAGAGAGTCTAGTTTCTAGATTTTCTGATGGAATCAGATTTTCATTCATGTGGTGACGGAAATCTCAGTTTTGGTGCAGCAACGTCATGCTGTCCAGAATTGAAATTCTCATCGTTCTTGATATTTTAATTTGTTTTGACCCTCGAATATGTATCCTACCTAGCCTAAACTTTTTCCATATTCTCGATCATGTATACTTGCCCTATTTCGCATATTTTCATGCTTGTTTAATAATAATAATAAATAACAAGCCGGAGTTTAGGGGAAAGACCATAGTAGTGGACAATATAGGTAAGTGTACTCGGAAGGGGGCCCGTGTTTCCCATTACATGGTTCATGAACTTGTTGTACCTTTAGCGTATTCATGAATCCATTACTTTGTTCATGAACTTGTTGTATCTTTAGTGTATTCATGAGCATGACTTGGTTCATGAACTTGTTATGGAGTTAGTGTATTCACGAACTAGTACTTGGTTCGTGAACTTCTTACATTATTTTTGTATTCATGAACCTTACTTGCTTGATACTTGATGTCTGAGTACACTGTCCTATAAAATCCACCACTAGGCCTAAGCGTAACTTATTTGTAAGTAGCAACCATGTGGTAAATAGATGGGACGCTTGAAGTGCTACCTAGATAGAATTAAACAATAGACTTAAGAATAACTTGTTACTTGTACACACTTGACACCTTACTTGATACTTGTTACTTGATACCTGATTCAACTACATGCTTACTTGTTACTTGTTCCTACCACTTGTATTTGTTACCCGATCCTGTTATTTGATTTGCCTTACTTGCTAGCTAGCCTATTGAACTTCACTACTTGTTGCATCCTTATCAAATCATGTTTTATACTTTTGATTTCAAATCTTGTTTCATACTTTTTTGTACTTATTTTCATACCCTTGCTTGTACTACTTGCAGCCCTAACTTGCACTAAGGGCATTTCATTTGTCTTTGTTTCTCCATTTTTCTTCTGCATGATATATACAGGTTTTGGAGATCAATTACCTGCTGGAGCTGGTGAGCAAACCTTCTAGGCTTTGTTTGGGAAAGCTTGCTTCAGTTATTTGTATTTGAGTTATTTAATTTTGTTGCTACTTAAAACTTGTAACGGGCTTCTAGTCTCGAAGTTTTTACTTTTGCTCCAGATCTTGAATTTATTTGGGATATTTATATTTGTTTCAAATATTTTCTGTTGATTAAAAAATTATTCAGGCATGCGTGGTTGAGTATATTTTGTTATATTTCTTGTTATGATGCTGAGACGATCCTACAACTTATGAATGATGAAAAAACATTCGCTGGGCTTTGTCACGTACTCATATTCCGTATTCTTTTTGGGAAGCGGGGCGTGACAATGCTCAACGAGCAAGCAGCTAGCTTTCTCGCAAAGCAAGCAACGCTCGATACTCGGTATGAACCTCGAGCAAGCAGCTTGCTTTCTCTTAAAGTAAGTAACGCTCGACGCTCGGCATGCACCTCGAGCAAGCAGCTAGGTTTCTTCCAAAGTAAACAACGCTCGACGCTGGGTATGAACCTCGAGCTAGCTATCTGTTGTTTCGATCCGCTCGATGCTCGGCTCCCCTGTCTCCGAAGCACAAAGCTCGGAGGTCGGAGTTTGGTGTCACTAGGCTCGGTCTCAACCTCATAACTGCTTCTTGCGAGGATCTTCCGCTCTATCCTTATGCACACTGTCGACTGGTCTTCTCACAAGATTTGGCTACTCCTCGACGGCTAGTACATACAACCTTTCAGGAGTGGGGGGCCTATGATGTGGGTAAGAAATTCGACTGAATTTGAACCTTCTGATCCCCTCAAGATCTACACACTCCTGTAAATCAGGCCTGATTTTCCCTATGGGCTTTCTACTACTTCATGCCCACAGGAGCGGGTTGACACGGCCCAATAGGGTTAGGGCTCCCAGTCCCCCTGTGCCTATAATTATCAGACCCCATCATCTCATCTGCAGGTAATGAATCTTATCCATCTGAGCCCTAGCTCCACCTTTTTTCCCCAGTAACTAGATCGTCAGAGGGCATGTCGCCAAGATCTCTCCCGGTGTTTCTAGGCATTTTTGCAGGTGCTCAGGGCAGCCTACTACCGCCATCACCTCCTCTCCTGATCCTCACAGAATCCCAACCTCAGATCCAGATCTGCGGCTGACGTCTGTCTCAGATTTGTCTCTTCCACTATAAATAACAAGAACCCACATCTCTTGCTCCCACCAATAAATCAGCAGCATCACTCATTTTTTAAAAACTTTATGTAATATTGCTCAAGGTAATACTAGTAATATATCATGCTAAAACTACTTTTGGTTCATGAATTTTTCTCATTAAAAAAAACAAAAAAGAAAAAAAAAATGTACCACTCTTTCTCCATCCAAATGTTATATTAAAATTTTAACCGTTATTCTAATCTAAAAAATTGTGCCAAATTAGGCAGCTCCAACTTTTTTTCTCTTTCAAAAATCAAAACTAAAAAATACATCCAATTCCCTAATCACGCTCTAAAATATGTTAATAACTATCTCCATCTTGATTATACGATATTTTCAGTCATGTCCTCTCTTTTTCTCTCTCTTTCCTCCCCTTCAGCATGGTTAGATGAAAGAAGACTATTCAAACTATAATTTTCCATGGTGAGATTCTCATTTTTGTCTGCTTTTGTACAAAAGATTAAATTAGGGATTTGTTCAATTATGTTTGCTCTTTAAAAATCTTATGATTAAGTTTAAGTAAGTTTCATCTTTCAAACCTTATGATCAACTTTTGGTATTTTTTTTCTCTCAATTTCGGTTGGCCTTTCAAACCAATTAGATTGAATAAGATTTTGTTTTGTTTTATTCTATCTGATCATTTGGATCATATAATTATCAGTAAAGTTATGATTTTGTACGTGCTAGTATTGTAGGATCATTGCACCAGCAAACCGGTCAAAATAATGGTATATTTGGAGGAGACTGATTTCATGACGTTTTTTATGACCGAAACTTTTTCGATCAATATAAAGATTATGCAAATTGTATTTAATCATTTGATTATTATTAATCTTAATTATATTTTGCGTAGAAACGGGCAAGCCCATCTCTGACGTTTTTTGGCAAATTCTCGGTATTTTTAAACGCCGGGGTTTACCTCCTCGGCACTTCAAAAAACTCCGCCGCAAGCGCCGGATTTGCG
Source organism: Hemerocallis citrina (assembly GCA_017893485.1). Taxonomy (NCBI): domain Eukaryota; kingdom Viridiplantae; phylum Streptophyta; class Magnoliopsida; order Asparagales; family Asphodelaceae; genus Hemerocallis; species Hemerocallis citrina. Next base: position 196,254,452 of record CM030364.1, read on the forward strand.
TCCGCCGGGAAAGAACATGGGTTACCCGGCGTTTGAAAATGCCGGGAAATTGTAAGAGCTATCCCGGCATTTGGGAAATGCCGTGATTGGCTAATTTTATTTTTTTTAAATTTTTTTTCCATTAAAAGACCTTTTCCGGCTTTTTAAAACGCCGGGATATGTATTTAATTCGATTTTAAAAAAAAGAGGAATCGTTGGGTGGTGGTTGTGATTGTTTTTAATTTTATCAAATCAAAATACCTATAATTCAAATCACAATCATTTTCAGGCATTCATTCTAAGAATATTTCACAAATCCATGAATCAAACATAATAAACAATAGAAAAGTAATTTATTAAACAAATTTATTCCAATAATCACGGATAATAATTCTACTATGTAGTCCAAATCATCCAGTAATTCAATTCAATTGTTTTCAATAATTACATGTATGTACCAGTGATTAAGAGCACAAAATTACAAAAACTTAAGTGCGTAATCTCAAGTGTACGTCTTCATCGGTTGCTTCCACCATCTCCATATTCATCGGTAATTTGATTTTCTGGATTGTCATGTGTATCTTCTCTAGTCATCGATAAAAAGAAAGCAAAGCAAAATAAAGAAAGTAAATCTTGAAGATTATGGTAATATTCGAAAGATGCAATAAAATCTTATAAACTGAGTGCAACTATATTAACTCAGTGAAGAAACATGTCAAATCCCAAAACAATTCCAACAAACCTTGAAATCAAGCTTAGGTTACTTGCATTTATAGTGAAAATTTTCCTGGTTATATAAACCAGTAGGGAACTCCATCTTTGTCACTCTTATTCAACCAGTCGTACACACTACTATCACTATTTGTTGAAATTTCTAACTTCGTGATGCAGGATGCAATATAAATTGGGGTTATGGGTAATCTATGTGTAAAGCCAAACACCCTAATATTGCCATAATCTGTGTAATCTATTCACTGATTTTACTGCAAAACAAATTACAACTTTCGGATTCATGCTTTTAGAAGCAAATGATAAAATGCTTACCTCTTTCGCATCTTTCCGTGGTATTCCCTCACCCTAAATTAAAGATGATAACATACTAGAGGACGGGTGAAAGGATACACAATCGATGAATTAGAAATTCGGACAGATTGATTAATTAGTTTCACCCGGAAACCCATTAGCCAACAGATAATCTGGGAGATCACAAAGAGGCCACTTTAGGAAGTGTGCTCAATCACTTGCAAGGGGGGTCTGCAGCTTAGCAGATACTACAAGTAAACAAAGCAAAAATATAGAAGAGGAGAAGATTCAGCTATACATGGGTTGCAGCATATACAATAAATACTATGTTTTACAACTTGAAGTGAATTATTATCTATATCCCTTACCAATATCACTTACATATACATTATCTAGGAGATTACATTAATTGTAAGAATTATTTTCTACAAAAAAGGAGTGAATAGATTAAGAATGAGCATGGAGTGCTAGAGATAAGGACATGAATGACAACATTTTTGGAGAGACTTCTAATAGAAATGACAGGTCAATGAAAAAGAAAGGGATGACAGCGCAAAATACCATGGCTTACAGCAGATCTATTGTGGATATTTATTTGCAAGGGGGATCATAAGTTTTTTCCCTGATAATTTGTGTAGATATGGATCTATTTTATTCTTAAAGATAAATTGAGGTAGCTGACCATGATCATATATCTCTACTACTATAATGGGAGAAGCCTTTGTCCTTAACCCAATCCGTGCAACGTACGTGTAGGTAATTGGTAAAAAAATTTTTACCCTTCTCATTCCTCCCAATTTTTCCTCACGTGCACAGCACGTGTATAATACTAGTATGATATAAGGTAAAGGTGTCATAGTTATTGAAATCATGCCCATTAAATTTGTTGGCTAGAATCAGATATATCCTATAAACAGACAATGTTGTTAGATCTAATTTGGGGAAATTAGGGTTAGGGTTTATCTCTTAACCGCTTAAGATATTATACATGCTTATCAGTATTGGAATATCACGAGGCACTACCTCTAGACCAGCTTATAAAGAGATTAGACTGGGTTTAGGGTACTGGGCTTTGAGCCCACTCAACCCGTTCCAATAATTAATACATAACACATGTAAACACATGTTGCCCCATAGAACAATATACACAATATTATCCTATTATATTGAGAATATACATATACATCCAACAATCTCCTCCTATATTCTCAATATATTAGGCTAAGCAATGTTATATTATTGGATCACAAAAATTCAAATATTATTGAATCATAAAGAGCATGGATCATAGGCTAAATCAATTATAACTTGAATAGTTCAAAAACCATAAATGAATAGTTCACAAAGACTAAACCAACAAAGCAAAATATTGTAATCTCAAGTCAACCAAATAATAAACTTCAAAATAAACAAAAAGTTTTAAGCTCAATCAAAGTAAAGAGTCTTAAACTCAAATAGAAGTTTCTCCAAGCAATTGACAAACTATTCTTGCGAATTCTTTTGTGTCTACTCCTCCATATCGAGCAAATCATTATTATCAAAATCAAAGTTGACTGATTCATTTCCATTGCCTTTGCTGCCATCTGTTTTAAACATAATAAATAGAAATCTCATGAGTCGCTTCTCTTAGAGTTCAAATGAAATGTATAAGAGTATCTAGTTCAAGCTAAAGAACTTAGTATAATTCAACATAGATATGCAAAGGTACATCATAAGCATCACAATCAAGTATCTTTATCAAAATAAAGTACAAGAACTATTATAGTTTCTACAAAAGAACTATACTGTATTTCATGTTGGATGATAGAACTGTTAGATCAATTATGGTTAAATTCTGAATCATCAAGATTTGAATGAAACATAAACCCCATAAAAGAGATATATCATCAAAGTTGGAATGATATAACAACAGTTCTAAACATCAGAAACACATCGACAAATTTTCATGCTTTTTTTTGGAATAAAAGATAATTTTATGTAAGTTTTGAAACATATATATCATCATCAAATTTGGAATGAAGTTATATATCAACAATAAATACATAGAACTTTTCTAATTATCTAAAGCATGTCAACTGTCAAGATTGATGCTTAAAGTTTGAACTACTTTATGGCTCTTAGCTTTGGATTCTAATTTATCAAAATAACTAGGGTGTTAAAACTTATCCTCAATAGTTTTTACCCCCCATTTCCCACACAGTTTTGATAATTATATCTCTACTTAGTCCTTTTGTAAAGGCATCAGCCACATTCTTTTCTGATCGTACATCAATAAGGGCAACAGTCCCTTGTTTAATGAAATAGTTCAACTTAGCCTATGTAAGGCTCACAACACATCTCTTACCATTGTAGAGAGTGTTGTTAGCTACAACATTTGCAGCTTGGTTCTCACAATAAAGACTGAGAGTGGTTACTTTAAACATTCTCAAAGGAATATCTAATAATAGCTCTTTCATCCATTCCGCTTCTTCACCAGCACAAGATAGCGCAAAGAGTTCTGACTCTATGGATAAAAAGGCAAGACCAGGTTGTCTTTTAGATTTTCATGACACAGCTGCTCCTGCTAGTGTAAACACATAGCCACTAGTGGACCTACTGCCACCATTTCCTGAGCACCACGATGCATCAGAGTATCCCTCTAGTATTGAAGGATAACTAGAGTAGCATAAAGCAAAATCTTGAGTACCGTTTAGGTATCCCAATAGCCTCTCAAGGGCATTCCAGTGTAATTGACTAGGATTGCTAGTGAACCTGCTTAGCATGCCTATTGCAAAGGCTATGTCAGGTCTAGTGCATGTCATAGCATACATGAGACTCCAAATGAGTTTAGAGTAATCTAACTGTCTCACTGTTGCACCATCGTTAGGTATCAACTTTTTGGTATTATCATAAGGTGTATTAAACCTTTTGCAATCACTGTATCCCCAGTTCTTCAACACAATTTTAATATAGTGGGGTTGGCTAAGGGTTATTCCTTGCCTTCTAAAGCCCACTCTCATGCCCAATATGGTGTCCACAACACCTAGGTCTTTCATATTGAATTGTTTGGATAGCATAGTTTTGACTTCTATAACAATAGAGAGATCACTTCCAACAACTAGCAGGTCATCAACATACAAGCAAATAATGGCAATTTTATTCAATTCATCATGATAATAAAGGCATTTGTCAGAATTACTAGATTCAAAACCTAAGCTCTTTATTGTTTTATCAAATTTTTCATGCCACAGTTTTGGTGCTTGTTTTAGACCATACAAAGATTTTATTAATTTGCAAACCTTATATTCTGAACCTTTAAGTACAAAACCTTCAAGTTGATTCATATAGATTTCTTCATTGAGATCACCATTTAGGAAAGCAGTCTTAACATCCATTTGATGAATAACAAATTTTTCAATATATGCTATGGCTAGTAGAATCCTTATTGTAGCAATGTGGCAAACAAGTGAATAAACATTAAAATAATCCACCCCAATTTGTTGAGTATAACCTTTAGCTACTAAGCGTGCTTTACACTTAGCTACAGTTCCATCAGGATTAAGTTTCTTCTTCAAAACCCACTTGTTTCCTATAGTTTTAGCCTCTACTGGAAAATTAACCAATTCCCAAGTGTTGTTTTGCAATAAAGAATCCATTTCATCATCAATTGCTTCTTTCCAAAGCAAACCATCCCTAGACCTTAAGGCTTCCGTAAGACTAACAGGGTCAGCTGCTAGTGCATAAGTCACGAAGTCAGCACCATAGGTTCTAGGAGTTTTATCTCTTGTAGAGAGTCTTCTTAATTCAACATTATGTGAGGGTTCAGTGTCAGTTGAAATATATCTAGATTCATGTTGTGGATCATTCCTTGTGTCTGCAGGTTCAGATAATGAGATGCCTTTATCTTTAATGAACATATCTTCAAAGAATTCTACATCTCTTGATTCTATTACTTTGTTAAGAGATAGATCTAAGAATCTGTCTGCAGCACTATTAACTGCACTTCCCAAATACACACATGTATTTGTCCGAGGTCCCACTTTAGGCCTTCTAGGGTCAGGTATCCTAACAAAAGCAATACAGCTCCAAGTTCTTAATTTATTAAAATTAGGTGTGTGCTTATGCCACAGTTCATACGGTGTAGCAGGTAACTTAGAGTGTGGCAACATGTTCAAAATATTATTAGCAGTCAATACAGCCTCACCCAAAAAATGTGAAAGTAATCTAGCAGTCAATAACATAGAATTCAACATCTCTGTAAGTATTCGATTCTTTCTTTTGGCGATACCATTTGACTGTGGTGAGTAGGGTGCTGTAGTTTCTGCTATGATTCCATGTGAGTTACAAAATTCTCTGAATCCTAATGAGACATATTCGCCACCTCTATCTGATCTAAATCTTTTAATTTTAGCATCTAACTGATTCTCAACACGGTCTTTAAATTCTTTGAATTTTTCTAGTGCTTCATCCTTAGTTTTTAACAGATAAATGTGACAATATCTAGAGTAATCATCTATAAAAGTGATTAAGTACTTCCGACCTCCTTGTGTCATAAAACTCTTGAAATCACATATGTCAGAATGTATCAACTCAAGTAATTGTGTACTCCTAGAGATGGTATGAAAAGGTCTTCTAGTTATCTTTGTTTGAGCACACACTTCACATTTGTCATCTTTAATGGATGTGTCAATTGGCAAGTTAAAAGTTTTAGCAACATTAAGAATCTTAATATAGTTCACATGTCCCAGCCTATTATGCCATGTATGTGGACTACACAATTTGGAACTAACATTGTTGATTACTTTATCTGTTAAACTAATTCTGTACATGCCATTAACTAAATAAGCACAACCAAAAAATAAAAAATAAAAAGAATTTACAGACAAGATAGCTTTACAACTGATCATAGTAACAACAATACCAGCATGATTTAGTAAGCTAATAGAGATCAAGTTCTTTGCTAAAGCAGGCACATATTTATCATTTCGCAAAATTAAAGTTTTACCTGAGGAGAGACTGAGATTCGCTATCCCAGTCTGAAGCACCTTCACTGATTCTCCATTTGCCATTGAAACTGACTCATCTGCAGCTTTCAGATCAGATAGTAGGCCATCATCGTTGCAAGCATGGCAGGTGGCTCCCGAGTCCAACAACCAACTAGCAGAGGTACTGGCCTTGACATCACCAACAATACAAAGAAAATTGGAGGGCTCAGTTTTTTCCTCCAACAAGTTCACCTTTTCCATGTAGGGTTGTTCTACTTTGGGTAGCCTGCACTCAGAGGCATGATGTCCCCACTTTCTGCAGCTGTAGCATTTTTCTTTCTTTTTAACAATTTTCTTCGTGACTGCTAACTTAGTCGGTTCACCTTTAGAATTAAACTTGTTCTTCTTGAACTTAGGAGTGCGTTTGGTATTGGTTTACACATTAGCAGTTGAAAGTTGTTTATTAACCAGTTCCAAATTCATCCTAGTTCTAGTCTCATCTTCAACTTTGGTGTAACGTTTCATATGTGCAAGTTTAATTTGTTCAGGCAACCTATACATCTCAGTCTTAAAGATAGCCACGAAGCAGGTAACTTATAAATTATTGCTCCAGTAAGGAACTCATCACACACAGTAATGTTTTCTGATTTTAGTTTCCTTACCAGATTCTCTAAATCTGTTACCTGAGGAAGGATTGCATTTTCTTCTTTAAAACAGAAATCCATGAACTTATCAACTAGATGTGCTTTAGATACTTTCTCTTCTTTCTTAAATTCACTAGTAATTTTTCCCAAATTTGTTTAGCTATTTCATATTTCATATACACGTCTGCAAGGCGATCTGATATGCTATTCAATAAGAATTCTCTACATAAGTCTTCATCAGTTACCCATGTTGCATCATCAACATCTTCAATACATTCATCATAGGTTGTTTGACATGTATAGAAAATTTTCATGAATTTCATTCCGTATTGGGCTTTTCTCTTCCAACTATTAAATTCAGCACTACTGAATCCCTCTAATTTGAGAACCTCGTACGGACGATTATGTTTTTCCATCACAAAGGAATAAACAATAGATTCCCAACAATAGAGAGTTCTTTCTGAATAGTTACTACTTATGTGATTTAGTAAAGAGAAAATAATGAGTTTAGAGTGGACCAAATCTGAAGAGCACACAACAATGAATCAAGAGGAGAACCCAATTTGATCCGATCAAAAGCCCCCAAACAGCACCATCAACAGCAATTGATCGATCAATGAGGGAGACCCACTCAACCTGATCCGATCAAACCCCCAAACACAACAACAACAACAACTGATCCAAGGGGAGGAAGACGACCTGATCTGTGCTCGACTTCGAGAGCGCGGCCAAAGAGAGGGAGGTCTTCGATCTTCCATGACAGCAGCAAAGTTGTCGTCTTCGACGCCGACGGTTGCGTCTACAGTCGTAGATGGTTGCGACGACTTGCGATCAGTGATGATGGCGAAGATCTGCGACGACTTGAACTACGGTCGCGATCGGTGACGGCAATGCTATTGACGTCGTCGACGATCGGAGACATGGTTGTTGACGGCGGCGGCCAATCTTGTTAGAGGTGATGTTTAATATCTTAAGATTGTTAGATCTGATTTGGGAAAATTAGGGTTAGGGTTTATCTCTTAGCCGCTTAAGATATTATACCCTGCTTAGCAGTATTGGAATATCACAGGGCACTATCTCTAGACCAGCTTATAAAGAGATTAGACTGGGTTTAGGGTACTGGACTTTGAGCCCACTCAACCCATTCCAATAATTAATACATAACACGTGTAAACACATGTTGCCCCATAGAACAATATACACAATATCATCCTATTATATTGAGAATATACATATACATCCAACAAATGTTAGTACAGAACAAATTCTTCATTTATAGTGTAAATAAACCTTTTATAATAAGACTATCATCCTAGGGGGATTTTTAGAATACTGCCTCTGAGAAGCTTGATGCACAAGATGGAGTATAAATGATTTGATAGATATCAAGTTAAAATACTACTAGTAATCTACATGTTTGATGCACATTTTAATAATTTCAAAAAATAAAAATAAAAACTCTAACGTAGGAAAAAGGATTTGAACCGGAAACCTCCTTTATATTAGTTATGTACGTGCGTTGCACATGTTGGTATAATGACAAAATAATAAATGACACTAAGGCCTTCTCCCATTATAATATTAGAGATTAGAGATTAGAGATATAGTACCACTTTTGTGAAGCAAGAAGGATAAGATGAAGCCAACAGGATATGTTCAGTTCTAAATCAAATTTAAGGGAAAATACTCTTTATCACTCACCTATGTACTGGTAACTGGTCTTTATGTTGCTAATGGTAGGGTGTCCATTGGCCCAACTGACTGATACCAGCAGGGGCGGCCCTAGGATTTTAGGGGCCTGAAGCAAACTCTCAAAAAGGGGCCCAACATATACCCAAAAAAAAAACGATTCACGTATTAGAAAAAAAAAGTACACATGTATTGTTGCTCACCTTGAATATATGAAACACCTCTGTCTCACATCTGGATGTCCTTACTGTTTTCCTGTAAATTATATATTAATAGAAAAAGTTAACAAAAAATTAATAAATATATTAGTATTCGTTTCGCATAGGCTATGAAACAAAGAGAAAAGTCTGATAAATATATTTTCATTCCAAACATAGTTGATTTGGTTCATTCTACAAAAGTTCAAAACAATAGAGTTCTTTAATAATGCTCTAAACATGGCAATATGTCAAACTCCAAGAAAAATACAATATCTTCACTTCTTTAATACTACTCTACTTGCTTTCTTAGAAGCAAATTCACCAATCAATTTCTTGTAATCAAGCTCTTGCACCAAACCACGCTCAATAGATAGCATAGCTAGCCTGCTCTTCAAACATACAATGGTAGAATGTGCAAGAATTTTCCAACTTCCTTGAAATAGAATCAAGTTGTTCTAAGTAGAAGAATGATGACTATAAGACCAATATAGACCTCACAAGATTCATATAGAAGTCGGGTTTAGATGGAAATGTTTTTTAGTTTTCATTTTTATTTATTAGTTAAGATATAATACAATAGTATTAGATTAAAACATTGTTATATTGAAAAATCAAATATGGTACTCATATATTCAGGGACAACTTTACCATTTTTTAGGATTTCCTTTTCGTTACTTGGAGGCAATCAAAGCATTGAAAAATAAACATCACTAGTGTGCCATCACAATTTGTTGTTATCCCTCTTGTCCTCTCTCTTTACCTTTCTCTCTTCTCTTTTCCTCTTTATTCCCTTTCTCAGTCTACATTTTTCAAGTCTCGCATACCCATTAGAAAAAAGAAAATAATCACTCCAGTTGCTCATATGGTACAAGATTACACTCACATACCCATAATGAGTCTTGAAAAATATCACCCCAGAGTGCTACCTTTATTCAAGACTCATTGGTAAAACTAATCCAACATAAACTAACCTAAATAAAAATCACATCGCATTGATACTACACCTCGTCGTAACCAATTGATCAAGAACAAAATTTAGCAACAATAACATATAATTAGATCTAGTAACGTACCATGATTAAATCCATAGAATGCACTTGTTGTCCGCCCAACAGCAGAACCAATCTAACAAAACAAACAGTTTAAGAAAGTTAATCCCATAAATTCACAAAAAACAGACTAATCAATTGGACTGAAATTCTAAACATATCTCTTTCCATGCAAAAGCTATCCTGGATCAACGGTGCAATCATTCATTTACTGGTTTCCTTTCAGAATACAAATGGGTTACATACATTGTGATGATGAGATGCTCACCTGAGAGTAAGGATTCAAACGATGTGAAAGGAATTTGGGGGAATTTGATTTCTAGGGTTTTATTACTGGAAATTCCCCTCTCTTTTTTTCTCTTTTTTTTTCTTCCCCTTTGCTGAAAAGAAAGGGAAAGAAGAAGATGAGAGGAAACGGGGGCTTCCCCTTTGCTGGAATTTGAATTTTTTTTTCTTCTGAAAACGGGAGCCCCCTTTTTTTGGATTTTTTGGGGGCCTGATGCAGTTGCATCGGCTACCTCTGGGCTGGGCCGGGCTTGGATACCAGAATAGCAAATGCTGACATTCGATAAGGCACAAATATTTTATCCTTAAAAAAGGAAGAACCGTTGTCTTGAAATTTTGAATAAGAACCCAAAGGTGTAAAATTTAATATAAATCCAGCATTCCATTACCAAATAGATTGTCAGTGCTTCATAGATGATGTCAAAACTCAAATACATATATCTTTACCCATTTCATACTTGTAAGGCAACTTCAACTTCACATTTCAAACAGAAATTATAACCACCATTCAGATATTGAAGCTTCAGATCACGTCTAAAAGGTTCGGCTTCTAAATTCAAGCTGTTAGGACATTCGGTCATCAACCAGTCCGCAGTAGTTGAATCATCATTGCTCACCTGTTTTAGTACACGTTTCCATTCAAACCATCCCTAGACCCTCCTAACATCCAAAAGCACTTGCATACTAGCCTAGTTGATTCTTAGACAAAGCGGATTCAGAATGGGGTGACGGCGATGGTGGAGGAAGTCTCTCATTGATGGTGCATCAAGCGACTGCTTCCACCTCTCTAGGCTTCGCTATCGCTCATGATCCTTCCTCTGTTGAGCTAGGAACCTACCTACTTTATCAATTCAAATAACAGCAGGTTCAGATTATTCTATAATTTAGTTGATTCATAGATCAATTCAAACAACAACAAGTCATATTCCTTAGATAAATTTCACATCAAAAAATAAAAATCAAACATACTCCAATTAATCCACAAACAATATTCACTTGTACAAAATAGAAGAAACTTAGGGCTAATTGAAGGAAACTGAAATTGAAATTGGAATTCTAATTAGGGTTTAAAATGATACATTTTGTGTTTCTAGGGTTTGGAATGGTCGTTGAATCCATAAGCTTGTTTGCGCTCGGGAATCGAAGAGGGGGAGAAGGGGGTGTTTGTGTCGGGCTGGAGACAGAGACGACGACAGACGGAGACGACGATAGTGACGGTGACAACGAAGTGGGGCAAGGAAGTTGGAGAGCTATGGTTTGTGAGAGAGAGAGGGAGGAAGATGGGGGCCACGGCGGGTAGGGAAGATGGCGACAGCGGGGGCACGGCGGCGAAGAATAACGGCGGGCGATAGAGGGGAGTGGTGGAAGGGTGAGGGTGAGGGACTTAGATATATATATATATATATATATATATATATATATATATATATATATATATGTATATGTATATATATATATATATATATATATATATATATATATATGTATATATATATATGTATATATATATATATATATGTATATATATATATAGAGAGAGAGAGAGAGAGAGAGAGAGAGAGAGAGAGAGAGAGAGAATTAAGAGGGAAATAGGGTTTTTTTAAAAAGACAATAAATCCCGGAGGGAAATAGGGTTTTTTTAAAAAGACAATAAATCCCGGTGTTTTAGAACGCCGGGGTATCTCATCAACCCCGGCGATTTGAACAAATGTCGAGGCATTCAATAACTCTGCTGGAGCTTTTAAAGAAACGCTATGATTTTCCGGCGAAACTACCCAAACGCCGGGGTAGTTTCGCCGAAATCTTCCATATCTTTTGTTTACTGATGTTGTAAGATTTATCTCCCTTCATTTGTTTTTGATAGGAAAAAATTCCCGAATGTCCAATATTCATGTGCTTAGTATGCTTTCCAGTTCAATCTATGAGAGACTAATCATCTTCATCCTTTATTTTTTTTAATGGTTTTAGTCTAGAGGGATTCACCATATTGAAGATTTATGATGGTCAATTTTGGTTAGTTTAATTATGTTGTTCACCAATCTGTTTTGACTTTCTATTTTAATTTTATTTTCTCTATTTAAGTATGGTTTTCAAAACTAAGAACAAAATATCCGAAATTAAACATTGATCCAGAAATTATTGAGAGTTTCTTCTAAATCCTTTTAGTCTTAAAATACATGGGTTTTCCAACCAAAAAAAAAAGTAACTTTAAATAGATTTTTTTGCTGTTTGGTTGCCTCTAAATCCTTTTGCTCATGTATCTGCTCCAAAATTTTGATATAGTAATTATATATTGCTATTTTATATAGCAATATAGTAATTATATATTGCTATTGTATTTATATACTAGGTTTGCCCATGGACACATGTCTATGGCACATCTTCGAAACGATGTAGCATATAAAAGATTCCGTAAACAATGAAATATATGAAATTCTGTTTGACTAACAAATCACATAGGTATCAACATTTATATTTAATACCACCGGGCTATAAACTTCATAATAAGTTATAAAAAATAGGTAGAATGTCGTAAAACAATCACATAGGTATCTCTAATATATATATTTTTTATATTATTATTTATCAGATGGTTAGAGCCATCAAGGCTCCAGCCAACTCATCTATATAAAACTAACAACACATATAATTAAAATAAAGAATATAGTGATAGATAAAGGCGTCTTTCTGGGTCTTCTTGGGAGGCTCAGAGTTGTATGTCTTCCTTTTCCCTTTAGCAAGGGACCCCTTCCTACCCCCTTGGTGGAGGGCCTTCTCGGCCCGGATGTACTTCTCATTCCTATGGAGAATGTCAGGAAAGTCGATGGGTGGCTTCTTGGCCAGGGAGGCCTTTAGCGAGTCATGGTGGACATTGTGCCAAAAAGCCACTACTGCTATTCCGGCATCGAGGGAGGAGATTGACCATGCTTCGGCCGTAAACCTCTGGATGAAATCTCGGAGGGATTCCTCGTCCTTCTGTCTAAGGTCCAGTAAGGAGGCGCTCGTCTTCTCGTCCTTTTGGCTGGTCACGAAGTGAGGGAGAAAATTATCCTCGTGCTGGTCGAAGGAGTAAATTGAACCATGGGCATGTTTGGTGAACCATTCCCATGCAGGACCTCTCAGGGCGGCCGGGAACGCACGACAGAGAAGAGGATCTGAGGCGTTGTGAATCATCATAAGGGTTTTGAAGTCCTCAATGTGATCAGCCGGATCGTTTCTCCGTTATAGTTTCGGACGTTGGAGGTTTGAAACTCCTCGGAACGGGTGCGTCGAGGATATAGGAGGAGAAGGGTGGCCTTTTTGGCCGATATCTCTGTTCAAACTGCTTCCCACCTTTTCCAGTCTGAGCAAGGCGATCTTCTATTTCCTGCAGTCGTTTGAGGATTGGGTCATCCCATCCCTTGGATAGGATTGACCCGTGGGACTCGTTGTTCTCGTTCTCGACCCATCCTGCTCGGTCAGTGTGATGCTCGGTCCGAGTCCCAACTCGGAGGGCCTAGAGGTTTTCGTCCCAGAATTCACGGAACTCCGTCCTCGTCACATGACCTCTGTCCCCGCGGTCGACAGTCCCTCGGGAAGCGGCTGCGCTCTCTGTTTCGACCATGGAAAGAGTGGTGACTCCAACCCAGATTATGGTTTGAGGGCTCCCTTCTGTTACCGGATCGGTTGAAACGATTTTGGAGGTTGTCCCCATTCTGTCGGTTGTTGGTGAAAATTCTCAGGTCAGACACCACTTGATGGGCGACCTCTCGTGCTACTGAGCGGGATGCACTTGGGGCGGGTCTCTGTAGCCCTTGATCTTGCGGCTGTCGTAATCCTTGAGTGGCCGCTCAACTTTGTGTCGGGCACGGAGGAGGAAGCAGAGGGTCAAACTGACGCCCTCGGATGGGATCTTCTTGGCTTTGGGAGCCATAGGAAGCGTTGGTCACGGAGTAGAGTCTGAAGAAGAGCCTTGGATCTGTTTTCCACAGACAGTGCCAATCTGATGTTGATTGTTTTTAGGTGTGGGAGCAACAGATGATGAGTTCTTTTGGTGAAGAGGAAACTCAAATCTCGGTCGCCGATCTGACCCTACTGTGATGTTGATGTGATTGGATTTGTTGGATCTGGGAGCGATTGACCGTAGCTAGATACCTGCAAAAAGTCTGAAACACCGGGAGGATTCCCAGCGACAAACCCTCCGACACTCAAGTCAATAACCAAGGGATTAAAAGAGGCCTAAGTGGTGGAATATCGATTACCTGGTTACTGTAGAGGTATGGCTGTATTTATAGGCTAGTGAGAGCCTGATTAGGGAATAATCCCCGATCCCCTGATTAGGGGGGACCTGATTCATGTTGGGTTGGATTTGGGATTTCCTCGAGATTCATGATAGGATCGAGCGGTGCAAATCATCGCTATTTTTACCCTCATCAAGTAATAACAAGTAGAGTAACTGAAAAGTAACCTAAAGAGATACAAAAGATAATAGCATACAAGGTATTAGATTATAGAATGAAGAAGCAAGTTGTTATTACCAACACCTACTAGCACACAAAATATTGAATTAAGTTGGTATGGTTAATATGCCAAAAGAAGGAAAATCATTACATAAATTAAATTAAAAAATAGAATCAGAAATTTGTATGATAAAAATTCAAGAATTAGAAGAAGAGTACAATGGTCTAGAAGTCATAGGAGATATAAGAAATGACTTAAAAATCATAAATATGAACATAAAAAAATAACTAAGTTGGTATATAACAAATGACACAGAGAAAGAATTAGACATAACCAAAGAAGGTATGAAGGAGTTAGAAACTATAACCAAACTTAATATAAACATTTTAGAAATATAAGGTTTAATGGAAAATCCCAGTTCCGATGAAGTAAAAGAAGCCTTAAGCAATCTAGAAATAACAAACGAAGAAATAAATATGGATCAAGAAGGAGACAACGTTATAACAAAACCTATAAAAAATCCAACTAATATGTACAAATACTTTAGACCACCACCTAATAAAAGACTTTATTACTTACCATGGAAATGAAAAAATAGAGAAATGAGTAAGGAAAAGAAAAGGAAAAAGAAAAAGAAAAAGAAACCCCCAAAATATGAACCCATATAGCACTACGAAAAAGGAATAGAAGGAAATGGAGAATGGCTATACCTAGACTGTGTAAAAGATATAGATAGAACAATAGAAGAATGAGTAAAAACATCCTTAATAGTAGGATTTAGGCAAAAACCTCTCAGGAAATACATTCGAGAAATTTATAGAAGCAATCTTTTGGAGTAGTAGCAAAAATGGTGGAATGGACTAACAGAAGAAGAAAGAAACAAGATCATAAAATCAAGACCAAGTGATAATAAATAAATGGAAGAAAGTTCAACACAAAGAACCTTATGGCTAAAAGAAATAATTACAAATTACGAGATAGCAATACGAACAGAATTTAGTGTATATGAAAAAATAGAAAGACACAATATATATAAAAAGAACCAAGCAAGATGGAAACTAAGCAATTTAGAAATATGCGACATGTGTTATTTCGAAAATTATGCTTGTGAATTCAGAGAATATTTACAATATAGTTATTATACAAAAGAAGAAAAAGTCCAATCTTGGACTTTTTTCCCCTAAAACTATCAGATTCATGTAGTATAAACATATATAGTGCAGACATAAATGAGAAAGTCAAACAAAAAACAGATATTTGAGAATAAAGAACACAATTTGTAAAAGATTATAGAGATAAGATATGCCAAGAAGCTAAATCTACTATAAGATTATATAGAACATATAAACAAAGATTATGTTGTGAAGAAGCAAAATAAAATCATTGGGGATGTAATCATATGAATAATTATATAGCAAGACGTAAAAACAAAATGCAAAAATATAACCCAAAATATAGAAAAACTTTTAAGAGATATAAAAAAACCCTATAAAAATACTATAGAAAAATAAATGAAAACAAACAATATCCCAAAAACCCAAAGAAATGTAATTGTTACATATGCGGAAAAGTAGAACATATATCACCAAACTGTCTTAAAAGAAAGAAAAAATAAAATGAAAAATACATAGAAGAAAATAAAGAAATGTATAACATAAACTATGGACCCATAGAATATGAAGAAGATTGGTCAGAAATAAGTGAAGATGAGGAAACAATGGTAATGGAAGAAGATAGTGGAAGTAGTGATGATGAAATAGAAGAATATGAAAGATATATGATAACGAAAATAACGGAAATAAGAAAACAACTAGATAGAGAAGAAAATAACGTAGAAGTAAGAGAAAAAATGAGTTTTGACATACAAAAATAGGATAAAATAAGGGCAACTAAACTAGAAATAAAACCGAAAGAAATATTTAAACTTTCAATATTTGAAAGAAAAAGAAATACCATAATAATAGCAAGAATTAATGAACAACCTATAGACATTGAACAAGCACAAGGAAAAACTATAATTTCGTTGATAACGGAAAGAATAAGAAGACAAGAAATGAAAAAAAATTTGTGTGAAAACTAGAAAAACGTTAAGACACGTACATCTAGAAGCAGTACAAATAATAATAAAAGCTTATATTAAGTATGGAATAAATACACTGTTAGAAATATACTTAATGGATGATAGAATAATATCAAACACACAAGATGCCTTAATAGGAATAGTACAAGAAAACTTAATGTACCAAAAAATAAATTTTATAATATAACATAATTTCTCTATAAGCATGGCTGAAGAAAATAAGGAAATAAGCTTAGTCATGTATCACATTATCGGGAATGGAAAAGATAGCAAAGAGTACGGTTATGAGTATACAAATAAAAAATATTTATGTTTTTACAAGCAAGCATGAAGTAAAAAACAAAATTACTGATAACTTTAAAATAGAACCACTATTCTGAGAAAGCATAAGATACAAAACAGCTAGAGAAAACCTTGAAATGACCATACCTAATTATATAGAATTTGACTTTAACAAAAAAAAAAAAAGATATTGCAAAAGAAAAAGCACCACAAATAATGTTTGGAAAAAGATCACTATTAATAAAAAACAAACAACAATCGTTGGAACTAATACAAATCATAAATACATTAGATAACCAAAATAATAATCAATTTAAGATAAACAAGAATATTATGACAATGGTAAATAAAACAAACAAATAGCTCTGATAGATACAGGAGCTACTAATTCACATATTAAACAAACAAATATAAAAATAAGTAAATTTATATCATTAGAAAACCCATATTACTATTTGGACTACTATAACAATAGACACCCAATCGTCAATAAAATGTTATTACTACTAATAATAAATAGTAGAAATGAAATACTATTACATTTACATGTAGACCCGAGTACAATGTTAAAGAAAATGTTATTAGGAACTGAATTCCTTACGTCAGTACAACCATTCTCATTACAAGAAGAAAAATAACAATAACTGTAAATAATCAAAGTATAGTAATAAATAGAATACTGTCTAAATGAATCCGTTAAGAGCAACAAAAAATACATTATATATACTAGCAGAATTGGTATACGAAGGATATAACTCAAGGAATTATCACAGTCTAATAGACACTGGAGCAGGCACATGCTTATACCGTGAAAATATACTACCAAAATGAAAATAATATGGAAATAATAAAAAAGCAATAAAATGATTGACAGGACAAACCATATACTTGACAAACATCAACAAAATGTTATGATACAAGTAGGAAATTACATCATAAAAATATAAATAATATACCAATTTGATGATGTCTTATTAGAAAACGATTTTTTACAACAATACTATCCTATGACTATATCACACAGAACAGTTATTTTTATAACACCTTGTAAACACCAAGCATAACAATTAGAATAACACAACCATATTCTGGGACCGACTTACCACATATCAGAGTTTCTTCAACCCAACGTGGTGAATAGCAGTATTTACCAAATAAAACTAGAATACAGCAAGTCCAAGAAACAATTACACAAGAAATTTTACAAAAAAAAATAGAAGATCTGTTTGGAGAAGACCATTTAGCAAAATGACACTTAAGTAAACCTACAGCTCATATAGAGCTAATAGATAAAGACAAAATAATAAAATTAAACATATCAGACATACTCCACTAGATTTAGAAGAATTCAAAATACATATAAAAGAACTAATGGAAAACAATCACATAAGAAAATCACAAAGTTCACATTCATCACTAGTATTCATAGTAAGAAATCACTCACAAGAAAAAAGAGGTAAATCCAGAATGGTAGTAAATTATAAGGAATTAAATAAAAATACTAAAAGATTTGGATATCCGCTACCAGACATGCATGCAGATACTACTAAATACAGTAAGAACACGAAAAATATATTCAAAGTTCGATTGCAAATCTAGATTTTACCACGAAAAACTAACAGAAGAATCAAACATTTACCAACATTTAGTACACCACAAAGATTTTATGAATGCAACGTATTACCTTTCAGATACAAAAATAGTCCGGGTGTATTTCAAGAATACATGGATAAGATATTTGAAAAATACAATAATTTTATACCAGTATATGTATATGATATTCTAATAGGAACCAAAAACGAAGAGCAACATCAAGAACATTTAGTAAAATTCATACAAATAGTAAAAAATGCAGGAACTATATTTTCAAAAACAAAAATGGAACTGTTCAAAACATAGATAGAATTCTTAGGAACAAAATTATCGCATGAAGAAATAGAACTACATCCACATATTAAAAAAAAGGAAAATACATTTCCAAATATTTTAAAAGAAAAACGAGAAGTACAAGCCATAATTGGATTACTAAATCAAACAAGATGATATATACCAAATTTATCAACAAAAACAAATTGGCTACAACAAAAACTGAAAAATTTTAAGAAATGGGAATAGACCACATAGTATGAAGAAAAACTTAAATTATTGAAACAACAATCTTCAGAATTAAATAAACTAAGATTATCTATTAAAGAATGTAGATGGATAATAGAAACATATGCAAGTGAAAATAATTGGGAGAAATATTAAAATTTATAGAAAAAGATGAAAAAGATGAAAGACTAGCTAGATACACTAGTGGCTCATTCACATAAACGCAAAAAAATTACCACATAAAGGAAAAAGAATTATTAGCAATCTTAAAAGCAGTAAAAAAGTTTGAGTTATTCATTATAGATACAAAATTCATAGTAAAAAATGGATAGTACACAAGTAAAGACTTGGAATAACAAAATAATAGATTCAATTATAGCAAATAAAAGATTGATAAGATGGCAAATGGAACTAGCACATTATGATTTTACAATAGAAAATATAAAAGAAAAAGATAACGTTTTAGCTGATTTTCCAATATTGAATTAACTGTTTTATTTCTACAGAATGAAAACTAGAGTTTAACAAATAGATGAGAACATAATTTTCCTTAAGGAAAATGTGGAACAGATAAAGACATCATTTAATCAACAACAATTACTGCGGATTTCAAAGTCCGTTCTACCAGCTCATAAATCAACATGTAACTACAGAAAATATGGTGGACAATGGTAGTGAAAAAATGAGTAAAATGGGTGAACCTACCCATTCCCTAAACGGAGAAGCAAATACATCTTCAAATAAAACTACTTACAAGGAGACATTACTCACTGAGAAATCTCCTACCAAAGTATCAAAGAAAATATTATTTTTATAATATATTCAGAAATTATGCCAAGTAACTGAGGTGAACGACTTTATCATGATCATATCACAGCAGTATATGAACAAGGCCATCATTCTACCATAAGCCAATCCAAGAACAACTCAAGAACTATTTGAAAGAGAACTTATTCATTGAATCTATTCATCATGAGAATGTGAAGAACTTACCAAATTGCCAAGAGAAATATATAAAGCAGCCAAGAGTTATTTTAGTCTTACAAAAGCCTCAAAGATATATGTTAGAATTTATTCAGCAATCCCAGAGTATCTTGAAGAAAATGAAGAACTTCTAACAGAACATGTTATCAAAATAGGGATGACTACCCAGGTAATATATGGAGCATCTAACATAGTGTCATACAAAGCCGAGAAATTTGAGAAGATAATCCCAGAAAGGAGGGCAATGGGATTCAGAAATATGTATTGTGAATTAAAAAACATAAATTTAAGAGACAATAACATATGGATCTATGACTGCCCAGACTCAGAGAAAATAATAATGTATAACATAGTGAAAATAAAGCAGCCACAAGATAAGCATGAGCTATTGGACAGTTGGTACCAGATACTATCTACAGGGGCAATGATAATGATAGAACAAATAGCTGGAACTATTGTTGCTTGATGAAGACAAAACACCAGCATAACTGTAGAGCTTGTGAAGATGTCGGCCAGGAAAAATCCTTTTTTCTAGAGTAGCATATGCAGTGACTAATTAACCACAATTATTAACCCATGATGTAAGCACTGATGTAATCAGAGCAATAATGAATCATTGATGTAAGAGATGATGTAAGATCTAAAGAATGTAAAGCCATCCCTTCCTCTATAAAAGAGCAGGCTTGGGAAGAAAGAAGGCATACAATCTTTGAGGGAAAATCTATATAATCTTGTAAGTAGAGTTTGATCTGTAAGAAGTCTAGAATCAATAAATATTATCTTTCAATCAGCTCTTGTTCAATATAAGGTATGACTTCTCTTCCCCTCAAGGAGAGTTTTGTAAGGCTCTACCTAAAAGATTTTGCAAAAAGACCAATTTACAACTTTCTATAGTTGAGAGGTGTGGCTAGTATGAAGTGGAAGACAATTTGTCAACCCAAACAGCAAGGTGGACTTGGTGTTCTAGACTTGAAAGTCTTTAATGAAGCCCTCCTCATGAAATGGTGGTGGAGCTTAGTCTCTTCAGACTCGCTAGCTAGCCAAACTTTGTGGAGCTTATATTACCGAAGCAACTCAAGTAGCTTTACAAGTTCTCAAACGGCCTCCATCTTTTGGAAGGGGATCTTCTATCTCAGGGAACGATTTCTGATCAATGTGAACTGGAAACTAGGCAATGGAAACTAGATCAAATTCTGGACGTCACGATGGATTAATGGCAACAACATTGTCTTCCTCTGCCCCTCTCTTGCAGCAGCAGCATGGAATCTTCAAGCTGAGGTCCTCTCCCAGAGAAGTTGGATCAATGGTGTATGGCACTGGCAACCACAGCTTAACTGTATCTCTACACCCACCATTCGGGAAGAAAAGCAAAGACTCATAGAAATGATTGCAGATTACCAGCCTTCCAACTCAGCTGATAACCCTTCATGGAGACTTACAACATCGGCAACCTTCACTGTCAAATCTGCCTACACCTTCTTCATCATCTCTGGCCTGCGCTCCCCCTACTATGCGGCAACGTGGTCCTCTGCTGCCCCCCTGAAATGCAAGATCTTCATCTTGCTGATGAGTTGGGACAGACTCAACTCTAAGGATTTTCTTCGATCTAAAGGATGGTAAGGAGACACGACATGCACAACTTGTGCGTGCCCTATTGAGGCGACTTTCCATATTTCTTTTGCATGCCCCACGGCCATTACCACTTGGGATTACTTCACCATACTATTCCATTCACACCCCCTGCCTAATGACTTGCATGAATACTTCACTTCTTGGTGTTTTGGAACACATGCACACAGACGCACTTGGCATCTTCTCATTATTTCTATCTGTTGGAGCTTACTAGAAATGAGCGCATTTTTTCTTCAAACTTCTTGAAACTGCAGCAAATTGTTTCTAATGCATGATTTTGGTTCCGATCATGGCTAGATGGACTTGACAGTAAAAAGAAGAAGCAGGCGAAGTTACGGGAGATTGAGTTGGCTGGTCTTCAAGATACCCTACTTAAGCAGGCGCTGATTCGGATTGATTAGGTCGAAAGCGGGGAGGATAGCTGCTCGGGCTAAGCATTATCTTGGAGGCACTTCTCCTGCTTTTTTTGTATGTTGTATGCTTTTTTAGGACAGTGTTATAAGTCAAATCTTTATATAATTTCTTAGTTTGCTACTATTGATGATCAAGGATTCGGCTATTGTAGGCTGAACTATCTTGATCATGTTTTGTACTATGGTCTTGTAATTATTCATTAGTATTATACTTTTTGTGAGGTAGGGACTTAACATGCCTTTAACCACTCAAAAAAAAAAAAGAAATAAGACAATACCTATGGTCAAGATCATTTGGAGGAACCAATTTGTTGAGGAGGCCACTTGAGAATCAGAGGACAGGATGATGACAAATCACCCTGAGCTGTTTAATTAAAAATTATAAACTCTTTTATTTTCTTTCTTTTCTTTGTCTTTTCTCTCTCTTAAGTGTAGTTCCGGGGATGGAACTATTCTAAGGAGGGAGTGGTGTAACATCCCGTATTTTTATTTTAATTAAAAAAATACAATTTTCAATTTTTGCACGTACGATGCACGTGCTATTTTTTCCATTTTTATTTTTCTTACTTTCATTTATTATTTTAGCATGCATGAGTCTTTTTTTAGCTTTTTATTCAACACATGGACCTAAAAATAGATTCTAGCCCACTAGACTAATTAATTAATTAATTAAAAAGCAAGCCCACAAGACAAGCCCATTAATTAAATCCCATTTTTGGTTGTGCGTGGACTCACACATGACATATAACAACTTTTAATACACATATTAAAATTATAGGAGTTTTATTTAATTTTGTGTATGTCTGTGCACTAGTGCACAACATGTGCACGTGCTTAGGAGAGAGAGTGGGAGATCGGTTGAGGGAGAGAGAGTTGGCCGAGAGTTAGAAAGGTGAAGAGATGGAGAGTTGAAGTGGTGGAGAAAGTGGGAGAGTGGATAATTAAGTGGATAATTATTAGGTGGACGAAATTTGCATTTTAGCCCTTCTTTTGTCCTATAAATACCCCTTTTCGTTCTTCTCATTTCACACCAACATAAGAAATCAAGAGAGGAAAAAGATTGAGAGTTAGAGAGTGTTCTTGTTGCATTGGAGGCTTTTTGGAGTGCTTTTGTTAGGAGGAGAAGGACTATGCGTTGCTTGTTGGAGCTAGAACTTGTGTTTCATCTTTGTTTGCTTATTCTTCTTAAGAGGTGGGTAATCTCGTGCTTTCTAAATGTAGGAAATGCATGCTAATATGTTAAATGAGTAGTATAGATAAACTTGATGAGATAAATGTAGAACAAATCCATGCTATTGTATGTGCTTTGAATGGTAGTAAATTTTTGTTATGAATAAGAAATTAATTGTCATCATGTTAGTTGAAATGAGAAACAATGAATTATTGCCATGAACAAATATGCATGTTAATTTACAAATGTCAAAATATATAATTGTATGAAAAATTGTTGAGTTTTTCCCTTGTGGTTAAAATGAATTTTTGTGAAGTTAATTTGGTACACATAGATTCACTTAATTATTTGTAAGAGATACAAATTACTATTTTTGATTAAATTGAAGAAATGCAATTCATGTTCATTAAGGAGAAAAAATAATTTGAAATTTAGATTTATTGTCTAAATTATCAATTATAAATTTGTAAGCTACAGTTTGAAAGTAAACTTAGTTATGATGATATAATTACGAGCCTAATGAAAGATTAGATCGAATGAAAAATAGAGTTTTGTAAAGATAATTGAATAACAGTAAGATTGAACAAAAGCCTAACAATGTGTTTCCTAATCAGTAATCACACTTGGACTTATTGGCTAGCGGGTGCACCATAAGTTGGTACTGTAGCATGTGGGAAGTCTTGGGTTCGAAACTTGTTTAGACCCTTTTATTTTTGATTTCGTTTAATTAAATCCGAACCCGAGAACCAGTATTTGGGTTTTTCGATGTGGCTTTATGACACCAAGTCCACTTGGACATAGTGGTTCTCGGTGGGGGTTTTGGGCGCCCACTGTGTGGTGCGGTTGGGTTTGGGTTCGAAACCCAGTGAGCTCATTTTGATTTTTTTGATGTTTTTAATAATTTTAAGGGATTTTTAATGTGAATAAAATTTGGAAAAAATATCTAATATTCCTATAAAATGATATAGAATTTATTAAAAATAGTCTTAGAAATTTTCATGTGTATTTTGAGAAATAAAAAGAGAAATTGAGATAGAAAATGAGTTATTGACTTCGAATTTTTTTATTTAAGTGTATGACTTTTATTTTTTAGAAGAAGAGTAAATTTTTGTTATATGAATTAATTTCTCTTGAAGAGATTATACACTTATTTTGTTTAAGAAACACTTGATGTGGTTGAGATATATTATATGAGCTTAAATTGCTAATGAGACTTAAAGTAGATGAATCTATGTTCATGAAAAGAGATATTGTTTTATTTTGAATTGTGAATGAATAAATGACTCATGAAACATTGATTAAATTTGTGAATAAGTTGAAGATAAAGAATACATTGAGTTAATATATGTTTATTGAAGGGTATGAGTACCCATAGATTCTTGTACATCAAAGGTTGTAATCTAGAGTTTAGTGAGACATCGGGTACCGGCATTGTTTAATTAAAAGATTTGAGTTATATTTTGAGATATGGCTATGGAGCTATCTCAGT
This sequence comes from Hemerocallis citrina, assembly GCA_017893485.1. Taxonomy (NCBI): domain Eukaryota; kingdom Viridiplantae; phylum Streptophyta; class Magnoliopsida; order Asparagales; family Asphodelaceae; genus Hemerocallis; species Hemerocallis citrina. Next base: position 196,278,870 of record CM030364.1, read on the forward strand.
ATTTATGATTAAGTCCGGTGGGGGGGTAAAACTAACTCTAGTTATGATAATTTATTCATGTCTTAAACTTAAGAACTAGGCACATAAGAGAAGATGTAGTAAAACTTGGGCAAACGTAAGTGGGGCACTCTATATAGTCGGATGGTGTACTCCGGGACTATAGACCCAGTCGGGCGGTGTACTCCGGGACTGAGGTTGCTTCGATGGAAACGAGCTTTTATTTTAAATCCGGGACTATGCGTAGTCGGGCAGATAGTTTGCCGTACTCTAGTGTATATACGTATATCGGGGATAGAGGGGCACTTGCGGGACGTTCGCATGACGAGGAGTCTGTTATAACAGTCGGGCGGTGTACTCCGGGACTGGGATCCGTACTCGTGGAATATCTAAGCCTTGCTTTTATTACTGGGTAGTTTTCATGGCGAGGGATCGAACCCTTTCAATGTGGAGTACGTAGGTGCTTGCTCTCGAACCTATGTAGTATGAGATGCATAGAATCCGAACAAGTATGCATTAGTATCATCTTAGTATAAAATATCTGCATTAGGTATTAAGGCATTACATACACTTACATGTATAGAGTAGTCACATTTTAACACTTTATTTTGCGTTCAAGTTTGTGGTTTGTTATAGTATTAATATCGTTATAATTTCGGCATAGAGATGATGGCCATGTATAACATTTTCGTCAGTTGTAAGCAACTGACGTGCCCACAGTTTTATATGCAGGAATTGGAATATTCATGAAGATATAAAGTTGATATGCTGCTGTTAATTTATTTTAAAGATGTTGCAATTGTATAATTTTTCATTATTGTAGTTCATTTTATCTTCCGCCGTGTAAATAAATGTAAAGGACTCTGTTGTATTATAAAAAGTTAAAATTTTCTTGTAAAATTGTACGAAGTGAAGTATAAAGATCCTGTGGAACTTCGAATTCGGCCTTATTTGGAATTCGGGGTATTGCACACATCACGCGGCGCACACCTCAGTTGATATTAGAGCCTGGTTTAGAAGTAAGCAACTCTCACTTAATTTTTCAAAAGCTAAACACTAATTTATATACTATACAATAAGAAACAAAATATTCAATACAAAAGTAGAAATTATTCTCAAACCCAAAAAACTTAAAAGTATTTAATAAAATGTCACACATCCTATAGAAAATATTATACCAAGTGTATAATGAAAGTTTAATTGAAAACTAGGCCATTTTGGTAAATAATTTTGAAACCAGGCCATTTTGACAAGTATTTCCAAAAACTAGGACAACTAGATAATTAGCTCACGCTTATATAGGTACCGTAGCAACCATGTAATTAGTGATATATCTGGACTGCGCGTGTCAATTTATTTCTTCTTGCAAGCTTCGAGAAGCATCTAAGGAGTTTTAGTATGGAGAAACAAAACAAGCATTGATAGAATTTACAAATGGCTAAAGTATCGAGATGTCCCCTGCAGAGCCAGAGCCCTCCTATTTTCTGAAACATCAAATAACTCATTGAATGATATTTTTAATATGGTGCTTGATGTACTCTCATTTTCAGTACTTACAATACAGTGTAGCTTCTGAGCATGTGCAGCGAACATTGATAATGAATAACTAATTAAGAAACCTTTTGCATGATCATGATGTAAGAAATTCTTGAAGTTGTAGTTATACTCTTCAAACCATAGGTATCCCTTGCATAGTATTTTGCATCAGTTCGACCAATATCATGAATAAGAGCGGCTAAGGCTGCCATTATCATACTTCTTCTCGGCTTTAGAGACAGGCTTCTACAATGCGAGGTACATCAAAGTCAACTTTGCAAATCAAGTGAAAGATTAAAGCACAGGTTTGGTCTGTTTGATGGAACTTGGTAGCTATGGTACCAAGGAATCATCCAAGGCTATCTCTTGCATTGGCATTCTTCAATAAGGCTGCTTTCTCAGACAAGCGAGAAATTTACAGTTCAGACAGTTGTTTAGGAAGTGAGCATGCAGAACTTACTTTGAGATCAAGGATAAATAGCTTTGATCGGTATCACTTGATCCAAAGAGTAGAGAAAGGTTGATTTCTTAGCAGTCAAATTGATTATCTGGCTCCTTTGTATCTCCCAATTCAATAAATTGGGATAACTTTTCTGATTTTTCTTCCAAAATAAGCCACTTTTTCAAACTAATTTTCAAAATAGACCTCGCGCAATTCTCAACTGCACTCGACCCTATTTTGATGATGCAGTTGGCAACTGCATTCTAAATATATGTCACAATAATTCAACTTCAACAATTGTGTCAAAATAGTGTTAAGGAGAAAACTATATTCACCTTAGAACGCAATTGGCAACTGCGTTTCAGATTGCAGTAAACTCGCAGTTCCCAACTGCATTCCTAATTCAATCGTTCATCAGTTGGGAACTTTAGAAATGCAGTTGGGAACTACGAGCTTAGTGCAATAAAGAACGCAGTTGCCAACTGCGTTCTTTATTGCACTAAGCTCGCAGTTCCCAACTGCATTCCTTAAGTTCCCAACTGATGAATGATTGAATTAGAAATGCAGGTGGGAACTGCGAGTTTAGTGCAATCTAGAACGCAGTTGTCAACTGCGTTCTTGATTGCACTAAGCTTCCAGTTTCCAATTACATTCCTAAAGTTCCCAACCGATGAACGATTGAATTAGGAATGAAGTTGGGAACTGCGAGTTTAATGCAATCTATAATGTAGTTGCCAACTGCGTTCTAAGGTGAACATAGTTTTTTCCTAAACACTATTTTGATACAAGTGTTGGAGTTGAATTATTGTGGCATACTTTTAGAGCGCAGTTGCCAACTGCGTCAACAAAATAGAGTCGAGTGCAATTGGGAACTGCGAGTGTTTATTTTGAAAATTAGTTTTAAAAGGGGTCTATTTTGAAAATTAGTTTGAAAAAGTTGCCCATTTTGGGAATAAAATCTAACTTTTCTTCCGTCCTTGTGTACTAACCTCAACACAAAAATCAAATATTAATGTTTATGATTAATTAATACACAAAACTAAACCTTGCAGATTCAACCCAAAAAAATATATGAAATGCTACACCAGATGTAGGGATGGCATTCGGGCCACTCGGGCCGGGCTAGCACGAGCTTTGCCCGGTCCCGAGATTACCTGGGCCGGGCTCGAAGACAACGCGGGCATGGCCGGGCCAGGGGGGGGGGGGGACCCTGGCCCGGACCTGGCCACCGGCCCCAATGGTGGGGGTCGGGCCGGGCCGGGCCGGGTCGGTTTTTTAGGGGATTTTTTTTAATATATTAAAGATCAAGTATTAAATTGTAATTTCATAACAACTGCAAAGAACCAAGTATTAAATTGATTTAATAAACTTGAAATTCTTAAATAAAATGAAGTACATAAATAACATTTCATACAAATTATATCAAATTACAAAACAAGAGAATTACTTGAATTTAGAGATCGAGATGGTCTCTATTTAGATTGAAGAGAAGGCATTGGACCATTATCGTGCACTTCTACTTAACCTAAATATAGAATCTCATCCCCCTAAATTTTCCAATTAATTACAATATATTGTACATCATTTTAATGTAAATCGATTAAATCTAATTGTTCATTCATCGCTACTTGTTGATCCAGCTTGTGCTTCAAGTAAGTCTTGAGTCCTCTCTTCCGCTTTCATCCAATCTTCGGTGCGCATACTAGCATCTCCAAATTTTTGGCTGTCAGTCGATTCCTGTTCAGGCTCATTTCCCTGCCACCAAGAGAAAAAGCACTTTCCGATGCAACGATTGACACCGGTGTTGTTAGCAAATCTCTAGCCATACGAGAAAGAATATTAAAAATAGCTTCATTGCTCTTCCAAAACTGTAATACATTTACTACATCTTCAATCGAACTTTGTGCATTATACTAATTCAACTCATTTAGTGAATTGGTTCTTGGTTTTTTTGATTTAATAAGATTTAAAACACTACTAGTTGCATGACTCTTTCCTTCTGCTAATATGTGGGAAGAAGAATAAGTAGAATCAACATTTTGTGTTTGTGTTTGTGTAGTGTTAGATGAATAAAGTCTATCATAAGTATCATATAACCTAGTCAAAATATGCTCAAATTGATGAGTAAAAACAACATGATCAAAATCTTGTATTGCATCGTGTCGGGCATAAGTGTAAAAAATCTCAATTAAATTTTTTGTGGTTCTACATGATCTTCTATTTCTATAGAATTTGAGTGTGTTTCATTCAAATCGGGAAAACTATCATAATTCATGAATGTTTCTTCACTATCTATATATGGAATTGGAATGGAAGGAATGTAATGACTAGTGGACACTTGACTACTATGTCTACCACCGCGTGATCGATTAGAGGCCATTTAAATATTAAAAACTAGTGTATGTATTGTTAGAGAGAAAGCAAGTGTATGTATGTTTTAAAAATTAAAAAGAACAACAATCTATCTCAACTAAAAAATAACAATAATAACAAGAACTAGTGAATGCGTAGTGTATGTATGTTTTACCACTTTACCAAATTTATAAATAAAATCTAAAAAAATGAGAGAAAGAATTTCAAGAAAACCCAAACTAATTAAGAGATATAGATGAGAACAATCAACTATGTTAAATCTATAAATTAAACATATACTAAAATACCGTATGAGTATTTGAAGTTTGAAGAATGAATGTTGAGAGAGTTGAGACTTGAGAGCTTGTAGTAGACTAGTAGTATTGATTGTTGTGGTTGATCACTTGATTGTTGTTGATTGTAGACTTCTTGATTGTTGTTGTTGATCACTTGATTGTTGTTGATTGTAGACTTCTTGATTGTTGTTGTTGATCACTTGATTGTTGTTGATCACCTTATTGTTGTTGTAGACTAGTAGTATTGAGAGATAGTAGAGAGAATGAGAGATTTGAGTGAATTATTGAAGAGAAATGAAAAAAATGATGTGGTATATATAGAATATGCAAATTTTTTGATTTCCTAAAGTACCCCCCCCCCCCCCAAAACTAGCCAGTATAGATCCGTTGGGGGAAATTTGGTAATTTTTATTTTATTTTATTTTATTTTCTATAAAAAAAAAATTGCTGTAGCAACGGTCGGTCCGGACCTGGCCCGAGCCCGGGCGGGCCGGTCCAGCCGGTCCCGGTCCTCAACCGTGCCAGGCCGATCCGGGCATTTTTCCAAAAATGTTGAACCGGACCAGCCCCAAGGTATGGGGGCCGGTCCAGGAGTCAGACCAGGAAAGAGGGGGGTCGGGCCGGTCCCGGGCTGGCCCGGACCTGTTGCCACCCCTAATCAGATGGAAATTTGAGCCTACAGAATTCCGAAATTGACAGATTACCACTAATTTTTACCCCAAAAATAAATACACTAATATTTATATTCAAAAAAGGTGCAATGGACCTTGAAAGGCAACAATGATCCCGGATTCGATGAAGACTCTGTAAGAGAAAATTGTCTCAATCTGTCTTAATACTCACTTCCATTACATGTTTACCATAAGAGAAGATGTCTACCCAACTAAAATTAATACAAATCAGACCCTTGCATAAATTCATACTGGTTGTTTGAATTAGTCATCCATTCTGTGAGCATGCTATAGAATTTAAACAGAAGTAGTGCACAAATATGCATTTATACTTGAGAGTCAAGAACATGAAGCTCCCCTCTTCTCACTTTCAGAGCCGTCTTGCTTTTTTTTCCAAGATGAAATTCATTACCTAGCTACAAGAATAAATCAATGTTAGAGAGAAAAACTTCCAAGTGCAACAACAAAGGCTTGAGAATGCTCTTATTGAGAGATGTTTACATGACATGAAACATTAAAAATGATTATTTCTGGATAATGTTGGAGTCTGTTAGAAGAATCTAGTGTTGGGATTGGGGCGTCAACCAGCGCCTGTTGTCGCAGCGAAACTAATAGAGCAATGAGAAAGTCGAAGTAAATGAGACAAATAAATTGAGCAAGCAAGTAGATCCACCAAACTAGCACAAACACACCAATGACTTATCCCGGTTAGCTTTTGCTTAATCTGGGGAGAAATTATAGGGAGATCTGATATTCAACTAGAAGAGATTACAAGGAGTTATTGATTCACTTAATACAAGAAATTAAACTCACTCACGAAGAACTATCTCTCTCTTGAGCCTCTTTGCAATGGAGAAAATAATCTATGAAGTACTCAACTCTCATAAAGGAGGAGTTTACAATATATGTAGAAAAATAGAGAGAAACCTAGGTTTAATCTTGATTCTCAGTCGTCCGATATAACATGGAAAAGAAGTAACTGAATAGGAGCCGCACGATCTAACTTGGAGTTGAAGATTGGGCTGAAACGACCTAACAAATCGAAGTCCAAAATAAACACAACACCGCGGGCGGTCGACCGTCCAACAAGACCGATCGACCGTACCACTCTCTGACGTTCCCTGTACTTCGAGTGGTCAGGGGGTGCGGTCGACCGCAACATAGGATAGTCGACCGCAACTATGCCTGCACCTTGCTGCTGCTATTTTTCCTCCTACTCACTTCGATGCTTCGACCTCCGTTCTTCATCTTACCTTCTTCTAATCTGAACAACGAGTATTCAAGACACAATCCTAACAAACTCCACCTTGGATTGCATACGAGTGTTATCACATGATGTGTTATTCATCTCCAATCTCAAAATAAATTTTACTTGCAAAGAAAACTTAGAACAATAGCTTCTTCTTCTGTTTAAACTGATCTTTACCCAATCTCACCAATTCCAGTATACCCTTTCAAAGGTACACCTTCGTAGATGTACTCACGAAGTTGCCAAAATCTGCACGAACTCCACCTACCCTTAGGCATTCTCCACCTTTCGACTATATTCGAATGTCATGGTCTCGTTTCGATGATTCTAGTTGCGGCAAACTAGCTGAGGTTGCGGGAATAATGAAAAAAGAACTATCAACCCCTGCACAGGATCTTCGAATTCCCCAAAGCTTGTAGAGATTGTGTTGGCTTGGCCCAACCACTTTCATACCTCTAATCACTTCACAACGACCTTGAAAAACAGACAGAACTCCACCTCAAACTGTGTACCTGCAACCCCGTGCATCAAGAGTTCCCAAGGAAATCAGATTCCATTTAGCAGAGGAATATGCAAAACATCCCTTAAAGTGAACATATTTAAACCTGACATCTTCAACTCAACTGTCCCCTCACCCACTACTTCATAAATCTCCCCAGTGCTCGTTGTCACACAACGCCCCGTAGTAGACTTATAAGTAGAAAACAACTCTCTCTCGGAGCAAATATGAAAAGAACTCCCTGAGTCAAGAAACCAACTAGAATCCACCTCTAAAGAATTTGAAACAAGAAGACACGAACGAGCTGAATCAAAGGCACTAACCACATTAGCGGCTGAACTCCCATTCTTGGCGCTCTCCTGATTCTGTAATTTCAAACAGTCTTTCTTGATATGCCCTGGCCTCTTGCAATATCGGCCACGGATCGAATCCTTTTGCAAAGAACTTTGTCTTCTCCTTGAAGGACTATCCACTGCTAGACAACTTGTAGGAATATACGATGATAAATTATGGGTCTCCTTCCTAAGTTGATTTTCTTTCAATGCTTTGATTACACCATCTACCGAAATACTCTTCTTGGTAGATCTACCGTATAGCATGGTAGTGATCAAAGGCTCGTACGAATTCGGCAGTGAATATATCAGGTTGAAAGCTTTATCTTCCTCACACACATCTGCGTTGATCACCTTAAGTTCAGATAATACCTTATTGAACTCTGTAACGTGGTCTTGGAGATCGGTACCTTCCTTCATAGATAAACAGAATAACTTCCTCTTCCAATGTATCCGATCTAATAACGACGAACCAGAGTAGTCAGCTATGAGTTTTTCCCACAAACTCGCTGCATCAGTTTCTTCAAGAAATCTGCACTTGACCTCGTCTGCCAAGGATAGTCAGATTAGACTTATGGCACTTTCACGAATATCTTCCTAACCGTCATCCTTCATATCAGTTGGCTTTTCTTTCTTCTTAACGGCTAACTGCAAACGTTCTTGAACAAGAACATCATACATGTCAATCTTCCAAAGATTGAAATTGATCTTTCCAACAAACTGCTTGATCTTCAAAATACTGTAGCATGTCATCTTAACCAAGGGACTCGGCAACCTGAAGCTTTGATACCAGTTGTTGGGATTGGGGCGTCAACCAACGCCCGTTGTCACAGTGGAACTAATAGAGCAATGAGGAAGTCGAAGTAGATGAGATGAATAAATTCAGCAAGCAAGTAGATCCACCAAACTAACACAAACACACCGATGACTTATCCCGGTTAGCTTTTGCTTAATCCGGAGGGAAATATAGGGAGATCTGATATTCAACTAGAAGAGATTACACAGAGTTATTGATTCACTCAATGCAAGAAATTAAACTCACTCACCAAGAACTATCTCTCTCTCGAGCCTCTCTTTGCAAATGGAGAAAATAATCTATGAAGTACTCAACTCTCATAAAGGAGGAGTTTACAATATATGTAGAAGAATAGAGAGAAACCTAGGTCCTAATCTTGATTCTCAATCGTCCAATATAACCTGAAAAAGAAGTAACTGAATAGGAGTCGTACAATCTAACTTGGAGTTGAAGATTGGACTGAAACGACCTAACAAATCGAAGCCCAAAATGAACACAGCACCGCGGGTGGTCGACCGTCCAACAAGACCGGTCGACCGTACCACTCTCTGACATTCCCTGTACTTCGAGCGATCGGGGGCGCGGTCGGGGGGTGCGGTCGACTGCAACATAGGACAGTCAACCGCAACTATGCCTGCACCTTGCTGCTGTTGTTTTCTCTTCTACTCACTTCGATGCTTCGACCTCCGTTCTTCATCTTACCTTCTAATCTGAACAATGTGTATTCAAGACACAATCCTAACATCTAGATGATCAGAGCAACTGCCATCTCAAGGACAAGGAACTCATCCAAATGAAAGAGTGAGCTATCATTATTATCAAATCACCTTGACACTGTAAGGGTTGGAAGTCTTCTATTATCGGGAGCATTAAACATTTATGAAAAGCATCGGTCCTTCAAAGATGAAGTAATTTTGACAGATATCTTGGGTGAAATTAAGAGCTTGCTTACATCTATATCTGATGCTCATTATGAAACTGGGCCGTGTGTCAGTTCTTGGAACTCTATTTATTAAGTTGGATAAAGTTCATCTATTGGAAATCACTTCCAACTTATTCTACTCATCAAGACGAATAAAATGATGTATTCACATGTCCAAATTTTTTTTTAAATGAATGAAATATTTACCTTCGAAGTTAGCATGTTGAAATGAAGAATTGAATTCTTTGCTTAATATGTGGTATAATGTTAATGAGCAAAGATGTAAGAAAATTAATAAGTTAAAAATTAGCCTAAGGGTTGTGCCATGGGGGAGTCGAAGATTTTTTTCGAAGGGAGAACACACCCAACTTGGTTTTCAATATGAAACACACACACGCGTGCCCGCCCGCCCGGGTTAGCCTTGAGTGTGAAACCATAACTTATTTTTGGTAAATCTGCATGGTTGCAACAAGTCACTTGACGGTTTTCCTAAACAGTTGCAAAAATTGCTCAAGGTGTAAGCCTGAATGTGTGCACCCTAGCAGTGGCAAAAATAATGTCTTCCCATCTTCAAGGTCGAAATCAAAGATAAAATTATCTTCTTTCTGTTTTGTGTTTATAGTGAAATACGTTGTTTGTGAAGCAGAACTATTAGTTCACAATTTTCGAGGTCCGAACTGAAGTTACATTATCTTCTTTTTGTTCTTTGTTCATAGTGAATTTCACTATTTGTGAAACAGTATAATTGAGGTTAAATTCGACTAGGAATTTAATTCGGTTTTAGTAATTTTCAGAACAAAAATAAGTTTGTCTACTTAAGTCATAACATCATCTTCATCAAGAATTAGAGAGCCGAAGATGGGAGTTATTAGCTTTCTAGAGCAAGAAACCCAAACTCACAAACATAAACAGACAATTGAACTCTGAAAATAGTATTCTTGTCTCACAGGTTTCACCATGCGACTCCCAAAACAAATTCTAGTTAATGAGGAACTTCTTAAGAACACAGAAAATTCAAGGGTGCCTACAATTTTGTAGTCGATGGTAGAATGAATAAGGAGACTGAATAAAAGATCATCAAAAGAATCTCCGCGAATAATTTGATGAAATTATATCAATATTGTCTCTTTTTTATAGGCCAAACCTAATTTCAATAATCTTAAAACTGCAAAGGGAACCAATTTTCATCATCAAATTGTCAAGCTTAGATCTTCCACCACATTAGAGTTCCTCCAAGCTTCAAAGCATGCTTACTAATTCAACGATTAGAATACAACTGAATAAAATTATACCAACCTCATCATTTTTCCTTGTAGGCTAGCCCCAATGTAACTAATTTTTCTTTGGAGATTCTCTATACTATTGAAGCAAATTAAGTTGGGCTTTTTAATTTGAATTTTTTATAAAATAATAAAAATCATGAGGCTTTGGATTATTCTAGTTTTAGCCACTGGTTGGCATTGACAAAGATGAAGACAATAATAAAAGTGAAAAATCAATATATAAAGAAAGCTAGAGTTTAAAGAACACCTTGAGGAGTAGAGAAATGAGGCTCTTTGTGTTGGGTTTTATGTCTTGCACACTAAAGTGTTCGATGAGAAAAATAAAATGACAGAGCGAGAAGAGGTCGAAGCGTCGATGGAAGAAGTAGCAGCGGCAGCAACGACTATGCATGTTGGAATCAGTCAAGAAGATGAATCTCTATTTGGGGTCGAGGCGTTGAGCGCATTGCGGTGGTGCGAGATTCCAAATAGGTCGAGTCTGGACTGATATGTTTTGGGCATTTCTTCTTCTTCAAGTTAGATCGTACGACTCCTATCGCGTGTCTCTTTATTTATGATATATCGGATGACTAATGTATCAAGACTACAACATATGGTTTCTCTAGATCTCTACTATTGTATTAACCTCCTTTTAGAGGCAACATAGAGTACTTCATTGTAAAGAGCAACTGAAAGAGTTCTTCATTGTAAACAACACATTATCTACTAGTGATTCTTAAAAGATAGATAAGTTCTTTGTGATTGTAATACTTTGTTTTTTCTCTAGTTGAATAATATTTTCCTTATTTCTTCCTCGGATTAGGTTTAGCCAAACTGAGATAAATCATTGTGTGCTTTGTGTGCTTTGTTTGATCTACTTGTTTGATTGTTCGTTATTGGATCTATTGTCGCTAAACTCATCAACAAATTCCTAACAATTGGTATCAAAGCTTCTACAATTTTCTAACAATTGGTACCAGAGCATCATGTCAGAAATCTTCCTCAGTTCAAGAGTTTCTTGAGTTTCCTTGAAGAAGATGATAGACCAGTGTTCTACAAAGATCAAGCGGGGGAGGTCATCTGACATAAAGTGGGTGATTCAGTTCAAGATTTATTCAGAAGTCTTGGGTTTAATTCAATTTTTTTTAGTGAACGAAGTCAGGTGTAGAAGCACAATGAGTCTGTGGGCAAGACTCATAACTGATGATGCAGAATCACCATTACAAGAATTGAAGCACTGAAAGAGAAAACTGTTCAGTTACTCAATGAAGGAAAGCACCGCTCTTCAAAATCATATAGGAAAATCCAATTCAGGGTCATCTGAATTGAAGGCGTCAGACACAGATGATCTTAAAACTTTCATCTTGATAAATCACTACCATATCCATACAGGTATCTTATAACCACCATGCTGGATGGAAGTCTACTAAGAAGAAATTTTTAGTGGCAGATGTGATCGATGGCTTACAAGAAGATGGACTTAGGAAGGGGACTGAGGGATTGAGATCTACTTCTACAAGTTGCATCAAGGTGGATGGTATTTAAATTAGAATAAAAAGTGCAAGTAAGGGAATGATCCGTTGCCACAATTGCAAAAGAATTGGACATTATAAGAGGGACTGTCAATAGTTATTGAATCGCGAAAGTGCCAACATTGTTAGTGTTGTTAGTGCTGCTGAATTGGGTGATACTTTAGATTGTACTCTTGTTTCAAATTCTATATATGTGTATTTAGGCTGATATCTTGATACGGAGAGTTCTTCTCATATATGCCCCGAGAGGGAGATTGTTGTGAAATCCAGCTACCTAAATAAATAGATAATCTGGACACAAATTAAAAACCTCGCAAGTGTACGAATCGTTTATAGAAGCGTAGTGACAAGCAAGGGTCGATCCCACAGAGATTGTAGAAATTAACTTACTAACCAATAAAACAGAGATAAGAATCTTAAAGTTTTGTTCTAAAAGAAATGACTAGATCTAGTAGTTCTGAATCACAAATATCTATTAAGTAGTTAGGCTTTGATTTCCACCTGTAGTCAGTAATGCTAAGTCACCTTCTTCACTATTCTAGTTACTCATGTTCGTTCCTTTAAGGGCATGGTATCTACTCCTTAAAGTATTGTTTCCCTAGCCAAGAATTAGGCATGGTATCTACTCTAATTCGTTTCTTTCCTTAAGTATTTAGCATGGTATATACTAAGTTGCACTTAAAGAAAACATAAGAACAATGGAAACGAACAAACACTCGAAGTTCTAGAAATTGGTATCAGATCTAGATTCTTCAAGTTGATTAAACCAAGAACCCCTAAAGATTCCTGTGTTACAAGGTATGAGCACGAGATACAGGTCGTCTCTATACTCATATAACAGATTCAGATTTATAACATGCAAACTCGATAATCTCAGGTTCTGTATGGCAGTCGACTTGCTGTCACTCTCAGTCGACTGCTCTTAGAACTTCTGAACAATTTTGTATATTATAAATCTATACCAATACTCTCAGGTTTAATCAATAAGTAACAGAATAGCATTCAGAAGAATATAAGCATTACATAACTACGGTTTCAATCTACCCAACTATGAAATTAGTTCCACATAATAAAACTTTTATTGACTGACAGTTTCGAATACATGATAAAAATAAAAACTAGAAAGAGAAGAAATAAACTGATGATGTTTGGTCTGAGAAGTCGACTGCTGTCACCCAGTCGACTGGCTTGTTGCTTCAGTGTACTCGATCTCCTTCTTCTTCGATGCTGATAGAATAATCCTCTTGGTTGATGATTTGATGATTCAGAAGTTTCGTGATTCGGTCCCTTTTCGATCCCCCAGAATAAAGCCTCTTGGTTGATATTTATAGAACACGGAAAGAGAATTAGGGTTTGCACTTTTTTCCAGAAAAGTCTTCTTCTTTTATTTATTTCCTTCCTTATTTGATCGGCGTTTTATTTCTTTCTCTTTTCTTCTTTTCTTCCTTTTCTCCTAACCACGTGCTCTTGCCAATCCCCGCTCTCTGGCTTTTATTTGTTGGAGAAGTTGTTATTCACATATAACCTGGGTTTGGATAACTAAATCTTGCTTCGTATTTGGATGAGGATGAATCTTCGCTGTTCTTATCTTTTGACTCCGCCGAATACCAGTCGACTGGTGTTGGAGTAAGTCGACTGTGCCGATCGTCTTCAACCTTTCTGTGAAGTCGACTGTTGAAGAACCAGTCGACTTATGCTTTGCAGTTCCCTGTGTATCATCCTCTCAGTCTGTATTAGCCTTGAATCTGCTTTGGTTGGCTTTTTTAGGCTGTTTCCTATGGAAAAGAGAAAATAAGAGTAAAATACCACATATAGAGCATTTAAATGTCTAATTGCACTAAGATTATTGCTCCTAAATGTGAATATTCTTGGGTTCATCAAATACCCCCAAACTTAGCTTTTGCTTGTCCTCAAGCAAAAAGTAAAATTATGAACAAGGGGAAAATAATAGTAGACTCAACCCATCACACCAAGAATTCTCATTATGCAAGCATCAAACCTAAAAATATAAACAATTGCAGATAAAGGAAAAACAAGCATACCCACTTTCTCCAGTGCAATTGTCTATTCATAGCTCCCAACCCAATCACATTTTTCATGCAATTAATTATAGTTATAGTATGTAACACTCCATCTGTGATTATCTCTTTTCTCTACTACAAACCGAGTAGCAAACTAGAGTTTTTTTTTTTTTTTTTTTTTTTTTTTAAAGTTAGTCTCTTCTTTAAGTCGTCACTTACCTTTTGACGCGAGTGCAAAACATTTGTGATGAATCCACCCGGTTACTCAACAAGTCACAAACTTAAGTGCTTTGCATACTCAAATTTCAAGTTGCCGTTTGACGTAAAGGTAAACATTGGTGATGAATACCCCTAGTTACTAAGCAACTGAAAACATTGGAGTAGATTGACTTTATTCATATATATATATTCTTTTCGTTTTTACTCTATTTACTTAAACTCTGTTTAGGACTAGATCAAAGAGGATAATCAAGAGAAAGACCATCACATCTGTTTTTTTATATATAATCGCATGACTCATACAATTTTGTAAGGAATTATGAAACTCAACAATCCTAAAGTAAATAAGTATCCTTACTCTTACTCTATAAGAAATTGTTTATCCCAAAAAAAAAATCAAAAGACTCCAAACGTAAATAACTACCCCCAAACTTAGATGGAACATTGTCCTCAATGTTCGCACAAAACTTAAAGTATAGGCATGTGTTACCAACTAGTTTGAAGGAAAGAAAATAAAGTAAAGAAATAAAAAAATGATTAAAGAAATAAATAAATAGAGAGTGTAAGTACTCCCCTGAAAAATTGGGTTGCCTCCCAATAAGCGTTGTATTTCTTGTCTTCAGCTAGACTTGATGAGTTTATGCAATGTATTGAATGGCTCGTGGCTCACAACTCATCTTATTATAAGGTTTCCCCCTATGCCCATTCACCTTGAACGTTTGATTTTTTTCTCCAACGCTCCATGTGGGGAAACCTTTGCAACAATGTACGGACCGTACCATCTTGACATAAGCCTATCTGCAATGGTCCACCTTAATGCACCCTTGTGTTCTTGCAAGACTCCCTGTGGCTTCTCTTCTTCATGCATCCTTAAGTTTGCAGCAACTGTCACAGGTAATGTCTGGTTTTCTCCCAAATATTCATACTTCAAATGTTCATGTAGTGGCTTCAGTTCCACATCTGGTGTCCTGGTAAAAGAAGAAACAAAAGTATTATTAGACACAAGATTTTCAAACACATGTGCAAACTTACCTGCATATGATTTTTCATCATATTCCTGTTCAACTTGAGATAGTATTAGAGGGTGTGTAATTGTGGCTTGTAATGGATCGACACTCTGTTCCTGAAATGTTGGGTCACAAATTTCCTGAACCACATCAACATTATAACATTCATGATCATCGTGTGGTAACTCAATCTCGTCCTCAAGTGTTGTCACCGATTGGAGCTGTTCTTGTCCTCTAGGGTTTGGTATGGTTTGTGGTGGGAGTTCTCCTGCCTTTCTTTCATTTAATTCTTTAGCAATTTGACCTATTTGAGTCTCCAATTTCTGAATGGCCTGCCCTTGTTGGTTGCTTGTTTGCTGTTGCTGTTGGAGCAATTGAAGAACGGTGGATTCGAAATCCAACTTCTTCTGTTCTTGCACTGGCCGATCAAACCCAGTCCCATTCTGGAGTTGCTGTGCATGCCCTTGTGAGTAATGATTGCCCTGATGGTTTTGATTATTGCTCCATGAGAAATTTGGATGGTTTTGCCACCCTGGGTTGTACGTGTTTGAAAAAGGGTTGTTCTGGGGTGGGTACATTCCCTGTCCTACGTGCTCCTGATCTGTGAAAGAAGACATGGGACATGTATTAGTTGTATGATCTGAATGAGAACAAATTGCACAAATTTCTTTTGGTTGGCTTTTTATGCCACCCAACGTTGAAATCACATTAACAAGCATATCAATCTTTTTGTTCATGGTTTTCATTTCTAGTTGCATGTTATTATTATTAGAAATTTCGTAAACTCCCTGTTTTTTCGAAAAGCCCCTTCTTGTTGAGAATTGTTGTGAGTTCTCGCTGAGTTCTTCGAATAGCTCGATGGCCTCCTCACCACTCTTCCTCATCAAGATTCCATTGCAAGCTGAATCTACAATTGCTTTGTTAGTGTCATTTAAACCCTCATAAAATGCTTGTACCTGATCGTCCTTAGGTATGTTGTGCGTAGGACACTTGAGAAACCTGTTCTTGAAGTCCTTCCATGCCTCGAAGAACAAATCGTCATCTTTTTGTTGGAAGAGTAGAATTTCTCTTTTTAGTTGTTTGGTTTTCTGAGCTGGAAAGAATTCTTTCAAGAATTTTGTTGCCAATTGCTCCCATGAATTAATTGATCCTGGTTCCAAAGAATTATACCATAATTTAGTATTAAGTTTTAAGGAAAATGGAAACAAGATTAACCTGATTTGTTCAGGGGTAAGCCCTTGGACGCTTTGTGTTCTGCAAAGATCAAAGAAATCTTGCAAATGTAGATGCGGATCCTCGTCTAGTCTGCCACTGAAGTGGGGAACAATGCTGAGTAATTAAGGAGATAGATGCATATTCTCTGTGACATTAGGTTGAAAAGCTATGCAAGAAGGTTGCTCAATGTTCTTCGGAGTGAATTTGTCTTGCATTGGTACTCGATCTGGTACTTTCTCACCCATTGTTGATTTTGGAAATATTCGCTGTGCAGTCGACTGATCCTTGGAGACAGTCGACTAGTCTGTCTGTGCAGAGTGTAACCTGAAAGAAAATGTTATAAAAGAAAAGAAAAAAAAGAAAAAGATAACAATTGATTTGCAAGTTAAAATACTAAACAATCCCTGGCAGCGGCGCCAAAAACTTGTTGTGAAATCCAGCTACCTAAATAAATAGATAATCTGGACACAAATTAAAAACCTCGCAAGTGTACGAATCGTTTATAGAAGCGTAGTGACAAGCAAGGGTCGATCCCACAGAGATTGTAGAAATTAACTTACTAACCAATAAAACAGAGATAAGAATCTTAAAGTTTTGTTCTAAAAGAAATGACTAGATCTAGTAGTTCTGAATCACAAATATCTATTAAGTAGTTAGGCTTTGATTTCCACCTGTAGTCAGTAATGCTAAGTCACCTTCTTCATTATTCTAGTTACTCATGTTCGTTCCTTTAAGGGCATGGTATCTACTCCTTAAAGTATTGTTTCCCTAGCCAAGAATTAGGCATGGTATCTACTCTAATTCGTTTCTTTCCTTAAGTATTTAGCATGGTATCTACTAAGTTGCACTTAAAGAAAACATAAGAACAATGGAAACGAACAAACACTCGAAGTTCTAGAAATTGGTATCAGATCTAGATCCTTCAAGTTGATTAAACCAAGAACCCCTAAAGATTCCTGTGTTACAAGGTATGAGCACGAGATACAGGTCGTCTCTATACTCATATAACAGATTCAGATTTATAACATGCAAACTCGATAATCTCAGGTTCTGTATGGCAGTCGACTTGCTGTCACTCTCAGTCGACTGCTCTTAGAACTTCTGAACAATTTTGTATATTATAAATCTATACCAATACTCTCAGGTTTAATCAATAAGTAACAGAATAGCATTCAGAAGAATATAAGCATTACATAACTACGGTTTCAATCTACCCAACTATGAAATTAGTTCCACATAATAAAACTTTTATTGACTGACAGTTTCGAATACATGATAAAAATAAAAACTAGAAAGAGAAGAAATAAACTGATGATGTTTGGTCTGAGAAGTCGACTGCTGTCACCCAGTCGACTGGCTTGTTGCTTCAGTGTACTCGATCTCCTTCTTCTTCGATGCTGATAGAATAATCCTCTTGGTTGATGATTTGATGATTCAGAAGTTTCGTGATTCGGTCCCTTTTCGATCCCCCAGAATAAAGCCTCTTGGTTGATATTTATAGAACACGGAAAGAGAATTAGGGTTTGCACTTTTTTCCAGAAAAGTCTTCTTCTTTTATTTATTTCCTTCCTTATTTGATCGGCGTTTTATTTCTTTCTCTTTTCTTCTTTTCTTCATTTTCTCCTAACCACATGCTCTTGCAAATCCCCGGTCTCTAGCTTTTATTTGTTGGAGAAGTTGTTATTCACATATAACTTGGGTTTGGATAACTAAATCTTGCTTCGTATTTGGATGAGGATGAATCTTTGCTGTTCTTATCTTTTGACTCCGCCGAATACCAGTCGACTGGTGTTGGAGTAAGTCGACTGTGTCGATCGTCTTCAACCTTTCTGTGAAGTCGACTGTTGAAGAACCAGTCGACTTATGCTTTGCAGTTCCCTGTGTATCATCCTCTCAGTCTGTATTAGCCTTGAATCTGCTTTGGTTGGCTTTTTTAGGCTGTTCCTATGGAAAAGAGAAAATAAGAGTAAAATACCACATATAGAGCATTTAAATGTCTAATTGCACTAAGATTATTGCTCCTAAATGTGAATATTCTTGGGTTCATCAGAGATGTTTTCTACTTACAAGTTCACAGAAGATTGTTGTGTGAGAACGGTGGTTGGTGAGTTTTATGAAGTAGTGGGTTATGGAACAGTTGAATTAGAAGTGTCAGACGAAAAAGGGTACACACTAGAGAACGTCATGCATATTCCTTTGTTGAAATAGAACCTTATATCCTTAGGAACTTTTGAAGCATGAGGCTACGGGTAAACAGCTCAAGGTGGATTTCTATCAGTTTGTGAAGGCCGTCGTAAGGTGATGAAGGGAAAGAGGAGTGTCTCGCACAACCTCTACAAGCATTTTGGGATCGAGAACTCTTGGCCAAGTGTTTCTATGCCCTATGTCCATGAAGCGTCATCTACTATGCTGTCACTAGAATCGTCGAAGCGGGACAACGTTGTTCGAATAACGTCGAGAGGTGGAGTGCCTCAAGATAGGTGGAGTTCATGCAGAGGGCGGTGCTTCCATATTAACGCCTACTAGGGTGTGCCCTTGAAGGGGAATACTGATTGGTGAAAAGGTAGTACATAGATTCAACTAACTAAATAAGCCATTGAACCGAGTTCGTTTGAAGGTGAAGAATGAAAGAGACCAGATGAGTTTGATCACACAATGTTGATAGCATGTGTATGCATTCCCATGTGGAGATTATTGGGTTTTATGTCTTGCATACTATTGAATTTGATGAGAAAAAGAAGATGAAGCGAGAAGAGGTCGAAGCATCGATGGAAGTAGTAGCAGCAACAACAACTGTGCATAATGGTATCTACCAAGAAGATGAATTGACAATTGACTGTCCCTAAGGCCAATCGACTATCCTAGTTCTCTGTTTGGGGTTGAGCGCATTGCTGTCAGCTACCCCCAATGGAAGTCGACCGACAACGGTGCGAAATTCCAAACCGGTCGGGTCTAGACTGATCTATTTTGGGAGTTTCTTCCTTTCCAAGTTAGATCATGTTTCTTTATTTGGGATATATCGGACGACCAATGTATCAAGACTATAACCTAGTCTCTATATATTATTGTATTGACATTCTTTAAAAGGATTCTCTATTGTAAGCAACATATTATCTTCTAGTGATACTGAGAGATAGATAGGTTCTTGGTACGAGTATAATACTTTTTATCTTCTCTAGTTAAATAATATTTTCCTGATTTGTCCCCCGGATTAGGAGTAGCCAAACCGAGACAAATCATTGTGTGCTTTGTGTGATAGGTTTGATTTACTTGTTTGATTGTTCGTCATTGGATATATTGTTGTGAAACATAGCAACAGATTCCTAAAAATTGGTATCATAGATTCCATAAATTCCAAACACTTTGCCTAAGCACATACTTAACTGAGAAGGAGACGGCATGGTAGAGGGAAACGAGAGAAAAGGTTAAATCAAAGAGCAATATTTTCTTTTTTAAGGGCTTCGAACGAGAAGAAGACGGGCCAAGAAGAGGAAGATGGGAGAAGAGGGGTTCACGAGCATTTATTTTATTTCTACATAAGCTTTAGATATTGAATACAATTAAATAAATATTCCTAAAACAATAACAGCCATTGATTAATTAGATCAATAAAATAAATGAAGAGCTACATTTTGCTATTCTTCCATATATATATATATATATATATATATATATATATATATATAAGTAATGCTCAGTTGCAACCCGTTGCAAACTGTGCTTTTGGTCATTTGATCAGATCGATTATGAGCAATGCTCAGCTGCAACCCGTTGCAAACTGTGCTTTTGGTCGTTTGATCAGATCGATCAAGATCCAACGGCCATAATTACCCCCGCCCATCATCCCCCATCCCCCACACAAGTTCGGAGGGGTAATTTGGGGATTCCACCCTAAATAACTCTTCAACTTATTCACTCTCTC
This sequence comes from Hemerocallis citrina, assembly GCA_017893485.1. Classification (NCBI taxonomy): domain Eukaryota; kingdom Viridiplantae; phylum Streptophyta; class Magnoliopsida; order Asparagales; family Asphodelaceae; genus Hemerocallis; species Hemerocallis citrina. The sequence goes on from CM030364.1 coordinate 196,299,140, forward strand.
TCACTCTTTCTCGCGCAGTTGACAAAGCCATTTTTTTTGAAAAAAATTTAACTTGAGGTATTTGAAAAAAATTAAACAACCGTAGTTGTTGTTTCAAACAACAACTTTAGTATAACCTAGGTCGTTGTTTGAAATAACGGCCTACGTTTAAACTTTTTTTTAAAAAAATTGTCCTCCTTCGATCTCCTTCAATCTTCTCTCATTCAGTCTCAGTATGTAGAACCCCGTATTTTCAAATATTATTTTTTTTATATTTGAAAATGAATTTAAATTTATTTTTGGAGATTTAATGAATATTATCAGAAAATTTATCTTTGTACACGTGCAAAACACGTGCAAATGCTTTTATGAGAAGTTTGAAAATTTAGTTTTCTTTATGAAAAATCATTATTTAATATTTGAGATTTAATTAGTATTTTTCTAGATTTTTCTGAAATTTATTGGAACTATTTGCAATTTTTGAGAAAAGAAGGACCTTTTTGTAAAATTGACAATTTCAAGGGTTAAAGTGCAAAAGGTGATTTCTGGACGTTTTGAACAGTGTCAATTGAGATTTAGAATGTATATTTTCTATTAAATCCAAATTTAAATGAGTTTTGATGGGATTTCCAAAGAATGATCGATACATACAAATTGTATTTTTGGAAAGGATTATTTTGCAAAGTGTGGGGTAAAACCCTAATATACAATCCGGCATATTTAAGAGAAATTCTTTTCAGCCGTCATTGAGTATACACAGAATTTTGGGAGGTCTATTTTGGTGAAGGAGAATTTTGGATCTAGCAAGGAGGAAAACTTTTCGTGGATTCTTCTCTAAATCAAGGTGAGTGACGTAAGATTATTTGTTTTGCTTTGTTTGATTTTTGTGAGTGCATGTTGATTTGAATTATGTGAACGACATCGTTTGTTGTTTCGTATGTGAATGATATGGACCTTATGTTGTAGTATGTATGTGAACCATTGTTATTTTTGGATCATGTTTGTGAAACTTATGGATATTGAATAGATCTTGAGTTATGAGATTATATGTTAGAAAGCATGTTAAGAATTGATCATGGTTGTGATCGGATAGTGAACATCTGGATCTGGAATATACAAATCAGATTTGATCTTAGTTGTGAAAGGAGATTAGTTTTGAGAAACCCTAATGGAAAGATTAGTGATTATGGATCTTGAGAATTGAATTTCGATATTTGGGTGATTGAGAAATGTATCTTTTATGGAGATTATTTGAGGTTTGATTATTTTGCCTGAGAGTGAACTATTTTTCATGAACAATGAATCTTTAGAACTCCAGTTTGGATTTTGTATTTAGACCTAAAATAAGAGAACTGTAGGCCGACAGTCGACTGGCCTACTATGCAGTCGACTGGTACGACTCTACTGATGCACCTTCAGTCTTTGGAGTATCGTTCTGGACAGTCGACTTGACTCTTAGCAGTCGACTGATCCACTGAGACTTATTTTGTTAAATGTGTTCTGGATAGTCGACTTAGACTACTGTCAGTCGACTGGTCCACTGAGAAATATTTTGTTCAGCCCTTTCGGGACAGTCCACCGCTAACCTTTTTAAGTCGATATTTGATCTCTGGACAGTCGACTGGTCTACTGTACAGTCGACTGGCACTGATGAATCTTTGTAATCTTTAGTGTTATTTCGAATGATTGGTTTTCAGATTATTCAGTCTATATTTGATCTTTGGTTCAGTATTTGATTTTGAGATATTCAGTTCAGAATATGATTTTAAGATGTTCAGTTGAGCCACTCTTGTTAGTGAATTTTGTTTAGACTTTTGAGTTTGAGTCTCTAGAGGTAGGTGACCCTAGTATACCGGTGTTGAGATATTTGTTGAGTTATTTATTGAGGCCCGTTGAGGCATATTCAGTTATTCAGTTTTGAGTTATCCCGGTAGGGTACACCGACTCTAGGAGATTTTGTTAAGAAATTCTGTAACCCAAAAACAATAAGGACAGGCATTAGTAGTGTCATGACGAATGGGAACATGAGTTATGCACCTCAGTATGACTTTAGATGTGAGACTTAATCTCCTGAATTATCCAAGTGATTTACTTGAGATGTGAGACTTATCTCCGGAATTATCCAGGTAGATTACCTGAGATGTGAGATAATTCTCCAGAATTATCCAGGTAGTTATTTGAGATGTGGGATTGATCTCCGGAATGATCAAGGTCGAGGCGACGCTTGTGGGGTATTCATGTGATGATGTGTTTATGTCTAGATGTGAGATGATCTCCGGAATTATCCAAGTGGTTACTTGAGATGTGGGATCAATCACGGAATTATCGGACATGGGCTAATCCTCATAGTTTATCTTTATCTCTTAGTAATCATCGTAGTCTGCATATAGCATTTGTGTTTTCTTGACTCATTTCCATGCATTTGGTTTTACTGTTTTCCACACTTGACATTTGGTTTTCGTATCACCTGTTTTCACTTCTTGTTACTTCTTATTTTGGGTATATTTGGTTTATTACCTTTTGTTGAGAATATCATGATTTATGTTCGTTTATGTTGCTTGTTTGATTTTATGTCACTCACACCATTTATGGCTAACCCCGTTAGTTTTGGGGTTAGGGACTCTCTCTAGCCTCACATGTTGCAGGTTAATGCTTAGAGTTGGAGATGGAATGCTTAAGTTGGTTTTGAGATGTATTTGACTCATAAGAGATTTGTGTAAATGTGTATTAACAGTGTTGAGACAAATGGGCTTTGTAAGTAAAGAAATTATGAGTTGAGTTTGTTTGAATTCCGCTGTGATTTGTAAAAGATTTGTTGTAATAAAAGTTGAAGACTTTAGTGGTGTTGTTGTGTTATTATTACATTTGAAGTGGATTGCTGGGAATGTGCCACGTATTTTCTAAGTTCTTATATAGAAATTTGGGGCGCTACACAGTATCTCCACTCTTTCTCTCTCATTCAAAGAACCCAAACTCGAAAACCTCCTCCTTCACTCTCTCACTCTCATCTAATCTGCCCCCTCCTCCTTTACTTCACTCTCACTCACTCTCTACCTCTTCTCACTCACTCTTTCCCTTTTCTCCCTCTCTCTCTCTTCCGAAGACTCCCTCGAAACCCCAAAACCCTAACCCTAACCCCTCAGAAACCCTCCTCCTCCTCCATCGTCTACCGTCGCACCTCCTCCTCCTTTCTCTCTTTCCTTAAAACCACCCTAACTCATCACCTGCTCCTCCTCTTATCATCAAAATCAAATCGGCAAACGTGAAACCCTAATTCGTCGATTAGTCTGTACACATCGTCGACCAATCAATCTCCGTCGTACATATCCGCATTGTGCATGGTAATCACTCTATTCTAGATTCGTAGATGTAGCTATGTAGATTGAATTGTTTGTTTAATTTTTGAAATTATTTTTTTGATGTGTAGCTATGTATAGGGTAGTTGTTTGATGTGTATTGTATATAGTTGTTTGGTAATTATAGACGGTAGAATTGTATAAGTAGTTGTCGTTGTTTGCTAAAATTGTAGATATAGTATTAGTTCTTTGATATTAGTAAAACCACACAAACAGAAAATAAAAATTCTGAAACTTTGCGAATAGGTTGGACTCACCACACACAAGTCAATGCAACTTGTAGAAGTGAGTTCCGATTCAACGTTTAGAAGATACGATCGTGTATCTCTTTATTTGGTTTTTTTTGTTGAGATAAAGAGAATAAAGAGATACACTTCTTCAAGTTGTGTTGGCTTGTGTATGGTGAGTCTAACCTACTTGCATAGTTTTAAAAATTTTCGTTGTCGTTTGTGAGCTTTTCTCATCTTTCCCAAACAACAACTTTACTATGAAAAGTTTGTAGTGCGGTTACACTAGAAAACCGCACAAACAACATCAAAATTTTTTGAAGCTTTGTGAGTAGGTCGGAATCACTACACACAAGCCAACGCAACTTGTAGAAGTGAGTTTCGACTTACGGTTTGCGAGATACGGCCATGTATCGGTTTCCATTCTTTTTCGTGAATAAAAGCAATACATTGCCGTATCTTACAAACCGTGAGTCGAAACTCACTTCTACAAGCTGCATTGGCTTGTGTGTGGTGATTACGACCTACTCACAAAGTTTGGAATTTTTCGTTGTCGTTTGTTCGGTTTTCTCACGTGCCTTGTTTGGTATTTATATATATGAATAATTTGATTCAGTCTATATGATTAGTGTATTGAAAATTATTGTATTATTTTTTATGTTAGATTTGGAGAATGATGAAGAAAATTCTTTTGTCGGCAATAATTTTGTTTATGCAAACGAATGTGGTAAATCGAGACCGCAAATTGATGAGCACCTCAAACCATTAATAGGTGACGTTTCACAATCTATAGGAAGCAAAGAAATTTTATCAGATCTTTGCTTGATGTGCGGGGTTAACAATGCGTAAGGGTGGGAATAAATACAAAAGAACCGAAGTAGTGGATAAGTCTTAAGTCTTTTTGTGTAATAAAGCCGGGGAGTCGCCGAGTCATCCTACTGATGGTAGACGGGGAACTACTTCTAGAACGGGTTGCAAAGCTTTCGTACGTGTAAAACTAAACGAAGAAAATAATACTTGGATTTTTTTATTCATTTCATGAACCACACAATCACTAATTTCCTCACTCGGTAAAAGACATCTTTTGCCCCAAAACCTTAGTGTGTCAAAAACCAATAAAAGAATAATGGACTAACTTTTCCAAGCTAGTATTCATATATGCAAACAAATGTTTTTCTTTGAAAGTGCTAGTGGAGGTCACGATAAAATATAATTCACCGAAAAAGATTCTAGAAATCTTGGGAGAGACTCACGTGAATCATTGAAAGGACGCGACAGTGAAATACTCATTGAATTTTTCGAATCGAAAAAACAAACGAATCCTTTATTTTATTATGATTTCCAAGTAGATACCGAAGGTCATTTGTCTCATTGTATTTGGGTGGATGGTACTTCTAGGATGAATTATGAAGAATTTGGGGATGTACTTTACTTTGATGCCACATACAATACAAACCGATATGGAATATTATTTGTTACATTTGTTGGAATCAATCTTCACTGGCAATCAACGTTCTTAGTTTGTGGGTTCATTCCAAATGAGAAGGCATCTTCCTTTGTGTGGTTCTTTGAAGAGTGGCTAGGAGTAATGAAACGTGTTCTATCCGGCATCGTGACGGACCAGGATCGTGGGTTGATGTTGCAATGAATGAAGTTTTTCCTGACCCTATGATTTCATGGACTACTAAAAGGGTCAAACTCGGCATCAGTATTGCATTGGCATATATTGGATAAGTTACCGCAAGGTGCGTATGCCGAATGATGTCGATAAGTTTATGGATGATTTTAAGAGTATCATTTATAATTCCGAATATATAAATGATTTTGAAGAGAAATGGAAATTATTGTTTTTGCAATACAAAGTTGAGAATAACAAATGGTTGAATGATCTATATTAAATTCGTGCGAAAGGGTCCCGTGTAATACCCTGAATTTTATTAAATAAGAAATTTTTGATTTTACGTGTTGTGCACGTACAAATTTTGTATATATGTTCTCTTATAAAATTGTCTCTCATAACATGAACAAATATTTTCTTTCTTTCTCTTTATTTCTAAAAGCCTATTTTTATAAAAAGCCCATGCTTGTTTTCTAATTTAAGCCCACCCTAATTAATTAAATATTTTATTTTGACTCATGAGTCTAAAGCCCACTATTTTGAAGCCCACAAAATAATTTATTTTTTAATTATCATAACTTGTCATGTAGACACAATTAGTAGACAATTGATTAATTAATAATGTACAACTTAATAATAGGGGGCAGGGGGGGGGTACTAGGGGCATGTGCACACACTAGGGTGTGCTTTGCACACCTTTGTGGGAGGCCGGGTTGTGGCCAAGAGAGAGAGGGTGAGTGGGTTAGAGTTAAGGGGTAGTTATTGAGTTCATGGAAGTTACTACAACTTCCCAACTCATCTTGGTCCTTAATCTCTAACTCCTTGATTAAATCCTAGCCATCTCTTCTCATCCTAAAAGTGTATAAATAGCCCTAGCTTTTCTTCTCATTAGTGCACTAAACAAATTGCTAAGAGAAAAGATAAAGAGAGAAAAGATAAGAGAGCAAAAGATTTAGGAGATTTGTGAGCAAAAGATTAGAGTGTGCAAAATTGTGTGTGTTCCAACCTAGAGGTGGTCGGCCAATCATCCAAGGGAGCAAGGAAGCTTCGGCAAACACCAAGGAGCAAGGAGGAGAAGGCAATTTGCAATACTTTCTAGGAGGAGAAGACTATTTTCTTGCATTCTAGGAACTTTCAATTCATTTTCTCCAATAGGTGGGTGTTTCTCATGCTTCTAAATCTGGATACCATGCTAGGAATGTTTTGATGAAATTATTAATGAATAACCAGTTGAAATTGGACTCATGTTTGCTAAATTAGAGATGAGATGGTAATTTAGAAGATGTTTGTTAAAATGATTGCTAGTTGATTATTTGTGAATTAAAATGTTAGTAGCTATCATGTTTGCCATGCTAGATATTTAAGAATCATGTTGTGTGAAGCAAATCTATACATATGAGACAAATATGAATGCTTCATGTGAAATTGATTTGGATAATTGTGAATGATTTCATTGTAGCAAAGAAAGGAAATTTTTTTTTGTGTTCTAAATTAATGTGATTACTAATAAATGAAAGAATGAGGGAATGAAGTACTTTGTAGAAATTTATATTTCAAAATGTGTGCAAATGTGGTTGTTCTAAATGTCGAAATTATGGACATTAGAATATAAAATGAGATTAGAAATGCATGTTTTATTAGTAAATAATGATTTTAAAAACACTGATTTGCTGTATTAAGATCTGGAAAATTTGAGTTCAAAAAGAGAAGAAAAAAAAACAAAAAATCGTTTTGAAAATTGGGAAATTAGAGATGAATAGAGAGTTGGGTTATAAATAATTCAACTCAAATTGAGACAATCTGGCTCCTTAGACCAGTTGGCTTGCGGTCGCTTTGGGTGTCACTGTAGCCGTGGGTGATCTCTTAGGTCGCGGGTTCGAGTTACTCACTTAATCCCCTTCAATTATCACATGTGCACTCTAGCCTAGTTGGCTTGCGGTTGCAGTTGGTTTCCTTCAGGTCACGGGTTCGATTCAGGGTCTCGGCTTGTATACTTCTTTTGATTTTTTTGAATTTTCAATTGGAAAGCTTCTAAAATCGGGCAAATAATTGTGTTAATTACTCTAAAATCATGCGGAACCTATGAAAAATATTTGGGTACTATTTGACTAAAATAAAATGGAGTTAGAAGTAAAATTGTGTTGAAAACTATTGAAATCTATATTTGGAGAATTTCTAAAAGTGATTATTTTGATGAGAAATTACACTAAGGGATAAAGAAGAAATTTGAATGAAAGGAAATCTAAATTGTGCTTTCTATGGACTATGATAGTTAAATTGAGTTGGTTTATGTATGAATAATACGACGTATGAACTTTTGAATTGAATAGACGAAATGAACAATAGTATGAGAATTGAATAAACTTGTAGAGATAAATGAATATGAGATACATGGATTGCAATTGAATTATTTGTATGAGATTTTGATTTATAGAAAAGATTGGGAATTATGTTAATTGTAAAAGAAAACTTTTTGAGTATGGAAAAAAAAAACTCCATGTTGTAATTATGAGTTGAAATTAAGAACTAGGGTATAGCTAAGCCTCATACCGGCAAAATGAAAGAAAAGTTGAAATGATATTTGAAATGAAAAGACCAAGATTAGGTCATGAGAAATGAATGAATAAGACCGGTATAGTGGGAGTGCTCACCCTAAGGGATTGTGATTCAATTAAATTAAAGACTAGTTACATAGTGAAGATGTGATGAAAGTAAGAGAAAAATATGGAGTATGAGGGCCATTGGATTGGCAGCGTGAGAGTATTCACAGGATGTCCCATGATGCGTCATTAGTAGGACGTGGATACTGCTCCAGAGTACCGTCCCGGTGGCAACGCTCGTGGGGTGTTTGGCGACTGCGAGTAGTGTCATGTCTATGGTAGGAGGTGAATTACCACAGGATGCCTGCATGATGAGTCATGTATCAGTGCATTGGGATTCTCTCCAGGGCGCCTAGACATGAGTTCGTAGTTCGTAGAATATCTAGGATACTTACCGTAGTTACATAAGTAGATTAATTCATGGCGAGGGATTGAACCCTACAAGACAAAGAACGGTTAAGGGTTTGCCCTCGGACCTATGTAGTATGGGTTGCATAGACTCTGAACAAGTGCTCATTACGCCATATAAAGTAAATAGTTGCATTAAGAACTAAGTGCACATTCACAATGCAACATCAATAGGATAGTCCCCTTGCTTTATTTGAGAACAAGTTTGAGGTTTGTTAAGTATTGAGAATCGTTATACTGTTTCGGCATAGAGAGGATGGCCGTGTATAATATTTCGTTAGTTGAATGAATTGACGTGCCCACAGTTTTCTATGCAGGATAAATACATGAAAAAGACTAAGGAGGAATTGATGCTTAAAGATTATTCAAGTGTTGTTGTATTTCATTTATGTAATAGTTGTAACATTGCTTCTGCATTTTTAAAGTGTAAATGTAAATGTAACTCTGATATAAAGTAAAGTTTTAATTTCCTTGTAAAATTGTACGAAGTAAAGTGAAAAGATCCTGTAGAACTCGAATTCAGTCTATTTTGGAATTTGGGGTGTTACAGAATGGTATCAGAGCACACTTCACAAGTAGTACAAATTTATAAGGAACGACACCCTATAAGTGGACACTAGTGTGTTGAGTATAGAGATTTAAATGTAAGTCACTTATATTGGTGTTGCTCTATGATTGACATTTCTTCTCCTCCTCCCCTTTTCTAAGATGGCGGACCACTTCGACCCAGCTGGAGGTGATGAATGGCACATAGTTGAGGAGGACTACTACCCCGAGCAAGCTGATTCAGACGAAGAGGATCCTGAAGAATTCGAAGAGGAATGGCATGAGTCCTGAGAGATCACTCCACTCCCGGATTCATCTGATGATTCCTCCGACGAGTAAGAACCAGTTCCGAGTAGTCTCATTGTGTCTCTTCAGAGGCAGGTAGAGACTCAGCGGGAGAGAGCTGAGCTACTGCAGACTCAGTATGCGAAATGCAAGGAGGATATTGCAACTCTCAGTCATTGTGTTTGGGAACTCGAGAAGAGGAAAAATATGTACGATGTACTGAAGGAGGAAGTGGCAGAACTACGGGAAGAGCTTCGAGAAGCCAAGAGGAACTGTAGGAACTAGACTATTATATCTTCTAACTGCTTTCATTTGATGTCAGAAATGTTTTAAATTCGAATGTACAAAGTTTGAAATTCAATGAAATGAAAAGTTGATTTAAAATTCATGTTTTATACTTCGAATTTAATGGATCTCTTGTATCAGACTATGGCTAGAAGAGGAGCTCAAAATGGAGAAGGTCTAGACTTGGAAACGGAACTAGCGAGGGTCTATCAGACACTCAATGTCGTTGCCATGAATCAGAATCAGGGAAGGGTGCCTGCGAATCCAGTACTCGAAGCAATCAAACTCGTGGAATCATTCAAGCGGATGAAACCACCGATGTTTGAGGGGAAGTCAGACCCTGACATGGCTGACAATTGGATCCGACAGGTAGAAACTATCTTCGAAGTCTTGGAGACTCTGGAGGGCAGCAAAGTGAAGCTGGCTGCCCTCCAGTTCGAGAAGGATGCGGCTGTGTGGTGGCAGTCGATGAAGCGGAAGATGGGAGATATTGTCCTTGGATGGAAAGAATTCTTGGAGGAATTTCGCAGTCATTATTTTCCATCGGACGTCCAGGAGAAGAAGGCCATGGAGTTTCTGGTGCTGCAGCAGGGCGGCATGTCAGTTAGGGAGTATGAGACAAGATTCACTCAGCTATCTAGATATGCACCCGAACTGGTGATGGAAGAGGCGAAGAAGGCTCGAAAATTCGAGCATGTTTTGAGGCCAAGTCTGAGATCCAGGATGATACCCCTCGGTGTCAGAAGGTTTGACAAGCTAGTCAAGTGAGCGGCAGCCACGGAGGCAGACATGGAGCAGTTCCATGCTATTCAGAATCGGAGGAACAACTGGAATGTGGGAAAAAGGCCCACAATTTCTGGCAATTTCAGGGGACAACCTCCAGCTCAAAGGTTCAAGCTTAAGGGTACGAACGCTGTTCATGTGGCAGGTAGACTCGGGAATACTTTGATGAGACCTTCTGTGACTTGTTTCAACTGCGGGGAGACAGGACACTACAAGTCTCATTGCCCTAAGCTACAAGATGTCGTCCGTAATGGACCAACTTAGCAGACCGGGAAGAAGTCGTACCAGCAAGGACGACTATTTGTCTTGACTGAAGCTGACACTGATGAAGTGGATCACGTCATCACTGGTACAAATGAGGGTGTTTAGGAGTGTTTTTCTGTTGTCTCTTTTCCCGCTTATTTAGTAAACTGTTATGTAATAAGTGTGTGTTATGTAACAGGAGAACTTTATTTGAATGGAAAGAAAGCTGTTGTTTTGTTCGATACTGGGTCCTCTCATACTTTTGTATCACCTAAATTTGCTAAAGTCTTAGGAGTTGAACCTAAAGTTTTTCCAGACAAGGTCTTAGCAGTAGCTACTCCATCAGGGGAGACTTTAACCACTGATTGGTACTATGCGGACTGCAAGATCGTGATTGGAGATAGAATTTTTGGGATTGATCTGATCGTGCTGACTATCTTGGGAGTCGATGTTATCATTGGCATTGATTGGATGTCGGTGTACAATGTAAGCATCGAGTGCAAGACAAAAGAAGTAACAGTGAAGGCTCCAGGTGGACTTGAAGTCACTTTCCAAGGAAAGAGGAGATGTTCAGGTTTGGTTGCTGCTATCAGCCAGAAGAAAGGGATTCCTGTAGAGGTGCAGCGAATTTTGGTGGTTCGGGATTATCCGACTGTGTTCTTGAAAGATTTGCCTGGGTTACCCCCGCATCATAATGTGGAGTTCAGCATCACTATTCAGCCAGAGAGTGCACCTATTTCCAAGACACTGTATAAGATAGCACCTGTGGAACAGGATAAGATCAAACGGCAAATTGAGGAACTGTTGGAGAAGGGCTTTATTCAACCGAGTGTGTCACCTTGGGGAGCACCGGTGCTTTTGGTAAAGAAGGAGGATGGATCGATGAGGATGTGCATCGATTACCGAGAGCTGAATAAGGTCACCGTTCATAACAAGTATCCCATTTCCTGAATTGATGACTTGTTCGATCGTCTACAAGGAGCTGCTATTTTCTCCAAAATATATCTTTGATTAGGATATCATCAAGTTCGAGTGAAAGCTGAATATGTGCATAAGACTGCATTTAGAACTCGACACGAGCGTTACGAATTCTTAGTTATGCCGTTCGGAGTGACGAATGCACCTGCAATTTTTATGGATATGATGAACAGCGTTCTGAGGCCATTCATTGATTCTTTCATCGTGGTGTTTATCGACGATATTCTTGTGTACTCCAAGTCGGAGGAGGAGCACACGGAGCATCTGGCAGTAGTTTTGAAGAAGCTAGAAGAGTAGGAATTGTATGCCAAGTTATCCAAGTGTGATTTCTGGAAATCTGAAGTGGCATTCCTAGGTCACATCTTTTCTAAGGAGGGAGTGGTAACTGATCCTCAGAAGATAGAGGCGGTGAGAGATTGGGCAAGGCCTACTACAGTAAAAGAAATCAGGAGTTTCCTTGGATTGACGGGATACTACAGAAGGTTCATTCAGGGCTATGCTCAGTTAGCTGTGCCGCTCACTAGTTTGACCAAGAAGAATGTAAACTTCAAGTGGACCGAACAGTGCGAGGCAAGCTTTCAGGAGTTGAAAGAGAAGCTGACTACTGCACCTATTTTGGCGTTGCTTAGAGCAGGTGTTGAGTATGATGTTTACAGCGATGCTTCACATTGTGGGCTTGGTTGTGTCTTAATGCAAGAAGAAAAAGTAATCGCTTATGGGTCGAGGCAACTACGACTGCATGAGAAGAATTATCCGACTCATGATCTGGAGTTGGCTGCGACTATTTTCGCCTTAAAGCAATGGAGACATTATGTGTACAGTGAGAAATTGAATATGTACACGAACCACAAGAGCTTGAAATACATCTATCAGCAGAAGGATCTGAATCTGAGGCAGCGGAGATGGTTGGAAGTGCTTGAGGACATGCATCCTGAGATCAAGTATCATCCTGGGAAGGCTAATGTTGTTGCGGATGTACTTAGCCGCAATAGCATTTTGACCAGTTTGATTACAACTCAGAGGCATCTGGCAGAGGAACTGGATCGGGCAAGTATTGAAGTTTTCTTGTAAGGATTGGGAGCATCCTTAGCTCAGTTGAGGCTTCAGCCTACGCTGAATGAAAGGATTATTGCAAGTCAGAAAGAAGATGCAAATATTCTGAAGATGAAGGAGCAGGTTGGTTCAGATAGGTTGCCCGGATTTCAAATTAGGGATGAAGTGTTGTGGTTTGGAGATAGGCTGTATGTTCCGGATCAGTCGGGCTTGAAAGAGAGTATTCTTCAAGAGGCACACGCTACTCTTTTGTCAGTACATCCTGGGAGTAATAAGATGTAAAAGGACATTAAACATCACTTCTGGTGGTCAGGTTTGAAGCGGGGTGTGGTTGAATTTGTGTTGAGGTGTGAGATTTGTCAACAAGTCAAAGCCGAGAATAAAAAAACCGGAGGTCTATTGCAACCGTTACCTATTCCGGAAAGGAAGTGGGATAACATTTGTATGAATTTCATCACGGGTTTGCCCAAGAGTTCAAAGAGCAATGATGCAATTTGGTTCATAGTCGATCGACTAACCAAGTCTACTCACTTCTTGGCGATGAAACTCACTGCTTCGATGGACAAGTTAGCTGAGATGTATGTTGGAGAGATCGCCAAGCTTCATGGTGTTCCATTAACTATTGTGTCTGATCGAGATGCACGGTTTACTTCGCATTTCTGGAAGAGTCTTCAGACAGCTTTGGGTACCAAGATGAATTTCAGCACTGCTTTTCATCCGCAAACCGATGGGCAGACCGAGAGAGTCAATCGTATTCTTGAGGATATGCTTCGGTGTTGTGTGCTAGACTTTGAAGGCAGTTGGGAAACGCATCTAGCTTTGGTGGAGTTTGCCTACAACAACAGTTTTCAGACTAGTATTGGGATGGCGCCGTATGAAGCTTTGTATGGCAGGAAGTGCAGAACGCCTGTCTGTTGGTTCGAAGTTGGGGAGCGGCCGATGTTTGGGCCTGAGATTGTGCAGCAGGCCTCTGAAAAGATTGATCTGATCAGGAAGAGGTTGGTGGATGCTCAAAGCAGGCAGAAGAGCTATGCAGACAACCGGAGAAGGTACCTTGAGTTTGAGGAAGGTGACTTTGTCTTTCTGAAGGTATCACCCAGTAAAGGTGTGATCCGATTTGGCATTAGTGTCTTCTCGACTTGGTTTTATGCATGTTGTTTCCTGTTTTTCTACACTTGACACTTAGCCTAGTTTCACTTGATGTTTTCATGTTTTATTTATTGTTATTTCTTATTTCATTTATTCTTGCTGTTGATGCATGTTGTTTATGACTCTATTCCTTATGTTTTATTTATGTTGCATTTATTTTATGTCACTCACACTGTTATGGGGGTCAGGGTTATCTCTAGCCTCATGTTTTACAGGTAGGTACCTGTAGCTTGGGATTTGGATGCATGTGGTAGAATGATAATAGAGCTTATGTGTAAATGAATGTGTTATAAAAGAAAGAAATTGTAATTCAAGGTATTTTATTTTTCGTTGTGCTTTGTAAACAATTGATATAATAAAAAGTTTTTTAATTTTCCCTGTTTTTGGTTGCTATGTTTATGATTACATTGAAGTTGATTCTGGAATTGTGCCACGTATTTCTGAGATATTATATTGGAAATTCGGGACGCTACAAATGCACTACCGGAGCAATATATTAGAAGAAGATGGATACGTGATGTCATGAGAAGAAGCTATACATTCGTTTACGATGGGACTAGCGACAATTTTGCTTCTCGCTAATGTGAATTGAGCCATCATTCAAAACAATTGGTCAATCTTGGTTGTTCTTCCGATGAAAGTTACAAATCCATGCTCGACTACATGGTTAAGGGCACTGAAGGCATTTCTCTTCTGCAACGGGGAATTAGCGGACATCCCGAAGGTACTGCATAACCCGAGAGTAATGGACAACATGCTGAAGGCAATAGACATGCACATGGAAAAGACATTGATATGTCTCATGTACCCGTTGGGGACCTCGATAGTGCATTACAAAGGGAAAGCCTAGCTGAAGAGATTAAAGCCGATAAGAGAGCAACTTCATCGAACATACGATTCAAGAAATTATCCAAACAAAGTTGCTAGGTAATATATCTCTTTCTTCAGTTAAAAACTCACTCAATCTTGCTTTTTAGGTTGAAGTTGATAAATAAAAGTTGACTAACTCAATCTTTTCATTTATTTAGCGCAACCTATGCACAAGTTTTTGATCCATCCGTTGGAGAGAGTTCCAACGATAATTATGATGAACTGTTGTGAGGTAAAATTTGAACTTTGTGTATGTTTGATGGGTTTCTAGACTTATAATACTTATTTGATGTTGTATATGAAGTTTAAGATTCTCGCAGGTTTTAATTGGAGGAAGCTTGATCGTGAGCTTCAAAGTTAATTTTTTGTAAAATGTATATGTAAATGTTATTTTGAATGTATGTAATCTGGGAATTGTAAAATAGAATCTGTGAAGTAATGTTGTGTATTTAATTGCTTAAATAACATTCGGTGAGTTGTTATTGTTGTTGTGATATCTTTTGTTGTTTTGATGAAAAGTCCTTGATCGAGATGAAATTGTCATGATTGAACAGATTGTAATATGAACTTGTTGTTGTGGTTGCCCCTAGTGTTGTTGAAGAAATTGTGGCTGCTGTTGATGAACTTTTTTTAAAAAAGTTTTTTTTACCTTAGGCCGTTATCTTAAAGCACGGATTAAGGTAAGTCAAAATATGAATAAAAACACTTGCTCTCTGACTTATTTGTTGACATTTTGAACCAACTGAAGTCGTTGTTTCAGTCAACGACCTATTATAACTTAGGTCATTGTTTGAAACAACAACTTAGGCTCAACTAATATTTGAGCAAAAAAATACAACTAATATTTGAGCAAAAAAAAGGCTATCTGGCTTGAACTTGCCATTTTGAACCCACTTAAGTCATTGTTTCAATTAACGACAACTTCTAACTTAAGTCTTTATTTAAAACAACGGCTTAAGATTAGTTGAAATTTGAACAATAACTCTTGCAGAGACTTGAACTTGTCTACTTGATGTAAATGAATCTGTTGTTTCAAACAATGACCTACTCTAACCTAAGTTGTTGTTTGAGACGACAACTTAGTTTTTTTTTCTTCTTTTTTGTTTTTTCTTTCATTTCTTTCTATCTTTATTTTTTTTGTTAATTTTAATAAGAAGATTTGCTTTTAATTTGACACTGATTTTTGGTTCTTTGGACATGACAACGAACCAGATTTGCAGGGTAAAGATAGCAGAAGCATGTATCAACTCTCACTTAGTTGTAGAGAATGCATTTGATAATGCAGAGTGCTTCTCGTAAGGATCGAGGGGGAATTTGTGAAGGATACGTAAACTAATTACTTTGTAAACATGAATGAAAAATTCAGTCAAACAGATGTTGACATTGATAATTGACAGGACTAAAAAATGACAAACTTTTGAAATGATTTTAGGATTGGAAGCTAGGGTTGGAGGTTAGGGTTAGGTTTTGGAGGCTAGGGGATTATAACACCCGTTTCCGCCTATACATTATTATTCTATATATTTTATGTATCTCAATTCTTTGTAACTTTTTTCCATTCTTTCAAATTAATTTTTTGTTTAAATTCATTTTTGGATCTCTTATTGAAGTCTCTTCTAATCATCAACTATGTTCGTAACTAATTTCAAATGATTATGTATTTTAACACAAATTTTATTTCCTTCTATAAGCTTATTCTTTTCTCATTTGATTAATCATTTATGTTATAGCCCAAACCAAATACATTATTATTATTGGATTATTTTAATAAATGAGTTAAACCCAAATCTATAATAATAATAATAATATTAACAATAATAATAATAATAATAATAATAATAATAATAATAATAATAATATTATTATTATTATTATTATTATTATTATTATTATTATTATTATTATTTCTTTGATTGTTTATTCATTTATGAAAGCCCATAAATCTTAATCCATTTTTTATTATTATTATTTATTAATATGAAGTCCATTAATTTAACCCAAAGCCCATTAATCTAATATCCTTATTAAAACCCTAATTAATCCATCCCCCTCACTCCTTCAGCAGCCATCTCTTCTTCTCCTCTTCGCCTCCATCGACGACACCAGCACTCCTGACACCCCCGCTGCTCCTCCTTACCGCCACCACTCACACCTCGTCAGCACATCCATCTCCTACCCGAAGCTCCCCTCGCCAGCACCACCCCGAACGGTGTTACCATCTTCACCAACACCACCGCTGCCATTACTCCACCAACGACGACCATCACCACCATCATCCTGACCATCTCCTTAAACTCGCCACCACCGACCACCACAACACCATCACCATTCCTCCATTCCCCCTCACCACCAGTGCCGAACACCATCGCCGCAGCTCCACTTTAGCCTCCCCCGACTGCAACTTCGCCACCGCGCCACTGACCACAACACCAAACCCATCCATCCTTCCTCTCGCTACCTTGGCGACCAAGCCCCGACTGCCTCTTCCACTACCAACTCCTCCCCTTCCTCATCATCGTCA
Organism: Hemerocallis citrina; assembly: GCA_017893485.1. Lineage (NCBI taxonomy): Eukaryota > Viridiplantae > Streptophyta > Magnoliopsida > Asparagales > Asphodelaceae > Hemerocallis > Hemerocallis citrina. The sequence continues at coordinate 196,316,041 of CM030364.1, forward strand.
TTGCCATCCTGCAAGCCTCCATCACCGCAACCGAACCTGCACTCGAGCCACCTTGTCGTCAACCCATCCCGTCTCATTGTTGTTGTCGTTCTCGTGCTGCCATTGTCGTTGCTTTCATTGTTGCCGTCAGGACTCTTATTCTCGTTATTCATTCATATTCGAAATCATCGTCAAAAAGACAAGTTCTCTTGAACCAACTTATTGTTCTTGTTCAAGAAATATTTTTGATTTCCGCAGGTAGCTCTTTACTTTGTTTATCGTATCTCAATTGATTGTCACCCTTCCAAGGAAGTTATTACGGATTCATCGACGAAACCAAGTTATAGCTTTCTTTTCGTGCCACATCGTTGATTCAAACCCTAAACCACATTATTACATCGCCATATACCATCTTATTCATTTTGATATATCCACAACACTTATTTTATTGCATGCACCTCACACACATATGTAGAGATATATGCTAGTCTAATATTTTTTATTGTATGGCTTGTGATGGTATGATTACTAATAGTGAATTTAAAACCATAGAAATGACAAATTTTTCCATCATGATAACAGTAAAAATATACCCGAACTACTGAATACGAATGCTTGTAAATTTCTCTTAGAAGATTTATGTTTGGCATATCTTGTTTGTTGCAAATAAAAATATTGAGCCGCTGCCCTATTGTTTTTTCCATCTTGTAGTGAGTTTATGACCTAGTTGTTGATAAAATAAATTAGACCTTTATAAACGAAATTTGTAGCCCTCTGAATCTAGTTTCTGGAACTTCTAACGGATCCGAATTTTGATTTGTAGACTGCAAGTTATCCTATTTTTAGTACTTTTAGGTTTTAAATTCCAGATTTCTGTTTAGAAGCCTATCGATATGACTTACTAATGAAAATAATGTGTTATCCGTATAATGAATATATGAAATTAACCAGGATGTTGCTAGACATGATTAGGAGTCATTTTATAATTTTTAAAAGATTAATCAGTGAATTTTCAGTCTCGTTATGCATACAAGAACTTGACCCTAGGTTTCTACGAGAACACTAGATCAGTAAAGAACCAGACTTTTGACCTAGCTGCAGATAGAATCACTTAGAACTTATTAAATAAAAGTTGTGGCCCTTTGTATCTGGAATTCAGACCATTTGACGGTTTTGCAATCCAACTTACGGATTGCAGGATATTCAAATTCTACCATTGTTATGTCTTAACTCAGGAATTCTGTTTTAAAAATACGTTATGTTAATTGATTAAACCAGTAGGTTAACTTAAGAACTATGACCTAAAATTTGCAAGACTGTTAATGAACAGTACTGGGAACTAGATTATAGACTTTTGTAAGAATTTTAAATAAGTATTTAGTCGAATTATGTGTGTAATGATTTTATGTTGAGTTGCTGCCTCAACAGCAAACTCTTAAAGAATTGATTGGTTGAGGTAGTTATTATAATTAAAATATGTTGTATGAATATGCGTTGGAACCGACAGGGAGTCTAGTTTCTAGAACGCTTGACAGAACCCAATTCGCCTTTCCGTAATAGCAGAAAAGTCAGTTTTTGTACAGCAATCATTTGCAATCCAAAATGTGTGTTTTCGTGTTATTAAGTATAAATATGTTTAATTTCGCATATGATGAATGGAATTAAATATACCATTCATTTCATAGCCTTGACACATTCTTGACATCGTCTCGATACCTTCGTACCCATTGCATATTCATATTTGAGTATAATAAAATAATAACAAGTCGGGGTAATACAGGTTGACATAGTAGTGGACAACATCGGAGACAGTACTCGGAGAAGGATCCCTTGTTTCTTTATTGATTATTGCTATGGATTATGGATTATGGGTTATTGATTATTATTGACGAGTACATGATCTATAGAGTTCACCACTATAGTCTAAACGATAACTTGTTTGTATGTACCAAACCTGTAGTATGAGACATAGAATTACGTGCATTAGATAAAATAATAGAAGACTAACAGACTTAGGAATGATAGTGCATTTTTTGTATCAAGGTTATTGTTATCAACTTTGATTATTGATTGTTGTTATTGATCCTTGCATCATTAATTATAGACTTTTGATCTTATTATTCAACCCTCGTTTATTGGCCTGTGATATAGTTCTAATTCATTGTTCCTTGATATATTATGTTTTGTTGTTCTTTGTTTGTTAATACTTGCTGTCTGTAACATACTCTAACGGACATTCCCCCCCCCCCCCCCCCCCCCCAAAATAACGGACCTTGCTGTCCGTAACTTACTCTAATGGAATGTCCGTAACTTGCTGTCCGTAACTTACTCTAACAGACATTCCCCCCCAATAACGGACCTTGCTGTCCGTAACTTACTCTAACAGAATGTCCAACTTGCTTGTTAATACTCGTTGTCTGTAACTTACTATAACGGACATCCACCCTCCCCCCCCCCCCCCCCCCCCCCCCACACACACACACACACACACACAACTGTAAATGATGGGCTTGCAGGTACACGAGGAGAATTGACTGAAGAACTTGGTGAGCAAATATTCTAAGGAATGAAGTCAATATTTTAGCCGTTTTTATTACCTCATTCATGCTATTTATTTCTAATATTGTTGTTGTTTTCATACATTGTATTCCCGGGCTTTAACTCGAAGTTTATTTCTCTCCTAGATGTTGGATAATCTGTTGATTTATTTGTGGATTAATTTTATGTATCTTTCTAGTTATTTATTGCTAATTTGATTTCATTTAGCATGCGTTTATGTGACTATATTTCATTGAATTGAATGTTACAACTTATGGATAATATGAGTTGGTATATTTATATCATTCACTGAACCTCGGTTATGTGCCCGTAATTCCATATTTTGGGAAACGGGGCGTGACACGGAGTGTGACAGTTGGGGTGCATCTTAAAATCCCCAATAAATATACATATATGGACTATGGAGTAGGAATGTGTCTGGGGCTATGGCCTTGGAAAATTATGGGGTTACATGCTAAACCATTAAAACTCGGGTGGCTTAGTTAAATTATCCTTTTTTTTCTAGTCAAAATTAAAGAACCAGTACAAACTTTAGGAGCATATACAATTGCAGAAAATAATGGCATTACAAGTACTCTTTCAATTCGAAAGATTTGCTTCGGCCGAAGCAGCTTTTCCCTACCCTTACACTCATTTAACGCTTTACTTTTTATTTATCTTCTTGTGTATAAATTCAATTTATTATCAGACAAAGTCGTCGTATACAAAATAATTGACAACAGATATACAAAACCCAGCGACAACATGCAAAATTTTACAACCTACAGCACGCCATCCATACAATTACTATGAACAAACAATCTACATTCACAGGCAGCTATAAGGAAGTGCTTGGTAAAGAACCCATGAGAATCACAGGACTGCTGTTATTTTTATGTCTCGTCAACTTATCTGGTCTTGTCTTGGAAAGAAAATCGGATATAAACCCCGACGAAAAACTTGAACCAGAGGGGACAATGGATCGGTCGGTGGGGCCTGTTGACACCCTCCTGACACTACCAGTTGGCTTGCATCGAGGGCAGCAGCCCGTAAGCTTTACAAAGCATGGCTTGTGGAAGATCGACCTGCATATTGGGCACTTCACAGCTTCAGCTTCCTGATCATTAAGAACATACCAAGATTTCAGAAGATGCACAACAGTGTATTATCTCTTTGGAAGAGCTGAGAGCAATCTCCATAAGTGCATATATAATGTAATTAAAAAATCTGACGTTTAAAATCACCATAAACGTTTATTATATGACGTCACATACATTGCAAAACTACTAGGTTTACTCTAAAAGTTGACTTAGCGCCACATTCGTTATTTTAGCCCAGATTATTTATGGACTGGATTGGCTTTTGCATTCGACAGAGGTGTTTTAGTTTGAGTAATGCTACATCCACTACCAATTTCACTACATTTCTCTTCACTACATTTTCTCATGTGCACAAAAGCACAGAAAAAGTGGTGTACTACCGATCTCAATGCACATTGAATGATCCAAATTAAAGGATTCAAAATTGACAAAAGCAAGCATCAAAATACAGCATAGAAAATTGTGAGAAAGAAACCTGAAAGGGGAAAATTAGGGATGCAGGGTCGTCACACTCCTGTCGGGCTGAACCGGGGATGCCAGAGTCGTAGCACAGTAAGCATTGCTCAGTGATGTGCACAAGGATTTTGCTTGAAATGGTCTCCAACATGATAGGGAGAGCTGTCATTGGAGACAGAGAGCATGGAGATAAATCGAGAGATTATATTCTACTACAATTACACACTTAACTGAAAAGCTAAGCTATAAATATCATAAGAGAGCAATGCCAGGAAAGGAAACAACTGATTCCGAAAAGAATCTATTAATCTTTTAAGTTGGTGCGGGTATTAGCCATTTTATGTTACATTTTTTTTTTCTATTTGATAGATTTATTTTAAAGAAACCATAAACATTCTTCATTTTACCCTCAAGAAGATATCTACAAATACCGAGGCTTTTTTGAACGGACCTTTTAAATGGACAACGAATATATGGAAGCATAGCTCCTATTTTCTTCCTGACACCCATAACATGGAGCAAAGTTGGCACTTTTGAAAATAGAAAGCGATTGACTGCACTCACACAAAGCATGGGCTGCAAAAGAAAAGTACACATCAAAGTCTGTAACCACAGCAAAAATATTATGGAAAAACGAAATAGATAGTTCCTAAAGACCAAACTGAAATTACCTGGTCACGTATTATATCCAAATAAGCTTTAGCCAGTTGATCACCGGATACAAAGAAAGATCCCAACGATGCAAAACCCTTGCCGGCAAAACAGTTGTGTCATTTGTATGGCATGAAGCACAAAACAGCTGACCAGTGTACTCACAAAACCTAGGCTTGTTCCATCCAAACGTCTGAACAATTTCTCGCATCAAAGTCTTCCTAGCATCCAAATTTTTGTCACATCCAGTACATGCATAATGTTGTTGTTAAGATAAATCAGAGAGATGAAAACAATATTGAATATTGAATTGAGTTTAACCAAGTACAATACCACCTATATAGAGGAGGAGAACAAATATCAAAACAACTCTACAACCAATATGGGACTATAATAATGTCTAACACCCCCACTCAAACTCACGATGGGTCAAAAAGTGTGAGTTTGCCTATTAAGTATCTAAATCTCTTAACAGTATGGGATTTGGTGAAGAAGTCTGCAGTCTGCTGGGAGGATGTAACAGAATGGAGAGAAATGGTCCATGCCTCAAAGCGTTCACGAACATAATGACAATCAATCTCTATATTCTTCGTTCGCTCATGAAAGACCGGGTTGCTTGCAATGTGCAATGCACTCTGGTTATCACAATCAAGAGGAGTAGCTCCTGTAAGAGTGACACTCATATTTGATAACAGTCAACGAACATGAACAATCTCTCTAGTAGTAGCTGTCATTGCTCTGTACTCAGCTTCAGTCGAAGAACATGCAACAACTGCCTGTTTCTTACTTCGCCATGAGATCAGCGAATCACCAAGAAATAGACAGAAACCAGTGGTAGACCGTCTAGTAGTAGGATCACCTGCCCAATCTGAATCAGAATATGCACTCAGCTCTAGTTTGGATGTAGCAGGCATAAATAATGAGCGAGTAATAGTGCCCCAAAGGTATCTGAGAATCCGAAGAAGAGCACCGTAGTGAACTGATATGGCGCAGAAACAAACTGACTGACAACACTGACTGCGTGAGCTATATCGGGTCTGGTCATGCATAAGTAGACAAGTTGTCCAACAATCTATCTGTATCTAGTGGGATCAGGAAGGAGCTCACCATCAGTGGGACGAAGCTTCACATAAAGCTCTAAGGGTGTATCGGCTGATCTACTGTCAGAAAGGCATGCAGCGGAGATAATATCTAATGTGTATTAGAGATTGGGTGGGAAGTTAGGGTTTGAAAGAGGGAAGAAGAGAGGGGCGGCTGGGGGAGCATGGGGGGGATGCCGGAGATGGCAGTGGATCGGGGTAGGGGATGATGACTGATTATTTGATCCGGCAGCGAGGGAAGAGGGATTCGGATCTGGCGACGAGGGAAGAGGGAATCGGATCTGGTCGACGGGAAAGGGAAAAAGGGGATCGAGGTCAGGGGAGAAGAGGGATTTCGTTGACGAGGGGAAAAGGGGATCAAGGTCGGAGGAGAAGAGGGATTTTGTCGACGATCTGGGTCAACGAAGGGGTTGCCGGAGTAGGTCTTCGGGATTTCGGCGATGGGGTACAAGGACGATGTTGTTGATGTTTTTTTTTTTGGGCTGTTGGTTTGAGAAATTTTTGGATGGAAAAAATTTCAAGTAAGGAAAATTTGGATAATTGGCTCTGATACCATGTGAAGATAAATCAGAGAGATGAAAACAATACTGAATATTGAATTGAGTTTAACCAAGTACAATACCACCTATATATAGGAGGCGAACAAATATCAAAACAACTCTACAACCAATATGGGACTATAATAATATCTAACAGCTGTACTTGTAGAAGTTGCTCCATCGACTTCTGGGGCTTTATCTCAACCACAAGCGATATGGTCTTCCCCAACATATATACATCTTTAGAACTTGAAGATCTGAGAAGGTTTGCATATTGGACAAGTGATTTCAGCAAGCTACTACTTCCGAAGTTGTGAACAAATTGGCCAGGAGATAGAAATTGAACCAAAGAATGAGGAGCTTCAAAAGGGTAACTGGAGTTCAATATGGACCTCAAACGATCTTGAATAAGAATACTTCTATCACTAATTACATTTGGAGAAGCATTCCCGAATATTTTTCTAGACTCCCACTCGACCTTAGACCAAGACGAAGGCAGGCTAAGGCCAAGCTCGGTAAAGAGAGTAGTAAGTTGGCAGTAAAGAGCAAAGAAATCACGGTAACGACGCTCAACCTCCCATTGATCTTGACCACTCCATACTTTAAGCTTATATATCGTATATTATTTGACCCCAACAAGTCGATCTCCGAAAGAAATGTCTCCTTTCTTCTGGTTTGCCCCGATAACTTCGACACCATCGATTTTGTGAAAGTATTGGGTGTGGGGGTATACAACATCTGTACAAGAAGTAGAAGCAGTTGAGCTGCCATTTCTGATATGATGAGATTGGTGAGCTATATTCGGCCCATGGTGATTGTGGACCTAGCTCCAGGAGAATTCTCTGAATTCAGTAAAATTTCCTCCATTTCAAGTACCATTTTGTCGTATGAGTCAGTGCTTCTTCTCCTACAATGTTATGATCAATAAGAAGATCAATATCTTAGAAATCTTGGAAAGTGCGTATAAAAAGTCACAAGAATTCAAATTATAACAATTATAGGGGGTGTTAGAGGATCTGTAGTCGTTGGAATGTCCGTTACAGCATGTTATGGACAACAAGTAGTAACATGCAAAGAACAATAAAACAATGAACTAGAACAATATCAGAGGTCAATAAGCGATGGTTGATAATAAGATTCAATAGTCTATCATCAATGGTGCAATAATCAATGACGACAATCAATAATCAAAGTCGATAACAATAACCATGATAAAAAAGCAAGTGTCAATCCTAAGTCTATCAATCTTTTAGTATCTTATCTAATGCACGTAATCATGCATCTCATACCACAAGTTCGGGTGCATACAATCATGGGATCGTTTAGACTATAGTGGTAAACTCTACATGTCATATACTCGGCAACAATAATCAATAATCAATAATCAAAATCAGTAATGCATAATCCATAATCCATAACAATAATCAATAGAAAAACACGAGCCTCTTCTCCGAGTACAGTCTCCGATATTGTCCACTACTAAGTCAACCCTTATTACCCCAGCTTGTTATCATTGTATTATACTCAATTATGAACATGCAATGGGTACAATCGATAAAAACGGAGGTATCGAGGCGAGGTCAAGAAGGTGCTAAGGCTATGCAATGCATGATATAATTCATTCCATTCATTAGATGCAAAATTAAACATATTTTACTTAATAGCACAAAAACACAAAATCTGTACAACAAACGTTGTTATATAAAAATTGACTTTCCCGCTGCTACGAAAAAGTAAGTCAGGTTCCGTTAGGAGGTCTAGAAACTAGACTCCTTTCCGATTCCAATGCATAATCACACCACATGTTTCAATTATAGTAGCTAGGTCTATTAGTCTGTTCTTTACAGGTTTAGCATTCTGGTAGCAGCCTAGGGTCAAGTGCTTGTAGGCGTAACGAGACTGTACAAACAACAACAACAACAAAGTCTTTTTCCCAACTAGTTGGGGTCGGCTACATGAATCCTGGTTTTTTATTCTGCTCAGTTTAGCACAATATCTACTCTAAGGTCACAAGCTATCATATTTTTTTTCACCATTTCCACCCAAGTTAGTTTAGGTTTTTCTTTACCCCTAACTCTACCCTCAATACATATCAAAATCACTCTTTCTAACGGGCGCACTACTAGGTCTACGTGTGACATGTCCAAATCACCTGAGGCGATTCTCTCTTAACTTATCTCGGATTAGAGCTACCTTTAGCATGACTCGTATATGTTCCTGTAAATTCATCAATTAATCTTATAAAAATTATAAAATGACTCCTAAGCATGTCTAGCGACATCCTCGGGAAATTCATATATTCATTCTACTGACAACACATAATTTTAATTGGTAAATCATGTCGATATGCTTCTAAACAGAAATCTGTAACTTAAAACCTAACAGTACTAAAAATAGGATAACCTATAGTCTACAAATCAGAATTCAGATCCGTCAGAATTTCAAGAAACTAGATTCAGAGGGCTAAAACTTTTCGTTTATAAAGGTCTAATTTATTTTATCAGCAATTGGGTCATAAACTTACTACAAGATGAAATAAACAACATGGCAAGGGCATAATAATTTCATTTGCAACAGCCAAGTTACAAAAATATGTACTCTTCTAATAGAATTTAATCAAGCATTTATATTCAGTATTTTGGGTATATCCATACTGTTAACAAGATGGAAGATTATCACTCCTACGATTTAAAATTTACTAAGGTTGCATGTGGCGGTGACAGTGGACGGTAGTCAAGTTAGGGGATGACAGAAATGACTCAATTTGGACATATTCAAGTCAGATAGACGTCTGTGGTGTCTCTTGTGTCAATAAGCTTTTCGATGACAATTCCGTTATCGCTTGGGACAACGGCAGTTGTGGTTGCGAGTAACGAACCCGATGATGTACAAGCGAGGGGATGAGATAAATAGCTCATTCTTTTGACTTATTCAAGTTAGATTGGGTTGGCATAAGGGACTTGTGTTATCTGGGTTGGTTGACAAGTATGATTTGTTTTATTGTATTACTAGGTTTGCCCGTGGATCCGTGCCTACGACTAAACCATCAAATGTTGAAAAATGTCTGATTTTGTAGCTCATCCTTTTCTAAAAAGTGGAGAGAGAGAGAGAGAGAGAGAGAAAGAAAGAAAGAGAGAGAGAGAGTGAAGGAGAGTCACTTGATAGCCTTTTTTTCAAATTGCCTTGTGATTTATTATATAGATTTGATTGTTGGTTGTTATTATTTTTGGCAGGGAACTCCCATGTTTGGGGTGAGTTCTTTTTTTTGTGGAGTATGAGTTCTATGATCCAACCTGTTCAGTTTCATGAACTTCATATACATCTTTGATTGTATGTTTTGTTAAATTCTTTTTAATAGAACACGAGATGATTCTTAACCACCATTAACGGTAAAAAAAACACTACAAATTATAATATCGAATTACATATACTCAAGTGATTTGTGGGGCTCAACAAAAAGTTCAATTGATCGAGGAACCCAGATGCAAAACCCCGTTCCTCCCCCAACTTAGAGCATCTGTAGTCGTTGACTTATTCGCCAAATCTTCCAAAAAATAGAAAAATAAAATGGTGTTGTAGTCGTTGGCTATATACCCAAACTTTGGGTTTTTGGTGAACATTGACCTGCCATATTTGGCAGAAGTGTAACACCCCGCAAAATTGAATTATGACAATTTTGTCTCTCGCGTGTTATGCACGTGTATTTTGTACTGTCACGGGTAATATCCGTAACGTATTTTGTATTTCAACTATTTATACATTTTTCTATATTCTTAGAATTCATTCTTATCCTATTTGGTCTAACTCAAATATCAATTTTTTATCTTTGTGTTTTTACGTGCATTGCACGTGTTACCAATGCACGTATCAATTACGTATATTCCACCGTTACGTGTAATATTTTCTATGTGTTTCAATTATTTATTTTATGACGTGTTCGAATTCGTTTTATAAACGAAAATCCATTTTTCTCCTATTTTTATTCAAATATTTTTATACGTGCGGTGCACGTGTTTTCCACGTACATGTTGATTACATTATTGGATATATATATATATATATATATATATATATATATATATATATATATATATATATAGTTAATGTAATACATATATTTTTTTGTATGTTGTATTTCAATTATTTATAAACATTTCTCCGTTGATGAAATCGATTTCATATTTGAATATTTGTTTTACGTACGATGCACATGTTTGCAATGCACGTGTTTGTTGTATTCTTCTTCAAAATAAAATTCATAAGGGTGTCTATTTTTATTCATGCATGAAAACCCTAATTTTAATTAAATTAAACTAGTTTTATCTAAAGACATGTTATATATATTAACATATGTCTCTAATTTAAATAAAAATATTAATGATGAGTGTGCACGTGCACGTGCAAATACACACTAGAGAGAGTTGGCCGGCTGCACACTTGGAGGGGAAAGTGAATGAGTTGGGTCAGCAGGATTAGAGGTTAGTTAATTGGGCTTAGTGGATTAATTAATTTAACTTATATTTAATAAATTAATTACTCCATTATAAAACAATCCAACCTTCCCATTCTTCAACAGCAAAAGAATAAAACAAAACAATCAAAAAATGAGTGTTGAACATGTGCTTGGCCGAAGCTTGCTGACTTGGGGTTTTTCTTTGCTGCACAGATTTCGAGGCAGATTGAGGCTTCTTTTGGAGTTCAGTTGTTAAGAAATCAATACTTCTTTGGGTGGGTGTTTCAATATACTTTCTAATTTGTATTTTTTTTTATACGATGGATAGAGCCTTACGGCTCCAGCCCAAAAATTTATTGCGATAAATAAATGTAGCATACAAGTAACCCAATTTTTACAAGGAGTAAAACTCGGGAGGAAAAAAAACAAAACGTAGCGAGGATTACAACAAATAGGGGTCCCCAGGAACAAAAAAACTAAACACCGCTGAGATAACACAAGCAACTCCTACAGCGGGACCTTAAAGACACGCAGAAATAGAGTAACACACGTAACTAGGCAGGCGATCATCAGCTTCATCGCCCGAAGCCAAAGAAGGATGGCTCAACAGGCCGAACGCCGAACCCAATCCCCTACAGAAGGTCCTGAGGAGAGGTGAAACGACACAATGACTACACCCACAGATGCACAGTGGACGTAACCAGCCCTCCACCCTACAGGAAGCAAACGAAGCACGCAAACCCAAGAGCGACAAAAATGCAGAAATAACATCTATGGGCCTAACCCCAAGCTTAGAAAGCGTATAGCAAATGGAATATACAGAATTGTAGCAAAATCCAGCAAGTTCTGGCACTGCATCGCAATCACCACCAAAGAAGAAAAAAGCCCAAAACGATCCCACCCACTGCAACGCAGTGGCAACCAAACAAACAAAGCAAAACCCCCACACTTGCAACGAAAAAGCATAACATCACTCAGTGCACAACACTGGGCCTAACCTGAAAGAGAGCAAAACACACAGAAACCACAAACGAAAAGCTGAACAAAGAGCAACCATTGTGACAACACACAACATAGACCAGGGCTGGCCAAGAGCCAACCAAATAAATGGAGCTAGCCACCAATGGAGCAAACATAGAACATAACAAATAGTTAAGTTTGAACAAGAGCAGGCCTAAGCAATGCCTAAACACAGCCCCTAGAAGGGCAACACCTTGTTAGGGTAAAAGCACTAGAACACCATAACAGAGTAGAGAGGGGATGGGAGGAGCAAATTCAAAACAAACCCCCAGCAAACCAGTGAGCATCCCACCACAATTCAAACAAAAAACCAACTGATTCAGCGAAGGATCAAAGCCGAGTCTAGGAACTCGCTTCAAAAAGGAAACAGTCGGAACACCAAAATGAAGGCTCCAAACCCAAAGCCACAACCTCATGACATGCACTGATCTTCTAATTTGTAGTTTAATTGTATGTTTAGGAAATTTATATTACAATTGTAGATGTAAATTGCTTAGTTTATTCTCTAATCTTGATGTGATGCATGTTGTAGGAAAAATATAAAATTTGAGTGATTTATGAATGAATTGCATGATTAATGGAAAATTTATGATGTAGATTTCATGTGAAATTAAAATTTAAGTTGTGCAAAGTATTATATGTGATTCCATGCAAATTTTAGTTTAGTGTGAGTAGATTTTATAGAGAAATAGTAAAAGAAATTGAATTTGTGCATGAATTGAATTGATTAAAAAATTTCGGAGGGAATTGTCATTATATAGTTAAAATAAAAGTTTTTTGAGTTTAATTCATGCTAATACTCAGATTATTGAAGAAAATGTATTCTGGAAATAATTAGAATTTATTGATACAAAACGATTTGGAAATCAAAATTTTTAAAAAAGAGTTATAAACAGAGTAGTATAATAAAGGGCTTTTAAGCCATGTATATATCAGAGATCGACTCTAGGATTATTGGTTCACAGTGTGGCTTTGAAGCGCCGTGTACAGTGTGTTCCCCGGTCATGGGTTCAAGTCTTGAGAGGCTAAGTTTTTGTGTTAAAAATTGATTTTCTTCCTAATACACAGTGGCTGCATATATAAGGCACTAAAGGCGATTTCCTTCAATAGCTGCTAATGGCTTACTGGCTTGGGCGCTGTCTTGGTTGGCCACAGGTCTTAGGTTTGAAACTGGCCATGCTCAGTTTCGAGTTTTATTTATTTTTTTGGGTTTTTTTTAAGTTAATAAAAAAATGGAAAAAAAAATTCTATTATTATTCTAAAATATTATTAAGACTTTAAGAAATATTTCCACAATATTTATGATATATTTGTGAGATTAGAAGTGGTATTTCACATTAAAACAATTTGTTTAGAAGACTTGAATTCAAAATTAAAGAAGAGATTTTTTTGTATGGTTAAAGAAGATTAAAGTGGAATACGATTATGCTCATCTTGATTAAATTTCATGGTTATAAATATATTTGATTGAGAGAATAGTTGGGTTGCCTACAAGGCTATAATTGATTAAATTGATAAGGAAAGTTTAAGTGGGTTACTTCGTGTTGTATGATTACAAAGAAAATGAATATGAAGAAATTGTAAATAAAGAATTGAATTATCTTTCATGAGGTTAGATGTAACCTTTGTGGTCTCAGTTGAGACGGTTGTTGTTCTAGAGTGAGCAAGGTCCAGATTACCAGCAGTTAGAATTTATAAATTTTGAGAAGTAACCAATGTGGGTTGACTGTCTAAGTGTTTTGTTTAAGCTCGGTGGGTAAGCTAAACTGTAATATCCCGATCGACTATTAATAATATTATTTTATTAGCATTCAACTAGTTGATTATTTTTATTTTTCATATAGAATTATCTTTAGCCATGACAACCTAGTTGATAATTAGGAATTGTTGGATAGTTAAACCTAAGGTTAAAAGACACAAAGGATTAAGGAATTCTTCTAGAACACTCTCTCTTCCACATCACCCTCCACCTCACCAAAAGCACCATACCCTCACCATACCTCCACCTCACCCTCTCCTTCCCTAGTAGAAACCGGCCCCAAAAGGGGGGAGGACTTTTGTGCAATTGTGTGCATACACATTTGCACTTTCCACCCTTTTTCCCACCTATAAATACCCCCTTCCTCCACCTTTGTCTCATTTTAGAAAGATCAAAAGGAAGAAAGGAAAAGAAAGAGAGAATACCATGCTAACTTGAGAGTTTTCCTTGTAGGTTTAGTAAGAGTTCTAAAAGCTAGGAGGAAGGAGAAGTAGCATAGCTAGCCATTCCTACAAGTGAAACAAGGTGGGGGTTTCTCTTTGTTTGTTTGTTTGTTTGTTTGTTTGTTTGTTTGAATTGTTGTTTTGATGTTCTTCTTCTTCTTATCCTCCTTGTTTACTTTTCTTTTTGGTGTGGTTGTTTTTGTAGTAGTATGGTTGTGTGGATTCTTACCTTGTATGTTGTAGCATAATCACCTAAAAAGGGAAAAGAATGATAAGAACTTTCATGGAACACATAAGGAAAGAATGTTGTTAGTAGTTATTGTTTGACTAATAAAAGAACTAACTACTTGGACTAAAATGACATAATGCATATGGACTTGGACATACAACCATTTAGGGTTGTAGGACTTGAATGTGAACAAATACATAAGGCATATGGACTAAGTATACAACCACCTTGGTTGTAGGACACACATTGACTTGGACAAAAAAAAGAAGAAGGCCTATGTTGGTTGAACCCAAAATGGAAAGGCTCTTACTTATTTTGTTATTGTTTAGTTCTTTTATAAGCTTAAGTAAGGAAGAAACCATTGTAGTTATTAATGAAAAAGAAACTATCTAATCACTAGTTGTAAAAGGATTAAAAAGATCTCTTTTATGTCCACTAGTAATAATAAGAAATATATGCTAATAAAGATTTTTAGTAAGTAATTTAGTTGTAGATATTTATGTTGTAGTAGAGGCCCATGGTAGTAGTAGTAGTAGGGATTAAAATAAAGTAGTGGTAGATATTTATGTTATGTGAAATTTTAGTAGATGATTATGGATATTGAATGGATATTGTGCTTATGTTAAAGTAAATACCATGCTAAGATTGGGTTAGATTAATTTATTCATGCTTAGAATGTTGTAGGATTCATTCTAAAATTTTCTATCATGTTTAGATTAATATATTCATGCTTAGAATGTTGTAGGATTCATTCTAAAATTTCCTATCATGTTAGATTAATTTATTCATGCTTAGAATGTTGTAGGATTCATTCTAAAATTTCCTATCATGTTTAGATTAATATATTCATGCTTAGAATGTTGTAGGATTCATTCTAAAAATTTCCTATCATGTTAGATTAACTTATTCATGCTTAGAATGTTGTAGGATTCATTCTAAAATTTCCTATGATGTTTAGATTAATATATTCATGCTTAGGATGTTGTAGGATTCATTCTAAAATTTCCTATCATGTTTAGATTAATATATTCATGCTTAGGATGTTGTAGGATTCATTCTAAAAATTTCCTATCATGTTAGATTAATTTATTCATGCTTAGAATGTTGTAGGATTCATTCTAAAAATTTTCTATCATGTTAGATTAACTTATTCATGCTTAGAATGTTGTAGGATTCATTCTAAAATTTCCTATCATGTTTAGATTAATATATTCATGCTTAGAATGTTGTAGGATTCATTCTAAAATACCTATCATGTTTAGGAATGATGTATACCATGCTAAAGTTTATATACATGCTTAGAATGTTGTAGGATTTATATTAAAAATACTGTAACTACTGTTTCCCCGTATTTGTATTTTATACTGTATTTTGCCATATTGTACTCTTTTCATCTATTTGAGATCCGTATTTTATTTCTATTCGAATAAAATCGTTATTTTTGTCTCGACTCAATTTTGGGTCTTTTTATCAAATTCAATTGTGTGCCATTTGTATCGTTCTTCGTGGGAAATGGATCAATTCTTCTCATTTATCTCTCTAATCCCCATTTTATTGCATTTTGACCATTTCTCCTTTTGGGCTCTTTTTGAAACGGATCCCCAAAACCTGCGAACCCGCAAACCCTACTATTTAAACCCTAACCCTAATCCCAACCCTAACTAATACTGTTTTAACCCCTATACCCCGCCGCTACTCTCTTCTTCACCAGTTTCCTTCCCCTCCGTTTTCGCGACCGCCAACCCATCTCCCGATCCCCTTCCCGTTCGCTTCGCCACCTCCGACCTTCGCCTCGTTGACCCCACAGCACCACCTCCTCCACAACTCCATCGCCGTTCGCCAGCACCCACAGAGACCCCACCGTCGTCCTCAAACCTCCGAACCCATCCAAACTCGCCTGCACCCAACCTCGACGCCATTAACAGCCCCCTTCAATCCCGCTTCACCTCCATTACCATCGCCTCGCCGTCTCCTCATCACCTCGACCTCCGTCGCGTCGCCATCGCCTCTGCAAGCCACCGCCATCACCATGTGCTACTCCTCCCCTGTTTCGCAGCGAAACAGAGTAGCCGCCGCCGTCGACTTCACAATCGCCGCCGCCGCCTACCGTCGTCACCGCCGTCGACTGCTCCCCAGGCGAACCCTGACCAAGCTATCGCCGCCTTCAGTCGCCGTCGAACCAACCGGAAAAGAACGAAGAAGAGAACGAACGAAGAAGAAGGCGGAGGATTGGCGGGATTCGATCTCAGCCGTAGGATCGCGCCGTGATCGCTGTCCCGTGTTCGCGCACAGCAAATCCGGAGTCGGTGTTCCATGTTTGGGATCAGATCCGCTGCTTTGGAAGAATCCGATGTGCTGCGTTTCGGTGTTCCCTGTTTTGCCGCACCGAATCTCACTTGGGCGTTCGCTGTTCTGGGCGTCGATCCGGTGTGCGGGATAGTACTGATTGGGTGGGTTTGCTGTTCGCTGTTTTGGGCGCAGCGAATCCCGATCGGCTGTCCGCTGTTTTGGCTGATCCGGTGTGGGGGAAAACTCGATCTTCGGTAGTTTTTCGCACGCGCTTTTTGAGGACTTCTTCCGGGATTTTTCTACCCAAATTTCTACAACCAGTGGAGTTTATCATCGTCATCTAAGGCAAGTATCCTTGTACATTTTATTGTTCTAGTACAAGCACCCTTGAAATACTACAAATAGTTAGATTGTGACTCCTCTTTGAAATATCATTGTAGATCAATCTTGAACCTCCAAATTGACAAATCTAAGAGTCACAAAATTTCCTTGTATTTAATTTATAATTATTGGACTCTTTTACCCTTGGACACATGAAAACATAGACATATGAATTAAGGAGCCCTAAATTTATAGACATATATAATTGTTATTTTGACGAACTTGCGACTATTATGACTTGAAAAACATTATTATTTGCTGTTTTGACCTCCATTATCATGTATTTATGCCACATAATAACTTAGACGCCAAATAACATTTTCCATGAAATCTACACTAGCAAGTTAATTCTACGTGTTGCTGTCTGAATATTCTTTTGCGGTTTCGACCCTTTTATCATTTGAATCTGGGCCCGAGCCCTGAATAGAAATTGTAGATCCGGATGTGTAGATATCGATAGACTCCAAAATGTTTGAATTTGGAGTTACGGTCTAAGAGTTATGACAGTTATACTGCAGCTGTGTCAGTAGATGCAGATTTGCAAAACTGCTGTGTACATTTATTTCGCAAATTAATTTAGCTGTGTAAACAGCGAGCGTTTGACTCCAAATTTTATATGTAGTTGCTGGACACCCTATAGGACATCCACAATTTTTCTTAGAATTAATTTATATTATTTCAACCCTGTTTCACATGTATCAATACAAGAACTCAAAATCTGCCTGAACAAATGTAACAAGCCGGGGTTGAGGGAAGGACTATAGAGTGGACAATATAGGTAAGTGTACTCGGAAGGGGGCCCGTGTTTCCCAAGTTACATGTTAAATGGAACTAAGTGCCACGTAGAACTAAGTGCCACGTCATGGGTGACGGGGGCCACCTCTAGAGCCTACGGGGGCCACCTCTAGAGCCCATTACAAGGTTACATGATATATTTGCGATCACATGGAACTAAGTGCCACGTAGAACTAAGTGCCACGTCATGGTGACGGGGGCCACCTCTAGAGCCTACGGGGGCCACCTCTAGAGCCCATGGTTTGATCACCTGCTTATTTGATGCCTGAGTACACCGCCCTATAGACTCCACCACTAGGTCTAAACGCAATTGTTTTGACTGTAGCAACCATGTAGTAAAAATTGGGATGCATGTCGTGCTACCTAGATAGTAATCACACAAGACTTGAACTTAATACCTGATACATGATTATCCTGTTACCTGATTATCTTGTTACCTGATTATCCTGTTACCTGATTATCTTGTTACCTGATTATCCTGTTACCTGATTACCTGGTTACCTGACATCTGATACATGAAACTTGAACATGACACCTGTAACTCGAAACATGAAACTTGATACATGGAACCTGACACATGCAATGTGATACTTGATGTTAGTCACCCCTACAGGTTCACCAGACATATGTTTTACCATTAGCAGTTGTTAACTAGTCTGTTTACTAAGAAGTCCTCCCTTGCTAGCTAATTCCTGGTTGTTCCCCCTACTTGTTGTATCCCTGTTGCATTCTTGATTCTTGTTCCCCCTACTTGTACTTTACTATTTGTGGCCCTAGCTTGCACTAAGGACATTCTCTCTTGTTTTTCCTGTTTTCCCATTTATATTTATTAAGCAGACTTTGGGACAAGCTACCTGCTGGAATTGGCGAGCAGACATTTCAGGTTTTGCTTGGAGCAAGGACCTGTTTAAATAGTTGCTCTCCTTAAGGTATTTATTTTTTTCTGCTGTATAAGACTTGTTTCTGAGTTTACACTTGATCCAGACATGGGAACTATTTGAATATTATTATTTGTTTAAATTGTTTTCTGTTGCTTAATAAATTATTCATGCATGCTTGGTTATATATAAATCTGGTTATATTCTTGTTATGATGCTGAGTCGATCCTACAGCTTATGGATGATATAAAAAAAAATCATCCACTGGGCTTCGTCACGTGCTCGTATTCCATATTTTTGGGAAGCGGGGCGTGACAAATACCTACCATGTTTAGCAATGATGTATACCATGCTAAGTCTATACACATGCTTAGAATGATGTTAGAATACCTACCATGCCTTGGAATGTTGTATGTTCGTACTAGTTATATATCCATGCTTAGGACTTGTTACAAGTGCATGCTAAATCGCATTCATAATTAAGAATGTTGTAAGTTGATGGTTATGTCATATATACCATGATTAATTGTTGTAGGTTGATGCTTGCAATTGCATACCATGATTGAATTGCCATAGGCTAAGTAATAAAAAAGAGCCATGTTGAAATTGTAGTTGTAACCACCTTGTTGTAGTTGATGTTAGTAAGGAACCATACATGCTTGGACGGTATAGTATAGCATCCTAGTTGCATGAGGAAATATACCGATGTTTATGTGGGTTAGGAAGAGAACCCATGGACTCTAGTCGAGTAGGTTCTAATTTAAAATGGAACCATAGCATATGAGCACCTTTCATTCATAGCGATAAGGGTTGAGAAGTTCTAATAGTTGTAGCTTGATAAAAAGCTAGTTTAGGGTCTTCAATTACCCTAAGGTTCATCGACCATCAAGACCACATCCTACCCCCTTAGAGTAAAATGGATAGATTTCACCTCGGGCATCGATGGATCTTAACCGATGTAGGTTGACCGTGGGCCGAGAGTGTTGGTAGAATCCGAGTTAGGGGTAGGGATGAGTGAGAGTGATCTCGTTACTCGAGTCTTGGATCGAGGGACCACGAGTTAGACCATGACAATCTAAGTTGAAAATTATGTAAGATTGTATAGGAGTAGTAACATCATTAAGGTAGTGACTTATACAATCATTACTTAACCTTTTTGCCCGAAAGAAGGGGAGTTGGTAGTAGGGTGCACCGTACGACCAAACCTTTCTTTGGGGCTGATCTTAGGTGGTGTTATTGGGTTGCGCCTTCCTATCAAAGGGATACGTACGGTGCCGTCTCACAAGTTGGGAGCACGGGTTATGTATCTCGTGCTGTTAATTCCTGAAGTACCGTGGCTTGGGGTGTCACAGGATGCATTGGACAGTCCTGCGCTTGCGAGACCCCAGGGGTGCCACAGGGTAAGCTTCGCGCTACCCTGCGCTTGCGAGACCCTATGATTTGGATTTTGGAAAGACGCCCGATACATTGGGTTCGTCTAGTTTTGAGTGAGGTCCGGTTAGCCGGGTAGCAGTGGCGAACATAGACACCACTGGCGTACTGTATCAGTGGGACATGACCACGTCTGCAACCTCATCAGTCACGTGTAGGTGTCAGGAACAGGTTGTGTACAATTAGAAGTTCATAACACGGGTTCAAATCCCTATATATGGAGAAACGGCTTGAGATGGGGTCGCATGTAGTATGGGCTGCATGTTGCTTCGGAGACTTGCTGACATTAGAATATGAGTATCCTAGTTTAGTCGACATGGCATTAGTATCCTAGCTTAGTTGACGGTGCATTAGTATTCTAGTTTAGTTGACAGTGCGTTAGTATTCTAGTTTAGTTGACAGTGCATTGGTATTCCAGTTTAATTAACATTTATTAGATTCTAATCACTGCACTCACGAACACTTAAACTACACCGACATACTTTACCCTGTTTGTATATATTATTTTGGAGATTCGCTGCTATATGATCGGCCTTTAAGCGTCAGTGAATACTGACGTCCCCACTTCAATAGGTCATGGACACAAGATCGCGAACCAGGAGGACTCTAGCCGAGGCATGATCTACAAATGAAAAAGCAATGATTATCTTTTATTCATGTACACTCTGATGTAACTTATTGTATTAGTGGAAACACTCGGCCTGTAATATTATGTTAATAAAAAGTTTTAAATTTTCCTGTTTCTGTGTATTGTGACTAATTGAATGAAAAGGTCCTGGCTCGTGTCTCGGTTTTCCAGTATATGAAAAACAGGGCGCTACATAAACTCTAGGTCTTAATAACCAGAACTTAAACTTAACGACAAGGCATTAGTTTGAGACATGATGAAACAAGGGCAAACGTGAGTTATGGACTCCAGGATGGTCCGTGGACAGTGACAGTCCTTAGGGTTCCAGGATGATGGACGTAAAGGCCACAGAATGATCCATGAAGCGGGAATGATCTTCAGTATTCCAAGGGCAAGAGCCAATACTTGTAAAGTGTCAAATTCTTGTAGTAGTCATAGTAGTAGGAAGCATGGCGAGGGATTAAATCCTATAATGTAAGTTACGTAGGTGCTTGCCCTCAGACCTATGTAGAATGGGATGCATAGAATCCGAACAAGTATGCAATAGTGTCATCATAGCGTAAACACCTTCATTAGGCATTAAGTCATTGCATACACTGACATATTTAGGATAGTGACTTTTTACACTTTGTTTTACATTCAAGTTTGTGTTTGTTAAAATATAATTAATCGTTATATTACGGTATAGTGGTGATCGCTGTTTTATAATAGTGTGTCGATTGTAAGTGTTGATTCTTGATTTTGATGATCACAACACACTGTAACATGTGTCTATGTTATGCAGCTAACATTGCAGGTTGCACATACAAAAGATTATTTCAGCTGAACAAATGAACAAGCTCAAAGGCTACAGACAAAGACTTCACTCAAGACAAGACTCAAAACAAGACTCAAGACTCAAATCAAGACTCAAGACCTCAAGCTCAAATGTGTCAAGTTATTATGTCTTGTAAAACGTTGTATTTTACTTTTGTTGAGTCTTAGTCTGATTGTAAAGCCTTGTCACACACACATACACTCACAAAATTCATAATGTGTGTTTTTCAAAACCCCCAAAAGAGTCAAAACAGTTTGAAGTAATTTAACTGTTGAGTACCAGTCGACTGATAGTACAAAACTGTTTTAAATTTATTCAAACTCTGACCAGTCGACTCATATGGCAACCCAGTCGACTGTTCAAGTGCTTTTGACTGTTTTCTGTTTTCAAAATTGATTTTTCAAAAGCAATAGCTCTTAGATCCGTTGGTTGACAGTTGGAATAACTGTCCCCCAATGTTCAGGAGATCTAACTCTATAAAAAAGGGTTCAGATCTCACTGAAAAGATCTAACAACATTTACAAAACTTTTTGAGATACCGAGCACTGTCTTTGAGAAATTTCAAGTGAAAAATTTGAGAACAAGCCTTCAATTTCAAACTCTCTGGTTCTCTACACTCAGTCCAGTATAGCAACGATTTCGCTCTGGACTGGGTATAGAAGTCGACCTTGCTTTTAGCCACGTGCAACAACACAATACACTAACAAGGCTATAGGTTGACTGTAAAGTTTTTCTTGTTCCTTTTGCTCTCGGTTGGAGAGTGTTTTTGACTCTAGGTTGTAGAGTCGGTTTTGTTTCACTCTTGGTAGTAGAGTGGGTCTGCTTTCTCTGGTTGAGAGAAAGGACTACGGGTTAGACAAGGTTGTTGTCTTAACGCCGTAGAATATTCTTGTAAACTTTTTCAAGAATAGTGGAAATCTCAAGTGGGTTGCTTGGGGACTGGACGTAGGTCGGGAGGACCGAACCAGGATATATCTTGTGTACTCTGTGATTGGTTGTCTTGATTTTGCATTTACTCTTGTTTACTTAAGTTCTGCAAAAAGTGTCTAGACAGTCGACTCCTTGCACTATCAGTCGACTGGTCAGTGTCGTATAAGTTGCATTTTCATTGTGTCTTCAGTCGCCTGTTTTATCTATAAGTCGACTGCACAGAGTTACTATTTTTGCTTTATTTTGGTCATATCAGTCGACTGGTTCACAACCAAGTCGACTGCACCGAAGAAAATTTTCGCAGTTTTTTATTAACACTATTCACCCCCCCTCTAGTGTTTGTTGTCTCGCCTACAGGATCCAACAGTAAGCAACTGTCGTGCCCACAGTTTTCAGTGCAGGGCTTGGATTGTCAAAAGAATACAGATGAATTAATGCTAAAGACTGCTCTATGTTTTAAGTTGCTGATGTTAAAGTTCTATTTATCATGTTGTATTTATTTTAAATTCCGCTGCGTTAATGTAAAAGAACAATTTTATATGAAAAGTTTTAAATCCTTGTAAATTATACGATTTTGAAGTAAAAGATCATGTTGTGCTACGAATTATCGTGTTGTGGAATTCAGGGCGTTACAAAGTGGTATCAGAGCCGATTTCAATAAGTAGTACAAAATTACAAGGACGACACAATAGGGTGGACATTAGAAGTGTGAGTTCAGTTTATAGAGATTTAAATGTAAGTGATTTACATTTGCGTTGCTCTTTACACTAACGTTTTCTCCACTTTTTTCCTATAAGATGGATGATAATCCAGACCGAATGAATGCTGTAGTTATTGAACTTGCATTCATGATTCTATCCTCGTATACATTGATGTGAGATTGTATGCGAGCATATTTTTTCTTGGTATCAGAGTGGCACGCAGAAGCGTGGTAGGTTTGAACCTACATCCATGATACCTTACACGTAGACTCACTTTTTATTTTCTTCGTGGATTTCCTCATAGAACTTTTCAACTTTAACATTTAATATTTTTTCAAATAAATATTTTCGTATACTATTAATTCACTTTGATATTTATTATTTTATCTACAAACCCTAAATCTTAATCTTTTGAGTGTGACTTACTCGTTTTCTTTCTTGATGTTTCTTTTATGCGATTTTATGTTACTCATTATTTTCGCTATCTCTTTTACGTATTCTATTAAGTTTTGAACTACTATTAAGACTCATCTTCCTTTGTTATTATTTCTATCAGATTTTGAATTTTGATTTTTGTATGTTTACATTCACTTTACAAGTACTTGATTTTTACGATGCTATAATCTTTCCAAGATTGAAATATTCTACTCATATAGATATACATACCATTTTGTTTTTTAGCCCAAATTCGATACTATTTATTATTACATATTATTTGCTAATTTGTTTTGTTATATTCACTTTTCACTATTTATTGCTACTTAATGATTTTATAGCTTTACGCTTCTCTAATATGATACATACCCTCACTATTTATATTTATATTTTTATTTCAATTTATACTATTTTTACATTCTTGGTTACGACATATACTTCCACTGATTTCCATATATATATATATCATATATTTCAACATACTTACTAGACATATCATTTATATAACTATTCATGTTTACTATCCTAATTTACTAAACTACTTAATCATTATCTTCATTTGTATTTTCAGCCCATGCATATATTTTTATACTATGTCGTCTTAATGTTGTAAATCCTTTTCATTACTACTAATTTTATATATTCTATATTTAAAATCTATACATTTATTTTAATATTTTGACGTTGTAATTCCATTCACAACTTTTACATCTAGTTTTATATCCCAAATTTCAAAAACGTAACACCATACTTTATTAAACATCCAATATCCAAGTACATATGGAAGATTACATCTTCCCATCTCCCGTTTTGGTGCAACCTGATGTCGAGAGGGCAAATACGCAACTAGACATTAATGGAGGCTAACTGCAACTGGATGTCGGGGAGGCAAAGTCTATAACCGAATGTCCAGAAGGCAAACTACAATCGGATGTCGTAGAGGTAATTTTGCAACTTGAGGTCAAGGAGGCAAGCCCGCAGTTGGATACAAACGAGGTGAACCCACATCAAAACATATTTTTCTACTTTAATAACCCCCACTTTTTTTTCTATATATATTTATTTGCCACTATGCCATTATTTTGTACTAGCTTATACCATTTTATAACATCTTACAACTTAGTTTATACTACTTCAACTTTACTATTTATAACACAAATATACTTATATACACATTTAATTAATTTTCTCACTATCTATATTTGCTCCTACATCTATCATACATGTGTTGTTATCATTTTATTTTTCAATCTATATTACTAGTTACTATCAATTACTTTGTATTTTTATATAATTCCATTTTTATATTTTATTGCTAACCTATCTTCGAGATGTTTGCTACTCGTATATTTATACTTTTGTTTACTATATACATTTTATTTCAACCCCGATTAATATTATATATTATTTTCAAGTATATATTTCTACTTTTACTATTATTTTATTTTGTTTCTCCAATTGCTTACATCTTTCATGTTATAGTATTGTTGTTCGTCGTATACTTTACGTGTATTTACGTATATATCACTCACTAGTAGAAAATGGCACAATTGCAACAGAAATTTTCCTTGTAAAAGACTGAAATTTCATAGTTAATGCACATTGGTAAGAGAATTTTTCTCATTCCCTTGTAGTTGTGTTGTTATGAAATCTCTCCTGGTTAATGCACACATTTGCAACGAAATTTTAATTATCCCTTGCGAATATTAGCTACAATAGAATATCTGCAATGGAAGTTGTTTCTTGCTGTCCCCATCTATAAGAAAATATCTACAACAAATATTTCCATTGCAAGTGTGTTTTAAAAAGGGATTTTTTCCGTTGTTGATAAACTATTGTTACAGAGGTTCGCAAAGTAGTCATTCCATTGCAATTGTTACCTCACAAATGCAATTGCTACATCGCGGATGCAATTGGACACGTTTTTTCATTGGTAATTTCGTTCGGATGGCTTAATCAAAATTTTAAAAACGATGTTATTTTCGATGAAGAATATATAATTATTTCACCTGTTGATGTGCACAATTATATAAAGAAAACATAATAATGAAAAATATGCAATTTGAACAAACAATACTTATTTAGATAATAGTAAACTAAAGAACACCAAAATAAGCATTAATATTATAGAGTATAGAACATTCTCATTGCAAAATTATATATTTGTTTCAAAGTGCCAAAATACCAACAGTACATTTTAGAAGGATATATATATGAGTTGTCAAACTCTAAGAAATACAACGAATGTTTTCAAAAGTACTTCTAACTTGGGGTTTCCTCTTGATCTGGAAGGATGCTTCACAATATTATCAATCTTTGTTTTCAAATCTTCTCATGGTGCATCAGGGAGCAGAACTTGGGGTTTCCTTTTTCCTACACAGGTGCCAGAAGCAACAACTACCCAGTAACAAACAATTTTTATTAGGCACAAAACAAACAATTCCTGAAGAAATGGTATTGTGCATCCTAATCTGAGTAGAGTGCATAGTTATACACGCATTTATTAAAAGATTTTCCAGCTCTACAGTTTCAATTAAGTCAGAATTCCTGAAACAATATTGTGGACTGAGTTTTGTGAGAAGTATTGTACATAGAAATGTGGGAGTACTGAGAAAATATTAAATACCATATCAAACTCCGATCACTGATCTTGACATCATGAAAACTGTCCCATGTCTTATAAATCAAACTGCACCCTACAACCTATTTAAACAAATCATCTTATCAGCACACACAAAAAAAAAAGAATACTTGCGAGAGTTCCTCCATTATTCCTACTGTAGTTTATACTTCAGTAATATACCTACATCAAGAATGTTTCTCAGGAGAATGTGGCTGATGACTAACCTTCTTGGGAACCGAAACATTCTTTTCTTCTTGTTCACTTGTGCCTTTTGAGCTAACCTAAACAAGACAGTTTCAATCTACAGATATATAAATCATGTTAAGAGTTTATTTTTGTACAGTATGCTTGCTACTCAATTATACTAAATTGTTAAAGACTCGAAAGAGCTGAAGTAAAAAATCTGATCTGAAAGAAATACATGCATGTAAATCTTCCTGAGTGTGCCTCCCCATTCACTTTCAGTTACTCACTATAAGGGGCATAGGCATACTCATCCGCCTAAATTGACATTTCCATCAGATTTAGAGAGGTATCAAATCAAGAAGCAATAGAGAAAAGAGGATACCCAAAAAGGTGTGTATGTTTGCAAATAATTAGTAGTACAATGAAACATCTTTCTTCAATGAATTCAGGGTGATCCTCCAGTTAAATTAAGAGAACATCATTTCAATCACTATGCTTAAGTCATAACAAAAATTTAAATCACAATGCTTATGCCATAAATAAAAAAGTTCAATCATTATGCCAATATAATGTAGGTTCATAGATAAATAAAGTATATAGAATGACTTATTACAGCAATATAAATCCACTTCTAAACAAAATCTTAAATCAAAAAATCAATTTTGGTTTCTTTATTTGCAATTTAATTTCCCTGTCTTGTTATATCCCTAGATTTACAAATTATGGAGCCAAATGCTGTAGTCTGAAAGACAATCCTAAAATAGACCTAAGCGGATAGAGAAAAAATTAAAAAAAAATTCAAACAAATTCAACTTAGCAATTTTAAGTTTTATGCACTAATTTTATATGATACAAACATGTTGCTATTGGTAAACTCTACTGTTTACTAGATGAAACAAGTCAATACTGTGTGATCCAATAGCCATTGGGATCAATTTTACATTCAGTAAGCAAACTAAACTAGTTCAAGTATTCACATTATATAGAACGAGTTATCGTCTATAGTACCTTCTCATTATGATAAGATCCCCGGTCTTCATGTTTTCTCTTGCTAAGTCTCGCAGAATTTTCCCTACTGCCATCTGTATCCTTGCTTTTCCTTGTGCCTTCACTGTCCCTGTCCTTTGACATCGGTTGATTGTCAGGAGCACCAGAAGGGCGATCACTGAGAATGCTCAACCTTTCATGCCTCGAGCTTCTCTCCTCACTATAGTGTCTCTCCCGAGCATGTGGATTGTCTCTTCCTCTTTTGGATTGCTTACTATGTTGCCTTCTCTCTTTATGCTAATGCTCCTTGTCAGATGAAATTTTGGAATCAATCTTATTCCTTCCACTTCCACCTATAGTCTTCTCTCCCATTGCTCGCCCATTTTCAGTACCTCCCTGGCCTTCACCTCTTTCTCTATGTAGCAAGGGATCTTCATGCGGTTGTTTAAGTCGCTTTCTATCATCTTTGTGCTTAGACGAATGGTGATCCTCAGCCTTTTCTCTTACTTTGCTACTATCTTCCCTCCTCCTGGGGTCAGTATTATCATCTCTTTCTCTTTTCCGCCGATTTGGAAAATAGGGTTTCGGATTTGGGATTTGGGGGCAGCCACAAGGATTTGGGGATTGGGGGATGGATGGAGGAGAAGGTCTAGAGAGGAGAACAGTTGCAATTGACGGTGAGGTTGGTCGAATTAATGATCGAACGATGAGGGATGAAGGTTGAAGCCACAATCGGTAGAATGGGTCGACAGTCGAAGCCAGAATCGAGGGTGCTAAATTGGGTTTTTATTAAAGGGGAGAAGAGATTCATAGTATTTGGGGATTTAGGGTTTCAGCCGATTTCATTTTGTGAGAGAGAGAGTTCGAACTGTTGTTAGTTAAAGAAGGAGATGAATGTTTTTATTTTAGAAAAGTAATTTTACGTGTTTAATACTAAAGATTAAAAAACAATTTTAGTAATGAAATATATTATGTTACAACTGTTCTCTTGCAATTGTTGCAATTGCAATATTTTAATAGAATCTCTTGCAGATGTCAAAAACATTCACAACAGAGGGGTTTGTTATGATTAATCCGTTGTAGATGGTAGCACTAACAAGAGAATTTTGGTACTTGTAAATGATTCGTTGTTATTGCAAGGTTTTCTACTAGTGACTACAACATATATGACTTTCTACAACGGATTTATTATAGCATTTAAGTGTTAATGCTATTGAAAGTGATCAATAATAGCATTTGTAAATAAAATGCTATCTTTTAGTAATTTTAAAATTTACTGTTAGCTATGACAGCATTTTTGAAATGCTATGCTTTTTACAGCATTTTAAAAACGCTGTAATATCCAAAAATAAATTGAATAGATAGGGATAAAATGAAAAATTTCAACTAATCCAATTTCATCTCAAACCAAATCCCCCCGATCCAAACAATACCCTTCTGCCTTCCTCCACTCCTCCACAAACCCTAGTACAAATCCCCTCAACCACAACGTCCCCACCCCCGCACCGTAGACCCCCTTGCGCGCCGCTCACCACTTGGCCATTGTCGTCCTTCCCCTGTGCCCATCGTAGTCTGAATCCCCAATCACGTCGTCCCCTACCCCTGCACCGTCGACCCCCTTGCGCCGCCGCTCGCACTGCTCCTCCATCGACCTCTCGTGCCCGTCGATTTCTCTCATTCGCCCGTTTTCTTAGTTGGAATGGGTTAGATCTAAACAGATGACCTAAGATGAAAAACTCGTTCAAATCTAAATGGATATTTGGTATGTATCTCTGAAATTTAGTAGTGTACATATATAATTTATATTTACCTCTAAACCCGCATAAATAGTATGTACTATCTTCTATGATTTAATTTTCCTCTATCAGTTATGCGTATTTTTTTGCTTATCTTGCTGTATACTTTCATCCCCAAATTATCTCTAGTCAAAAGATGGTACTGAAGTACTTTTTTAATTATGTAGTTCATTCCAATGAATGTATAATGACAAGGATGCAAGAGATGTCAATGGATTACCATTTCAAGGTTGAACAAGAATCTGGTTCAACGATGTGCTCATTCTTTGGCTTCAATGGTAAACAGTCATTTTATAACCTTCTCTTGTGATGTCCTAGCAGTTATTTCTATTACTTGGAGACATTGAAGTTGTAGTATTTAAGTAATGAAATAGTAGTTAGGTACCATTGGACATCTTCTTTTAAAAAAAATCATTATTATTGAACATTTTTAGGATAAGGGATTTCTCATTTAATTCTTGAGTAGGGAACTCAAAACCCAACTATATCAAGTTCATACAAATAATTAAAAATTGTGAAGAATAGTCTGAAAAATGTTGGGTTTTTCAAATTATTTTGTTGTGGCTACTTGTCTTAAGCAATTTGAAAGAAATAATATATGACCTAAGAAAAATGAATGTGAATCTAAATGATTCTGTTTAACATTTTACAAGAGCAAGAGCACTTATTTCAACTCAATTACATCTAATTTCAACTAGACATAAAAAGGAGGACTACACTGAGTTGTAGATGGTGAAAGAGTGGGATGGGTAGAGGGATTTCTTAGGTTCGAAGCTAGGCTATGATGTAGCCCCTTATTTAAAAAAAAACAAGAATAAATAGGAGAAGCAAAACTAGAGTTCAGTTTGGTTGTCTTTCAAATTACACAAATCTTTATCCAATTTCTTCTAGTCTAGCTTCTACATCAGTCTTTATGGCTTTAAAGTTAATAAAGAAGATTTAAACCTCAATCATCTCAAAACTACAATTGCCATACCATAACAAGAATAATACAAGCACTATCACTGCTAATACCTCCGAAGTCTGATAAGCACAATGTCTGCTAGCGAGGATGCTTATATTTTCTCTACTTCTACTTCTATTCTTGTTATTCTCCTAGTAGTTAACATTAATAATTTTCGAAAAACTCAATAAAAAATATTTTGAGATATTTGTGTGTGTGTGTGTGACAAATTAAACAACGATGTGATTTCTATTTATTGTAGGAATTGCTGGTGTCTGGAGAATATCTGCTCTCATTGATGCAGGAGGTTGGAATGACCGGACAACTGTTGAAGATATGGATTTAGCAGTTCGGGCAAGTCTTAGAGGTTGGAAATTCATTTATACAGACAATATAATGGTACTCACTTCTTATACCCTTATAAACACGATCGTCTAATTAAAGGTCAAAACAGTTTGAATTTGATCAGCTGTTAAGTACCAGTCGACTCTCCTATGGGACCAGTCGACTGTATCAGTACGAAACTGTCTGAACTTTTTCAAACTCTGACCAGTCGACTCATTATAGCAACCTAGTCGACTGTTCAAGTTGTTTTGGCAATTTTCTATTTTTAAAACTCGTTTTTCAAAATCAAATCTTTATTTCCGTTGGTTGACAGTTGGTACAACTGTTTCTCAACGTCTAGTGACTCTAACTCTATAAATAGAGTGTAGAAATCACTTGGTAAAGGTTACACATTCTCTTCTACAAGCTTTCAAGTCTTTAGTTTTTCAAAAAGAGAAATAAGAGTTTCAAAAGCTTTCAGATTCTCTAAGTCTTTGGTTCTCTGAATTTCAGTCCAATATAACATTGATTTCGTTTTGGACTGATCTCAGAAGTGACCTATTAGCCACTATACAAAAATCACAATCACAAAATAAGGCTATAGGTTGATTGTGACTCTTTTGTTGTTGTTCTTCACTCTTGGGTTGTAAGAGTGGTTTTCTCTCGGTTGGAGAGTAGGGCTCTAGGGTGTAGAGTCAGGTTTGTCACTCTTGGTGGAAGAGTGGGTTGGTTAGTCTAGTTGTGAGAAAGGACTACGGGTTGGACAAGGTTGTTGTCTAACGCCGTAGGGTGTTCTTGTAATTATTTCAAGAATAGTGGAAAATCTCAAGTAGGTTGCTTGGGGACTGGATGTAGGTCGGGAGGACCGAACCAGGATACATCGTGTGTACTCTGTGGTTGTATCTCTTTGAACTTGCATATCATTCTCTTACTTTATAGTTTTTCTGTGAAACTTATCTGGCAAGTCGACTGTGTACTTTTGTTAGTCGACTGGTCAGACTTGTACTAATCTCTCTGAAAACTTGTGTGATAAGTCGACTGACTTTTCTATAAGTCGACTCCTCAGACTCGCTTTAAAAAATACTCTTCTTAATTGTCGCTTCAGTCGACTGGTTTATCTTTCAAGTCGACTGAGCAGAAGAAAAGTTTACCACCCCCCCCCCTCTAGTGTTTCTTGCCTTGCCTACAGGATCCAACACTTGGTATCAGAGCCTGGTTGATTACCAACTACTTCAAATGCAAATCAATACCATGAAGGCCAATCTACACAAAGACCACCCCTCTTCGATGAAACAAATTATAACTATTGGAAGTGTAGAATGAAGATCTACCTACAGTCCATCAACTATGAAATATGGAACATGACAGAAACAGAGTACACCGCTCCTACCATTCCATATGCTCAATGGAATGACGACATGAAGAACCAAACAATGAACAATGCAAAGGCGATGAATACGCTATTTTGTGTCCTTACAAAAGAGGAATTCAACCGTGTGTCCAATGCAACAACCGCACATCAAATTTGGCACACACTCGAGGTAACTCATAAATGAACAAACAAAGTAAAAGAATCTAAAATATCTGTTCTTGTTCACAGGTTTGAAATGTTCCACATGAAGGAGAATGAGAATGTGTCCGAGATGATTACTAGGTTCACAGACATTACAAACTCACTTGTGGCACTTGGAAAGACATACACTCAAGCCGAGATGGTGAGAAAGGTACTTCGTGCACTAACCCCCAAATGGGAGAAGAAGACCACCGCCATAGAAGAGGCCAATGATTTAACACAACTTTCTCTTGAGAATCTTGTGAGAAATCGTATGGCTTACGAGGTACAACTTGAAGAGCGTAAGAAGGATATCGAACCACAACAATTAAAGAAGAAGACATTAGCATTCAAAGCCATGTCAGACTCCGAGGATGAAGAAGAAGATGAGGAAGAGATTGTCATGTTCACGAGGAGATTCAAAAAGTTTTTAAGAAAAGGTAAGTTTAATTCAAAAAATAAGGATTCTAATGAACCTCCAACTTGTTTCAGGTGTAACAAGGCAGGCCATATGAAAAAGGATTGTCCATTAGAGAACGCAAAATCTAAGGGAAAGACATCCAACTTCAAGAAAGATAAGTACACAAAGAAAAAGTTTATGAAAAATAAAAAGGCATACCAAGCAACTTGGGATGACAGCGATTCTTCATCGGAAGAAGAAATTGATGAGACAAACGAGGTTGCAAACGTGTGCTTTATGGCGTCTCAAAATCAAGTAAGTAATGAGTATGATTCTAATGATTTACTTAATGCCTTCAACAAAATTTTTCAAGAACTTAAAAAGGAAAATATTAGAGTTAAGAACTTAGAGAAAGTTAATCAAACACTTTCTCAAGAGAATCTTAACCTTGATAAAGAAGTAAAATCTTTAAATTCTCGTATTTCTAGTTTAGATATGGATCTTGAATCTTTAAAGAAGAATTATGAAGAGATATCCAACAACGTATCTAAGTTTAATAAAGGAAAAGAAAATTTAAATGATGTTCATCAAAATCAAGTAAAATCTAGTTAAAAGTTTGGACTTGGTTTTAAAAAATCACTTGAAAAACCTCATTCTTCTAAGAACACTAATTTAAATAAACCTATATCTATTTCTAGTATTAAGCATAAACTTTATGAGTTCTTTGAAAAGCCTAAAATTGTAAGTTCTCCTGATAAAAGCAAATCTAAAATTCAGCCAAGTCGACTGCACCCATCCACCAGTCGTCTATCCAGAGGTACTGAGTCTTATTCAATAAGACTAAAATCTCATATAAGTCGACCTATACTACCTCCCAGTCGACTGACTGATAGTAAAAGTCGACTGAAAGGTGTTGTGAAGTCGACTGGACAGAGCAAATATGTATGAGTTCCAGTCAACCTGAGTTCGAAAGATAGAATTCTTATATTAATTCATATATGCTGAATGTATGTAATTCTGCTAATTTCATTTCTGCTTATGGTGAAAAATCAAACTCTTCATGGGTTTGGTTTCCCACAAACTAATACTTTTTGGACCCAATGAAAAGGGTACCATATTCACATTGAATATTTTATAGGTACCTAAGAAAGATTGTTGGATACTTGACAGTGGATGTTCGAAGCATATGACTGGTCATGCCAACCTCCTATCTTCCATACAAAACATTAATGGAGGAACAGTTACATTTGGCGACAACAATAAAGGAAAAGTCATAGGAATTGGTATGGTTAGTAAGGACACTAACCCCTCTATAGAAGATGTTTTATTAGTTAGTGGACTTAAGCATAACCTGTTAAGTATTGGTCAACTTTGTGATAAAGGTTATAAAATCATGTTTGAAAAAGATGCTTGTTCAATTTATGATTCTACCATGCAAAATATAATTTTTCAAGGGTTTAGGAAAAATAACATTTATGAATTGTGTTTGAAAGCATATGAGTTTTCGAATAATTTATGCTTAGTAGCTTCTAATAATGATTCTTAGCTTTGGCATAGACGTTTTGGTCATGTGAATATGAAAAATCTCTCTATATTGTCTAAGTACAACCTAGTTAAAGGGCTGCCAAGACTATCCTTTAAAAAGGATAAGTTATGTGATGCATGTCAACTAGGTAAACAAATTAAATCTACTTTTAAAACAAAAGAAGTAATTTCTACTAGTAGGCCGCTCGAATTAATTCACATGGATTTATTTGGCCCTACTAGAGTTGCTTCTTTAAATAAAAGTAAGTATGTATTTGTTTTAGTAGATGATTTTTCACGATTCACTTGGACTTTCTTTTTAAAACATAAAAATGATGCTTTTGAAGAATTTGTAAATTTTTGTAAACGAATTCAAAATCAAAAGTCTCTAACCATAGTCACTATTATAAGTGATCATGGTGGAGAATTTGAAAATGAAACGTTTGCAGATTATTGCAACAAGAATGGTATAACTCATTCATTTGCATTTCCTAGAGCTTCACCACAAAATGGAGTGGTTGAAAGGAAGAATAGCACTTTGCAAGAATGTGTACGTACCATGCTTGTTGAAAGCAATTTACCTAAGTATTTTTGGGCTGAAGCTGTTGTTACAGCTTGTTATGTTTTAAATAGAATTTTGATTAGGCCTAAGCTAAAGAAAACATGTTATCAGTTATTTTTTAATAGAATTCCTAAGGTCTCTTATTTTAAAATATTTGGATGTAAGTGTTTTATTTTGAACACTAAGGATAATTTAGATAAATTTGATCCTAGATCTAATGAGGGTATCTTTAAAGGATACTCAAATACGAGTAAAGCATATAGAATCTTCAACATGTCAACAATGACTATTGAAGAATCCATGCATATTGCATTTGATGAATCTTTGTCTTCATCGACTTTAATTGAAGATGATAAAACTAATTCATCACCTTTAAATAAAGTAATTACATCGTTAGAAAAAACTAGTCTTGCGGATAAGTCGACCGATAAGAAAGTCAAGTCGACTGATGTGAAATAGTCGACTGAGGAACTTGTCAAGTCGACTGATCCTGTTGTGATGTCTCCAACTTTACCAAAATCTTTTGTTGAAGTTAGAGATCATTGTCATGACTTAATAATTGGTGACATTTCATATGGTATTCAGACGAGATCACATGTTAATATGATATCTCACACAGCCTTCTTGTCGGATTTTGAACCGAAGAATATACAAGAAGCATGTGAGAATGAATTTTGGATGAATGCCATGCAAGATGAGTTAAACCAATTCATAAGGAATGATGTATGGGATTTAGTTCCACGACCTCCTGATCATACTATAATTGGTACTAAATGGGTATTCAAGAATAAGTTAGATGAATCAGGACAAGTTGTTAGGAACAAAGCTAGACTAGTTGCTCAAGGATATAATCAAGAAGAAGGCATAGATTTTGACAAAACATATGCTCCTGTTGCAAGATTAGAATCAATTTGTATCTTATTATCTTTTGCTTGTTTTATGAATTTTACACTTTTTCAAATGAATGTTAAAAGTGCATTCCTTAATGGGTTTATAAAGGAAGATGTTTATGTTAAACACCCACCAGGTTTTGAACATGAACAATTCCTAAACCACGTTTTTAAATTGAAAAAGGCTTTATACGGTCTTAAACAAGCACCTCGTGCTTGGTATGATCGACTGAAGACTTTTCTTTTAGAAACAGGTTTTGAAATAGGTAAAGTAGATACTACTTTATTTATTAGAAGAATTAAGAATGATATTTTAATCATACAAATATATGTTGACGATATAATTTTTGGTTCTACTAATAGCAATCTATGTCAAGAGTTTGCTAACACCATAACAAACGAGTTTGAAATGAGTCACATGGGTGAACTCAATTATTTTCTTGGACTACAAATTAAGCAGTCACAAAATGGCATATTCATTAATCAAGAAAAATATGCCAAGGAATTACTCAAACGATTTAATATGGATAGCACAAGTAGTAAGGCCACACCTATGGCTACTACCACTACCCTTGACAAAGATGTATTAGGTAAGAGTGTCGATCAGAAACTCTATTGAGGTATGATTGGCTCACTCTTATATATAACTGCTAGTAGATCGGATATTATGTTTAGTGTATGTTTGTGTGCTAGATATCAGTCAAGTCCTAAAGAATCTCACTTAAAAGCTGTGAAATGCATTTTAAGATATATTAAAGGCACATCTGATTATGGTCTATTTTATCTACGCACCGACAATTTTCAACTTTTGTCGTATAGTGATGCGAATTTTGCTAGCAGTAAAACTGACCGCAAAAGCACTAGTAGGACATATCATTTTTTGGGACATTTCCTAGTTTCTTGGTGCAATAAGAAGCAAAATTCGGTATCCCTATCTACTACAGAATCTGAATATATCGCTGCAAGTTTGGCTTGTGCCCAAATTTTGTGGATGAAACAAACCTTATTAGACTATGGTATTTCTTTTGAAAAACCTTCAATAATGTGTGATAATACCAGTGCCATTAACTTATCTAAGAATCCGGTTCAACACTCACGTACGAAACATATTGATATTCGACATCATTTTCTACGTGATCATATTTTAAAGGGAGAAATTTCTTTAGATTTTATTCTACTAATAAACAAGTGGCTGACATTTTTACCAAACCCCTTAAAGAAGACACCTTTATATCCTTAAGAAGAGAACTAGGTATTTGTAATTTTCATGATATTTCTTGAATTTGTTTTTGGTAAGTGACTTACACACATTGTTCAGTCGACTGCCAAGTATTGTTTTAAATTTTGTCTGCAGTTTTTATGCTCTGGCCAGTCGACTGAGATTCGCACCCAGTCGACTGACCAGTTGTAATAAAAGTATGTTCATTTTTTAAAAAAAACTCTCGACTAAGTCGACTGCCTACTAATACCAGTCGACTGTCGCGAATCATTTTTCTTCAGATTCGAATCTTGGTACATTTTTTTTAGGCGACTGTTCATCTTTTTACTCTCCTTTGACCATTCTAAAGTCGTTGATATCCTTATCTTTTGATCCCAGTCATTGATATCCTTGTAAAAACCCTAAAACCTACCCCCTTCCTTTCACTTTTACCCAACCTTTCTTTTCCCAGATCTGAAGAAGAAAGAAGAGAAGTCGACTGCAACAGTGCTGCTGCTATCAATTTCAGTATTGTGAGGATACAATCCGGTTGATTTCTTGTAGATTTCAAGTTTCCTTGAAGTTTTAGAGTCTCCTTGTTGGTATACTTCCTTTACTCTTTTTTTCTTTCTTATTGTGGCTCCTAAGAGATCTAAAACATCTCATGTAGAGGAGGGTTCCTCATCTAGAGATTACATTCAATATCTTAGAAGTCCTGATCTTGTAGAGAAATGGTTCATCATTTGTTGTATGATAATTTTTCCGGGTCGGTTTGTCAATTTTTCCGATCGTGATAGGTTTAAACTTGTATCTTTGTTTCAACATTGTACTCTTTATGAATTCTTGTCTTTAGAAAATCAACCGTACTACTACCCTCAACTCATTTATTTGTTTTATACAAATATGAGGGTTGTTCATTCGGATGATGGTAAGGTACTCATTTATTCTTCTGTCAAAAATAAGAAGATGAAACTCACATCCGAAAGAATCAACCTTATTTTGGGTATAGACGATGAAGGACTTGACTTAGGAGATATCTTGATGGATGATGCCACCATTCTATCTAGAATTTATTTGCCGAATCATGGACCCCCTATGACAAATAGGTCCATTACCCTGTTGCAAAACTTGTTGCACGGATACTATCATACAATATCATTCCCAAAACAGAAAGTTATGATCAGTATTCCATAGAATTACAACAAGTCATTTAAGCAATATTCGGCAAAATCAATCTAAATTGGGGTCGTATCATTTTTTTCTATGCTTCATAAGTTTCATACTTCTTTTCTTCCTTTTGGTGCCATTCTTACTCGTGTCTTTTGTGCTTATGATGTCGATCTCGATCCAGAGACCAATGTAGTAAAGCACTATGAATGCTTTGAACGTGCAAGTTTAGCACGCACGAAGCTTCTTACTTCTCTACCTAGGTCTACCTCTAGGACTTCCCCTCAAGTTCCTTTAGCTACTTCAGCTCATCCGTCTTCTACTTCTAGTTCATCTCGTCCTCGAGCAGATTTTGATGATCCGCGCATTATTTATAATGCCGTCAATTATATCATGGATCGTCAAGATGCTCTTGAGTCACAAATTTCCCATCTTACTCATCTGTTCACTGCTCAATTTTCTCCTCCCTTTCATGATGATCAAGATGAAGAAGATGAAGATTAATGAGTTTCTATTTTTTTCTTATTTTCTATGTATTTTTTTTACTTATTGTTGCATTTTTTTCTCTCTTATGTACTAGTTTGAACTAAAGACTAAGTTTCTATGAATTCATTTTGTGTTATTTATTTGTGAGAAGTATTCCTTCTTCCCATTTTTTTTGTTGATGACAAAGGAGGAGACAATATATATCAGCTTCTTTTTATGTTAATGCAAGCTTTGTATGTCTATTGCTGTTGTGAGAATATATGCATGCTTTGTATTTTTTTTAGAACTTTCACCTATGCATGATGTACATCTGATAGGGGGAGCATGTGAGCACTTGTATGTTCTATTTCTTTTATTATAAGCTATTGTGTTGTCATCATCAAAAAGGGGGAGAATGTTGATTCTTGATTTTGATGATTACAACAGAATGCAAATTTGTTATGCTACATCTTATACATTGCAGGTTGACAAAATGTTCAATCAAAGCTCTCACGGCAAATTGTTCAAGAAAGCTACAAGGCTCTAAAAGCTTAAATCCAGCAAGCTTCATAGTCAAAGATAAAGGCTTAAGCTCCAACTCAAGACTCAAGCCAAGACTCAAGACAAGACCTATTCTCCAATGTGTTATATTACATGTCTTGTAAAACAATTGTAATTTTTTTTTTGTGTCTTAGATTGATGTAACAGCCTTGTCACACACACACACACTCATATATTTTTATAAATGAGTGTTTTTTAAAAGATTAAAGGTCAAAACAGTTTGAATTAGATCAGCTGTTAAGTACCAGTCGACTCCCCTATGGGACTAATCGACTATATCAGTACGAAACTGTCTGAACTTTTTCAAACTCTGACTAGTCGACTCATTATGGCAACCCAGTCTATTGTTCAAGTTGTTTTGGCAATTTTCTATTTTTAAAACTCGTTTTTCAAAATCAAATCTTTATTTCCGTTGGTTGACAGTTGGTACAACTGTTTCTCAACGTCTAGTGACTCTAACTCTATAAATAGAGTGTAGAAATCACTTGGTAAAGGTTACACATTCTCTTTTACAAGCTTTCAAGTTTTTAGTTTTTCAAAAAGAGAAATAAGAGTTTCAAAAGCTTTCAGATTCTCTAAGTCTTTGGTTCTCTGAATTTTAGTCCAATATAACATTGATTTCGTTTTGGACTGATCTCCGAAGTGACCTATTAGCCACTATACAAAAATCACAATCACAAAACAAGGCTATAGGTTGATTGTAACTCTTTTGTTGTTGTTCTTCATTTACATCTCTTACTTCTATTTGAATGTTCACGGGTCAGTTCACATAATCAAGCAGAACATAACAATCACCCAGCTGTTATTAATATATAAAATCATGCATCATTGTCCCTTTGTATTTTTTCATTTGACGATTAGACATACAATATTAAGAAATATATAAAGAGCATTAATGGACTCATATTCGAATTATTACCAAAATGACCCACCTTTTGAAAGTATTTATCGAACTAACTCACTTTGAGATAACGAGTTTGGTGAAAATATCATCGCTGTTTGTTGAAATGATAAGCATAGAGAATTAACACGCTTATTATGTTTGAGCAGAAAATTACAGTGAATGATGCCAATTATACCAAATACAAACATAATAATGTCAAGCTACAGTTCTAAAAAGTATAAACATAAAAAGATCCGTCCCACGAATTTTAAATATTTTTTTGATTTTTTTAATAATTAAAAATAATTAAAAAAAGGAAGCGGGCCCACTTCTCGGACGGATCTTCATGATCCGTCCAAGGGGTTTCTTTACTTTTTGGGCATTTTTTGTTTCGGAAATTCAATAAAAAAAGGTGGGATGGATCTTCAAGATCCGTCCGACAAATTGTGCGACACTCTCCAAAACCCATACATTGATTACCAAATTGTGAGAGTGATTTCCTCTCGGTTGGAGAGTAGGGCTCTAGGGTGTAGAGTCAGGTTTGTCACTCTTGGTGGAAGAGTGGGTTTCTTTCTCTAGTTGTGAGAAAGGACTACGGTTTGGACAAGGTTGTTGTCTAATGCCGTAGGGTGATCTTGTAATTATTTCAAGAATAGTGGAAAATCTCAAGTGGGTTGCTTGGGGACTGGATGTAGGTTGGGAGGACCGAACCAGGATACATCGTGTGTACTCTGTGGTTGTATCTCTTTGAACTTGCATATCATTTTCTTACTTTATAGTTTTTCTGTGAAACTTGTCTGGCAAGTCGACTGTGTACTTTTGTAAGTCGACTGGTCAGACTTGTACTAATCTCTCTGAAAACTTGTATGATAAGTCGACTGACTTTTCTATAAGTCGACTCCTCAGACTCGCTTTAAAAAATACTCTTCTTAATTGTCGCTTTAGTCGACTAGTTTATCTTTCAAGTCGACTGAGCAGAAGAAAAATTTAATTCCATATTTTATTTTTTACAAAACACTATTCACCCTTCCCCCTCCCCCCCCGTCTAGTGTTTCTTGCATTGCCTACAGGATCCAACAAGTTGGAATATAAAAGATTATATAATTCTAAAATTAAGATACTCCAACTCAATTTTTTTTAATCTTAAGCATAAAGTGTGAGTCAATTTTGACTATATTACAAAAGTTCAGAAGATGTACATTTTTTCACCTATCAGATAATCATCCAGTGTATCCTCACACGAATTTTTTTAAAAAAAATTCTTCAACAGCTTCCAAATATTTGAAGCAATTTAAATTAATCAGTGCCTCATGCGATCATTGGTCATCCTTTGCAGGTTAAAAGTGAACTGCCAAGTACATTTAAGGCATATAGAAATCAGCAATATAGATGGGCGTGTGGACCAACTAACTTGTTTAGAAAGGCAAAGAGATACTGCAGACAAAGGTTAGCATCAAAACGATGCATCAATATTTATACTTTATATGTGGTTTTAAATAAAGCATATAAATGTTTAGATCTAAACACATGACCTAAGATTACATGATTCAAATAAATGTACCTTAAATGCCTTATGTTCTGTCCTTCAAAGGAAGATCCGACAGTTATCACGTAAACTTCCCTTCAATTCATCAGTGCTAGGAGGTGGCATAGTTATCCTAAATCAATTATCCACTATAGTAATTTTACTTTGATACAATGTACAACTTCCTTTTCAATGTGTCAGTAACAAAATTTTACGAGATACAATGTACAAAGGAAGATCCGACAGTTATCTCGTAAACTTCCCTTCAATTCAAGGGTGCTAGGAGGTGACATAGTTCTCCTAAATCAATTATCCACTAAAGTAATTTTACTTTGATACAATGTACAACTTCCTTTTCAATGTGTCAGTAACAAAATTTTTTCCATGAAAACCGTTATGTTTAGTCTGAAGATGATCCCTCTTTCTGATTGGAATTGTAAGTCTATTAAGTTATTGGATTTTGGAATCGCAAATTTAGCAGAAATTGAAATCCTCCTTAAGTTGGAGTACCGGGCTGGCTATGCTTTCATATGTTTCAAAAATAGAAGTAAACTAAGTTGTGTGGCATTCTCTTTCATTTTGTTGTCCATGTGAATCTGATGAACAGACCTTTAAATTTGGTGGAAATTTATTGTCAAGGTCAGTCAGATAGCAACATAAGATTCTCTGAGGACAGTTTTATTTCTCTTCGAGCATGTATATGTCAGGCCTTTTGGGTTACTTATATTGCTTTCGACACAAAGAACTACAAAAGTTTTATTACCTTGTTAATTCATACATATTGATTTATATGCTTGCATTTTGAGAATGTTGTATTGAAAGCATGTTATATTGCATGTTTCTTTAGTAATATAGTGGCATTTTAATATTATTGCAACTAATACAGATTATGAAATATTTTTGTACTTGTATGACCC
Source organism: Hemerocallis citrina (assembly GCA_017893485.1). Classification (NCBI taxonomy): domain Eukaryota; kingdom Viridiplantae; phylum Streptophyta; class Magnoliopsida; order Asparagales; family Asphodelaceae; genus Hemerocallis; species Hemerocallis citrina. The sequence goes on from CM030364.1 coordinate 196,358,096, forward strand.
AATAATGAGGTGCTGCAATACTCATTAGGAGTATAGCTCAGTTTGTTTTTTTCATCTTGTTTCAGATACAGAGTAGAAGCCATGGAGCTATTGGTAGTATAGTACTAATGGTGAATACTATTATTAGACAGTTTAAATTAAGTGGATATAGATGTTACTATTGACATATTTGTTTTTGTTGGTGGTGGAAATCGAACTCGATAACCATATTTAACTGAAACAGATTTGAATTAGGATATAATATGGATATTTGCCAGATATTACTGAATCTGAATAATACTAAAGTTTAGTGAGAAAATGAGTTAATTTTTCAATTTTATTCCTTTAATGTATACAATACAATTTTTTTGCAAACTTGCATTATTGGATACTTACACACAACATATGGCTAATTCCCTTTAGCTTTTCTTGCTCAGGTTCATTATTTAGCTTCATGAAGTTACTTTAATAAACATTGCATGCCTTGTCTTCTGATGTGGGCATATTGTGTGATGTGGGCATATTGTGTGATTGAAACTTTCATCCTATTTCTTTGAGATTAGCTCAGTCCATGATTTATGTAAGTTTTTATTTATTTACATTTATTGGTTGTAACTATGCACCTTTCATCACCAAAACTGTCATACAAGTATCATATATTTAGAATTGGGATATAACTTAAAGATTAAAATTTCGTGTGGCCCTAATAATTATTGCATATTTCATATATATGAAAACTATCATTTTATTGAGCTCAGGCTTTTGTACAAGTGTATAATGCTATATACATCTCTTCAACTCTCATTGCAGGTCATGGTTGCGGGCGTGGGCGAGGAAGAGGTCAAAACCGAGGAAGAGAGGACGTGATGGGCCGATGATGAATGGAGGAGGATCTGGAAGGGCTAAAATAGTCAACTGTGTTGCTTTTAGTGTTTTTGGATTAATAACTAGTCTTTTTTAGTATATGCACTTTTTGACATATAGCCCATGGAAGGTTGTACTCTGTATCATGATGAGCTGATAACTGTGATTTTCATGTGTTTCATTTTTAGATTCAACTAATTGTAGTGCATTTTTAAATTATTTTTAGCAAAAGGCTTTTGACTGTTTGGTATATGTTCAATTTTGATGTTTTATATATATATGCATCTACAGAATTTTCAAAACTTTTCTATGCATCTGTAGATTTTTTTTGCATACAGGTCAAAATAAATAACGTTTTTAAAATGCTGTGAAAAAAAACCCACTCTTAAAAATGATAGCATTTTCGAAACGTTATTAAAGGCATAGTGTTTGGAAAACACTATAAATACAATAGCGTTTCTACAAACGCTATCGTATTTATAGCGTTTTGCTATAAATACGATAGCGTTTGTCGAAACACTATGGTATTTATAGCGTTTCGAAAATGCTATATATTCGATAGCGTTTGTCGAAACGCTATCGTATTTATAGCGTTTCGAAAACGCTATATATATGATAGCATTTTCCAAACGCTATATATACGATAGCATTTCAAAAATGCTATCGTATTTATAGCATTTTCGAAATGCTGTGCTTTTTATAGCATTTCACAGAAATGCTATAAACATACCATAGCGGGGGTACTGACAACGTTTGCAAAATGCTGTCATATGTCTTTAATAGCATTTACAAAATGCTATCAAATGACATATATATATTGATTTTCGTGCTATACCTGACAACTTATATATTTTTTATATATTAATCATTATTTCAAAAAAAATGTAACTTTACGAATGAAAAATTTTATGATATTATTTATAGACCTCATTGAATTTTTTTACAATTATACTTATGTTATATTCTGTATTCTTTCAACTAAAATTCAACACTCATATATTTTCGGATTTTGATCCAACAACATTTTTTTAAATTACTGATTCAAATTTTATCTCGTAATATATAATACTAGTTCAGTTTGCAATTTTAATCATTCCCCCATTTATTCATTTGATAAAATTTTGATTATTAAGCCTTAATTATTTATTAAAGTATCTATTGATTATCCTTCTCTTTATTCCTTCCAATTGAATTGTTTTCCAAATTCTGTCATAATTAATGACTTAAGTTATATTATTTTGTATGAAAATTTCTTCCAATCTTGTATGGTCACGTTTCTTTTATGCTGTTTTATGAGCTTTTCTTGTTTCGTCTTTATTAATTTTGATACTCATAGTTTTCTTATACAAGTTTACTTGGTTTTCCACATTACATACTACATTTTCTTTCGTAGTATTGACAGTGTTCTCTATACAATAATGATTTTTCTCTGGTGTGTACAAAATACAAATTTTACCCTAGTAAGTTTTGAGGACATAACTGTTCTAAGAGGGGGAGAGTGTAAACCTTGCAAAATTAAGTTATGACAATTTTGCCCCTTGCGTGTTACGCACATGTATTTTGTACTGTTACGGGTAGTATCCGTAACGTATTTTGTATTTCGACTATTTATATATTTTTTCATCTTCTCAAAATTCATTCTTATCATATTTGAGCCAACTCAAATATCAATTTTCGATCTTTGTGTTTTTACGTGCATTGCACGTATCAATTACGTATATTCCACTGTTACGTGTAATATTTTCTATGTGTTTCAATTATTTGTTTTATGACGTGTTCGAATTCGTTGTATAAACGGAAATCTATTTTCTCCTATTTTCGATTCAAATATTTTTATACGTGCGGTGCACGTGTTTTCCACGTACATATTAATTACATTATTGGATATATATATATATATATATATATATAGTTATATATATATATAGTTATATATATATATATTTGTTTGTTGTATTTTGATTATTTATAAACATTTCTCCGTTGATATAATCGATTTCATATTTGAATATTTATTTTACGTGCGACACACGTGTTTGCAGTTCACGTGTCGGTTGTATTTTTCTTCAAAATAAAATTCATGAAGTATGTGTGTGTATATTTTTATTCATGCATGAAAACCCTAATTTTAATTAAATTAAACTAATTTTATCTAAATCATGTTATATATATTAACATATGTCTCTAATTTAAAGAAAAATATTAATGATGAGTGTGCATGTACACAGTAGGGAAAGTTGGTCGGCTGCACACTTGGAGGGAAGAGTGAATGAGTTGCGATAGTGGGATTAGTGGTTAGTTAAATGGGCATAGTGGATTAATTAATTTAACTTATATTTAATAAATTAATTACCCCATTATAAATCAATCCAACATTCTCGTTCTTCAACAGCAAAAAAATAAAACAAAACAATCAAAAAAAGAGTGCTGCTCCTGTGCTTGGCTGAAGCTTGCTGACTTGGGGTTTTTATTTGGTGCACGAATTTCGAGGCGGATTGAGGCTTCTTTTGGAGTTCAATTGCTAAGAAATCAATACTTCTTTGGGTGGGAGTTTCAATATACTTTCTAATTTGTAGTTTAATTGATTATTTAGGAAATTTATATTAAAATTGTAGATGTAAATTGCTTAGTTTGTTCTCTAATCTTAATGTGATGCATGTTGTAGGAAAAATCTAAAATTCTAGTGATTTATGAATGAATTGCATGATTAATAAAAATTTTATGATGTAGATTTAATGTGAAATTAAAATTTTAAGTTGTGCAAATTATTATATGTGATGTCATGCAAAATATAATTTAGTGTGAGTAGATTTTGTAGACATGCAAATTGTAAAATAAATTGAATTTGTGCATGAATTGAATTGATTATAAAATTTTGGAGGGAATTGTCATTATATAGTTAAAATAAAAGTTTTTATGATTTTAATTCATGCTAATACTCAGATTATTGAAGAAAATGTATTCTGTAAATAATTAGAATTTATTGATACAAAACGATTTGGAAATCGAAATTTTTAAAAGAGAGTTATAAAGAGAGAAGTATAATAAAGGCATTTTAAGCCCTATATCTATCAGAGATCGACTTTGGGATTACTGGTTCGCGGCGTGGCTTCGGAGCACCGTGTACAGTGTGTCCCCCTGGTCGTGGGTGTAATACCCTGATTTTTCAATTAATGAAAATTATTTTATTTTTTGCACGTAGTGTGCACGTGCAATATTTTGGTTGAATTAAATCTTATAATTATTTTATTATGATGTGTATAAATATTTAAATATTTGTTCTCAAATTATTTTGTACAAAAGCCTTTCTTTAAACAAATAGAAAGCCTTATTTTAATTTAATTAAAAGGCCTTTTTCTTAAAAGCCAAAAATGTATTTTATTTTATTTATTTTAATAACTATTTTGGCCCAAAATAAAACCCATGGATTAATCTTCTTTTTATTTAAACTTGTCATGTAGAAGACTATTTTATTACTATTTTATTTTTGTACAAAATTAAAATGTACAATTTTTTATCCTAGTTGCATGCACGTGCACTACACGTACACGTGCAATGCACACTTTTTCCTTGGCCGGTTGGCACTTCTTTTGGAGGGAGTTTTGAAATTAGTCATGGTGTTTATGGAGGTGGTTATGTGGATGTGGGTAGTTTTTATAACTCCTACTCTAATCTTGGCCTTCCATCCTACAACCAACTAGTCAATCCTAGCCCTCCATTTCACTTGTTTTCTAGTATAAATACCCCCCTCCCATGGCTATATTCATATGCAATTATATCTTTCCAAACTATAGTCTTATTTTAATAATAGTGTGAGTTAAAAAGAGTGAGAGTTGTGTGCATTTTGCTTGGAGGAGAGGCCGGCCATCACAAGGAGAAGCATTCGGTGGTGGTGATTGTGGAGCTTGTGCGCGCATCGTCTAGGAGGAGGTGCATTCATTCGCAAGGATTTGTTGCTTTGTGTGTTTATTTCTCTCCATACAAGGTGGGTGGAATTTTTCTTATTTCTAATATAGGAATATATGCTAGATTTCATTAGCAAAAATTGCATGAAAATGATTAATAAGAATGCGACTTTAATTGAATAAATGATCTCTAGTTGATTGAATTATTGATATGTGAATTATGTGTGATTGTGTGAAATAAGAATGTGACTACAAAGTGGGTTGATTATCTTTGTTTCTAATTAGAAATGATTCATGGAAAATGTTAGTAAGAATACATTTTAATGGAAAGTTAGTTCACAAATTGAATGTTAATGAACAATTTGCATGTGGTTCTATTGTTAATTAAGTTGTGGGTAAAATTCTCCATGCTTAGTAGAATAAATGAATGATGCTAGTATTGATGCTTGAGAATGCTAATGAGGATGTTAGTTTAATTGAAAATTTGAAGCATGCAAATTGATTAAGAAAGAGCACGCTTTTTGAAAGAGCAACTTTCTTGAATGTTTGATGTGTGAACATGATAATTGATAAGTGGCTATATATTTTTGTGATGTACATGATTGAACTAGAAGTATATGTTGATTTAAAGAAAATACATTTATTGCCATCACTAATTGTATGAAAAAAAATTAATACCTTGTTAGTGCAAATTTGTGAAGAGACCTTTTTGAATTAGTTTGGGTTGGACAAATTCAAAGAAATTAGATTTATATGTTGAATGAAAGATTAATATCAGAAAATTAGTATAAGAAATTTGGATAGAAAAGATTTGAAGACTAATTGTTAACCAATGTCGAAAATGAAAAATATAGTAGTTTTGAATGAACAATTCATTGATTCGTGTGAAAAATATATTTTTTTTAGTGCAAAAATTATTTTATACTTGCTGTTATGAAAATCATGTGAAGGGGATTTAATCTGGAATTTTTCAGTAATTTTTACAAAGGCAATATGAACCAAGATTAAATTGAACATCGATTTGTTTTAACAACAGTAGTAAAATGATTCATATGGGTCTTAATTTGGTATTGTGACAACCTGAGCTAGTAGCTCAGGCTGTCACTGTGTGCGGTTGGCTTCTCTGGGTCGATCGGTTCGAATTCCTGTGTTCGCAACATTTTTTCACACATTTTTGAAAGCATATAACTTTCGACCCGAAAGCAATATATACTAATTTCGCCCCCTTTATAACACTAGCACAGTTCGGCCTAGTGGTGGGTGCTTTTGGCTTTGTTCTCCGGGTGCCTGGTTCAATTCCCCCTTTCGGCATATATATAAAAAATATTTTTTTTGGCTTTTTAGATGTCCAAAAAATGTGAAAAAAATATGGTTATTCTCATAAAAATGTAAGGAATTTTATAAGAATGATTTGGGTACTATTTGAATGAAATACACTATGGTTTGTGAACAAAGGACATAATTAGAGCTATGGTTCTAGATTATGTATTTATGAAAAAAAATATAGCTTATAAGAATAAATAATAATGGTGTATTTAGAAAGTGATTTGGCAAAAAGAAACTTGGTTGTATGACTTGATGCAATTTATTTCTCATTTGTGGAACAAAATGAGGTATGCACATTTGTTAATAAAGTGAAAATTTATTCGTTGTGATTATTGATTAAGTGCATGAAATTTATATACAATTATGGACTTGTGAACAAATTGAAATCATGAATTGAAAAGAGAATATACATGTGAGTATGAGAACTCAACATGGAAATTTATAAGTTGAAGATTGTGAAATGAAAATTGAAATAGAGTAGCTAAGTCTCCCCCGGCATTGAGAAATGAAATGAAATGAAATGAAATTAGACCAAGGTTGGTCAAGTTGAAATGAATGAATAAGTCCGGTTGATGGAGAGGCTAACTCTAGAGATTAAATTTTTGTTCATGATTTTTAATAAAACTAAGGATTAGTACATAGTGGAGACGTGATGAAAGTAGAAGAAAAACACGTGTATGGGGGCCATCGGATAGCGGTGTGAGAGCGATTCACAGGCTGCCTGCTTGATGCGTCAAGACATGGCGTGGGCGCTACTCCAGAATTATCGTCCCGGTGGCGACGCTCGTGGGATGTTCGAGTGGCTATGGGTGGTGCCATTGTTCCATGGCGGAGGCTGAATTGTCCATAGGTTGCCTGCTCGATGCGTCATGTCAGTGCGTGGGATTCCCCTCCAGGCTGCTTGGGCATGGGCTCATAGATCATAGGACATCTAAGACACTACCGTAGTTACAGTAGTAGATTAAGTCATAACGGGGGATTGAACCCTACAAAGATGAAGAACGAATAAGGGCTTGCCCTCGGACCTATGTAGTATGGGATGCATAGAATCCGAACAAGTGCGCATTAGTGTCATGTAACATAAATAAATGCATTAAGGACTAAGTGCACAATCACAACAAGACATCAATAGGGTAGTCCCTTTATTTGAAATGTGACAAGTTTGTGTTTGCTAAATATGGAAAATTGAGTTATACAATTTCCGGCATAGAGAGGATGGCCGTGTATAATGTTCGTCGGTTGAATTAACTGACGTACCCACAGTCTTATATGCAGGTAAATGACATGTTAAAGAGGAATGGATGCTTAAAGATTGTACCATGTTGTTGTACATTTATTCAATTGTTGTATTTTACTTCCGCTGTGCAAAAGAAAAGTGTAATATTGATGTAAACTCTGATGTAAGATGAAAAGTTTAAATTTTCCTGTAAAATTGTACTAAAGAAAGTGAAAAGATCCTGTAGAACATCTCGAATTCAGTGTATTTGGGATTCGGGGCGTTACAGTGGGTTCAAGTCTTGAGAGGCTCTGCTTTTGTGTTAAAATTCGATTTTCTTCCAAATTCACAGTGGCTGCATATATAAGGCACTTCAGGCTATTTCCTTCAATAGCCCCTAATGGCCAGCTGGCGTGGGCGCTGCCTTTGGGCACTGCCTTGGTTGGCCTCTGGTCATAGGTTCGAAACTGGCCATGCCCAGTTTTAAGTTTTATTTATTTTTTTGGGTTTTTTTAAGTTAATAAAAATTTGGAAAAAAAATTCTATTATTATTCTGATATATTATTAAGACTTTAAGAAAATTTTCCACAATATTTATGATATATTTATGAGATTAGAAGTGATATTTCACATTAAAACAATTTGTTTAGAGGATTTGAATTCGAAATTAAAGAAGAGATTTTTTGTATGGCTAAAGAAGATTAAAGTGGAATACGATTAGAATCATCTTGATCAAATTTCATGGTTATAAATATATTTGATTGAGAGAATAGTTGGGTTGCATACAAGGCTATAATTGATTAAAGTTGAAGTGGGTTACTTCATGTTGTATGAATACAATGAAAATGAATATGAAGAAATTGTGAATAAAGAATTGAATTACCTTTGATGAAGTTAGATGTAACTTTTGTGGTCTCAGTTGAGACGGTTGTTGTTCTAAAGTGAGCGAGGCCCAGATTACTGGCAGTTGGCATTTATGAATTTTGAGAAGTAACCAGTGTGGGTTGACTGTCTCTGTGTTTTGTTTAAGCCCGGTGGGTAAGCTCTAGGTCTTAATAACCATAACTTAAACTTAAGGATAATGTACTAGATGGAGACATGATGAAACCAAGGCAAACGAGAGTTATGGACTCCAGGATGATCCTTGGAGAGAGACAGTCCCAAGTATTCTGGGATGATGGACGTAAGGGCCACAGAATAATCCACAGAGCGGGAATAATCTCCAGTATTCCGGGACGAGAGCGACGCTCATGGGATATTTGTGCAATGAGAACTTCAGAATAACCTGCGAAGTGAGACAATCCCCAGTATTCTGGGACGATGGACGTAAGGGCCACAGAATGATCCACAGAGCGGGAATAATCTCCAGTATTCCGGGACGAGAGTGACGCTCATGGGATATTTGTGCAATGAGGACTTCAGAATAACTTGCGAAGTGAGACAATCCCCAGTATTCCGGGAGGATAGACGTAAGGGCCACATAATGATCCATGAAGTAGAATTGGTCTCCAGTATTCCAAGGGCCAGAGCCAATACTGGCAAAGTGTCTAAATCTTGTAGTAGTCATAGTAGTTGAAACATGGCGAGAGATTAAATACTATAATGTGGAGTACGTAGGTGCTTGCCCTCGGACCTATGTAGATAGGATGCATAGAATCCGAACAAGTATGCATTAGTGTCATCATAGAGTAAACACCTGCATTAGGCATTAAGTCATTGCATACACTGTCATGTTAAGAATAGTCACATTTTACACTTTTTTTTACATTCAAGTTTGTGTTTGTTAAAGTATAATGAATCGTTATATTACGGCATAGTGAGGATCGCTGTTTTATAATGCTGCGTTGGTTGTAAACAACCGACGTACCCACAGTTTTCAGTGCAAGGCTTGAATTGTCAAAATAACACAGATGAATTGATGCTAAAGATTGCTCTCTGTTTTAAGTTGCTGATGTTAAAGTTCTATTTATCATGTTGTATTTATTTTAAATTCCGCTACGTTAATGTAAAAGAAAAGTGTTGTATGAAAAGTTTTAAATCCTTGTAAAATTGTACAAACTTGAAGTAAAAAATCATGTTGTGCTACGAATTACCGTATTTTGGAATTCGGGGCTTTACAAGGAGATATAGGAATATGGAAAAAATAGTCAACGAAAGATGATATTTCGTCTGTTCAATCGGACGAAAAATCAACTTTCGTCACTTTTTTTTATATTTAAATATATCGGATATGAAATGATTTTCCGTCGGATCCAAGTTTTTTTAAACTTAATCGATCAGATGAGAAATCATTTCCCGTCCAATCGATTTTCTAATTAAAAAATTAAGAGTTCGGATGGGTATGATTACCCGTCCCAGACCATTTCCCACCAATTTGGTGGAAAAAGTCCTATAGACTATGCCTATATATAGATTAGGTTTTAAACAAGATTTATTTAAGATTTAATAAAATTTAATTAGGATTAAATTAAGAGTTAATTAGGAATTAATTAGGAGTTATTTTTTTTAAACTTCTTAGACGGGAAATGATTCCCCGTGCGTTGGTTTTTTATTTAAAAATAAAATATAAAAATTAATGGACGGGAAATCATTCCTCGCTCGTCGATTTTTAAAAATTAAAACCCCAAAGTTGGATTCAAATGAATACAGTTGAAACTCAGAATTCATATTCCTACTAGATTTTTCCGTGGCCACGTGCCCACGGCACGTCTTCAGAACGATACAGCATATGAAAAGTCTTGTGAACAGTAAATCAATAATTATGTAGCTGAAGTTTGAATAGTATGACAATAATTAGTTTTAAAAAAAAATCCATGTTTCCATTAGTATATGGTGAAAAAAATTATAAATTGGGGTATAAAAGTTCATGTTTCTATATATATATATATATATATATATATATATATATATATATATATAATATTATAATGGGAGAAGGCCTTAGTGTCATTTGTAAATGTTTTGTCATTCTACCAACCCGTGTAACACCCGTGCATAACTATTATAAAGGAGGTCCTAGGTTCAAATCAAGACTACGTCTAATTTTTAAAAAAAAAACTATATTTATTAAAACGTGCATCGCATGTGTAAACTACTAGTATATATATATATATATATATATATAGAGAGAGAGAGAGAGAGAGAGAGAGAGAGAGAGAGAGAGAGAGAGAGAGAGAGAGTTAAATAAATAAATGAGTTATTTTTTTTGGGGGCGGGGGGGATTTGAATTTGAGTTTTGGGAGAAAAATATGTTTTGTGAGGTTAAATCTGGGTCTTTGATTTTGGGGAGATTGAAGGAGAGTCACTTGATAGTTTTCTTTGTGTTTTATTATATATACTAGGTTTGCCTGTTGACACGTGCCTACGGCACGTTTTCGGAACGATGCACCTTATTTGATCATATAAAATAGTTTTAGAGGTCCAGCAAATTAATTGAAGTAACAAACATATTATATGAGAAACTTTTGGGGATCCGACAAAAAACATATTATTTGATATTTTTTTGAATTATTTTTAAAGTTTTTAAATTTTTTATTTTTTTAGGTTTTTAATTTTTAATTTTTAAAAAATTTTTTAAACTTTTATTTTCTTAATTTTTGAATAGAAGAGGGAGAGAGAGAGACGAAATATAATAATTAAATGAATATAGGAGTTGTTTTGGGTGGGGGATTTAAATTTGAGTTTTGGGGGAAACTTTTGGGGGGGAAAAATATGTTTTGTGAGGTTAGATCTGAGCCTTTAATTTTTAGGGGATTGAAGGAAAGCCACTTGATAGCTTTCTTTGTGTTTTATTATATTTGACATGTGCCTACGGCACGTCTTCGGAACGGTGCACTTTGTTTGATCATATAAAATAGTTTTGGAGGTCCAGCAAATTAATTGAAGTTGCAAACATATTATATCAGAAACTTTTGGGGGTCTAGCAAAAAACATATTATATGATTTTTTTTTTGAATTATTTTTAAAGTTTTAAAATTTAAAATTTTTTTTTTTTTTTATTTTTTTTTTAATTTTTGAAAATTTATTTTCTTAATTTTTTGAATAGAAGAGGGGGGGGGAGAGAGAGAGAGAGAGAGAGAGAAATAATTAAATAAATATAGAAGTTGTTTTGAGTGGAGGATTTGAATTTGAGTTTCGGGGGAAAACTTTTGGTGAGAAAAATATGTTTTGTGAGATTAGATCCGGACCTTTAATTTTTTGAAGGATTGAAGGAAAACCACTTGATAACTTTCTTTGTATTTTATTATAAAGATATGCCAAAACACCCAAACTTTGAGATTGAACCGGACTAGTATACTACATATACTCCTATCTTATTGGGCCGGATGTACCCCCGTAATAACCGACCTGTTAAGAACCTACTAAATAAGTACTAATGTAGTGTTTGGCCCAGCTTAAAATTAGCTTAGCTTCTCCTTTAGAAGGAGAAGCTGGGCCAAACATATATTTTGAAAAGCTCTACAAAAAGAAAAGTAGCTTTTTTTATGAAGAAAAAGGAGCTCTAAAAGAAGCTACCAAGATCTACTTCTAGCTTCTAGCTTCTAGCTTCTAGATCAAAACCAACAAAGAAAAAAACAAATCAAAACCCAACTCTCCCCTTCTTCTTCGATTTGATCTCCCCTTCTTCTTCTAGATCAAAACATATGTGACAAATCAAAACCAAAGATGGTGTGGTCTGCACGAATCTTGACGTGCTCTGTATTTCCGACCCCCCTTCGCTCTTGCTCTTCCAACTGGCGAAGCTCTCCCGATCTCAAGATCATCAGGAAACATGCTCCTACCTTTTTAAAATTCCGATCCATGGCTGCAACTGCTGAATCCGATTCATCTTCTCCCTTTGCGCCTTCTCTCGATGCTGGAGACTCCACGGACAAAAACCCCAACCCCGCTGGGTAGTTACTTTTTTTTTTTAAATTATTTTTTTACTGGTTCTTGAATTGGAACTATTGATTGATGGAATTGGTGGTGGTGAGTCTTTCCTGAAATAACATATATAACAAACTGATGTTCTTCTCTTAATTACAACTATGATTCTATAAGAGAATTACAAGTAAATCAAGTATAAAAATTCATCGGGATTAGGGATTTGGTGGAGATTAGGGATTAGGGCTTAGGGATTTGGTGAAGATGATGTATAAAAGTAGCTTTTAATTGATATATGCCAAACAACTTCTAGCTTAAAAGTAGCTTTAAAGTTAAAAAAAAGCTGACTATCCAAACAGCTTCAGCTTTTAATTTCAAAGCTGTACTTTCTAGCTTCTCCTTCTGAAGTAGCTTTAAAGCTAAAAAAAGCTAGGCCAAACGCACCTAAATCCTATGCAAGGGCAAAATCGTCAACAAATTCCAGATGCATTAAATTCCCGCCTCCCCCCCTCCCTTCTCTGTTCAATAATTGCCCAACTAGGGCTCTTCAATCTCTCTTGGTTTCCCCTAAAGTCAAGATCCCATTTTTATCCAAAGGTAACTAATTTATTTCAAAAAGCTCCAATCTTTCTTCTTTTTCTGCCAAATTTTCAAATTTTTGTTTGTTTGTTTGAGAATTTGATAACTAATGTATGTTTTTGATGATCAATTCCAGTTGCAAATTACGCGAAATCGAACAATCTTTCACTTAATTTGATGGCCACACTTAGATGCCTACCTCCTTTCTTTGCCTGCAAGGTCTTAGCTAACCGTTTTAACCGCGCAAACTGCGCAAATTTTAGAAGGGTAGGTAGCAATAGGAGATTGGTTGGTTTTTGCAGCTTAGGGTTTAATGGGTTGGATCGAGGTGCGAAGTTGCCAGCAATGTCGGTTTACGAGGTGATCGAGTTTCTGCTATAGTTTTCGTTTATTGTATATGTTGATTTTGTGGTTACATGGAAACGAATGGATGGTGTGATTTTTCTGTGTTTTAATAGTTGATCGAATCGTTGATAAATGGGGTGGATTTGTCGGAAGAAGAGGCGGAAGCTTCGCTTGATTTGTTGCTTGGTGAAGCTGACGAAGCGTTGATCAGTGCTTTCCTTGTGTTGCTTACTGCCAAAGGAGAGACATTTGAGGAGGTATCTACTTTCTTGTCTAAATGAATTGTTCTTTCTAACATTTAGCTAGTTTGACTATAAGCATATTATCGTGTGAAAACATTCTCTGGCTCTCAATGCATAAAAATATCGACCAATATATAATGTGTGGATGGATTGGTGTGAAGCAATATGGAGACAAAAATTGGTTTAGTTAGAGGAGAGGTACTAAGGAACTTGGCATCTGACTAGAGGTTACTTCTGCGCAGCTGATAACTTCCGAAGAGGGGAAAGTTTCTCACTTTTAAACTGACTCAAAAAGTTAGGGATTGAAAAGCACGAGCAGTCACGTGCCCATAAATCTGGAAATTATAACCAAAACTATTAAGTGTATAACTTCATGCCAAATCTATATGTTCTTCCTTGCCTCTTATTCTTCGAGATGATAGTATCTGGTAGACTGGTTCCATAACAAGCATTTTATTATCTTGTCTGTTACAGACTTATACTGATTCATGTCAGCCTAATTTATTTGACAGAAAGCATGTCAGATATATTATTTCCATTCCATAATTTCCCACACTTACCTTGAGATGATAATTTCGCAAAAAATGTTTACCAAGTTTATCGTTTTTTCCAATTATCCATTTCTCCTCCCTTTCGAATTAGTCCTTATATCAGTTTGATAGATATTTATGCTGCTTGGGGTAAATAATCGTTAGTACAAAATAAAGGTTTTATATGGAAATCTGTTAACATTGGAAAGATGTTGGAACGATTTATGGAGACTCAGAGACAATTTTTATATTTTTATACAGATTGTGGGACTGGCAAGAGCAATGATTAAGTGCTGTAGAAAGGTTAAAGGCATGGCTGATGCAGTTGACATTGTGGGAACAGGTGGGGATGGTGCAAACACAATTAACATTTCAACCGGGGCTGCAATTTTGGCTGCGGCAGCTGGTGCAAAAGTAGCAAAGGTGAAAGAACTGAATGTTTTTAATGAATGCTAGAAGGTCACCAATATGCTGTAATTAAGTTTGTATATTATTTGCAGCAAGGAAACCGCTCCAGTTCTTCAGCATGTGGTAGTGCCGATGTATTGGAGGCATTGGGGGTGAACATTGAACTTGGCCCTGAGGTTAGTATGGTAGTATTAGAGTATAATTTGTTGGTAATTAGAAAGAGAATGCCTGAATAGCCATGTTTAGGGGTGGTCCTGAGATGAAGAGAATTCTATTAGCTGCCTTCGTATAAAAAAATTCCTTTGAAAATCTGAAACCATGAAATGTGCACATATGAATTGTTTCCACCATATGGCTAAATCGTGGGTAATTTATTTCGGGAACATTTATGTAACTACTCTGGTAGAAAGAATACCTAGAACACATATGCGTCGTAAGTATTTGTATGCTTTTACAATGGGCTTGATGATCTTTATGACTTCTACCATGTATTTTTTGAATGTGTGATTTGCAATCCTTAAGATATTGGTCCCACTTATGTTGAAATTCGTGAGCATTTTAGGTCAATACATATAGAGATCACTCTAATATCTTACTCTTTTTCATTCTACAAAAGGAGGTAAAGCAATGTGTGAAGGAAGCAAGCATTGGTTTTATGATTTCTCCCAAGTACCACCCATCTATGAAAATTGTGGCTCCAGTTCGGAAACGGCTTAAAGTGAAGACAGTGTTTAATATTTTGGGTCCATTGCTAAATCCGGCACAAGTACCCTATGCTGTTGTTGGTGTCTATAATGAAAACATAGTACGTGTGAATCTACTTGTACTGTATTTTTTTGTTGTAGCATAAATTAAGATTTTCTTTTCTCTGTATTACTACTTTACTCAAGTCAGTTCTATACCAACCTGGATTTTCAGGTTACACCTTTAAACCCTCAAGTTTGCTATAAAGTAGAAATACAGAATGGCTTGAACTCTGTGTTTCTCTGGCAAGTGGCAATGCATATATATATATCACATATAGTACATTGATTCGAATAAGAGGGATAAAGTAAAGGGTATATGCTTGCTGCCAATTATTTTCATATGATTCTCTTATGTTTTTCCATTATCTATTGTTTGTTGTGCTGAAGGCAATTCGAGTAAACATGATGAATGGTTGCAGACATGATGATGTTCCATGGGTGTCTAATTGAACTATTTAAGACATGAGAAATGATCAAAGAGAGGCGTTCAGGATTGGAGAGCAAAGTGAGATATATGGGTCTGTTAGGACTGGTTAAGGTGGTTAACTCAGTAGGAATTGTTAGAAGAAGGAATTTGATATCATTGAAGTTAACAAATCTGGAACCGATTATCAATTTTTTCTTGTATAGATTCATGATAAAGTCTAATTTCCCCCTGTTTTTGTTTTCTTCTGTATAATCCTCCTTTAGTAATGATACGATGCAATGCGTATGCACCAGAGACGAATAAGTATACAGCTTAGCATGGTAGGCTTCTACTCAGTGAGCAAGACTAGGACACACCTAACAACTTGAACGGAAGTGGTTAAGAAAGAAATTGTTGTTGTTAATTTGATAGAGGTGGTAGCCTCTTAACTGAGTTTAATGGTGATAACCCCTCAAGTGAGTTTAGACATATCTTTCTTTCTTATGGAACATGCTTTTCTTAGAAAAATGTTGTCTATTTACATGACTAATTTCTTCTTGATTCTACTGAAATTTACTTTTGAGCTTTAAAAACTTCTTATAACAAATTCTCTGTTTAGGTTCTGAAAATGGCTAAAGCACTGCAGCGATTCGGTATGGAAAGAGCACTTGTAGTTCATTCAGCAGGCTTAGATGAAATATCTCCACTTGGTATGGTCATTAGATAACTCCTTTTATTAGGCCACTCTTCATTAGACTTCAAAATATCCTTATTTCGGTAAACCTTTTTTCTGGGATATATTTGTGCAGGACCTGGATATTTTCTCGATGTTACTCCAGAAAAAATTGAGAAGTTTAATTATGATCCATGTATGTACCATTTTCACCTATGCCTTATGCCAGATTTAAGTGTTAGCCCTAAATCTACCTGATTCTGGTTGGAAATATACTAGTTATATAGACTGTTAATTAAAGCATGTTATGATGCAGTGGAGTTTGGTTTTGATCGTTGCACTTTAGAAAGCCTGAGAGGAGGAGGTCCACAGTTCAATGCAAAAGTTCTTAGGAATGTGCTATCTGGTGAGAAGGGTTCGATTGCAGATGCTCTTGTAAGACCTTTCCTTCCCTTCTCCGTCACTAATTGTTTGCTTTGTAGTACCTGCAATATTGCATTTTATTACTGGATCAGTGAATCTTTACGGTCAATGTAATCCTTCTAAATTTCCCAATTGATCAGGTTCTTAACGCTGCGGCTGCTCTTTTGGTAAGTGGCAGAGTTAGTGGCTTAGGGGAAGGAGTAACACTAGCCCGGGAAACACATTTGTCCGGTAAAGGCATCACAACTCTAGATTCATGGATCAGTTTCTCCAATGTAAGTATCACATGTTTGCCTTCTTTATTAGTTGTCAGTATATGAAAGCTTTAAGTTTTGGCAAATCTTCTTCTCAAATTTCGCCCTTTTTTCCCGTATGCAGTCGTTGTCACAGAATTTGAGACGAGAAGCAAGCTGTTCCATTTGAAGTGATGTGTTTTATTTGAAGGGAAATCAACATTTGTTGCAGCTGATGATGATTCTAGTCAAACTTGAGCACATGTATTGGCTTGTACTGAAGGGTAGATTGAATTAAAGTGTACAACTATGAAACTTATTCGTAAAAAATAGGGATTGAAACTTTTTGAAAATTAAGTCCTCTCTGAAGACTTATTAGTCTCTTACAGGATCTAAGTTTGTATATCGGATGGGAAACTTAACTATACTCGTAATCGATTAATTTTCAGAGGAGATGAACCGTAACAAAGTGAATGGAGGAAAATCGTTCCATGTGAATGACTCCTAAATGCATGATTTGCAATTGTTGATGTAAAACATGACCCAGGGGCATAGCCCACCGTTTCTGATTTTGATTATTATGTCGTTATCTTTTGTGCAAATGACTTGTTTAAATATCGGATGGGATCTAGATGCAAAATACTTTTCAAATTCTTATTCTCCAAAAGATAATTTTGACTTGCTTTTCCTGCTACTGCTCTTCTTGCGCAGAGATATTGAGTTCAAAAGCAATGAGTGTCGCCAGTGTTTTCCAGTGTTTTCCGGGTATCGCGTTAAAAAACAATGAGTATATTCTTTTGGGCTTCAGCCGTTGCTATAGGGCTCTGGCAGAGGATCGCCAGTGTTTTCCAGGTAGAGGAGTATGACGACGATGAAGTGGAGATTGGGCCGACACTTTACTGAGAGACAAGGTCGTTATGCTAGTACGACCCTTTACTGCATTTATTGATCTCCACCACCCCAGGATTTTGTTGGGGGGAATTTAAAGGAGGTGTTGTACTTCTGATGGATGATTGATGTTTTGTTCTATTTTTTTTTTGAGGAAAAGGTGGAATAATGCCACCCTGTTTCATTAATAAGAGATTAATAAACAACCCCGAAGTCCCGGGAAAGTAAAAGTGCAGTGCAGGAAATAAAACATAACCCCCAACAAAACCCTGGGGGGTGGGTTACATCATCCAGCCTAAAGGCAACCAAAACACAAATACAAAATACAGGGTCTGATACAAAATAAGTAATAGTGAGGCGAGAGTCCACTCATCAGTCTAGAGTTGGCCCGATCTCTATCTCCTCGTCATCAAACTCATCCACCTGGAATACCCTTGCAATCCTCCCTCTTGCTCCTGAAGCAGCAGCTGTAGCCCAAAAGAAAATTAGATGCATGATATGAGTAAGATTACTAGAAATAGAATTACATGAAGCACGGAAATAAAAATTGTTCCTATCTAGCCATAACACCCATGTGGTTACCGCAA